>CM070556.1:78427221-79627221 GCA_036346405.1 Phyllostachys edulis | reverse complement strand
GTTTGTTGTCGCAAATTAAGCAAGAGATATACTAGATGAGGAGAAGTAGTAGCAGCCTAGCATCCGATGGAGCTAGAGGCGCGTGCGTACAGATACAGAGCAACAGCTTGAGCTAGCTAGCTTTGTAGGTGTAGGGCTAGGAATGTCGTTGTGTCGCTGCACTGCACAAGGCCAGGCCGGGCCGGGATGAATGAGTGCAGCAGCGGCGGCGGCTATTTTTGGACCCACGAAAGCGGACGAAACAGCTGCTGCTGCACTGTGCTAACTGGCCGTACGTCCCGTGACATATACTACAACCAAACGCATTCAGATTTCAGCAATATATATATATATATATATATATATATATATATATATATATATATATATATATATATATATATATATATATATATACACACACGCACACACGTACCGGTGATATCAATACATAGACCGATTAAGAGAGCTATAGCTAGTTGTTATGATCCTGCAAATATCATCACCAATTCACCATGGTGATGGAGGACTGGATTGACAGCTAGCCACTAGCCAGCCAACATTGACGTCGTCTCGATAGCACGCAGCGTACATGCAGTTTTTCCAGGAGAAGAGATGAAACGTACTAGTGATACAGTGCGTGTGATGGGCGTGGGGGGCGGACATTTGCTCAGGCGTTACAAGCACGCGTAAAAAGCTAGCTCCTCCTCCTCGGCAGGCAGGCAAGGCCTCAGTTGATTCTGATTCGATCGCAGGCACAAGCACAACAGAATTCGCAACACTTGACGACGTCCCGTGATGACAGCTCGATCGATCTCTCATCTCTCTGCCCTGAGTACTATGATGTCTGAGAGAGAGAGAGGGGGCGAGAGAGGGAGAGGAGGCTCTGGAAATAAAATTTTTAGGCTCCTCTCTCGCAGTCGTCCGATCAACCCTTACAGACATGCGCTACAGTGATATCTTACGCGATCCAACAGTTGTTGGGGACCGGGGACTAAGAAAAATTATTTCCGAAGGCTCCTGCGTTGCAGTGCGGTGGCGGAGTGACAACTTTGTGCTGGCTCGCCCAATTCTGAAGGAGATCGCCGAACGCGCGCAGACACACATGGAGCAATGCACCATGCTTTTTACGCCATCGCCATCGCCACCGCCACGCATGCATCAGCCTACTACTACACTGCTAATGCTAATGTCGATCTACCATCTCAATATTATAATACCATCGCCACGCATGCTAATGCTAATGTCAATGCACTGCTAATGGTTCCATTGGTTTGTTGCTGCAGTGCATGCTCTTGTAGGCTTGTAGCGTCCCCGGAGGCGCTATCGTTCGTATTGGATCCTTTCAAACGGCCCTACATGACAGCATGCATACGTGGATGTATTAAAATGGTACCGTTAGGTTAGATTTGTCGTAGCAAACACCCGTATAACATTTTGCGGATGTATTAGCATAAAATCAACGGTTAAAGTTTTAACTCTGGGGGGGCAGTGAGAACTCAAGACCGTAGAAATTCCTTGAAACGTGAAGCATGAGCAATAATGACAAACGAAACAAATAAAGTGTTCCTTGTCCTCCTTGAAGATGGGATTGAAAGCTCAGCTCAGGTGGGTACAAGCAGCAGATGATGATATGTCACAACGCAACAGGATCCTAATGGGACATCACTATCTGCGGCAGCCGCAGCCTGCATTGTGATGTGCTTGCTACCAGGATACGCTGGGTGCAAGGCAGAATCAATCTACCTCCTCTCCCCCCTTTTTCTCCTCGCCCAATCTCGAACCCCCCCTCCCTCTTGCACGAGAAATTTGACAGCAGCTACTAGTTACTACTGCCTTTGCATCAAATCAATCAAGGAACCAAAAGTCCAAAGCTCTGTGCCATTTAATGATGAGATACCTACGGAACAAAAACCTACGGATTTACTTGGACCCAACAAAACCCGGGGCCAAGGACACAGCACTAGTGTGCCAGTGGCCTATACCAATAGGCAAAGAATCCACATGACCAACAAGACAAATCACAAAAGTGTGCGCAGTCAGTCACAAGCGCCACCTCAAAGCCTGTGTTGGATTGCACCCTTCAAGAGGGAAGAGGACTCCCGTACCATCAGACACCATGATACAAAGGGCATCAAAGCCTTTTGTCTTCTCATACCCACATCTTTTCACCGCACTAACATCACCCCCGCTGTGAATATATCTATCCCTTTCCCTGGTTTGGTTTTCTCCCCTTTCAAGGATTCGAATTATGGCCATGTCAAATAATAGCCACGTAGCTACTGTCTGCCCATATGATTTTCAAGTAGTTGTAAGTTACAAACTAGGTGCCAGTACAATGTTTAGAATCCGCGAATATACTAGTACAGCGATCTAACATCATGTGGGGCCATCTGGAACAGCATGAGGTCCATTTTTTGACATCCGGCGTCTGCTGGAATACGGGAGGGAGCAAACCTTACCTGTCATAGCCACCGCCACCGCCACCGGCACGGCGCCCGTAGCCTCTTTCAGGCATTCGGTAGGGAGAATACTGCAAAGATCTAGAGCGCTCCCTTCTTGCCCTACCACCATAAGGAGATCTGTGTGGGGAGTATCCCCGGCCACCCCTGCTCTCGTAGTAATCTCGGGCATCCCTGTGGGGGGAGTAGTCTCGGGCGTCCCTGTAGGAAGGGTAGTCTCGAGTATCCCTGTAGGACGAGTACATGGGAGGTGGAGACCTGCGGTAGCCATTGCCATAGTACTCGTCGCGACCATAGCCTCTGCGATATCTCCCACCGCCGCGCTGCTCTCTAGGGTCATATCGATGACCTGTCAAAGGAAAATTTCAACAACAACATAAGCCGTAAATAACAAGGCATATGAACATCATAAAAGTACAAGAAGAACCAGCAGCGAGGATAGAGAGTATGTGAGAAAATTTAGGCAGGATGGTGTATATTCAAATGGTAGCTACTATCTACAGATGTAGACCACAAGCCTTGGCTGCTTTTCATACCAAGATAACTTCCAGGAGTTGGTGTCCTTGGGCGACCTCGGCGTGACTGAAATAATAGAAACAATAATTAGTACGGAGTTAGGTTCCAAGCTATGATATGAAAACAAATATCATTCTGATTATGTAGGTAATTACAAGTTTCTCTTACAATCAATGGATATACACCCTGCAATAACGGACCAAGGAGGAAATAAGTAATGAAGAGCACAAACTCCAACAAGCAGACATCCAACATTGCTATGCATATGTCACCACACATCTTGACTAAAGAGTTGGGAATGTCCGTTGATTAGTTGATGTGGAAGTTGCAGGTGAATGATCAGGTTTAGTTGAAAATTTGCTACGGTTAGTTGTTGTGAATCTTGTGGTGCATAGTAAGCCTTTGGGCTGACCATTGATCAAGCTGTATGAGCTAAAGTTGAAACGGATGAACTCAGCATCTTGATTGCTGCACATAGCTTGCACAATCTCTTCTGAATAATAACCAAAAAACCTCCACGTCAACATACAGGAAAAATAAGGTCGCATCTGTATCAACAACCCAAGCGGAGGTGCAAACAATTACCTTTTCAACTGTGATGTGTCGGCCTTCCATTACAGACTGGTTCAGATACTTGATACAGCGTTCAGCATCCTCAGCGGTGTCCATAGTTACAAAAGCAAATCCACGAGAAACACGTGTATGGGGTTCAAGAACAACATGGCAACCAACCACCTAACAAACAGGAAATGTCATAACTTGGCACTTTTAAGGAACAAGGAGTCTGCGAGCACTTTATATAAGTCAACTAACCCTTCCTTCCTTAGAGAAGTAATCTTTAAGTTCCCTTTCAGTCACTCTAGAAGAAAGTCCAGTCACATACAGAGTATTTCCATGATTTACAGCATCAGCCTCCCTGCAACCAGAAACAGATTAAGAATGTGCAAATTGCAGATGAAGAATTGTTGCTTGTGAACACAGCTCTCAACAAGAGCACACTGTAAACTTGGAACTTGTCCTCGCCTGAGAACACAACTTGGCTAGTATGAACACAACTCTCAAAAAGAACACATTGTAATAATATATTGCAAAAATACATGTTAGTTTTTTTAGTGAGGATAAACACAATACTCAAAATACATGGAGTAGAGGCAATATTAGCAAACAATTGAATGAAGAATCCTGAACACCTCTCATGGCTTCTTGATCTTTTCCTCGCCTGAGTTTTAGGATCAGGCAATGGAGACCTGGACTGGGATCGAGGTGCAGGTGATCGTGATCTTGACCTTGATTTTGGGTGCCCCCTGTAAGGAGAAGGGGACCTTGAGTACCTAAAAGTAAGAATTTAATCAATTACCACTAGCATGTGTTAAATATTAAATAGTCCTAGTAGTTCTGAAAAGGATGCTCTGGCAATTGGTAAAAGAAGGCAACAAAATAAGCAGTTGAAAATCTAAATTAACATGCAAAACCGGCGCAAACATGCTCAACGCAAACCATGACCAAGATTAGCAAAAGAAATCCCTTGTTTACCGGTAGGACATTGATGCAGAGAAAAACAGAAAACGATGGATAGCATGCTACAATAAAGTGAAAAGGAAAACTTAGCAACAAAGTTAGCAATTGAAAACCTAAATTAACATGCAAAACCAGTGCACAATAATGCTCAATGCAAACGGTTTTTTTAATAATATTTTTTAAAAAAAATACAAAATAAAATAGTCGGTTTTTTATAACAAAACTAGGCTACTTGCGACGGTAGCCTAGGCAGTGGCGACAGGGGCTTGAATAGTTCCTGTCACCACTCCAAATAGCGATAGGACTATGTCGCCATTTCAATTAGCGGCAGAGATCCTAAATTTTTTAATATTAAAATTTTGGAAAACCGCTATTTCAAATGGCGACGGGATCCTGCAAGTCTCTGTCACCATTCCAAATGGCAACACAATCTACCCTATAAAAGACCCCAAAATTCTGGCATAACTCAATTTTATTCAGAAAAAAGAGAAAGGGGAGGGAAGAGAGAGGAGCAGAGAAGCTAGCGAAGCGCTACCCGTCCAATCGCCCATCTTTTAGGTAATTTTTTTAACCGAATGGATTATATAGTTTTAGATGTACGGTTACGTAGTGTAGTATGTTGTACATAATCCTTTTTATTGGGTAGTTTAGTTTTAAATATGTGGTTGATCGTGGAAATCTTGTTTACGATGAAGCACGTCAAATACGTTGGACGCTACCAATTTCAAAATTTACTACGGTCAGGGGACTATTCTTGAGTCCCAAGGGGATTAATTTATGTTAGTTCCAATCGGCGACCGTGACCCTAATAAGACCAGAGCAGCGTACATAGGGCACTATGATACTGTGGTTGTTCCACACATTCAATTTAGACCATGTTGTGTATGATCTAAGATTGAGTTGTTTTGCCAACCGAACACCACAGGGCACATATTGGGGGGTTAGTGCAGCTCAAGGGAATAAGGTCATGACAATCACATGTAAGCAGGACGAGGGAGGAACGATGGGATTTGGTCCTTCTGGCCCAGCCATATGTTAAGCCCACTTCTGCATCGGCGGCAGAACAAGAAGGGGGTGGTGATGCCGAAGAAGAAGTCGGGGACTCCAGCCATAACGCGGCACACACAATGATCGAAGGTCCGATAATTGTTGATCCTGTCGATGAAGACCCTATAGAAGGAGCTCCTTCAGTCAGGCAAGCTAGTGGGCTTGCTGACGAGGATGGGGAGCTGAAAGCCCTAGTGCAAAGGATGAATCTCAAAGACCAGGACTACATGACATTGTCAGAAGATGAAGGATCTGACGACGAGGATACTATGGACCAGCAAGCAGTTCTATCCGAATGGAACACATATAAGTTCAACAACCTTGTCGTTAACGAAGACTCCCGTGTGCCATGGGAGTACGACCAGAGCGAGGTCAGACAAGGAGCTATGTACAAATGCAGGAAGGCCGTGCAGGAGACGGTCAAATTCTGGGTCTTGTCGGTGCGGCGTACATTCACAGTCGTAAGTCTAACCCAAGATGCTACGACGTGAAATGTGATATAGAGGGATGCCCTTGGCAAGTGCACGCATTTAAGCTTAAGTGGGACACCTACTGGAAATGCTCTACAGACAAGGTTCCAATACACAATTAGTTATGCCAAGATGTGGAGGGCAAAACACAAGGTATTAGAATCAAGATTCGGTATGTTCGAGGACTCCTACCACAACCTCCCCAGGTTACTCCGAGTCATACAAGACAGGAATCTCGGCACTCATGTTGACATTCAAGATTCCACGCATCCGAGTGGGGCAATAAGAGGGTACTGAAGCGATCCTTCTTCGCCTTTGGTCTATGTATCAATGCATTCCGGCACTGTCGTCCAATCTTGTACGTAGATAGCACATTCCTAGCTGGAAAGTACAAGGGTGGGATACTGATTGCAATAACGACAAACGGGAACAATCAAGTTCTCGTAGTGAGAACACAGATAACTGGTTGTAGTTCCTGGGGAATTTGAGGATTTCTGCATGATTGACATGCAGGCCTGCTGAGTGCAATAACTCAGTTACAACAAGGAGAGAACGAACCATTTCTATGGACGAATCTGCAGAGCAGGTGGTGCATGAGGCACTTGGGTGCAAAGTTCAGCAACAAGGACTTTATAAACCTGTTCAATTGATTGTGCAACCAGAACCAACAAACGAAAGTTTGAAGCCCTCTGGAAGATTCCGGATGAGCGGACTCAGATGCATAGAAAGAAGGCAGCGAAAAAGGATGCTGCAAGCGCTAACTAGACCCCCAAAGCATTGCCACAATTACCCACAGACGGTCCTAGTGTGGCGAGGAAGACGGGGACGTAGGTGAAATACTTCTCGGACTGGATTGAGCACGCGCCTAAGAAGAAGTGGTTGTTGCTATATGTCAGGGGTGATGCTCGATATGGTGTCATGACAACAAATCTAGCCAAGGTGTATAACTAGGTCATGCGCAGCGCAAGGTGCCTCTCTTTGGTTGGTATTGTAGAGGCAATTCTCCGCGATACCACAAATTACTTTGTTGATAGAAACAACAACGCGTCGCTCACCATGGCAAATGACAGAGTACTATACTCCGCCATGATCACCAAGTACATAAAGGAGAAGAGCAAGAAGGGTGAAATGCACCGAGCATTCAAGATGGGCACAAGAGAGCTTCGCTTTGAGACGAAGTTCCGAGATACTATGCAGAGATAAAGGATGCCGCGGGACGAACCGCTAGAGGATCACCCACGAGTGCACGCTACGCCGCGCTAGTTGCGTATGCACTTGCAACAAGCCTCTTCTTCTGCATAGGCCCTGCTTCCATGTCATGGTTGCATGTTTAACAGTGGCGGAGCATCCCGACCAATACCTCTCTAATTATTTCAAGGAGGTGATGCAAACATGAAGTGCAAAGTTGTATGGTTACGGCGTGGTTGGCCATTTCACTAGCTATCCGACCTAAGAGCAACTTATCTAGGCCACAGACATTGATAGGATGAAGGGAAAGGTTGGCTGGCAACAGGTATGGCGTATCAAGAACGACATGAACGAAGCAAAAGTGAGGCGTCGTACAAAGAAGTGCTCCATTTGCAGAGAGTCTGGGCACACCTTCAAGAAATGCCCTACGAGAAATCTACACGACGAATAAGAAATCGGCAGTCCGAACGTCGCCGCGGGGACCTCATCCGACCGCCCCACTTGAGGCAGTCCACATGGCGGACGTTGAGGTCGTGGCCACGGGAAAGGTTCGTCCTGTTGAAATATTTGGTGCCCAATGTTTTGTAATATCACTTTGATTTGTCGAAAAACTAAGTGATGACGTTGTGATGAATGGTTTGTAATGTCAGTGTGATTTGTCAATAAAATATGTGACAACGTTGCGCTGAATGTTCTGTAATATCATTGTGATTTGTCGATAAAAGATGTTATGACGTTGTATTGAATGTTCTGTAATATCATTGTGATTTGTCCACAAAATACGTGCTCAGAAATAGTTAGCAAAAAAGCAGTGCAGAGAGGTCTCTGTTGCTAGTTGAAATGGCGACAGGGTGGAGTAGCGACAGGTCCCTGTCGCCATTCCAACTGGCAATAGTAGCCTAGTTTTGTAATGTTTTTTTTCAACTATTTATTTTTGTAATTTTTTAAACAATTAATATTATTTCAAAAAAAAATCCAATGCAAACCATGGCCAAGAATTATTTTATTAGCAACAAGCTCATTAAAACAAGGAAATTGAACCAAGAGCACTTCGAATATCATAAATCATCAATTGAATATAGCACGATCCCTACAATTGTAACATTAATATAACCATATCAAATGCTAATAAAATAATTCTTGATAAAAATATTCTTGATTGAGCTTTCACTCATGGACCTACACGTTTACCAGGCTTATTTGAGTGTGCGTTACACCTGAATGCAATTCTGGCCATAGCCTTCTAATGGCTGCAGAAACATAGCGCCTTAATTGCTTACTACGACCAGAAACACTAAGCAACACCGCCTTTCTAGAGTGGTTTACAGCTCTCATTGACCAACCATTTAATGTTGCTTTAGTTGCCTTAACTATGAATAACAGAGTAAGTGCAAGTAATATAACTAAGAGAAAGCGCCCACATAAACTGTGTCCAATGACATTAACCACCTGCTTCTCTAAGGAAATGCTAAGCAAAGGTTTAATGCTTCATGTACAAGGATATTTATGAGAAACTGGTAGAGAGAATAAAAATAAAAATGAGCATAAGGACAGGCTTAGCTCTCTATGTGGACTCATGGAATAATCTATTCATCCATTTTACAGCATCCCACACAGGTAGCCCAACTTAACTTAGTCTCAACTTATAACCCCTATGAGACAGATCTAATTGATTTGCATTCATAACAAAACTAACATAGGGCCTGTCCATAAAAAAGAAACTTCTAGATAAACATTCCTGATGAAAGCATGATAGTTTAAGGCATCAATCAAACTTCAATCAAACATTTGACTAACCCCTTACGCTCTAAAGTTTATTAGTAACAACTTAAAATCTAAAGTTTATTGGCAATTCATAGTTGTTTAGACCTATATCCATGACGTGAAACATAAACATGCACAATTTGGATAGGAAGCAGCAAGCAAGTTATGCCAAATTCACACTATCGTAACACAATGTCCCAATGCATTCCATTACTTCTGGTTTGATGTATCATAAACATTCTGAAAAAAGGAACTAGTAACAAAAACCTTTTTACAAGTGGATTAGGGCACCTACGTTTCAGCAATTCAAAGCTTTCATAGAAAACAAAATCAGAATTCTAAGAAACAATAGCGTTGCAAAAGCTAGTAAGCTACACAGCAATAGAGAACTACCATTATCTAAAACCATACCAAAGATAGGAGCAAATTTGCAATCAACCTCACCATCTACTATTTAAATCAAACGTAGCAAACAAACAACAGGATCCACAGTTAAGTCGTACACACTACGAATCCTCGTGTATCCCGTGACGCCTTGCCTCCAAGGACATCAAATGCGAAAGACGAAGCTACGACTCTAAGCGGCATCACCAGAGCCAGATCAAAGGTGGCCAACCAACGAAAAAGCAAACCAGGCACCATCGAATCGGGGGGCGAGGGTTTGCGAAGGCGCATCTGAGAAATCGGCGTCGTTACCTCCTGCGCGGGGAATCTGCCTGCGAAGAGGGGAGAAGAAGCGGGAGCAACACCCAAAATCGAGGCGTCAGTACGGAGATCAAGCGAAGCACCCAGCAAAACCTCCACAAAAGAGAAGGGGACGACGCGACGAGGAAGGAGAGAGGATCACCATGGAGCGAGGCGGAGACGGCAGGGAAGCCGGCGGCGGAGCTCCCGGTCCCGGCCGTCACGCGCGCGGGGGGGCTAGGGTTTGGCTGCGCGATCGCTTCCCTTCTCCCCCTCTCCTCGCTTCTTCTCTTCCTTTGCGTGCTGATGCTCCGCGAGATTTGGTCGAGTCGAAATGGTTTTGGGTTTTTGTCCGGAAGTGATTGGGCTCTAACGCTCACGGCCCAGGCCCAACAAATCCACACTGTTGAGGGGTTCCAACCGTTCGTTCGGTGACGGACGGCTAAGATCTGTCTTTCTATCACCGCCCTTCCCTCCTCTTCCCCGCAACGCAGGTGCACGCGGCGGCGTAGGGGGGGAGGTCAGAGAGAGAGAGAGAGAGGAACCAAGAAACCCCCGTGAGTCGCGACGGAGGAGGAGGCGATGCCGCTGGAGGGGAAGCGGATGGCGGGGCTGCGGGAGCGCGAGGTCGGCCGACTCCCGCCCAAGCGCTTCGCCAACGCCGTCATGGCCTCCCAGGTCCAACCAACCCTCTCTCTTCTCCCCACTCCTCCGACAATTCTTTTTGTACCGATCGTTTGACCCTGGAATTGAACAAGATTAGGTTGTACTTGAACAGTATTAGGCTGTACCACTGAAAAATTAGTGCGCACGTTCAGGTTTCTTGGTTTTTGTAGCTTTCTTCTTTCAGAATCCAGAGAGGATCGTTCATAGCTTGTGAATTGTAATTTTGTAGTTGAGCTGCTGTTTCTATAATCATGGAGTTTGTTTGACTGGCTGTGCAGGACTTAGTGCATTCTCTCAGTATCCAGAAGAGGCTGCGGAAGCACAGGGGTTGTGTGAACACCATAAGCTTCAACGGTGACGGGAGCCTGCTCCTGTCCGGGTCGGACGACCGGACCGTTGTGCTGTGGAATTGGGAAGAGGCCAATCCGACCTTGACATTCCACACTGGACACAGTAATAACGTGCTCCACGCGCAGTTCATGCCCTTTTCAGATGATCGGAGCATCGTTACATGCGCTGCTGATGGCGAGGTATATTCATGCTGACTGTTTCCCTGGCAACCAACCAATTCCATGGCCTCGTGTTTTTATCCTGCTCGTTTACATCACTCATACCGTCATGCTACGATTCTTTGTTGTAACCGTGAAACAGGTGAGGCATTCGCAAATACAAGAAGGGGGTCGGTTTTGTACAGACAAGCTTGTTGAACTAGAGTACGCTGTGCACAAGTTGGCTGTTGAGCCGGGAAATCCTCACACATTCTTTAGCTGCGGGGAAGATGGCTCTGTGTGGCTTGTAAGTTGTTAACTTGCTTCCTTCACTTGCAATTATGTCTGCTGGATTCCTTTGTTGCTGACTCTGTTTCCCCTCTAGTTTGACCTAAGGGGGAAAGATGCCACAGAACTCTTTAAATGTGGGGCGGTTGATCACTTCACATGTGAAACCATCGAACTCTATGCTATTGCCATAGACCCAAGAAATCCCTATTGCTTTGCGGTTGCCGGATCTGATGAGTATGTAAGGTTATATGATACCCGCAAGGTTTATGTGAATGGGGATTCCAGTTCCGGTCGCCCAATTGAGCACTTCTGCCCTCCGCATTTGATTGGTGAAAACAAAGATGGAATAACTGGTTTGGCTTTCTCACAGACCAGCGAGTTATTAGCATCCTATAGTTATGACAATATCTACCTTTTCACGAGAGAGCATGGGTTACACTTCAACAATATTGAGGTAGGTGAACGACTCCTGATGGATGAGACTAAGGGAGCCTGCCATATAAATACAGCCCCATTACCTTTTTGTAGAGATAAGTTGCCTGTACCTCAAACTTTCAAGGAACACCAGAACATGCACACCATTAAGGGTGTTAACTTTCTTGGTCCCAACTGTGATTATGTTACCACTGGGTCAGACTGTGGCAATGTATTCATTTGGAGAAAGAAGGATGGGGAGCTTGTGCGAGCGATGAAAGGAGATAAACGGATTGTGAACTGTGTTGAACAGCACCCTTCTGAGATTGTTGTTGCAAGCAGTGGCATTGAGAGCGATATCAAGGTTTGGGCACCTGGTGAAAGTGAGAACCCCTCCCTTGCTCGCATTGATGAGGTATGTTCTTTGTTTTTCTCAAATCTCTTGTGCGTCTTGTGGATTATGTTCTTTGGATGCACAACTTGTCAGATATGGCCTAATGTATCTGGCAGGCTTAGTTGTGTATTTATACATAACACTTCTATAAACAATCAATTTGCTTGAGATGTGTTCATGTTTTTGGATTTTGCATAAAGCAAAGTGTAAGTGTATAAACCCCTGCTTAATCTTTCTTGTTTATTTCTTAGCAAATTGAAAAGGCTGGTTCGTTTGCACTGTGACTTAGAGGTATCAGATGTGAGCCGCACATTTTCGTTGCAAAGGAGACAAAAATAGGGAGGGGCCAATTTTTACACACTCGAAAGCAAATTGGGTGTAGGGATGCTTTCCAGTTAACAGAACAATTTGTGCCAAAGTAACTGGTTGGCACTGTGGCGCAAAGACAACTTATTTTGGTACTGTAATAACCGCAAGGTCCAAATCAAGTAGTACATAAATGTGTTGGTACTATAATATCCATGCTATATCTCAGAGAGAAAGGAAAAGAGGAGGGGGCGGGGGGTTCATGTATATGGCTTCTCTTTTGTTCCATTGTATGACACTGTTATCACTTTCTTGTTGCTGCCATACTTTCAACAGAGGTTGTTAGAACAGAGTTGAGAAATTCCACACTTCCTGTTTATGTTTTGTTACCACAATATTCTATGATATGAATATATGATTGATATCAGAATTTTGAGATGTGAATTTTACGTTTTGAAGGTTGAGACAGATCCTTGTTACTCCAGTAGCAGTGATTCTGATGGCTATGTTTACTTTGATGAGTATACATTTTCCTCGGATTGGTATTCGTCCGATGAGAATGAAGAGGATGAGGATGATGAGGAAGAAGAGGCAGATGGAGATGAAGATGAAGATGAAGAAGAGGCAGATGGAGATGAAGATGAGGAAGATGACGAGGGTGATAGCAGCAGCAAAGACATGAACGATGATTGATGAAGGTGTAGTTGGCTACCACAATAGTGAGGATGGAGACTGTGTTCGGCTATTACTTATTTCGAGGGTTGTTGCTGATTTCCTTATTGCTGATCATAGGACTCAATACTTAAAAAGAGGGCGTCTGTGCTTAGTTAGGATGTGTGTTAGGTTACTGTTTAGTGTTTCCTTTTCACTCTTCAGCCGTTTTATTTGTGTATATTCTTTAAGATAGTTCAGTGTTGTGCAGTAAATGTTTCCTGAAAGTAGTTATCTAGTGACCGACAACATGTGAACAACTTTAAATAGAGGCCATTGGATAAATTTGATCTCAATCATTCATAAGAAAGTAATAAATGTTAGTGAGGTCGAAATTGTAATACCGTAGATTTGATTGTCATTGTTCGGTCACCCACTTTCGCCCAGTTTGGAACGTAGGAATTTTGCAGGAAGTAGTACAATTCCCGCGTTCCAAAGGCCCTCAGTAGTGATTACACGGGTCGATAGATTGATCATACGACGTCCAGGAGAGGGCATCGCAACCGCATCCATCGAGCTGATGAACTATTTTAGGGCTTTCTTTGGATAAGCGAGGATCTTTTAGGACTTGTTTGGATAAGCGATGAACTAGCTTCAGTTTTTTCCCTTTTGAAAACGGAAACAAGTTTGCATTGCTCGGGTGATTCTACAAATAAACTCAGGGAAATCTACTCCATGGTCCAGTTCTTGCTCTGTTAGAGAGATTTTGAGCGTCAGTCTCCAGAATGATTCGTCCCATGCCCAGGTTGCTCGCCCTCTACAAAACTTCGACACATGCCATGGCTTCAGCTCGAAAACTTCAATTCTGTCACTTGTCGCTGCTCTCCAAGGTACGGACGCCGCACTGTGGTGGTTGTTAGCCCCCCGGTTCGTGGATGCAAGTTTCCTCGTGCAATTATCTTGTTGTCGCCGTTGGACCAAAGCCGATGCTTTCGTGCTTTGCTTCACGGCAGATTTATGCGATCTTCACAATTTCTCGCTTCGATCCCGTTTGATGATACTCAATCTGTTAATTAATGCCTTTGATCAACATGGTCTAGTTTATGTCGGATCAAGTTGGTTCACGCTGGTGCTGCCCTGGTTGCCGTGGCTTCATCTGCAGGACGCGGCCATGGGGATGGGGCTGGTGCTGAGCGCCGCGACGGGCAGTGGCTGGACGACGGGTTCGGGGATGGAGGAGCCGCCAAAGCCGGCGGGGCAGACCGGCCTTAGGTGTCGCCTCTCCCGTGGCCGCTCTTCACAAAATCCCCCCGGCGTCGGATGCGGGTGGCCTTCACCTGCAATGTGTGTGGGCAGCAAACCACCCGAGCCATCAACCCTATAGGTGACCAAATGGGTTGTGCTAGCCGGGCTGGTCCAAAGCACGGAACTGTTGGTCTAGCACTGTAGTCGGATCGGATCATGTGTGCCGTGGCCCGTGATTAGGGGTCACGACCCTGGCACTGCACGCACCGGGCGAGGCCTATTTGGCCACCTCTAATCAACCCACACGCTTACACCGACGGCACCGTGTCCGTGTTTGTTCAGGTCTATATGGACGACATGGCTAATGCAATGTTAGTGTGTTAGATAAGGATCCAAGTTGAGCTGATCGTAATTATGATTTGAAAAATTGGATTAAATGCCCTTTTGGTGAATCGAGATGCCCTTTTGGTTGTAGATACGATGACTAGAGTCGATGAATATTGAAACATAGGATACGATTAGTGTAGTCAACAGATGGACTGATGGGTTATTACCAATTTACCATAGGCCGTATGTTCTTCCACATAGCTCGCTTTGGATATCAGAAACATCGAACTTGAAGGAGGTTACGGCATCATATTATATCAGAATGACCTGATACTGCACAGATAAAAACATAGCAGGCTATGCTATTTCAGTGTGATACAAATTCAGCTTATTGTTCCAGTGTAGGATTCTGTTCTTCCAATCTGTACGAAATTTAGGTGTATAAAGATCAAAGGCTAGGTAAGTGTGCAGTTTGAGTTCAGTTGTCCAACAGCGGAGTTTAATTGCACAAACCTTTTCTAGTCCACTATCCCGAGGTACTCATTTATTTGAGTTGTGCTGCCATGATATTTCTATAATTTACCATGTTGGTTCTTTTGCTCTAGGAGCTCAATCTTTGCTTATGTGGTGAACTTGCGGTTGTCCTTGATTGGGTTAGTGTTAAGTCGTGGCCTTATATTTTTTGTGCGCTTTGCTCTGATGCTAACTTTATCGTCTTCTAGCTCCAAAGTATGTGTTTTTCGACAAGTTTTTGTTTTCATATTTGAATATCCGTATCCATGGTATCTTTTTTCCTTTCCTGGTGCATTGTTTTCTGCCTGTCTTACCCGCGTGCCTCTGTATTTATCAAAAAAGTGCATCTTGTCTTGGCCTACAGGCTACAGATTTGTTGATCCTTTTTCTGTTGTTTTTTTGTTGTTGTTGTTTCAGTGCTGCGGTTGCAAATATGGAGTATTCCATTCCATAAGCTGGTGGGCAACCTGAACCTGTTTCATGAGATGAAGGGGGACGCGATGCGGTTGGTGTGGACCGTGTGGCGCAAGGGGGCGGCGGTGCGGCTCGTCCTCGTCTCCGGCATCATCTGGGCGCTGCTCGTCCTCGCCTTCCACCTCTGGTCCTGCAGCTTCTCCGTCGCATTCCTCTCAGATCCCTCGCTTCTCCGTCCTAAATGCATCCATCCATCCTTTGCAGTGCCTCTTTGTGTCTGTACATTGCAGCATATCATAGTTGCCGGGATTCCTGCTTCCAATGCCCTGTTAATCACTCGATGATGCATCGGTGTAGCGTTGTCAACTTGTTGTTGCCTGCGTACAATTGTTGGAAGGGTCCAATGTGCTTGCGTCTCATGATCCCACCTTGAAAAAGGAAATGGTGTTATCAACTGATTCATTGGTCAGCTTGTGTATCAACTGATTACTGGCCTAGGATAAATCCTTGCCTGCAAGTTACAGCCAACGCTCACTACCCTGTTACTTGCTCATGTATTGTCATAATCATGTGCAGTATACTGAGCCCCTAATACTTGAAATTCTATTATTTATGATACTGTGCTAGAGCTTCGGTATGTTTGTTTTGGACCACATTCTCAAGTTAAATATATCTTGGCCTTTCTATCAAGACTGCCTATTACAATCTTTTGTCTTAACCTGACATAGTTTGCAATGTTTTGCACCCGTGCAGCACTCTGTAAAAAAGACAGTAAAGTTCTCTATGTGTTGGACTCGATGGGACTCTCATCGAAACCACTCCACCGTAAGAATTATTCCTTGCCTTGTTCTGATGATAAATTATGAGTGTTCCATAGTCTAACATTGGTCTCTTCATTCTACAGGCTGCCAGATTGCGACCAGATAATCCCAATGATGTTGTCATTCCAAAGAGAACTCCCAACATAATTGTAAAAAGGTTATCGTATATAACAGTTGATAAATAGGACAAAGATCCGTTACCACTGCTTGGAGGACGTCAAAGCTGGAAACAGAGGGAAGAAATCTTTAAACTGAATGCTACTATGAAGGTACCTACTTACCTTTATTATGTGTGTATAAGCTCCCTTATCTTGTTAACACCTAATATATTGTGGTTTGATTAAGTAGCAAAGAGTGTTAAAGGTGGAATCATCAACTACATTTTCTATGATTCAGTAGGTTTGTCACTGAACTATGTACAGATTTTTTGTTCACTTCTAGATGAGTGGGTCTGGTATCAAAGCACATACAAGACTCTAATGCAGGAATTGCCCCCATTGTGTAGTACTATTTATTCATTGAACAGGCTATTGTTTCATGGGAAAACGTACATTCTGCATATATGAATTTTGATGTTTCAACATGCACGTGTTGTTTTGCATTCACGGCATCTTATGTTATGATGGCTAATTTTTATTTCACCTGAACTTTATTTCATGTGTTTGGTTTGTGGCATATGCCCAGGTGCACTGCGGATTTATGAAAAACAGCGGCGCGGACATGGATGATGTTGATGTCAAATACATACAGAAATGCAAATTCGTGGTTGCCTCTGGTATTTTTTATGGTTATGACATTCCCCATCAGCCATCAAATATATTAGCCTTCGGTCTCAAAAGTTGTTCTGCTTCTTGATGGTGGTTGATGAGGTAACCCTTGATTTCATTGAAAAAACCGTCAGAGTTGACAGTGCAGAAGGGAAATGGGTTGGTATATGGAGACTTACAACGTTACACCGCCTTCCGTTTGATGAACCTTAAAGGAATGGAAAAGTACCAAAGATATTGACGCACAGACTGTTTCCTCAAGCTTGGTATAGCATTTGGATTGATGGGAAAATGGAGCCTATAGTTGATCCGCTGCTTATTCTGGAAAGGTTTTTTTTATCTGCAACCTCAGACATGCCCATATTGTTTTGTTGATGATCTGAAAACAAATTCAACAGGCCAAATTCTTTGCAGATATCTCTGGCGGGGAAAATACACATTTGCAGTAGGGGCGGATCCGGGCTGTGGACTCCGTATCCCGCAGACCTCAGCTGTGTTGAACTCCCCGCTGTGACCATGATTCTTTCGTGATTGTGCAAAGTAGAAAAGACCCTTTTTTTGGTTTAATCAGAGGAAATTCTGTGATTTCCTGTTGATTCTGCTGCAGATGAAATAGGGAGGTACTATAGGTTAACGTCTGGAGTTCTGTTACTTCCAGGCAGCACTTTGCCATGTTCTACGACAAACCTGTAACTATATGTAAAAGAACGTGGATGTAACAGATCAGATTCATGGTTTTGGTATTTGGAAGTGATTAAGCATCACCCATTCCCGATTCAGATTGCCTCAGATACAGATATGGTAGAAATAATGTTTTCTGAACGTGTGTTATTTGCAACAAGACTAGTATGGCTGGACCAAAACCTAGCTCACTGCAACCACAGTTAGTCTGGTTTTAGACCAGCGAAGGTACAGGGCAACAACAATAAGAACAATCATAATGCATCGACAACAACAATGAATAGTGCGCTTCTGCTTATAACTGATGTTTTTCTTTGAGATTATATAAATGATTGTTTCTACATTCTCTGATCTACCAAAAGTTTCTACACGGGCTCAGAAGCAGCACACCAAAATCATTCAGGCCTCACAGGAACCAGTTTGACTGGAACACAACAGCTGGTGCACGTCTCCTCCCGTCCAAGTTGAACACGACACCAGGCTGCAAGGTGGCCTTCTTGCCTAGATGGAAATTCAGAAAACCTTCCAGCTGAATCCGTTCTGGATTAACTTCAGTGCCTCTCCGCAGGTTCATGCCCCAGCCTAGGACATCTTCCGGTGTATCTGATAGCGTGAGTGCCCACCTCACTAGCCTTGGGTTCGACTCAATCCAGGCCCCAATTCTTGAGTCCTCATCAATTTTCAGTTCGAAATCAATGCATCCTCCAGCAGTTGGTTTGCTCTTCCGAGAAATTAGACTCGGTCCATGCCAGGCCGCAGACACGATCAACTTTATTTCATCACGCATCTGACATGAAATTTGCCCAAATCCAGTAACAATACTGCTGGCTTCACCTGAGTTTTTCCCAGATGCTGAAATCAGCTCAGCAAGAGAAGCAGTAAAGTTCTTTGACCTCAGTATTAGGCCAGCACCGTACTTGTGGCGCTTAATCAGCAAAGGTGGCCTCAGTGGAGAATGGAAGGTGGCAAGCCAATGCCCCTGTCAAGAAAACTATTACCTGATACATTAGCAGGCAAAAAGATAGCATGTAAGTACCAGTGCATGTATGAAGAAATTACCTCTAGGAGATTTGGATCGGTTGAAAAATCATCACACCTAGCTCCTACTGGTACAGCAGCAACAGACAAGGAGTCATTGATATTTGCAAGGTACATCACCTTTGACAACACAAGAGGGCTCCCAATAGTATCGTTTTCTTGAGACAAGCATCTATGATCAGTGACAAGCTCTGCTAAGAGAGAATCCTTCTTTCGAACATAGGTCTGGAACACAAACTGTGAACTAATACCAGAATTTGCTTCTGAGCTATCTGGTGCTGTGTCTTTTTTGTTTCTTAGTGCGAGGGCTCCAGCAACATTGATAAGGCCCTTGACCCGGGTGCTTTCTTCTGCAAATGGACCACTTTTGCTAGATTTGTACAATGTAAGCACTCTTTCAACTTTCTCTTGCCTTTCCCTTAGCTGCATTATGTCATAAAATGCTTGTCGCTGCAAGCGCTTCAAGATATCTATCTGAAGTATAAAAACAAAAGAATGGAAGGCAGAGAGATCACACATTTTGCTTTTCTTGGCATCTTCCTAAGGTACAGTAAATCAGAGGCTACAAAGCATGTCTATTGTCTATTAAAAAATACTATGCTAACAATTGAATACCAAGGTCACACGCCTGACCAGAACGCCAACAAATGCCTGTTAGGAGTTATAAATAACAAGGGTATTTGAAGCTCCGAAGGGGGGAAATATTGCTCTCTTGCTGATGTAATTGAGTCATTTCACTTTCCAAATACATTATAGGAAACTAGCAGCAAACAACCTTGTATAATTGATACATAACATTATAGCAGGACCGATCGTTGCCAACAAAAACACCTCGATTGCAGGTTACCTACTGTAGCTTGTGACCACGGTGTTAAGCCAAATTCATGAGAAGCAACTGCTTCAATGTCATCACACTCAGCGCAGCAGTTGTAAGAACAGGTTATGATTCTTTTTATTTTACTTCAAATAACAAATTCACTCGCGAAAACACATCACTCAAATGAGCCGAGTTCATGACTGGCATTGTTCTTCTACCTCTTATTTTCTCCCCAAACCCTCACCATTCGTAAGGGTATTTGGCAGTATCCGCACCTTCTTCAAATCATATTCCCACAGGCAAAAAAAAAAAACTTTTCGCCTCCCATTACAGATGCATTTATAAGTAAAACACATCGGATTGAGGTCGACCAGTTCCCCCGAGCAAACGAAACAGTAGTACCCTACATCATCCCAAGAACCCCATCCCGCGGCGCTGGTGGGGGGTGGGGGTTGATATGCTGCTATATCTGGTGTGAATGGTGGGAGGATGCGTGAGTTTGCTTACGGGGTTGGGGCCGGGATGCGGCGGAGGAGGGCGGCGCAATGAGAGGAAGAAGCGCTTGGCGGAGTCGGCGATGTCGGTGGCTCGATCCACCGCGCAAGCCCACGCCGCCTCCATCCTCACGACGATTGATTCCTTTCTTTTTCTTTCCGGGCGGAGACGAAGAAAGCTGGGAGAGAGAGAGAGACGATGACACTCGGGCCAAAATTTTCAACATGTAAGCGAGGAAGGAAAGGAAGGAGGATGGTGATGACGCTTCTGGTGGAGTCTGGAGTCTCTGGACCAAGGTTTCAAGTTGATTGAGTCTCTCTGGACAGAGAAAATTGATTATTTTACACGGCAAAGAACAACTTCATATGATTTATCGTTCTAAACATTGTAATATATAATTTATCACTTTAAAGTTTAGTTGTTTGATAATTTATTATTTTTATTATTTAATTACATTTTCGTAACTTTTCTTTCCTCTTTCTCCACGCGAAGTGTCCTTATTGCCCTCTCTAAACTTGACTCGCAGCCTCTACTTGGTTACAAAAATGTAATTACACGGTCAAAATGATAAATTATCAAACAACCAACTTTTGCAGTGGCGAATTATGGATGACAATGTTTGGAATAGCAAATCTACAAGGTTGTTCTTTGCGGTGACAAATAATCAAATTTCCCTTTTGTACTCTCGCCCTTTATGAAAGAGCACCACAATACTCTTAAACATTCTGGACAGTTTTGCCCTTTGTCATCTTATGCTGTGAGTTCTCTTCACTACCGCTGCCTCCGTTCGGGCTCACGTCTCATTAGGATTGCACTGCACTGGTCAAAGAACTCGTGCTTGGTCACGTTCTTGTCTTCTAGGGCCAGTTTGGTTTAGTGCCAATCTGTACCAAACTAAAATTTTGGTAATACCTTAAAATTTTAATTACCATTTGATTCGGTTCCAATATTTAGCTTCGTCCACGAAATTTGGGTAATAACAAGTTTTTCCTTCAGTCTAGCCAGGCCATTTTCGGGCGGAAGAAATGTGCGCCCAAGATTTGGTTTGGCAGCCTGCATGCATTTGGACACATGTCACATGGTGATTGCATATGGAGCTTGCTTAGTTTGATTTACAAGTTATAAATGACCATATTTTCTAAACCGAGTATTCAATTTATGATCTGTTTAAACCGTTGTGTTCCTTGTTATTTTATCAACAAAATAAGACCCATGTGATATATTTTAGGGCAAGAAAAATATCACGCAAGACCCACACGTCGTACTTACAATTTTAGCAAATTTTGATATAACTGCAATCCAAATAAATCAATTTGAGTATTGCCCGTGAATTGATATGGCTACGATCTAAACATAATTTTTTTCGCCTGGTTTTTTGTATTAACTGGATTTTGGTATTACCAACATTTTAATATGGTTCCCTGAGGTTACAAACCAAACAGCCTCCTAATCATCCTCGTTGGCACTCTTGCCGTCCCTATCCGCGTGATATGTCAAAAGACTTCACCGGCCGCGGCGAGGTGGATCTTTTGCCGCAAGCTTCGTCGGTGAAAGGCGATGCAGTTGTTTGGTGGCACTTGCATCATCCTTCGCAACCATTGCTGAAGGACAGCGACTTCACCGGCAGTAAGCAAGGCAAGGTTTGGCGAGCGGCAGCAAGCTTCTTCAAAGCAGCAGAGGGTAAAATGGTCACATAATGGTATTGTGGTAAACATTAGACATTTATCACTGGTATTTTGGCAAAGTGCATAAGGCATACCACAGCAATGTTTCCATTAGTTTTTTTTGCCGTGTTTTATTCAGGACTTCTTTTGTTCTCTTAAAAGAATTTGGCACTTTACGCACAAGATATGTAACAAAATATTCACAACAGAAAACGCATCTCAGGCAGTGTCTCTCCGAAGTAGCCCAAAAACAAGCTGAAACCCAGTTTGGGAGCTGCATCAGTCGCTAGAAAGGAACAGTGCGTAACCAAACAGATTGATTGCAACAGATCAAACTGTAATACATTATAAATCACATCACATGGACCTTGAAGCTACACAGATTTGCAAGTAACCAAAGGAAATGTTCAAACAAGAACTGAGGAAAGTTCAGACATGGTAAACACACTATTTCTTATGCACCTCTTCCTTACTTGATTACTTCTGAATATAACTGTACTAAATTAGCTCGGCGATTCATATACAAAGAGCAAAGGACTCCAGGAAGGCAATGAATGACTGAAGCAGCAGCCTCCATGAAAACAAACTTCGTGATGGTGCTCAACGAGCACTGACGAGGAAAGGGTGCTGGCATACACCACATTCTATTGTCTCTGAACCAGATGTTGGAACCTGCACCTGTAGGAAAGAAAAGGTTAAATTGGATCAAATGCCATGTTCAGATGTCAAAGCTGAACATTGAAAATTATTTGTCATAAAAAGGAACAAGGAATGCCACAATATTAAACCTGAAGATGGACTGTGCAGATGGGGCATGCAACCTCCCGCATTTGCTTGCCAGATCCATCTGAAGACCTCGAGGCTGTCAAGGAACTGACACATTTGTAAACAGTACAACGAAGGGCACATATCTCAAACGGAATATATATATATATATATATATATATATATATATATATATATATATATACACACACAAACCTGAAGATGACTTCTTATTTATATCCATTGCTTCCTGTAACAAACCACACAAGTCAGCATATTTATTTCAAATATGAAGAGTTTGAGAGGTAGTAAGTGTTGTCCTCCATTTGTCACTTTTCTTATTCATGGGAAATAGTAGGGAGAGCCCTACTAATATATTAAAGAGACAAGTGCACAGCAGGTTATATACAAGAAAAAAGAAAGAAAAGAGAAGAAAAACGGAAGAAAAAGAAAATTAACCCAACCAGTAGGTGAAGTCTGCTTCCATTTGTCACTACCCTGTGTAATAGGAAATTTGTCTTGCAGTTATTCTGTACTAGTGGCACATACGCAAATCACCCAACATCGAATGATACTAATGAAGCTTGCAGATGTCTCCAGTTAGTGGAACATTTCTATGCATTCAAACCCCCTGAGTATCCTTGTCCCGTGTGCTTAACGAGACTAGATGGCTCAGTAACCAAGCAATCATCTCTAAAAAGTTAAAAGCAGTCAAGCACACAGTGTGCTATATGAATAGTACAAGTTATACTGGTTGACTAGAAGATTTGGAAGCTGAAAAGTGAAAAGAAACAAAATAAGGAGCCAAAAAATACACCTGAAGTTTTTTGGCAAGATCCTCATGGCTGTGAACAATAGGTCGATTTGCTGCTTCCCTTGCATTGTTCAGTCTTTGAGAAACTTCAGCCTATGAAAATAGAAAATCACAACATTGATATCACTCATTAAGAATTGTACCTTCAGTTTGTCCATAAATCAACAGTGTTCCTAATTTGTAACATTATCAATTTATCATCGTCGTTATGAGAATGGATTAACAAACCATAATTCATAAATGCTATCTAACCAACCCAAATGGTAATGACAGTAAAAGATGTTAAGAAACATGACAGCAACATCAAATAGGCCACTTCGCAGAGAGAAAAGGAGACTACCAGTCTCAACATTGAACACCATATACCACTATTCATGTTAAAAGCTCACAGCTGATTTTGTCCTTAAAGGTGATACTCCATTAAAAAATGTAGGTATTGGCTGAAACACAACTTTACAATACCACACTCTCTTTTCAAGACCAGAAAAGGCACTAATTGTGGAAAGTCCCTCCCTCATTTATTTCCCAACAGTGCAGTAACAAGGAAGAATAGCATACCTTTTATTGAGAAAAGACAGATATAATTCCAAATTCCAATCCCATAAGTCTGACATTTTCCAAGCCTAACCTCAGTGCTTCAAATGAGCAATGAAGTCTCAAGTCAAACTGCTAGTAGCTATTTAGTGTCTCAACCTCACAACTTTTATGCAGTATATATTATATCACACAAGTGACAAGTTTTATTTTTCATTTTTCAATGTCCATGTCCTCTAAGCACAGTAAAACACCAAAAAGGTCTGCATAACATAAATCATAACTAGGATTACAAATGCAATAGAAAGAATGAAAGCACATTACCATGCATTTGTCACAAACTCGAACTGGTTGAGCATCAGCATCTGTAGTTAGAGGAGTCCTTCCCTGGGTGCACTTATCGCAGAAAATATCACCACAGTTTCGACAGTGATGCTGAAAGTACAGGCACACAAATTAAAAGATGGACTCCCAGGCTGCATCATCAACAGATCAATAGCAAACCGTTCTTACCCTGCGGTTGAAAGCACTGAAATCTCCTGCACATGCTGTGCATTTATTGACAGCTTCATCTGGGACCTAACAGTAAAAATGCAGAAAACAACGTAATGCCATTAGAAAAAAAATGAAGCAATGAATAGAACAAGACAAAAAAAAGGAAGTAAACTCAGAAATGCGTAAAACATATATTGAGGGAACAGCTAACGATTTCACAACACCAATGGGACCGAACAGGTAAAAGCATAAGCAGACAATTTTATGCCAGGTGGGGCCCATTATAATAATGTCAAAACCTGAAGGTAAGTCAAACCAACAGTGCAAAGAACAAGCCATAAACCAACTCAGCAGCGATTGAAGCCTTACAGTGAGATGCACAAGTGAAAACAATATGCAATCATCAACCGTAAAACACACTAACACAGTCGCGAGTCCACAAACTAGAATTACTGCTATGTTAATAATTCAGAAACCAGGATCTTGTTAATTACATCAGAGACATAAAGAATAGGGTAAGCCAAATAAAATAAATTCGAACTGTAAACTATCATCAAAATAGCCGCCTTGCAATTCTAATCACATGGCATCAGTTTTTTTTTTGTCTTTTGGATTAGATTTGCAATACTAAGATGTTCAAAAATGAAGCAGGCTAAATTTACAACAATTCATCAATGGTTACAAACTTACAATATAACAGACACTACATAATGGCATGTACCAGCAGATACATATAACATGGTAAGAGGTTTAAGAATGGTTGTGTATAAGTGAAATGATAAATTTAAAAATAAATAAATGTTTGTTTTGCATGCATCTGCCTAAGCAAGTGATATTCCAGACGAATAGGCAATATTTCAATCAGAAAAGGATACAATTGCGGTATCACTAAAATTTAACATTGCAAAAAAACAGGTTAATTGAGTTACAACCTACATGTGTGCCATTTCAAATAGAGAGAAGAAGAGAGAGAACTTACCCAGTGGTCTTTCTCCTCATTCATGGGCTTCATTAAGTTCCTCCAACCAAGGAAATTTTTCCTCTCATTTTGCTGTTCAGAAGGCTTGGCAGCATCAGCAATTGCTCTGCTTCTCGAAATGCTGCTTCCACCCATCTCTTTGAACTGTAGTCCAAAGAATCTAACAGCAATCAAATTTTTTGCATAAACCATGCGTACTACCACTTAAGAAATTACAAAGGACCAGAGGATGAAAAAAAAAGTATTATCATTAATGCAGATCGCAAACCTGCACAGTCGCAGCTGTCACAGTGTCTAGAATGGTGTTCGTTGTATAGCTGTTTGACTTCAGCCTTATTCTTTTTGCTTCAATATCAACTGAACTCTTAGACCAAAAGGCAAAGATAGAAGAATCTAATACCTACATGAAGAGGCTATAAGATTTAGTAAAATAAATCACTAAAAAAATAGCAAAACTAAAACAATTGTACCAAGATGCAACAAGAACTCGTCACTTACATCCCATCTAGTTACAGTTTCAAGGGGATATATCCTCAATGTCCTACTAGTGTTGGGATCAAGCATCCGAATTCCATCCAAACCCACCTGCATAAGGTACAACCAGATATAAGTATATATTGCTGGATCACTCCAGGTGTTGATGCACCAAATACAACAGCATCCCTTCCTTCAACAGTCTAACGAAAAAGTTTACGGGTCTGGGAAACCATTTCTTGGAATTTTTTAAATGTGAAGTCGTGAATAACTTTGCAAGAAAGGTTCTCTCCCGATGTGATCATTTTCAGTTCCATGTAAATTCAGTAATTCACAAACATAATTAAATGGGTAGATTGCAGGTCTGCTTGCACACCAATTTTATTTGTGTTAGAGAAGTAGAAGTAATTTCAATTGACAGATTCAATCACTAGAAGTAATTTCTATAGCCAGATTCAATCATTTGATTTTGTTCCCAAATTTTAACTGCAAATTTCAACAATTGAGCTCTTCGTTTTGGCGACATCAACTAGACTCCAATTGCATTATGAAACTATTTAAAATATATAGTGGTTCATTTGTGACCTATAGTCCTATATTATGAATTTAAACTTCTTCAACATTATTATCCTTGTTACAATAGCACTGCTGATGCATTTTCCGGAACTATACATGTTAGTAGCTTTATACTGATATTGCATTGGTCCCATGAAGTTGCCAAGAAGACGAAGTCGGGAACTTTGTCTACAAAGAAACTAGGGAAAGACAACCATTCTTAACCCTTTTTATGAATATGTCAAGTCCTCCTAATAGGATGGTAGGTAAGATTGGTTCTGCCACACTTTGATAGGCCTGTCACATTATTTTATCAAGTGCTCGCAATTCCTCAATTTTTTACTATCACATCTTTATGAAGCCAATATCAATATGCTACGGGCTCCAATTTCCAACTAAAATGAAGTCAATCTTGTTTCTGCATCAGGCAAAGTCTTCTTTTTCCACATATATGACTACTTGATAATGTAATGGTTTTCCATGCCTTTGATTAGCTACGAAATAAACAACTCTACTTGGCCTCTGTTCTCAACTAGCCTACATTCCGCAATGGTCCAATTTTTCCATCGACAAATTACCTAAACAATTAAATGGTTGCTTCAGTCTGCAAACAGGCAGGTCCAAAACAAAGCTCCTTACGTTAATTTGCTAAAGTTCCTATTTTTCCCTTAGAAGCATCAATTGGCTACTTGGTAAATTTCATCCACTGCTCATTATTTCCCCGATTGCGGCAAATTTTCAGCTAAGTTCGATACAAGCTCTAAACAACAGATGCTACACCACATATCCCCCATTGAAAGCAACCTAATTCCAGGCTAAATGATCAATTTTACAGCTGACTAGCCGCTGAAAAAGAGGTATGCTTCTGAATAGCAAGTTCCTCATGCCAATGTACAACAAACTACCTGGCACAGCACATCCATGGGGCTGCCTGCCCCCTCGGGCAGCAGCTTCACTCGGAACTTCTGCACCCCTTTCCTCACGTCCTCCGACGTCTCCACCTTCGGCACGGCCCTCACCACCTTCGGGCTCGCCGCACTACCCCCACCCCCGCCCCTCTCCTTGGTCGAACCAATCGACCTCCCGTAATCATCAAACAGCGCAGAACTCGACGACCTCGGCGCGGCACCCCTCGCGCCATACGGCTCCGGCGCGTCGCCGCCGTCGTACGCGTACACCCCGTCGTCGGACCACCCGCCCACGGCCGGCTTGGGCGCGTACAGCTCCTGACCGTACCCGGAGCCGGATCCGTAGCCGTAGCTGCCGGTCCGATCTAACGAGGGGTAAGGCGAGGGAGCGGGATTATGCGGAGACGTCGGGGGAGGAGGCTCATAGTGGTAGTACGGCTGCGGGGGCGCGGCGGCGGGAGGCGCGTAGTGGGGGAGATCGGCGGGCGGCGGGGGGTAAGTGGGGTACGCGGCGGAGGGGGCGAAGTCGGTGGGGTAAGGCAAGTACGGGGCGCGGAGGCGGAGGCGGAGGGTAGGTGGGGGCGGTGGAGCGGGGGCGGGTGCGGGTGCGGAGGTGGGGGAGGGGTAAGGGGGGTAGTAGGGGGCATAGTCGCCGGCGCCGGGTGGATGCATCGCCAGCGAGAGGAGGCGGCTAGGGTTCGGGGTCGGATCGGGGAGTGGGTGAGGCGAGGTCAGCGAGAGCTAGCTAGTCCTAGTCTCGGGTGGAGCCAACCAGCCAGAGGAAGGAGACGACGACCTGGCGGTGAGCCGATGAGTAGTGACTGGTGACTTGGTGAGTGGCGCTTTTTTGCGGTAAGGACCCTGAGGTGTGGACATATTTGCATACAAGGGCTTGTTATTTGTAAGAAAACTTGCCTGCAACCTGCAATTTTAGCCCTGGGGAAATATCCATGTGAATGAAGGTTCAAAATGCAAGGCTGCATCAATGGCAAGCTAGAATCGGTGGCATTAAGGATTTTGATTGATTCTCTTTCTCATGGCTAATCAGCATGAGACAGTTCAACCAAGAGCTAAGCTTTTTGCTGATGATCTCATAATTAGAGGCAATGCCACCGTGCAAGAAGCTCTATGCATTAAAAGAACCCTTTTTATTCTTTATTTTTAAACTTGAAGAAAATAAATGGATGCAATTTTGCAGTGAATCAAGACAAATTCCAAACTGGGCTAAATCTTGTATCCACTTCAGCGTTCACACACCCCTCAGCATGTCAGGAATAACATAAGAGATATCTTTCAGGCGCAGGCGGTGCAGGCCAAATGGGCGGTCGGCACGGACATAACCGGGCACGGCTCATCTCGGCACGGCCCATTATGTTTTGGCTATTAGATGGGTTGTTCCGTGTCAGACCAGGCATGGCCCGTCGGCCGTTTGTGTCGTGTCAGGTTGGCCTGTTTAGCCCGGAAAAAAAACCAATAAAATTAGAAAAATATGTAGAATTCAGAAATAGATATGAAAATTTTTTAAAAAAATGAGGCAATCATATTGAAAATATAATAAAGAGCTTTATTAATGTCCAACTAGCTGCCTCGTTAAAACCTTCACCACGTAAAAACTCAAAATGAGAAAACCTTGACAAAGGAAAAGGAGTACGACCTATAGCTTTACATACATGATACATCCTTGTTCTATGTGTCGGTGTCATTGTCTAAGTACAGATTTTTGAACACCTCCGACAACTCTGGATTTTTCACAGAGTGTTGTTTTCGTGAATCAGCTTGTTCCCGATCCTTCACAATTAGAAGTATCTCCACCATCTCACTTGTGAGATTTGTTCTTCTCTTCTCCAATATTCTTTCAGAAAGACTGAAATGCAAACTCAGAGAAAACCGTTGAGACAGGAATAGTTAACACATCGCGTGCAAGTATGGATAGCACGAGATATGTTAACTTATGAGCTTGCTACCATTGCAAAATTTCGAAGCCTTCTAAGTTGAAATCCACTGTATCGTTGTCCGGATAGGTGGATAGTTCCCCGTTCCTTGTGGGTCTTGGCTGAGCAGGCTGTGGTGTAGAAGCATAAGACCTGGACCTGGAGGAAGAGCCACCGAAGATCTTGCTTCACATATTTGTCTTGCTACTTGAGGCGAGGGCTACTGCAGGTCGTTGCGAGCGGACTCACTGGAACTTATTTTCATACCTTTTGTAAACCTCGTATAACTGAGAACGAACTTCTGTAAAATAGTCGGTATAGTCTAGCCCTGTAGCCTCACTAAGAAGATCAAGTACACTACCAAATGCATCAACTTTAGCTCTAGGATCTAAAAGAAATGCAAATGCATATAGGTAATGGATTTCTCTCCAATATTTAAGGTATTTAGATTTGATGGAACCAATAGCATCACGTAAAACTATGTCATTTTCGTACATTTTTAATTGAGTAGCAATCTGTAAAATACTATGCACAATGATATGAGATGTTGGATAGTACACAGCGGACAAAGCAACAATGGCCTCATAAAAAAAATCTAAAAATGACAGTATCTTCTCAGCAACGAACCAATGTTGCTCAGTCAATAGTATACTACCGTCAGTGCTCTGATAGCGCGTTTGAATAAAAACAGAAAAATACTCTTGTATGGTAAAAGACTCTTAAGAATAAGGTAAGTAGAGTTCCACCTTACCGGCATGTCCAAACCGAACTTTCTTGGACGTACATCCATCGCTCTGCAGAAGTTCTTATATTGTGTTATTCTTACGTTAGAATTATCCAAGAAATAAATCGCATCGTGAAAAGCTTTAATATACGGACTCAACCTCTTTAAACCACATTTAACTATAAGGTTGATAATATGACAAGCGCATTGTTAATGTAGCAAGAAGGAATCAGCATATGTACTCAACACTAGAGTAAGAATATCCATGGCCCTAGAGTTCGAAGCGACATTGTCTAAAGTAATTGATAATATTTTGTCTGTAATACCAAAGTTTTCCACGACTTTGATAATACAGTCTGCAATATTCTCACCCGTGTGTGCTACATCAATTAATTTCAAACATATAATCATTTTCTCCATTACCTAATCGTCATTAACATAATAGGCAACTACACTAATATAATCCTCCCTTATCCGACCACTTCATATGTAGTATTTTACTAACATAATATGCACGTACTAAATAGTTCTTTTATTTTATTACGGCATTCATTGTAGTATCTTACTAGATCCCTAGTTGTTATCTATCTAGAAATGAAAGAAAATCTAGGATTATGTGCAGTCCTAATGTAATTTTGGAAAGAAGAAGACTCCCCAAAGCCTAACGGTAAATCCTCATAAGCAATTAAATGTCAAAGAGATTGGCGGGCCACCTCAGGATCGTAGCCCCAGCTACGTACCGTACCGTCGGGGTTGTACTGCAGCTGCGTCTGCCTCATCACCAATTGTTGCTTGGCTCGACATCTTGTGGCATGTCTAAGCAAGTGCCTCGTTCCACCTGTAGACTTTGCAGACAATTCATCACGACAAATTTTACAAATAGCAAATGGTACCTTATTTCAATGTGTGTCTTGCTTGGTTATCCTGTCAAAATTCTCCCACACTCCCGTTGTAGACGCTCTAGTCCTCTTTGCTCTGGTTGGCGTGGAACCTGATGACGGAACTCCGCCCTACACTTCTGGTTGGCTTGAGGCAGCCGCAGCTAGAGCTGTTCAAATACCGGGCCGAGCCGAGCTTCGTGCCAGGCTTGAAAAGTCTTGTCAAAATTTGGCAGGCTCGAGCCCGGCCCGACCCAGCCAAAAAGTTGAATTTCGTATTAAAATGTATTATTTTAATCTTTGTCGAAATTAAAAAAAGTATTATTTAATTTGTTTTCAGGCTTAAAATAATGTATTTCCATTTTTTAATTGTTTTTTTCAAATTTGGTGGTAGGGCCCTTCTTCGCGGACTTGCAATCCCAAGCCCAAATGGACATGGTCGGTGGCGGCAGGGTCACGCCTGTGACGTGTCTAGTCGCAATTACCTGCAGGGGCGTAATTTCCTCTGGTGAAAGTCCGTAATCACCAAGAGCAAAGTTGTCGTAAGGACTGTCCATAACGAAAACTGCAAAATCAAAATTAACACTATTATTACTTTCATCTTAGCATAGAAAGTAATAATAATAAAAGTATGCAAAAAATAGCATTGTACCTCTTTTGCTGGCTTGCTGCCGAAAATTAAAATTTTCAAAATTTGGCATAATTTTTTTGAATTTTGCCAAATTGGGTCAATGCGAATTTAATTTTGCACAACAGAATTTCAAAGAGAGAATGGGGAATAGAGGGGTGCTAAATTAGGGGGGTGGGGATGGTGGCTATTTTATAGAAAAAATGGTTCTTTGCTATTTTTTAAGACCCAAACGGTCAAAAATACCCCAACGACTGGATTTTAAACAGGTCGTGCCATGCCAGGTACGGACCACAAGCACTCTGCCTAGCCTGCCCTGCCCTTGCTCGCACCTTTCTTCTCCCCTTGCCCCTACCCGCAGTAACGATCTTTGGGCAATGCCGCAGTCCGCACTTCCGCCTCACCAAGACAAACTTCGCCACCTCCTCGCCACATCGCCTCCTCGTCCGCACCGCTGAGCCGCCTCCTCGTCGCCTCGCCGCACGGCCCTCACCGCCTACTTGCCTCCTCGCTGCACGGCCCTCCCTCTTTTCTCTCCACTTTGGCTCCCTCCCGTGTCGCCGGCCGTTCTTCCTCTCCTCCTCCTCCCAGACCTCCTGGCTCCATCCCGCACAGCCAGGCCCCGCCCTTCTTCCTCCGCACTGGCGTCGCCTCGCACGCTTCTGGCTCTAGCATTTGGGCTGCTGGCGTTGGCTCTCCCTCGGGCCACTCGGGCAGTCTTAGAAACTCGTGTCGTGCTTAGCACGGCCAGCATCGCTTCGTGCTTGTCCGAGCCGGGTCCACCATGCCAGTAGAAGCGCCCAAGCATGACACGAGCCGGCATGGCCCGTGAATAGCGCGGGCCTATAGTGTCGTGCCTAGGCTGGGCCTACAGTGCCGTGCCTCGGGCTGGCCCGGCAGGCAAGACCCGTTTGGCCAGCTCTAGATGCAAGATGTGGATTGATCCTTCACCCATTTGGGTCATTCGGTTCTTATTAACGACTAGGCTAAAATTGTGGCCTCATGCAGGTAGATTAACCCTTATTCTGTGTCCTCTTCTATCCCTATTTCCTACATGTCTACTGTTCTTCTTCCCAAAGGCCTTATTAAGAAATTGACTTCCATTGTGAGACACTTCTGGTGGGAAGGTGTTCGGAAAAATCAAGTTTGGAAAGCTCTTCTTCACCTTAAAGCTTGGGATGACATTTGCATTCCTAAAAGTCTAGGAGGTTTGGGAATTAGAGATCTCAAAGCTCTTAATGAAGCTCTTTTAATGGGCCTAGCCTGGAGACTTGTTAGTAACCCTCGTTCTCTTTGGGCCAGAATCCTTAAGGCCAAATACTTCCCTAATACCATCTTCTGGAGAGCAAATGCCAGTGGACCAAAACCGTGAACTTGGGACTCCATTCAAAAAGTGAAGCATCATGTTCTCAACTTGGTTCAATATCAATTCTATCAAGGTAATGTCTCTATTTGGTATGATCCTTGGTGCCACTTATGGTCTAATATACATGATTACTTGCTGCCTCAGCAGAAATAATTTGCAGATGCCAGCTATAGTGCAAGATCTCTGGCACCCTGATAATAAAAATTGGAATGAACCTTTGCTTTTACAACTATTTGGGCAAGTGCCCACTGAAAAGACCCAAAATTTCAAGTTTTCATAAACTTGTTTAAAGTTTGGTTCAAATTTGGATTTCTTGCCAAATTCAAAAATCCCCTTCAAAACTTTGTCTTCCTCTTTTGGCTTTCCATTTTCACTAGCCTAGAAACGTCTTTTGCCAAGCCGTCTTCTCCCTGCTTTAGTGAAGAAATATGCAACATAAAGCTCTGAGGGAACATACTTGAGGGCGAAGATCAACCGCTGACAATGAGATTGTGTGAAGGATATATCAACACCAATATACTTTATTAGCTCATGCTTGACTGGATCACTAGTAATCTGAATGTCGCTTGTATTGTCACAAAAGATAGGTGTATGATTGTCATAATGGACACCGAGATCAATCAAGAGTCATCGAAACCAAATGATCTCTAAGGTGCTAGTGGCAAGAGCTCGAAGCTTAGTATCTGCACTAGATCGTAACACCGCAGCCTACTTCTTGGACTTCCAGGCAATGAGCGAAGTACCAAGAGAGATACAGTAGCTAGTGATAGATCAGCGATCAACAAGATCACTGGCCCAAATGGAGTCAGAGTAAGCGTGGAGCTGGAGCCGACTCGAACTGGCATAGAACAGACGTCTGGACGCAGTCCTCCTCAAGTATCTTAGCACACGAAGAATATGACCATAATAGACTGAGGTGGGAGCACTGATAAACTGGCTGAGCACATGAACAACATGAGTAATATCTGGCTTGGTGACAGTGAGATAAACAAGACTCCCAACGAGCTCACGATAGCGAGAAGGATCTGTCAGTGGTACACCGTCTATAGGTCGAAGCTGTAGGTGGAGCTCCATGGGTGTGACAGCATTGCGTGTATCAGTCATATTAGAGCGAGCAAGCAGATCTTGAATGCAGCGATGCTAGGAGAGTTAGTAACCATCACTATCAGAATGAATCTCAATCCCCAAAAAATAGCTCAACGGTCCCAAATCGGACATCATAAACTATTCACTCAATTTCCTCTTCACAAAAGCCACATAATCTATGCCGTCTCCTATGATCAGCATATCATCTACATATAGTAGAAGCAAAGTACGACCCCGCTGAGAAGTGTGAATAAACAAACCAGGGTCGTGCTCACTTGGAGTGAAACCAACAGCTCGAATCACGGAGCTAAAACGCTCAAACCAAGCACGAGGAGCATACTTGAGACCATATAGAGCACATCTAAAGAGACAAACATAGCATGTACGAGCCTCAACACCTGGGGTGGCTGCATATAGACCTCCTCATGTAGATCGCCATGAAGAGAAACATTCTTGACATCTATCTGAGATATAGTCCATATGCATATCGTTGCAATAGCAATAAGAGTACAAACTATGTTCATATGAGCAACTGGAGCAAAGGTCTCACCATAATCTCGACCATAAGTTTGTTGAAAACCTCTTGCAATAAGACGAGCCTTGTATCGCTTTACAAAACCATTTAACTTGTTCTTTACTTTGTACACCCATTTGTAAGTTATAGAAATAGCTCCAGATGGTAGCGGAACAAGATCTCAAGTGACTGTACACTCTAATGTTGTGAGCTCCTTTGTCATAGCCAACTGCCACTTAGGTATACTAACAACCTCCTGATAGGTACTCGGCTCAGCTAGTGCACCTGCACGAGAAAAACCCTATCTCTCTGGTGCCTGAATAGAAGAACGATCGTGTAGGGCATACCGTGATATAGTAGAACGATTGTCAGAGTCAGTGGTACTGACCGGAGGGTCAAGTGGAGGAGAGGAGGACTGGGGGTCAGAAGGAACTCTCTGTCGACGACTATAGTGAAAGGGAAAAGTGGAAGTGTCAGAAACCGGTGGAGTTGGTGGAGGAGACACACTAGAAAGGTGAAATTGGTGGAGAAGGTGTATCGGGAGAAGACAAGTCTGGTGAAGGAATATGAGGTAGACACAAAAAGGAGGTCGAATCTGTGAAAGAAGAAGTGGGATGTGTAGAAGTATGATAAAAGAATGGTCGACCCTCATCAAAGGTCACATCATGAGAGATGCAAATGCGACGTGTTGAGGGATCATAGCAACGATAACTCTTATGCTCCAGACTATAACCTAGGAAGACACACTCAACCGACTAAGCACTCAGCTTTGTGTGCTCACTGTAATACCTCGGCCTACTCGTGGTGCGGCCCATGTGGCCCATGAGAAGTCATGTGGTGGGATTAGTCCCATATTGCTTATCTAAAGTGAGTTGTAGTAGTATATAATGTCTGTTGGGTCCAAACTTAGCACATCCGAGTTAACCCTTTTACACGAAGCGAGGACGAAAGTGTAAGTGGGGTGCTATGTATGCGCTGTGTCCGCTTACGCTGGCCGGGCATTGAGCGGATTTTGGGCCAGGGTGTTATAGATGGTATCAGAGCATCAACCTTCGTTGCATGGGCGTGTGCGGGATAGGGGCGCGGGCATATGGCGCATGGCGCATGTGGTCCCAGAGTGGACACTCGGCATGGCATATGTGCCGGCACTGAACGCACGGACGTGTACCGAGGGGTGGTTCTGGGCATTTGCCGTGTATGCGGTGTGCTGCCGAGGGCGTCAACCCTTGAGGGGGGTGAATGTAATACCCTGGCCTCCTCGTAGTGCGGCCTATGTGGCCCATGAGGAGTCATGTGGTGGGATTAGTCCCATATTGCTTATCTAAAGTGAGTTGTAGTAGTATATAATGCCTGTTGGGTCCAAACTTAGCACCTCCGGGTTAACCCTTTTACACGAAGCGAGGACGAAAGTGTAAGTGGGGTGCTATGTGTACGCGGGTTCGCCCCACGATGGGCTCGGCATTGAGCGGATTTTGGGCCAAGGTGTTACACTCACGAGGTGCTAGAAGGACATAGCAGACACAACCAAAGACATGAAGATAAGCATAGCGAGAAGGTGTTCTATACATGACCTCACCAGAACACTTGCCTTGAAGCTTGGAAGAGAGTTGACGGTTGATGAGATAGATTGTCGTAGAAACTGCTCTCCTCCCAGAAGTGGGAGGGAACAAAGGAGGAAATGAGAAGAGTACGAGCAGTCTTAATAATGTGACGGTTCTTGCACTCAGCAATAACATTTTGAATATGAGCACCAGGACACGAGAGCTGAGGAAGAGTATCCTTAGAAGAAAGGAACCGACGAAAAGCTAATGAAAGATACTCTCCCCCAAAGTCAGAATGAAAAACACGAATGGAAGAAGAAAATTATGTACGAACTATCTTAGCAAAAGATTGATAAATGGAAATCAACTAAGAGCGATGTTTCATAAAATAGATCCAAGTATATGAAGAGTGATCATTGACAAATATAACATAATAACTATAACCACCATTCGGAGTAAAAGGAGATGGATCACATACATCCGAATGCACCAAATCAAAAGGACAAGAAGACTGAGAGGTACTACTAGAATATGGAAGTTGTGGCTGTTTTCCCAGCTTACAACCAGTACAATGAAAACTAGACTCAACAGTGGCATGACCTAAGGAACCCTAGTGAAAGAGAGTGGTGAGGCGAGCTCTACAGAAATGACTAAGTCTATGATGCCACTTGCTGAAGGAAGAACCAACAGGAGACTGAGATGATGACATAGCAAAAGATACTAAGGCCTTCGACGTACTGGTGGAAGGAAGATGTAAGGTGTCCAAGACATAGAGACTAGGAGATCCTCTGCGGTGATGGCCAGAACCAATCACTCTTCTACTCTGACGATCCTGAATGAAACAAGAAGAATCATCAAATGCAATGAAACAAGTCATATCAGTAAGTTGACCAACAGAAAGAAGGTTCATAGATAGATGAGGAACAAAAGACACATTAGGAATAGAGAAGCGAGATTTCAAGAGAATGCCCTGATGAGTGATAGAGCAAGGTGTACCATCAGCAGTGTGAACATATGCAACATCAGTCACGGGCCTACGAGCAACAAGCTGTGAGTTGTCCGATGTAACATGAAAAGAGGCACCCGAGTCCAGAACTCAAGGATGAGCAGCGCTAGGAGCAGAAGGTGCAACTGAGGTCATAGCGCATAATCGATCCGAAGTCACAATGAGACGTGTGTGTGGCGGCGATGATCGCTCCAAGAAGTGCTCTCGGAGGCCCAGTAGGTGCTCCACTACGATAATCTGATGAATGTCTAGCACGATAATCAACAAGCTGATCTATGGATGACCAGTCCTCTTGCAATGAGAACATACCAACTGTAACATCCTGATTTTCCAAGTCCTTTTAAAATTGTAAAACAAAATAAAACTATTTTTGTTTTGATGAGAATTCATAGTTGGTTTGTTGGAGAGGGTTAAGTTTCATGTTGTCACCCTTCTGTATGTTGGCCAGTTCTCCCCTCAGTCCCTCTCTTTTGTGTTATATTCGGTTTAGACCTTCTCTGTGGCCTGGACCTCCCCAGTGGTCCTTGAAGTTAGACCTCTCCTGGGGGGCTCAGACCTTTTCTCAATTGGACGTGTCTTTATGTCCAGACCTTTCTCCTTGAGCTAGATCTCTTTGGATCTCTTTGTTGGTTCGAATCTCTTTGGTTCAGATCTCCTCCTTAGGTCTAGACCTCCTCTTGGTTAAGGTGTGCCTATATGTTTAGGCCTCCCTTCGACTTCGGGTCCTTTGGACCTCCCCATCCATTGGACCTCCTTACTCGCTTAACATGGGAACCCCTGACCTCCGTGGGTTTCCTCCCGAACCTCTAAGACCTCCTATATTGAGATCCTCACCGCCAGGACCTCCCATTATGGAGATCCTAGCGATTAGGACCTCCCCTGGTCGACTCAGTTCCTTTAGACCTCCCTTCAAGACCTCCTTGAGCCGTGGAACCTCCCTTCATGAGAGCCTAACGATAGGACCTCCCCTTGGTGAGATCCTACCACCAGACCTCCTTTACAAGGATCCTCACCAGACCTCCTTGATGGGATCTTGGTTGTTAGAACCTCTTGTCGCAGAGACCTCCTCCATGTATGTCCGGACCTCCCCATGTCCGCATTCCTCCTCTCAGAATCTGGACCGTTAAGACCTCCCTTGAGATCTTAATGTACCCAGCACCTCCTCTTTGAACATCTCGACCGTTAAGACCTCCCCACGAGATCTTAACCGTCTGCATTCTCCTTCGCTGGCGCTTCGATCGTTAGGACCTCTCCTTGAAATCCTAACCGCTCGCCTCTGTCTGGAGTTGATCCTGTGGCTCTAGACCTCCTTGCGCGGGTGAGGTTCTTCTTACCACGCGACCTCCCGTTAGCATTCAATCTTGGCCGTTGGACCTCCTCTTTGGAGATCCAACTGTCAGACCTCCCCTTTGACCCAACTGCTTTAGATTTGATCGGTCCCACCCGCCAAAGCTTACCGATTCTATGTTTCCCCATACACTAGTACCATGAGCATTTAATGCATGTATTGTCGCATTAAATGCAGCCAAGCAAGTGGCTGTTTCTATTGTATGGGGTCATTCTGGGGCACTATTGGTGTCTTTTCTAGTCTCCTCCCGTAACAGTACACCACGTCCTTTATATTTTTCCTTGACACCCCCGTACCTCTTGCCCATCTCATATGCTCACCAAATCATGTACGCATTGAGTGGTCTTTTCACTTTCTTTGACTATAACTAGCCCCGGGAGCCCTTCAGTGCCACCTTTTTCACACACTCAACACTTTGGCTCACACTCAGTGGCTCCCTGAAGAGTTCTTGCTGACAAGAACATCGCCAGGAGCATCTCTCCATCGTGTTTTCACCATTGGAGGCTCGGTAGGAGCTTGGGCTTGACCTCAACCGCCCAGATTGCCTTCGACCTCCCCTTCGCCCATCACCTCCTTCTTATTGCTGGTAAGTTTCCTTGTATATTGCGCTGTTCTTGTTCTTGTCACCACCATAAGAGGTTGTGTCCCTTTCAGGACCTCTTCTTTTGGATTCTTGGTGGAACTCTATGGTCCTGTCTAAATATCACCTCTCTGGATCCTGCGCACTCATTATCCTCTTGGTCTGTTGCTAGAGCCGCCCTTCTGGTCCTCTGTGAGAACCTTCCTCACTCGACCTCTCCCCAGTAAGTTGGGACCTCTCCCAAAGAACCTATTTTGATTACAAGTTGCTTCTGTTGGTTGAGTTTTGGAATTTCTTTTAAAAGTTCTTTTGGCTCTTCAGTTGGAATGTGGTTTGAGTTGTCTTCTTTTCTCTCGTATAGAGCGTGAAGGCACTGAGGAGCGTGAGAGCACTGAAGAGGAAGACTCTCAAGACAGTGAGCAAGGCAAGTCATGCTCTTGATCATATTGCACCCAGTATTTAAATCTATTTATGTTCAATTTCGAAGTATAATGCATGCTTATTTCTACCAAGTTATTTCAATACCCGTCTTAAACACATAGTTATGCCTAATTCCTTCATATGGCCAACTTGACATTGAACCAATCTGTTGTCACCTTAGACAAAACCTGGTTAATACTTTAGTGTGAACCAGGAGCCATTGTGAACTTTATGCTTAGTCTTGCTTAGACCAAAAACATTTGATTTGGGAAATCTTTACCTTCATGACCAAATAACGTTTAAAATGTTTTGATCACGACATTGGGCTGTCATGGGAATATGGAATATTGTCAGAAGCAAAAGAGAATGAAAACCGATTTGGACTTGGGCGAATTGGTTTGCTTGGTTGGTGCAAGGTTTATGCACGGACTCTATCTGGATAAGGTGGAGGTCCATGGGTTTGTGATTGTCGCCAAGTCGGGTTGAGGACCGGTCTTTGAGCCGCCAATGCTAGGCCTATAATGGGCTATGCCAAAACAAAGGCAACCACATGTCTCCAAGATGGGGTGTGGGACCTAGCTAAGTAATTTGCGAACTTCCACCGCAGCTTGATCCAATTGGAGGAGTGGGAGGTCTTCTATGGCCAAAATGGTCTTTTATGACCTATGTTCCCACTTGGTGCAAGAGGGGGCCCAGATCTGTGAGTCAATCCAAAGGAGGCGAAACCTTAGCAAGGAGAGGTCAGGTGGGACAATGCATTTTAAAGGCTTTGTCATGAACTCTAGACCTCTTACCTTTGGTAGTGAGAGGTGGCATCGACGGATGCCGGACAAACTAGAGAAGTCATGTCGTGTGGGTAAAGTGCACATCCTCGATCGAGTGTAAATCTATTCGAATAGCCGTGTCCACGGTCATGGACATGCTGGCAGCGGCCACTCAGAGTTAGATATTGATTTGGGTTTCTAAAAGTGTTTAACATCTGTTTTGGGATTGCTATCCCATGGGTTTGGGCAGGGAGCCTTGTGACAGGAGGGTATCCTTCACCAACTTGTTGATGAATGCTATCCAACTGAAAAAAATCAAGTTTTGTAAATAAATTTTATCTACTAAAAACCTGCCTTGGAACTTAGTAATTGTAATTGAAAGAAACTTGGCTTTATGCAAAGCAACCCTAGTATGCCTTCTGTTGTATATCCATGTATGCATGTCATTTTGTTACCCCACGAGTGTGACTTGCGAGCACAGTGGTAGTGCTCACTCTTGCTCAATGCAAAATCTTATCAGAGAAGACAACAATGAGAAGAGGAGGACCAGGGCAGTAGGTTGTGCCTCCACCATTTTGCCTGTGGTATAGTGGATGGACGTCTGCTGCTCTTTTGTAAGCTTGCTTTTGGCCCAAGGCCACCTTTTGTAAACAACTCCTTGGTTATGTTGTAAATAAAGTTATGTCGTGGATGTTACCATTCTTGTATGTTTGTGAAGAGCTAGCTTGAGATCCTTGGGACTAGCTCACCACGCTAGGAATCATAGGGTGATCCCTCAAGCCTCACGACCTCCTCAGGTCAGGTCCTATGACCTCTCCTGAGTTGGCCGTGGCAGTAGAGGATCTCCCGTGACTCCTACTTCCCCACGGTGGTACCTCGAGTGGCCTCAGGAGACTCGATTGGTACCCCGGGGCAGATCCTACCCAAGCCTCAGGAGGTGCTACCGGACCTCCTGGGAGGTCCTAAGGGACGTCCTAGGAGATCCTGGGAGGACCTCTCGGGTGCCCTAGGGTTGGGTCGCCACACCAACACTCCTGTGGGAGTAGCTCTAGTAGATCCAGACTGCTGTGAGAGACCCAGGACAACATCTGGTGAGGATCCTGAGGTAGGCATAAGCGAAAGAAGACGAGTCTCCTCTGCAATCAAACTAGAGAGTACCTCGGTCAAAGTCAGTGGAGTGGGATAGTTGAATAATTGAGTACAAACAGGCTCAAACTCTGATCGAAGCCCCATCACAAACTGATACATGAGCGTCCGCTGAGCACACTCATCTTTGGCAACACAAAACTGGCAAGCAATGGCAACCTTCGGTGTCATAGATTCTAGGGGGCCAGTGATATGAGTGAAAGTACTGTAATACTCCTCCACTGTCTGATCCTGTTGCTGTTGAATACTACGAAGGTTCTTGAGCAATGTGAAGCGAAGAGCACCGCTAGACTGAATATATCTCTTTTCAAAGTATGTCCACATCTGCTTGGCTGAAGTATGATACTCAAGACTCATCATCAAAGAGACATCAACACTCATAACAAGACTAGTCATGACACAATCATCCTCTTTCTGCCAAGCCTAAATTGTCTCAACATCAACCTTCTTCGGATCAGGAGGATTATCTGTCAAATGAGAGACCAAACCATAACTCCTAAGAGTAGTCTTGACTGAGAATGCTTATGCTCGGTAGTTTAAACCGTCGAGCTTGATGTTCGTGAACACAAGAGATGAACTGCCCCCAAATATTGAGTCAGATTTTGCCATCTTGATGGATCGCAACCACACGACAATAAGCAATCAACAGTAGACAACACAGTAGCAGTACTGTATCAACAGGAGGCAAACAGTAGCACAGAGGAGCAGTAGTAGTACCATGAGAGCAATACCATCAGGAGCAGTACCAGTACCATCAAGAGCAAAAGATGAGCACGGGCATCCTTCGCACAGTCGGGCATAAAGGTGCTGACGGTCGAGCATCAAGGTGCTAGCCCCGAGATGAAGAGAAGAAGACGAGGTGGCTCTGACGGCGCAACTGGACCCGAGATGACGACGAGGCGGCTCCGGTGGTGCATATTCGGAGAGACGGCAACCTCCAGGCGACGCAGATCCGGAGAAGGCGCGACGAGGCAGAGGAGCTCCGGCGGTGATGTCAGCACTTGAGAGGAGGCGTGACGAGGCAGGGGAGCTTCGGCGACGTGACGGGCGAGCGATCCCGCGAGGTGAGGCATCGGATCCGGGGCAAAGTCGGCGCAGGCGAGCGATCGTGCGAGGTCAGGTGGCGCGACGAGGCAAGGGAGCTTCGGCGACACGACGGGCGAGCGATCGTCTAATCTAGAGCGAAGTCGGCAGTTTAGGGCCCGCCAGCCCGAGTAGAGGAGAAAGCAACAAGCAACGACAGCGGTTTGAGGAGAGGAAAATAGGGTTAGGGTTTGGATGAACTGTGCTCTGATACATGTTAGAAATCTAGGGAAGTGATTTTGCTATCCACAACTATACAACTTATTTATTAGTTGAGATGTATATATATGTACTGTTACATAGATCTTATGGGCTACATGGGCCACATGGGCCCAAAGAACGTTGAGAATGTACACCCGTAACAAAAGCTTCCGACGAGGCTGATGAAATCTGACAACTAAGTTTAGGGGTGGGAATGGAGCGGTTCGGTTCAACCCTAGAACTGACCCTTGTGTCTAGAGTTCCGGTTCCGGTTAATGGTTCGACCCCTTTGGCATCCCTCCCCTGATCCATTGGAACCTTTGGATCATGTGGTTCGGCCCTGCTGTTGCTTGCTGGGGTTGATGTGGCTCTGCATCGGGTCGCTCACGAACAGAAAGTGCTGCTACGAAGGAGGGCTCGCCATTGGTCTCGAACTGTTCGTCATGGGATCAAGTGAGCTAGCCATCACTTCAACCATGCTCTGCTTACAACAAGTTCATACGAGTGTGACTTAGCGAGCGCTAATATATATAGAGCCGCATAGGCAATTTTGATAAGATCTAGACACTGTGATTGCTCAATGTGAGAGTATCACCTCTCAATCTTTATCGGCCTGCCAAACTGTCCGCATTGTTGCAAAGATGAATTATTTCTTCTTGTAGTTGTCGACTAGTCTGATCCAAAGAAGATTAGTACAAAGAATGTTTGAATGCGAGAAATTTTCTTTTGGTATGTTAATCGACTTGAAGCTGGACTCCAAAGTGCGACAAGGAAAACTATCCTCTGTTCGATCATTGCCTGATTAATTTCCAAGGTAATGTTCTCATTGTGCAGTACGTCAGATCAGGCTTTCTCTTTGGATTGAGAAATAAGATTCGGGGAAAGCTGGCGAGTACTTTCATATTTTAAGCAACCTTCAGGCTTCAGTGATGATGAAATGAAGTGCATTTCTGATTTGTAACATGCTAGTTCACCCTAAGAATACAGAGAAAAAAATGAAAACCCGTGAATCATCACCATTCCATGCGGAGAGAAACAAGCACGAGTAGATATTGTGATTGGTAGAAACCCTACTGTCCCTAACACAATACAGGACTACTTTAATTTGGATGATGCAATCGCAGTAATGTGATTGCTAGAAACAGTACTGTCCCCAACACAACACAGGACCGATTTAATTTAGGGTCGAACCCTTTGGACCTATGGACCAACAGGTTCATAAACCTTTTGCCCTTAATTGCTTTTGGACCAAACCTTCGGCCTATCTTACTGAAATTTGTGGAGCGGATCGGTGATCCAATGGATCGGCGTGAACCACTCCCACCCCTAACTAAGTTCAGGCCGCAGCGTCCAAGTAGATGGGATCCTCACATTCTTGCCGGAATTGGCAACTTGCATTATTGGAGAGACCGTTTCTTGATGTGAATAAGCGAGAAGATATTAAACTAGTCAGTTGCTATCTTAAATCTTGATTACCATTGATATTTAGCCCTCTCCTCTGTCACTCATGTACACGTATCAGATGATTGAAGTGTCCTCTCAAAAATAAAAGAGATGTCTGAACAGCATATTCATGTCACAACTTATACATTATACGCATAATTATTCAACCTACCAAATTGCATGTGAGGGGAAACTAAGCCTGTAATCCGAAGATTCAGGATGGTGCTTTGTCCCAAGTGTCAAATGGAGTCTATTTCCTTTCCCTTGATGTCAGTTTTGAGAATAACATAAGGTCTGCTCATTTTTATTCCTAATAATTTTTGTCAGGAATGTGTTTTGCAGCTGTACAGCTGATGATGTACTACATGTGTGTCACTTTCCATAGGGTGGCTTTAGGTCGGCATATACAAACATATCTTGCTCAATCGGAAAATGCAGGCCTTTTGTAGTCCAAATCAAATGCATGCCAAAGTCAAAAGCGCAAGCTTCTTAATTAGGTGAGGACATTGCCATCTAATTTTTCTGACAAGGACGTCAACAATTTGCATCTAGCAGTGTTCACTTTGGTTTGGCTTGGCTTGCAATGGGCAATAGCAGGAGCTACTTGGCAATTGCCATGAATCAAGATTGTCATAATCACGATCCTGAATCAGGTTGGAGATTCTTCAGCGGGATTGATGTAGAATCTAAAATCATATACGATTCTACCAAAGAAACATTTTTAGAATCTACCTTGTATTTTCACACATCTGCATTTCAAAACTATACTTTTATAACTTTTGTTTACCAAAATGTAGTGCAGAAGAAAGATCATTTGTTATTTATGCAAATTATAATAGACATGAAGAAATAAAAAGTAAAAAACTTAAAGGTACATATGCAAATAACTATTTATAATCAATCACTAGAATCAATATAATCGGGTAGGATTGTAATAATATTAATTTTCTACCTAAGTAAGACTCTATCATAGAATCAGATCGGTTAGTCAATTTAGGTCGTAGAAACTTCAGACTAGAATCGAGATTCTGATAACCTTGCCATGAATCCAAAAACGGGATGATTAAGGATCAGAACAATTGGATCAGAACAAGCATTAGTTTAGGTTTCGGGATACATACAGTTACATGGGTCAAGACAAAGTTAAAATATGGTCCTGGAATAGCCGAAAATATCTAAGTAGTACAGCACAATGAGACCAGAAGTGCGGGCGTCACAAGAAAAGGAGCAAAGAAGAAAACAGAGAGAATAATGAAGTCACGACAACTACACCCTGTGTGTAAATACTGAATTGTTATCTAGACTTTGACTTGGGGCCTTCGGTGACTCATCTCCTATAATTCTATTCCAATAATTTGCAGCTATGTACGTATGTTCTGGAGAGAGCGACTGTATGTGTACTACATACAAATTCAGCAGCGTTTTTCAAAAAATCTTTCTGCAAGCATACCGGCTTACATAATCAGCTTTGTTAGGTCAAAAAATGTTTACAATGAGATTAGTTTTAAGATGAAATTTTACGCTGGAACTGTTGACAGAATTTAATCTTGTTTATAGTTTTCCGTTTTCTATTTTAATTGTCGTATCTGGTTTGAATGTTGAGTCCGAGTAGCATACAAGTTAAAACCGAGTTGGTTTCTAAGTTGAAGTCTGTAGCCTTTATAAGGCCAAGCAAAGTCATGTAATCAGTTGAGTTGAGAAGAAATAGAGAAAAAAAAACCAAAAAGAAGAGCAGTGATTTAGGTGCTCCCCAAAAGAAAACTCCGGTTCTGTTCTCGTCAATTTCGCTTGTTTCGTTTCGACGTTCTTTGTCTCGGCGGTTTCTCTCTGTAAGAAGGCAATACCGAGGCAGGGCGCAACTTCACATGAAGGCAGCAGAGGCGTGGCGCTGTAGTACCAGGGGGGAGCAGTTGTGCTCGCATCATCACGTGAAGCCAAAAGGCAGAGATGCTGCTTTGTGCTTGCTCGCAGGACCAGCGGGAAGCTAGGCTGCTCCAGGAGGGTCACGTCGGGAGGACAGAAAGCAGCAATAGTGGGTCCCATGGGGAAACAGTAGGCGCAAATGACCGAGCTGTGTTTTTCCTGGACGAAGTTTGTCTAGGACAAAGGCAGTGCGATACACACATATATGAAAATGGTATGGTACTTCTTCTAGGAGTACGTACTTTCACTTCTCATATATCACTTAAACCATATGATAATACTTTTTTATCTATTTAAGTATACTTCAATAATAATTATAAAATACTCCAAAATGAATTTCACAAAAAATTTCGTTTCCAACCATTTGGAGCACATGCCACCTGTTCCTGCTATCAGCTTCTGGGCAGATATTTAGACAACAACTTTTGTTCCAAGTTCTTGACTGCTCAATTAATTTCTCATCGCAACACAATACTATCTCTCGACGGCCCCATATTCCTTGCGGCGTACGTAATAAGTAATGGTGGTAGTATCAGCTCATCTATCTCTCGACAAAATGAGATATGAGGTGTGCTATGAATTAGTAGCGCTACAAAACAAACTGAGAAAAGGCCATTACTCTTGAAAAGAAAGAAAGAAAGAAAGAAAGATAGAAAGCCAATGCAGAGTGCAGGATGCTAGGACCATTAGAGTATGTACAATGGGTTTATGTCAGCCGTCTGTAGTCATTAACACGTAGAGTTTTTGCTGATGTGAATGAAAGAGAATAAAGAGAGAGAAATATGCTGTCTATAATTCTGTAGCCGACTATAGCACAAGAAACAAGAAAAATATTAAAATATTTTGTGTTCTATAAAGACAACTAAAAAGACAGCAGCCGTCTGTACCATTGGATGAGCTATCTTTAATGCTGTCTATAGGTGACATGGAGAGTTGGTATAGACAGCAGCTGTCTATACCATTGTATGAGCTGTCTTTACTGCTGTCTATAGGTGACATAGAGAGTTGGTATAGACAGCAGCTGTCTATACCATTGTACATGCCAAATCCATATTACCAGGCTTACGGAGACGACGCCCTACCTAGATAGCTACAGTATTTCACTCGTTTATGTACATGTTCATGGAGTATGGACAGTTTACAAGTTACAACAAGACTGAGAGCAAAACAAGTACTGGTCTATGTAACATTTAGAAATTTCAGAACACATGACCCAAAGACAGTAGTGTGTGTTGAAGTCTGATCCAAATTCGTATCATGTCCTTGTAGGACACTGTACTATAACATCCTGATTTTCCAAACCCTTTTTAATTTTGTAAAACAGAATAAAACTATTTTGTTTTGATGAGAATTCAAAGTTGGTTCACTTGGAGAGGTTTGAGCTTCGTGTTGTCACCTCTTCTCGTATGTTGGCCGCCTCTCCTCGCCTCTTTTGTGTTATGTTCGGTTTAGACCTCCGGTCTAGACCTCCTCTGTGGATGAATGCGGTTTGGACCTCTTGTGTGGCCTGCCTCCTCTTGGTTAGGATGTGCCTATATGTTTAGGCCTTCCTTCGAATCTAATTTCTTTAGGCTTTCCCCTGCGGATCTTAGACCTTTGGACCTCCTTGAAACCGTGTAGACCTCTGTCCTTTGGACCTCCCCCTCCATTGAACCTCCTTACTCACTTAACTTATGAACTCCTGACCTCCGAAGATCTCCTCCCGAACCCTTAGGACCTCCTATATTGAGATCCTCACCGCCAGGACCTCCCATTGTGGAGATCCTAGCGATCAGGACCTCCCCATGTCCAGACCTCCTCGGTAATCTGGACCGTTAAGACCTCCCCTTGGAGATCTTAACCTTCTAGACCTCCCTTCTTTGGCAGATCCGATTGTTAGGACCTCCCTTTGGAAATCCTAACCGTCCAGACCTCCCGTTGGGATTTGATCCTACAGCTCCATACCTCCCTGGATCTTAGGATCTCCTAAGACTTTCGGACCTCCTCAAAAGACCTCTCTTGCGGGTTGGGACCTCCCTCTTTGACCCAACTGTTTCTAGATTTGACTGGTCCCACCTGCCAGGCTTACCCATTCTTATGTTTCCCCGCCACACTAATACCATGAGCATTTAATGCATGTATTGTCGCATTAAATGCGGCCATGAAAGTGGCTGCTTCCATTGAATGGGGTCATTCTGGGGCACTATTGGTGTCTTTTCTAGTCTCCTCCCGTAGCAGTACACAATGTCCTTTATTATTTTCTTTGACACCCTCGTACCTTTTGCCTATTTTTCATGCTCACCAAATCATGTACGCATTGAGTGGTCTTTTCACTTTCTTTGACTATAACTAGCCCCGGGAGCCCTTCCTTGCCACCTTTTTCCCACATTCTACACTTTGGCTCACACTCAGTAGCTTCCTGGAAAGGCCTTGCTGCCAAGAGAGTCGCCAGGAGCACCCCTCTTCATCGTATCTTCACCATTGGAGGCTCGACAGGAGCTTGGGCATTGACCTTAACCGCCCATACTGCCTTCGACCTCCCTTTCACCCGTCACCTCCTTCTTATTGCTGGTAAGCCTCCTTGTGTATTGCTCTGTTCTTGTTCTTATCGCCACAATAAGAGGTTATGTCACTTCCAGGACCTCTTCCTATGGATTCTCTTCGGAACTCTATGGGTTTTGTATGAGGATCACCTCTCTGGACTCTGCGCGATCATCACCATCGTGGACTTTTGCTAAAAGTCACCCCTGGTCTTCTGTGAGAACCTTCCTCGTTGGACCTCTGCCCAGTAAGTTGGGACCTCTCCCAAAGAACCTATTTTGAGCGTGAGATGTTTCTGTTGGTTGAGTTTTGGAGTTTACTTTGAAGTTCCTTTGGTTCTTTATTTGGAACTTGGCTTGAATTTGTCTCCTTTTCTTCCGTATAGAGCGTGAGTGTACTGAAGAAGAAGACTCTCAAGACAGTGAGCAAGGCAAGTCATGCTCTTGATCATGTTGCATCCAATATTTCAATTTATTTATGTTCAGTTTCAAAGTATAATGCATGCTTATTTCTACCAAGTTATTTCAATACCTGTCTTTGAACACATAGTTATGCATATTTCCTTCATATGGCCAACCTTGACATTGAACCAAATCTGTTGTCACCTTAGACAAAATCTGGTTGATACATTAGTGTGAACCAGGAGCAATTGAAAAACCAAATGCTTAGTCTTGCTTAGACCAAAAGTACTTGATTTGGGAAAATCTTTACCTTCGTGACCAACTCTTTGTTAAAATGTTTTGACCATGACATTGGGTTATCATGGGAGTATGGAAATATTGTCAGAAAGCAAAGAAAAGGAAAACCGATTTAGACTTGGGCGAATTGGTTTGCTTGGTTGGTGCAAGGTTTATGCACGGACTCTATCCCGGATAAGGTGGAGGTCCAGGGTTTGTGATTGTCGCCAAGTTAATTGAGGACCGGTCTTTGAGCCGCCAATGCTAGGCCTATAATGGGCTATGCCAAAATCGTGCAACCACATGTCTCCGCAGGGGTGTGGGACCCGCCAATTAATTTGCGTAAATTCCACCGCTGTTGTTCCATTTGGATGTGTGGGAGGTCTTCTATGGCCTATGGTCTTTCATGACCTATGTTTCCCATTGGTGCAAGAGGGGCCTAGATCCTGTGATTCAGATCCAAAGGAGGCTAAACCTTAGCAAGGAGGGCGTGGTGGAACAATGCATTGTAAAGGCTTTGTCATGAACTCTAGATCTCTTCCCTTTGGTAGTGAGAGGTGGCATCGATTTGATGCTTGACAAACTAGAGGACTCATGTCGTGTGGGTAAAGTGCACAACCTCTGCAGAGTTAAATCTATTCGAATAGCCGTGTCCACGGTCATGGACATGCTGGCAGCGGCCACTCAGAGTTAAATATTGGTTTTGGGTTTCTAAAAATGTTTAATAAACTGTTTTGGGATTTCCATCCCATGGGTTTTGGGCAGGGAGCCTTGTGACAGGAGGGTATCCTTCACCATCTCGATGATGAATGCTATCCAATTGAAAATCAAGTTTTGAAAATGGATTTTATCTATTAAAAACCTGCTTTGGAACCTAGTATTTGTAATTGAAAGAAACTTGGCTTTACGTAAATTAACCCTATTATGCCTTCTTTTGTACATCCATGTATGCATGTCATGTTGTTACTCCACGGGTGTGACTTGCGAGCACAGTGGTAGTGCTCACTCTTGCTCAATGCAAATTTTATCAAGGGAAGACAACAGCGGTGAAGAAGAGGACCAGGACGTGTAGGTTGTGCCCTCCAGCCATTTTGCCTGTGGTATAGTGGATGGACGTCTATGTTTGTCCTTTTGTAAGCTTGCTTTTGGCCCAAGGCCACCTTTTGTAAACAACTCCTTTGTTATGTTGTAAATAAAGTTTATGTCGTGGATGTTACCATTCTTGTATGCTGTGAAGAGCTATCTTGTGATCCTTGGGGCAAGCTCAGTTCACGCTGGGAACCACAGAGTGATCCCTCAAGCCTCACGACCTCCTCAGGATAGGTCCTTCGACCTCTCCTGTGTTGGCCGTGGCAGTGGGGGATCTCCCCGTGACTCCCGCTTCCCTGGGTGGTAATCTTGAGAGGTCCTACTAGGGCCTCGATGGGTACTACCGGGGCAGGTCCTACCCGAGCCTCGAGGGGTACTATCGGACCTCCTGGGAGGTCCCAAGGGACATCCTAGGAGATCCCGAAAGACCTCTCGGGTGCCCTAGGGTTGGGTCGCCACATGTACCATCCCATGTCAGACGTGGCATTACCGGTGTTGGGGCCAGGCGTAGGCCACACTAGACATGGTATCGACCCAGCGCAACCGTCTCTGATTCGGTTTCCTTCTTCGTTCAGAACTCTTTTTTCCTCACCCTATATATGTACCTTTGTAGTAGCACGTTTTAGATGGACTGTCGTCTTGTGCCTGTAATAGCTCCTCATATACTGATTTTCGCCTGTGTGGGTTTTTCCCCTCGAGGGTTTTCCATGTAAAAATTTGTGTCTCCCCGTCTCTCTATTTTTCAACAAGTGGTATCAGAGCACAAGGAGATCCGATAAAAGTAAAAAAAAAATCATCGACTCAGTGTGCGACTTGCGTCTGGGCGAGTCTCGCGTTTTGGCAATTTCTTCGGCATCCTCGGGAGTTTGAAGCTGAGTTGGCGGCACGTTGTGACGACCCAGTCTTAGGGCACCCGAGAGATCCTTCATGACCTTCTGAAAAGTCCATCAGAACCTCCCAGGAGGTCCACAAAGGACCTCTCGGATTGACCACCAAGACCTCCCAGGAGGTCCAGTAGGACTTCCTGGAGGTCCAGGGGATCATGACCCGAGAGGGTCTTGGAGCCAAGGAGCACCCGAGGGCCTTGCCACGGCCAAACAGAGAAGGATGAGGAGGTCTGAGAGCATTCCCAAGACCTCCCACGACCCTCCAGAGGAGGTCGTGAAGAGCTGGGACCACTCCAAAGACCTCCTGCATTCACTCCACTTGTGTGGACATGGAGGTCCAAGCATACTCAGGTTCCTCAGGAAACCCGAGCCACCCTAAGGATCATGGCTAACTCTTCACAGCACAAACACATAGGTGGTGACATCCAGAACACACCTTTATTCAAACAAAACATTTACAAAGTTGTTTACAAAGTGGCCTTGGGCCAAACATAAATACATAAAAGCAAAAGAACTCAAAAGGGTCCATCAACACGCCACAGGCAAATGACCGAGGGCACAACCTAGTCTTTGATCTTCATCACTATCAATGTCTTCTCCTGGCAAAATTTGTAATGAGCAAGAGTGAGCACTACCATCGTGCTTTCGCAAGTTACACCCGTGGGTTAACAATATGACATGCATAAATGGATAATCAAAGGATGGCATAATAGGGTGATCTTGCACAAAGCCCATTTTCTTTCAAATACCATTACTAAGTTCCAAAGGTGTCTTTCAATAGATAAAATTCATTTTACCAAAGCAATTTTTCGCTTGGATAGCATTCATCATTATTTGGTGAAGGATACCTCTCGACATTAGGCTCCTCGCCCAAACCCATAGGACGACAAATCCCAAAACAGATTTGAAAATCATTTTAAATTCCCAAAGTCAACAACTAACTTCAAGTGGCCTTTGCCAAGACGCCCTTGACCGTGGACACGGCTATTCAATAGATTTAACTCTGCAGAGGTTGTGCACTTTACCCACACGACATGAGTACTCTAGTTTGTCCCAAGATTCGTCAATACCACCTCTCACTTCCAAAGGTAAGAGATCTAGAGCTCATGACAAGGCCTTTACAATGCATTGCTCCACCACAGCCTTTCCTTGCTAAGGTTTCACCCCCTATGGATAGCCATCCGTGAAGCCCCTCTTGCACCAAGGGGAACAATGGGTCATCAAAGACCTCTAGCCAACAAGACCTCCCACACCACCAATGGAGCAAAGATGTAGTGGAGTTTTGCAAATTATTCACCAGTCCCACACCCCATTCTCGAGACATGTGGTTGCACGATTGTGGCATAGCCCATTATAGGCATGGCATTGGTCGCTCAAAGACCGGTCCTCAAATGACTAGGGCGATTTCCACAAACCCAAGGGCATCGATCTACCATAAGGCACGATCCTGCATCAACTTGCACCAACCAAGTCAACCAATTCGCCTATCAAAAATCCATTTTCATAACTTTGCTTCCCCAAAGAATACTTTCATACCTCCAAGACAACCCAATGCCATGGTGAAAACATTTAAAACATTATTTGGTTATGTTGGTAAAGATTTCCCAAATCAATAGTTTTGGTCTAAGCATAACCGAGCATATGTTTTTCAAATGGTCTGACTCATACTATCAGATAGCCAAGTTTGACCTAAAGGTAACAATGTGTTCTGTATCAAACCAACAGAGGTCATACAAAGGAAGTGGGTATAACTATAACGTTAAAAGCGGTATTGAACTAACTTGATAAAAATAAGCATGCAAGACACATTAAAACAGAACATAATTAGTTTAAATTATCGGGTGCAATATGATCAAGAGTGTAACTTGCCTCGCTCACTACTTAGAGATTCTTCTTCTTGAAACTTTCGATTCCCTAATCTTCACAATCTACACATATATATAGAAGGCAAATTCAAAGAAGATTCAAACAGAGATCCAATAAAGATCCAAATAAAGAACCAGAGAACTCCAAAGAAATCTCAAAAACCCAATTAATGTAAGAGCATTGTATTTAGATTAGGTTCTTTTGGAGAAGGTCTAGCTTACCAAAGGAAAAAGGGTCTTTGGAAAAAGGTCCCAAGGTGTGACCTAGGCAAGGGCGAGAGAGGTCCCGAGGCCAAAATGCTTGCACAAGGTCCGAGAGAAGGTCCTCACACGAGCACCACAGATTCCAAAAGAAACCCACCAGAGAAGGTCCTGTGAAAAACATAGCCACTGGGGTAGTGGTAAACACAAAGGTGGAGGAGATCATCAAAGAACTTACCAAGGATAAGCAACAATGGGTGAAAGGGAAGGTCGTGAGAGCCAAGCTTTCCTGAAGGCCACCGTCCAAAACCGAGAGAGTGAAAATGTAGAAGGTGGAGTGGTGGAATTTCTTAGACAAGTTGTAGTCAAAGTGGTGAAGAAAACTAGAAATACACGAGTCCGTGATAAGTATAGAAATGGGTCAAAGGTAGGTAGTGGCGTAGGCGGTGTCACCACCACCTCGTTAAAAGGTACGAGGAAGGACAATGTATGTTGCTTGGGAAGGAACAAAGAAAATGTCCTGCATGCGGTTAAGTGACCCAATTCAAAGTAAAACACCACGATATGGATGCATTTAATGTGACAAGACCCGCATTAAATGCTCAATATAATAATGTGGCGAGGAATTGAGAATGGTTAAGACCGGCAGTGGGGCCACCAATTTAGAAACAATGGGTCAAAATAGGAGGTCTTGACCCACAATAGAGGTCCTCGAGGAGGTCCGAGCGACTTAGGAGGTCCTAAGCCCAAGGACGGGAAGGTCTAAAGATTGAGGAGGTCTAGACAGGGGGAGGTCCTGATGGTCAGGATCTCACCAAGGGTGGTCTGGCGGCAAGGTAGTTAGGATCGCGATCCAAGTCTTAAAGTCGCATTTACTCTCTGAACCCACGACACTGCCGATCCAAGTCTTACTTGCCGATCCGATCCTACTCAAGGTCGGTAGGATCGCGATCCTACTCTTAGAGTCTTACGGTTCTATTTAACCCACGACAACTGCCGATCCAAATCTCATTGTCGATCCTACTCGTAGAGACTTAGGGCAATTTTTTTAGAGGCCGTGCTTTGGCGATATTTTGTTTTAGAGCAAAATTTGTTGATATTAATTTCGAGAATGAAACTATAAATAAACAAGGAGCATGCAAAATATTGTATCGGTGTGGTAATGCTAGTACAAATATCTATATTATGGCATGAGCAATCTTGAGCTTGATAATGATAAGCTCTTTTTATTCTGGAGTATGTCTAGCTACTTTTAAGGAACATGCAAGTGGTAAACCATATAACAATCATACAAACTTATAGTATAGATGTTAAATATGTGTATTTTACAAATCCAGTAGAATCGCCGATTCTACGATTCGACATTACGATTCGATCCTACCGGAGGCAAATCGATCCGACTCGGGATCTCGACTCGACTACCTTGTCTCAAGGGAGGTCCAGGCGGTTGGATCTCTAAGAGGAGGTCCAACACCAAGACCACAGGGGGAGGTCCCCAAAGAAAACAACGCGTGAGGAGGTCCGGGCCCTCGACTTAAAGCGAGGGAGGTCCAAACCATTAGATTCAATATGAGGGAGGTCCGAACCGCTCGATTCTGACCAAGGGAGGTCTCGAACTGCTCGATTCGAACAAAGGGAGGTCCACGAAAGGACATAGCGCATGGGAGGTCTAGACCCTTGGATTGGAAATGGGAAGAGGTCCGGACCGCTAGATCCAAAGACAAGGGAGGTCCTTTCGCCAAGAAAGGATATCCAAGGATTTACATGAATTCAGGAGGTCCGCAGTGAACAAGAAGCTCACCGAACACACGAATGTCCCAATGAAAGGAGGTCTGGGCATAGAGAGGCGCCAGACAAAGAAGAGGTTTAGACTTAAGAAAAGTCTCGAATGTAAAAGAGGTCTGAACCCTAAAACATCCAAACCAACAAAGAGGTCCAAGTGACCACTTTCAAAGAACAAGCCCGACGAGGAATACGCCCAAGCTGAGAAGGTTTAAGCCTCACGGGAGGCTTAACCTCACATGCCATCGGGGAGGTCTAGACCACGAGAGGAGGTCTAAACCTACACACCCAAAGAAGATATACTAAGGGAGGCTCTCTGGGCACACCAAAAGGAGGTCTCAAAGAATTCAAACCTCTCCAACCGAACCAAACTTGCAATTCTCATTAAAATAAAATAGCTTTAATTTATTTTACACATTTAAAAAGGATTTAGAAAATCGAATGTTACAAACCTACCCCTTAAAGGAATCTCGTCCTCGAGATTCAAACAGTAATCATCAAAGAGATAGGGGTAGTTAATCTTGAGGTCCTCTTCTTTTTCCCATGTAGCTTCACTTTCTGGATGATGGCTCCACTGCACCTTGTATGACTTGATAATTCTACTCCTGGTGACTCGCTCTGCAACATCTAGAATTTTGATTGGTTGCTCCACATAAGTGAGGTCTTCCTGTAAGTCCAAGTCCTCTATCATAGTATGGTCTTCAGGAAACCGTAGGCACTTTCTTAATTGTGATACATGAAAAATGTTGTGTACTGCCGACAAGGACTCTGGAAGTTCCAGTTTGTAAGCTACTTCACCTTGTCTTGCTAAAATCTTGTAGGGTCCTACAAATCTTGGTGCCAACTTTCCTCTCATCCGAAATCTTCTAACTCCCCGAATTGGTGTTACTCGAGGTATACAAAGTCACCAACCTCAAAAGATAAATCTCTGCGTCGGTGTCAAGATAGATCTTTTGTCGGATCTGGCCACTCTCAATCGCTCCTTAATCAATTTCACTTTGCTCTCAAAGATCTTTGATCGTGTCCGCCCATACAGTTGATGTTCTCCAACTTCATCCCAGAGGAGAGGTGTTCTACAAGGTCTTCCATACAAAGCCTCAAATGGAGACATTTGTAGGCTAGCTTGATAGCTATTATTGTAAGAAAATTCAAAGATAGGGCAAGTTTTTGTCCCAGCTTTTTCCAAAATCCAGGGCACATGCCCTAAGCATATCTTCCAATATCTGATTCACTCTCTCTGTTTGCCCATCGGTTTGGGGATGATAAGCCGTACTAAAATTAAGTTTAGTACCTAGAGCTTCATGCAAACTCTGCCAAAACCTTGAGGTAAATTGAGATCCTCTGTCTGATACTATTCTTTTGGGCACTCCATGTAAACAAACAATTATGGCCATATATAGATCTGCCAAGACATTGCTACTATAGGTGGTCTTAACTGGTATGAAATGGGCTACCTTAGTTAGTCTATCAACCACCACCCATATGGAATCATACCCAGACTGAGTCCTAGGCAATCCAGTAATGAAATCCATGCCCACTTGCTCCCATTTCCATTCGGGTATGGGCAAGGGCTGTAACAAACCGGCTGGTTTTTGGTGTAGAGCCTTAACTCTCATACACACATCACATTGGGCTACATATTTAGCCACATCTTACTTCATACCGTCCACCAAGACCTCTCTTTAAGGTCTTGATACATTTTGGTATCGCCGGGTGGATGGAGTATGGTGATCCGTGTGCTTCCACCAAAATGAGTTGTTTGATCTCTGGTTGTTTGGCACACGATTCGCTACCAAACCATACTACTCCTTGTTCGTCCTCAAGAAAGCCCGGGCTTTACCTCTTCTCATATTTCTCTTGATGTCTTGGATGTCTTCATCTCTTTCTTGCTGTTCTTTGATTTGGTCTAGGACAATTGGATGTACCTCCAAGGCGTTCACACAGCCTTGCTCTACTATCTCCAGATTGAGGTACTTCATTTTCTCATATAGTCTTGGTTGTTGTTCTTGGACCCATAAGGTATTACAAAGAGCCTTTTCGCTTAAAGCATCACCATCGTGTTGGCTTTACCGGGTGATAGTGTATCCCAAGGTCATAGTCCTTAATTAATTCTAACCACCTCCTTTGTCTTAAGTTCACTCTGCTTGTGTGAAAATATATTTCAAACTTTTGTGGTCAGTGTATACCTCACATCGGTTGCCAATGAGGTAGTGCCGCCATATCTTTAAGGCATGCACAACAAACCGCTAATTCAAGGTCATGTGTGGGTAGTTCTCCTCATGAGGTCTCAACTGCCTAGAGGCATATGCCACTACCCTTCTATCTTGCATTAGCACACATCCTGCACCTTGATGGGATGCATCACAAAATACTTCAAAGTCTTTTGGATGTCTCGAAGTATTAACACAGAGTGTGGTAAGCTTTTCCTTCAACCTCTGAAAACTTCGCTCATAGGTCTCACCACTCAAACTTCTTTTCCTTTTTCGGTTGAGTAAGAGGTCTAGCAGATCTTAGAAAAGTCTTTAATAAATCTTCAGAATAACCACTAGTCCAAGAAAACTTCTTACCTCACCACTGCTTTTAGGAGGTCTCCAGCTCAGATCTGCTTCCACCTTTGATGGGTCTCTGACCACACCTTTGGCTGAAATAATATGACCTAAGAAGGCTACTTGACTTAGCCAAAATTCACATTTACTAAACTTGGCATAGAGTCAGCTGCTCTCTAAGTCTTCCCAAAGACCATTCTAAGGTGGTCTTCATGCTCGCTTCACTTTTAGAATAGATGAGAATATCATCTATAAATACCACCACAAATTTGTCAAGGAAGTCCATAAATACTTTGTTCATCATGCTCATAAAATAAGCTGGAGCATTTGTCAGTCCAAATGACATCACAGTGAACTCATATAGTCCATACCGTGGTAAATGCGCTTTTAGGGATGTCCTCCGCCCGATTTTAAGTTGATGGTAACTAGACCTTAGGTCTATTTTAGAGAACACACTTGCCCCTTTAAGTTGGTCAAAGAGGTCATCTATCCTTGGTAATGGATATTTATTCTTAATAGTGACCTCATTAAGTGATCTGTAATCCACACACATTCTCAAGCTACTGTCCTTCTTTTTAACAAATAGCACAGGTGCTCCCCATGGTGAAGAACTTGGTCTAATAAATCCTTTCTCCTTCAATTCCTGGATTTGTTTCTTTAATTCCACCAATTCATTTACAGGCATCCTGTAAGGTCTCTTTGAGATGGGTGCTGTCCCAGGGACCAATTCAATTAGAAAAGAAATGTCCCTATCAGGTGGCATTCCAGGGAGTTCCTCAAGGAACACATCCATATATTCTCTGACCACTGGAAGGTCTTCCAGCTTCACTACCTCCTTTACATTAGTTAGAAGAAGTCCTGTCTTAAGGGAGGTCTTTGGCTTAAACTCTACCCGACTTCCTTGTTCATTGGTGAGTGTTATAGACTTAGTAGCACAATCAATCTGACCTTTATTCTTAGCCAACTAGTTCATTCCAAGGATCACATCCAGTCCTTGAGTTGGCAAGACTATCAAGTCTGCATGAAATAAAACTCCAGAAATTTCTAAGATGAGATTTGGGCAGAGGGTGTTAGTCCTCATATCTATGCCCTGAACATGTATTAGCATAGGGTTTACCAAAGGAATTGTAGACAACCTACAATTTCCCACAAATTTGCTAGAAACAAAAGAATGGGAAGCCCCCGAGTCAAATAAAACTAAGTCGGTACGAATTGACAGGGAACGTACCGAGAACCACATCAGGTGCATCATGTGCCTCTTTTGCCGTGACATGTGTGACACGGCCCTTGATAACCTTAGCGGCAGGCTTCACACTTGAGGCACTTCCTTGAGCCGATGCTCCTTGTTCAGATCGGATCGCCGCAAAGAACTTGTTGCTTCTTTGGGCACTTATTAGCGTAGTGCCCAATTTCATTACAAAAGAAACAGTCACTCCTACGAGGAGGTCATGGGAGGTTTCTTTTGAAATTGACTCCCAGAAGAGGTCCTATGATAACTTGATTTGCTAGTACGTTGCTCTGACCCAGATGCCCTTGAGGAGGTCCGTGAGGACTTGTGCTGAGAGGTCTGGGATTGAGAGGTCCTAGACCTAGGAAATCCTTCAGGGTTAAACCTTTGTGCAGTTTTCTTTCTCTTTCGGCCCTCCATCTTTTGGAGTTTATCCTCTTGTCGGATGGCCTTGCTCACAAGTCACGGAAGTCGGTGTGTTCTGGGAAACAAGATGAACTGAAATATTATCATTCAACCCTTCCAAAAGTGTTCTTGCTTGCTTTCATCAAGAGTAACATCCCCTGAGCATATCTTGCTAGTGATTGAATTTATGCATATACTCATTGACAAGACGATCGCTTTGCTTCAGAGTACGAAATTCAGTCCTCTTTAAGGACATCATGCCGGTTGGGAGATGAGCACGATGAAATGCTTTTTGAACTCATCCCATGTGATGGCCTCGAGGATCAAGATGGGATTGACTAAATTGTCCCACCACTCGTGAGGTCGGGTCCATCGAGTTGGTGAGAAGCAAAAGCACTCTCTCATGGTCATACATGGCACCATGTCTAATTTCCCGCCACCGCCTTTAACCGACCATCAAGATCCATTGGCTCAAGACTTCGCCGAAAAAAGTTGGAGGGCGCAACCTCATAAATTCTGCAATGCTAGACCTTGGTGGAGGTGGAGCTTGAGCTTGAGGTTGAGGTACTGTTGCAGCTTGCAGAGATTGAGTGTTGGCAATAGACTGTGAAAGTAGGTTTATCAACTGAGTTTGATTTGCCAACAATTGTGTCCAAGTAGGGCCTTCAGCTGGAGGTGGGGGTGGTTGTGATGTTGGTTGCCCTTGCTCACCCTCAACTCCTCTATTCTGATTGGTCCATATAGCAGGGTTCTCAGCCTCTTCCTCAGCTTGTTGGCTGTGATGGCTTGAGTTACCACTGCCATTTCTAGAGGTGGCCATAGTGTCCAAGCACCAAGGCTGGAAAAGAAAAGAGTAGAGGCTAAGGAAAACTAGCCCAACCAAACATTTCAGCAACAAAAATCCAAAGAAAAAGAAACAACAATAAGAGCCTTCTCAAGGTTTATAATAACCAACCATCATGCTACTCGTGTCTTACTTTTTAAAGGGAGGTCTTAAGCACCAGACTTAACTCAAGACCTCTAATAAGGAGTTGCAAGGATAAGGCAGTCCATTTAACTTAATAAATGGGTGTGTAGAAAGAAACAAGATAAGATGAGATTGAGGTAAGAAAAAGAACCAGAACAAGGTAAGAATGGAAAGATGACCTAGGTAAGAAAGAACATTTTATTCTTCTTTTGTCATAAAGAAATTTTGAAATTCTACAACCATTCTACTAGGTTACGGCTTACAGTCAGAAAGGCTCTGATACCACTTTTGTGACGACCCAGTCTTAGGGCACCCGAGAGATCCTTCATGACCTTCTGAAAAGTCCATCAGGGACCTCTCGGACTGACCACCAAGACCTCCCAGGAGGTCCAGTAGGACTTCCTGGAGGTCCAGGGGATCATGACCCGAGAGGGTCTTGGAGCCAAGGAGCACCCGAGGGCCTTGCCACGGCCAAACAGAGAAGGATGAGGAGGTCTGAGAGCATTCCCAAGACCTCCCACGACCCTCCAGAGGAGGTCGTGAAGAGCTGGGACCACTCCAGCACCTCCTGCATTCACTCCACTGTGTGGACATGGAGGTCCAAGCATACTCGGGGTTCCTCAGGAAACCCGAGCCACCCCAAGGATCATGGCTAACTCTTCACAGCACAAACACATAGGTGGTGACATCCAGAACACACCTTTATTCAAACAAAACATTTACAAAGTTGTTTACAAAGTGGCCTTGGGCCAAACATAAATACATAAAAGCAAAAGAACTCAAAAGGGTCCATCAACACGCCACAGGCAGCTGACTGGAGGGCACAACCTAGCTGCTTTGATCTTCATCACTATCAATGTCTTCTCCTGGCAAAATTTGTAATGAGCAAGAGTGAGCACTACCATCGTGTTTCGCAAGTTACACCTGTGGGTTAACAATATGACATGCATAAATGGATAATCAAAGGATGGCATAATAGGGTGATCTTGCACAAAGCCCATTTTCTTTCAAATACCATTACTAAGTTCCAAAGGTGTCTTTCAATAGATAAAATTCATTTTACCAAAGCAATTTTTCAGTTGGATAGCATTCATCATTATTTGGTGAAGGATACCTCCCGACATTAGGCTCCTCGCCCAAACCCATGGGACGGCGATCCCAAAACAGATTTGAAAATCATTTCGAAATTCCCAAAGTCAACAACTAACTTCAAGTGGCCTTTGCCAAGACGCCCTTGACCGTGGACACGGCTATTCAATAGATTTAACTCGCAGAGGTTGTGCACTTTACCCACACGACATGAGTACTCTAGTTTGTCCCAAGATTCGTCAATACCACCTCTCACTTCCAAAGGTAAGAGATCTAGAGCTCATGACAAGGCATTTACAATGCATTGCTCCACCACGACCTTTCCTTGCTAAGGTTTCACCCCCTATGGATAGCCATCCCATGAAGCCCCTCTTGCACCAATGGGAACAATGGGTCATCAAAGACCTCTAGCCAACAAGACCTCCCACACCACCAATGGAGCAAAGATGTAGTGGAGTTTTGCAAATTATTCACCAGTCCCACACCCCATTCTCGAGACATGTGGTTGCACGATTGTGGCATAGCCCATTATAGGCATGGCATTGGTCGCCAAAGACCGGTCCTCAAATGACTAGGGCGATTTCCACAAACCCAAGGGCATCGATCTACCATAAGGCACGATCCTGCATCAACTTGCACCAACCAAGTCAACCAATTCGCCCAACCAAAAATCCATTTTCATAACTTTGCTTCCCCAAAGAATACTTTCATACCTCCAAGACAACCCAATGCCATGGTGAAAACATTTAAAACATTATTTTGTTATGTTGGTAAAGATTTCCCAAATCAATAGTTTTGGTCTAAGCATAACCGAGCATATGTTTTTCAAATGGTCTCGACTCATACTCTCAGATAGCTAAGTTTGACCTAAAGGTAACAATGTGTTCTGTATCAAACCAACAGAGGTCATACAAAGGAAGTGGGTATAACTATAACGTTAAAACCGGTATTGAACTAACTTGATAAAAATAAGCATGCAAAGACACATTAAAATGTAACATAATTAGTTTAAATTATCGGGTGCAATATGATCAAGAGTGTAACTTGCCTTGCTCACTACTTAGAGATTCTTCTTCTTGTAACTTTGGATTCCCTAATCTTCACAATCTACACATATATATAGAAGGCAAATTCAAAGAAGATTCAAACAGAGATCCAATAAAGATCCAAATAAAGAACCAGAGAACTCCAAAGAAATCTCAAAACCCAATTAATGTAAGAGCATTGTATTTAGATTAGGTTCTTTTGGAGAAGGTCTAGCTTACCAAAGGAAAAAGGGGTCTTTGGAAAAAGGTCCCGAAGGTGTGACCTAGGCAGTGGGCAGAGAGGTCCCGAGGCCAAAATGCTTGCGCAAGGTCCGGAGAGAAGGTCCTCACACGAGCACCACAGAATTCCAAAAGAAACCCACCAGAGAAGGTCCTGTGAAAAACATAGCTAGCTCAGGGTAGTGGTAAACACAAAGGTGGAGGAGATCATCAAAGAACTTACCAAGGATAAGCAGCAATGGGTGAAAGGGAAGGTCGTGAGAGCCAGGCTTTCCCGGGAAGGCCACTGGTCCAAAACCGAGAGAGTGAAAATGTAGAAGGTGGAGTGGTGGAATTTCTTAGACAAGTTGTAGTCAAAGTGGTGAAGAAAACTAGAAATACACGAGTCCAGGATAAGTATAGAAATGGGTCAAAGGTAGGTAGTGGCAGGGCAGGTGTCACCACCACCCTGGTTAAAAGGTACGAGGAAGGACAATGTATGTTGCTTGGGAAGGAACAAAGAAAAATGTCCGGGTACGGTTAAGTGACCCAATTCAAAGTAAAACACCACGTATATGGATGCATTTAATGTGACAAGACCCGCATTAAATGCTCAATATAATAATGTGGCGGAGGAATTGAGAATGGTTAAGACTGGCAGGTGGGGCCAGTCAATTTAGAAACAGTCGAGTCAAAATAGGGAGGTCTTGACCCACAATAGAGGTCCTCGAGGAGGTCCGAGCGGCTTAGGAGGTCCTAAGCCCAAGGACGGGAAGGTCTAAAGATTGAGGAGGTCTAGACAGGGGGAGGTCCTGACGGTTAGGATCTCACCAAGGGTGGTCTGGCGGGGAGGTCTGGGCGATTGGATCTCCAAGAGGGAGGTCCAACAGCCAAGACCAGCGCGAAGGGGGAGGTCCCCAAAGAAAAACAACGCGTGAGGAGGTCTGGGCCCTCGGACTTAAAGCGAGGGGAGGTCCAAACCATTAGATTCAATACAGAGGGGAGGTCTGAATCGTTCGATTCAGACCAAAGGGAGGTTTGAACCGTTCGATTCAGAACAAAGGGGAGGTCCACGAAAGGACATAGCGCATGGGAGGTCTAGACCCTTGGATTGGAAATGGGAAGAGGTGCGGACCGCTAGATCCAAAGACAAGGGAGGTCCTTTCGCCAAGAAAGGATATCCAAGGATTTACATGAATTCAGGAGGTCCGCAGTGAACAAGAAGCTCACCGAACACACGGATGTCCCAATGAAAGGAGGTCTGGCATAGAGAGGCGCCAGACAAAGAAGAGGTTTAGACTTAAGAAAAGTCTCGAGTAAAAGAGGTCTGAACCTAAAAGATCCAAACCAACAAAGAGGTCCAAGTGACCACTTTCAAAGAACAAGCCCGACGAGGAATACGCCCAAGCTGAGAAGGTTTAAGCCTCACGGGAGGCTTAACCTCACATGCCATCGGGGAGGTCTAGACCACGAGAGGAGGTCTAAACCTACACACCCAAAGAAGATATACTAAGGGAGGTCTCTGGGCACACCAAAAGGAGGTCTCGACAATTCAAACCTCTCCAACCGAACCAAACTTGCAATTCTCATTAAAATAAAATAGCTTTAATTTATTTTACACATTTAAAAAGGATTTAGAAAATCAGAATGTTACACACGTCTAGGAATCCAAAGCTCGTTTGTGCCTGGAAGTCATCTCAGAAATGATTTTGACACGCAATTGTCTCATCGTTAGATAAAACGGTCGCCAAACTGCACATCATGAGACGTTTTACCAACCGAAGAGGTTAGGTACAAATGGACCTGTTCAAAAATGTCGAGCCGGCTTGAAAAGCCCGTCATAACAAGCAGTGCCCGAGCCCAAAGACGAAATTTGGTTTTTTTTTCGATAAAACCTGATATTTTAATGTTTTTTGGAATAAAAAAGTAATATTTAATTTATTTTTAGAATAAAAACAGGGGTTTTTATTATTTTTTATTGTTTTTGTCGAACTGCGGGCTTTGAGCCGCCTTCAGTCAAAATGGAGTCCAGTGCCTGCCCGGCCGGACTGGGTCGGGCTCGGGCCGAGCCACCCATGAACACCTCTAGGTACAAAGCAAGACTTGTTGCTAAAGGAACACTATTTCAGCTATTGATTTTACAGGTGTCTTTTCTCCTGTTGTGCAGCATAGTTCTATTCACAGTTTACTCAGCATTGTGGCTATGCATGATTATGATTAAGCAATTGGACGTGAACATTGTGTTCTTACATAGGGAGCTGGAAGAAAACATTTATACGGAGCAACCAGAAGATTTTGTCGTTCCGGGAAAGGAGAATTTTGCTTACAAGTTGAATAAATCTCTTTATAGTTCGAAACAGTCACCCAAACACTGGTACAAGAGATTTGACTCCTTTATGATCTCTCAAGATTTTAAAAGATCTAATTATGATAACTATGTTTATTTAAAAATTATTAATAGTTTAGCTATTTACTTACTCCTATATGTTGATGATATGCTGATTGCTGCAAAAGACAATGCAGAAATTACAAAGTTGAAAGCACAATTGAGCAGTGAATTTGAGATGAAGGATCTCGGTGTGGCAAAGAAGATTATTAGTATAAAAATTACCAGAGATAGATGGTTTAGAAAAAATATACCTAAGTTAGAAATGATATATTGATAAAGTTTTTCGACGTTTCAACATGCATAAGACCAAACAGGTGAGTACTCTGTTAGTTGCACATTTTAGACTTTCTTCGGCGTCATGTCCACAACCAAATAATAAAGTTGAGTACATGTCTAGGACTCCATATGCAGTTGTAGTTGGTTCGCTTATGTATGCCATGATATGTTTCTCGCTCCGATTTATCTCAGTCACTAAGTATTGTCCATAGATACATGGCTAATTCTGAAAAGAGCATTGGAAATCAGTTCAGTGGATTTTCATATATTTACGGGGCACTTCTGATGCTTGTTTACAACTTGGGAAGACTAGATATGGACTCATTGGTTATGTGGATTCAAATTTTGTTGGAGATTTGGATAAGAGAAGATCTCTTATTGTTATGTGTTCATCGTGGAAGGATGTGCAGTTAGTTGAAAGGCAAGTCCACAAGCTATAGTTGCCTTATCCACTGTAGAAGCCAAGTATATGACTATTTCTGAGGCTTACAAATAAGTCGTTTGGCTGAGAGGGTTGTTTATTGAGCTTTGTGGAAGTACGTACTACCATTTTGGAGGCGTGTCCAGAGATTTGCTCTCGCGCGATGCATCATCAGCTCGGGACGAGAAAAACTTGGCACATATATCCAAAAAGCAAACGGCTCGATGGATCGGATCAACAGTTTGCCACCACCAGAGGCAGAGCCAGCGTGGCCCGACGCCTCGGGCCGGTCCAGCACGGTTTCAGCCTAATTGTCAAATTACACTGATTTTTCACGTTTGGTTTTTTTTTTCAGCTGGTGTTCCCGAGGCCAGCTCCGCCCCTGGCCACCACAGTTCTTGTATGCATGTTTCATATGTGGAGTCTGTTCCTCCTGTCGCCGTCGGGGATCGCAATCGATCTCCGGCCGGCTGTACCGACGGCATCTTCATCGGATCTGCGGTCGCAATCCTTAACCATACATCCGCGCCGTTTAATTGCTGGGAACATCTGCATCGAGCAGATAGCGCTCAGAACCTCCTCCTACAACTCTGCATGCCAAATTGGGCCATATGCATGATGCTACTGGCAAGCCTTGGGAATTAATTTACACCAAGCCTTGTCATGGCGTTTACGGCTAATCTCAGATCAGGCCCTGATTAGCACGTCAAGCCTTCCAATCCCAATTAATCCCCTGGCTAAATATCTCCCTAACTCTAACTCTATGTGCGTTTAGTCAACTGCCTCCATCATCTACACACACACATATATGCTTTAGGATAAGCTACCAATTGCATGTTAAAAAAACCAGATGATTAAATGGAATTATTGGTCGGTCCATATGGAGCTAGCTAGCTGGAGTAATTAATTAAGCAGCATGCAGGCGTACGACACCAGCTGCATCAGCAACAATTAACACCCTTAATTATATATGCGTGACACTAATCAGCACATTGATCGATCGCATATTCGCATGCTGCATGCATATATAATCCTAGCTATACTACACGGCCATGAAGAAGATGAAACATCTCTCTCTCTCAGCAAAGCAAAGTACTAATGCAGTACTAGTGCAGTACTGCTGCTAAAGCTAAGATAGCCTAAGCTTAGTTTAGCTTAAGCTGCACTGAAATATCCAAACAAGAGGAGCCTAAAGTAGCACCACTAAGGCACTAATAGTGCAGTACCTGTGGTAATCTTAACTCCTCTGTGATCTAGCTTAATTAGTTGTTGGTGGTGGTACGTTCTTGTCTCCTCATCCAAGTGGAGCGGCCATGGCCAACTACCACCACTACCAGATGGCCGTGCACGCGGCGGCGGCGGCGTGGAGGGAGCCGGACAGCCCGCAGCTGAGCATCATGAGCGGCTGCAGCTCCCTCTTCTCCATCTCCGCCCTGCGGGACGACGACGACGGCGCCGCCGCAGCCGTCGTCCTCGCTGGCCACGCGCTGCCTGCAACGCCGGTCTCGCTCGCCGGGTTCGCTGGCGACGAGGTCGAGATGGAGGTGCGCCAGAGCGGCGGCAGCGGCGATGACCGGAGGACCATCAGGATGATGAGGAACCGGGAGTCCGCGCTACGCTCCAGGGCAAGGAAGAGGGTACGCACGTTCGTTCCTACACACATACGCTGTTACATACGTATAGTGTACTATACCGATTAATTGGTATACGTACGTATAACAGTACTTGCAGCTCTTCCTATTTCATTAGTTAGTTATTACACTGCTTTATCCACCGGATAAAACATACGACTTATGCTTAAAAAAATTTCGATCACCTTGTAGAATAGCAACCCACTGTATAAATTAACGGCCAAAATCTCCTACTTAGAGCCCCATTAGAAACGTCGGAATGTCATTGGATTACTGTGGTTGCTTCCTATAAAATTCTTGCAAAATTTATTCGCACGCACCATACAGACCCTTATCATGGTACTATGATCCCATTAAATTTCCTAAAATATATGTACCAATGAGTTTTACGCATGATCATGGGAGATATCTATGTGTATTTTCCACATGTACTATGCGGCAGTGAAACTCGCACTTGTGATTGAGTTTGGTTAATGTGTTAAGGATTGATAGAAAAACAAACGTTGGGAGATAGTCTCAAGTAGCAAAGAACACGGAAAAGTGATTGTAGTGAAGTTGGATAGAACGAGACATGAAGTGACTCAAAATATGAACAACATAAGCGATATCAGGACGAGTGCTCACAAGAAACACCAAACTCCCAACAAGATGACGATATCAAGTAGGATCCTCAAGAAGATCATCATCAGTGACACAAAGCTATAGAGAGAGCTCCGTGAGAGTCTTAGTGGTGCGAGTGTCAGTCAAACCGGACCGATCAAGATGATCACAAAGCTATAGGGAGAGCTCCGTGAGAGTCTCAGTGGTGCGAGTGTCAGTCAAACCGGATCAATCAAGATGATCTTGGACATACATCTGCCGAGAGAGGTAGTAGCCCTCAGGTAAGGAAGAGAGCTCAATCCTAAGGAAGTACGTAAAAGAACCAAGATCAGTCATAAAAAACTGCTCACTAAGATGCTTCTTCACATACGTGATGAATGGGGAATCATCACCAGTGATGAGCATGTCATCAACATACAGAAGAAGCAGTGTCCTACCCTGAGATGAGACATGGATAAAAAGAACAGGATCGTGGGAACTGACAATGAAACCGACAGAAGTAATCACTGAGGTAAAACGCGTAAACCAGGCACGAGGAACCTGTTTAAGGCTATAAAGAGCACGACGAAGACAACAGACGTGCCCATCGGGAACAGATTACCCAGGTGGTGGCTGCATGTAGATCTCCTCATGCAAAATACCATTAAGAAAAGCATTCTTAACGTCCAGCTAAGAAATAGACCATAGGCGAACAGATGCAACCGCAACAAGAGTGCGAACAGTGGTCATATGGGCAACAGGGACAAAAGTTTCATCGTAGCCACGACCGTACTACTGCTGAAAGCCGCGAGCCACAAGACGAGCCTTGTAGCGCTCGATAGTACTATTAGACCGGGTCTTAATCTTGCACGCCCACTTGCACATGACAGGACAAACATGCACAGGTATCGATACAATGTCCCAAGTCTCTGTACATCGAAGAGCATCAAGCTCCTCTGCCATAGCGAGTTGCCACTCAGAATGAGGAGCAGCCTCACGATAAGAACTAGGCTCGGTGACAGAGATAGCATGAGCTATCGGAGCAAATCCAAGACGATCAGGAGGTCGAAGGGATGTCCGGTCACGAAGGACATAACAAGGAGCATTATCAGGAGGATCAGATGTAGGTGTCGGCAAGATACCAGGAGAGGAGACTGGTGAAGGGCGAGAACGCCTAGAGTAGTGAATACCAGAGTAACGAGACGGTGGTGCTGCAGGAACAAGAGGTAGTGCTGCAAGAGGCAGCACCAAAGACGGAGGTACAAAAAGAACCACTAGAGGCAGACCAGGGGAAGGCTGTGATAGTAGAGAAATGGGTGAGGAGTTAGAAAGAGATAATCATGAAATCGACTTAACGGTGGAAACAAGACAAGGAGCCGAATCTCAATAGAAGAAAGGTCGAGATTTGTCAAAGACAACGTCTCGTGAAATCCTAATTTGTCGAGTAGAAGGATCATAGCAACGATAACCCTTATACTCAGAACTATAACCAAGAAACACACACTCAACTAACTGAGCTGATAGTTTGGTGCGCTCACGAGGCTGCAGCAGAACAAAACAAGTACAACAAAAAACACAAAGGTGAGTATACTAGGGGGCTCGAGAGTAGAGATGCTCTATAGAACTGACACCCTTAAGAGTAGTGGAAGGCTGCATATTGATGAGACATACAGCCGTAGAAACAGCCTCAGCCCATAACTGTGGTGGAACGTGAGAGGAAAGGAGAAGAGTGCGGGCAATCTTAATCAGATGACGGTGTTTGCGCTCAGCAATCCTATTCTGAGCATGGGCACCAGGACAAGAAGACTGGTAAAGAGTGCCCTACTCAGAAAGAGATTGTCTAAAAGCGCTAGAACAGTACTCGCCAGCAGAATCACATCAAAAAGTACGGATGGAAGAATCAAACTGAGTACGAACCATCGTTACAAAGCTATGATAGATCGCAAGAAACTGGCCATGATTAGACGTAGGAAAAATCCATGTAAAATAGGAATAATCATCAATGAAGATCACATAAAACTTAAACCCGTCTTTAGAGATAATAAGCGCATGTCCCCATTCATCTGAATGAACTAAGTCAAAAAGACGAGAAGACAAGGACTCACTAGAATGATAAGGAAGTTGTGGCTGCTTGCCCAGCTTACAACTCTGACCGTGTCAACAGTAATATGTCCAAGAACACCCTGACAAACTAATGAAGAAAGACGAGACCCACACAAGTGACCTAGACGATGATGCCACTGCGCAAAAACTCCAGAGGTAGTGGCAGCAGTGGCAGTGGAGGTAGACGTAGACGTGATAGGAGCAACTGAAGTGGACAGAAGGTGGAGACATTCAAGTATGTAGAGATCTTGACGATCCCTGCGGCGCCGGCTAGTCCCAAGTACCATCCCTGTTTGTTGATCCTGGAAAAAACAGGAGTGAGAGGCAAAACCAACCCTACAACCAAGATCGGTAAGCCGACCCACCGAGAGAAGCTGCATGGTAAGTTGAGGAACATGAAAAATAGCTGGAACATAAAAATCAGTGGATCAAAAAGTGCCCTGACAGCTGATAGACAGAGGAGTATCGTCAGCTGTCTGAACAGAGATAGGAAAAACAGGAGGTCCTACTGAAGTGAGAGATGTGGAATTCAGTGTCATGTGGAAAGATGTACCAGAACCCAGAACCCAAGAAGTACCTGGAGGAGATGTCTGAGCTAGACTAGCAGAACCTGCTAAGCTGCGAGAGAGCTACTGAAGTAGAGCCTGGCATAACTGCTGAACAGAGTCACCTCACTGAGAAGGTCCTGGCGTGCGGGTCTGTCCTCTCGTGGAGAAAGGGCCTCCCTGCCCCCCTTGGATCGTCCAGCCCCATGTGCCTTGTTCTGCTTTTTTCACACCGCACAACTCTGGTAGTCATGCCTGAAGTTCTTGCAATAATTACACTGAACCCCAGTTGGTGTAAAAACATAGGAGCGAAAACAGACACCTGAGGAGACACTATAGTCAAAGTAGAAGCCATCAGTGTAGTCGAGGAAGAAGGGGTAGCAAGCACAGCCAGAACAAACTGAGCTGCTAACCCGTGGCGGCTCTAAACACAAAATGTCAAAAAGCCTCGGTCGTTGGTCGTGGTGGCGGCTCGGCAGCTTGAGCCTCGACAGTCAAACTCAGGTGAAGACGACAGACGAAGTCATAAAGGCGAAGGCGATCACGATCCATCTTCTGCACCTTATGATACTCTTGGCAGAGCGGAGAAGCCAACTTGTCCAGCTCACGCTAGAGACTGGCCAGGGCTTAGAAGAAGTCATCAACAGAGGAATCCTCCTGGCGAAGTGTCTCTAACTCACGCTGAAGCAAAAAGAACTGAGCATCGCTACTCGGCTGGTATCGCTCACACAAGTACTCCTAGACATGGCGAGTAGAATATAGGCCAACAATGTCTGGCTGGATGGAATCGTCAATGCTGACCACCAAGATGGCACGAACATGGGTCTCATCAGCACACTAGTGCTCAAAAGCGTATAGGGCAAACTGAAAGGCCTCATCAGCAGCGTCAACAACAGCAGCAGCCTCTGCCTCCTTCTTGGCGACCTCATCTTCTGCAGTAAGTGTAGAAGTAGGCTGTCTAGGAGGAGGCTAAACCGGCGACGACGGACAAGGTCGAGCACCAGTGACATGTCCCCAGATACAAAGACCATTGAGCGTGATCTCCATAAGTGAAGACCACAACCTATAATTTGTCCTGTGAAGCTTTGTTCCCGAGAATAGAATCGCAGCTGATGGAACAGAAGCCATCGGTAGGCAGTGCTAGACAGCGCAATGATCAAGGCAACAAAGTCTAACATGCGGGGCTGGACGGTGCAGTGGTTAGATCGACGTTCTGTTTTTTTTGTGGGCCGGGTTGGTTGCCTGGCTCACACTAAAAAAGGGGGCCGACAGCCCATGCGAAGAGAAGCAAAGGAGCACACACGGGGGAACTAGGGTTCCCCTGCTTGCGACGGCGGCGCCCTGGCATCGTCCTCGCGTCGGGCTCCCGATTGACGGAGATGCGGTGGGTGGACACGTCGGGCTCCCAGTCGGCAGAGCGTCCTCGCATCGTTCTTGAGGCGGCTCCAACGGCGGTGTCGGCTTCACGGAGTCCTCGCGTCGGGTTCCGGCGTCGAAGCGGCGGTCGGCTTGGCCGGCCAGAAGCGCAGCGGCGACGGCGCAGTGGCGACAAAGGCGCGCAGACGGCTCTGGCGAGGACGGCGACCGTCTTGGGCGGCTGCTGCGTCGGATGGCAGCAAAGATCGGCGGGCTCGAGTCGCGTGACGGCGGCAAATGTGGGCAATGGTGGCGTCAGGATAGCAGCAGAAGGAGCTAGGTTAATGCCTTAGCTCTGATACCATGTTATGAATATTGTGTGTGTATTCATGAGGCCCAATGGACAATATATATAGGGAGGACAAGGGGATATGCCATATACAGATAAGAAAATACAAAAGACAGATAAAACAAATGCAAATGGATTCCTATTCTAACAAATGAAAGGTGCCTTAAAAAAATATGGATTCCTATTCTAACAAATGAAAGGTGCCTTAAAAAAATAATGGAGTGTGTTATCTCTTGCATCATGCAAGAGTTCCAGCTGCCAATAATTTTTTAGTCAACATGGGATAAAACATGCATATCTTCTATGAGTAGTGCTCTCTCTTTTACCTAATGCGCAATATTAATTCCAGAGCAAATTAATTCTTTATCAATGTATCATCCAACTATCCAAGTAGGCACTAGAGAAGCTCAAAATTAAGAGTAAGTTGCACCTAATCCAAGTCCAGCACAAAAGGGCAAAGACAAAAATACAGTTCTGCAGAATATAAGATTCCCCAGTGATAGTATCTACGGCCTGATCGCCATGAATATTGGAAGTTTGTGATTATATTAGTTGGACTTGGGTAGCACTACATTAACTAGTCAAATGGTCCGTGAAATTACGCCGTTTGTTTCTTATATGATTTGTAATATCCTCTGATTTTTCTTTCGAAAAATATATATGCTATCCTGAATTTGAAAGACACCCATAATTATAATAGCTTAGGCCAAGTTGCCGCAAAAAAATATAGTACATGAATATCCAAGTGATGATAATTACAATTGGGTTAATGTCGTAGAGTCCAAAATACAATTACCAGGTTCGATCCGGCTTACATCAGAACTAACAACTACAATGAATTACAACATAAAAATAACTATTATTTGATCAGAACAAAAGGTCAACGAAATCTAGCATCTAAACATATCATCTGAAATTATGAATAGGACTGCACTATGAGTTTCTCACATATCCTTCCCTGAAATTGTGAAATACTAGCACATAAAAACCCAACTGAAATACCCATACTTTTGGGCTGAATTTGTACTTATTGTGAAGTAATTTGTTGGTGTGCAGGCGTACGTGGAAGAGCTAGAAAAAGAGGTTCGCCGGTTGGTGGATGAGAACCTGAAGCTGAAGAAGCAGTGCAAAGAGGTACCCAAATACCCTGCCTCTTTACTTCACTAGTAATGCAACCGACAGCGAACTTCTCTGCTTCATATACCTGATCTCTCTTTGCTTATTGATACTTCATTTTGCTCTGCGTCATATACATTTCATATATGATTTTTTTTAGATAATGGAAGAAAAAATCTCTTCCGGCCTCTGTATCCGAGGATACACACAGCCCAACATTTCATATATGATTAGATGCGCATCCCCATTCAATTATCGATCAGTTGATGTTTTTCAATACCTTATTTTGATTTGATCATCCATGTGATGAGCCCTTTGTTTCCCTGGACAGCTGAAATTGGAAGTGGCTGCACTAGTCCTGCCTACCAAGAGCTCACTTCGACGAACTTCATCAACTCAATTCTGAAGGGCCAAAGAAGCAAAAGCATATTTGGCGGTATTTAAATCAAGATCATGATTGGACTTATGTACATTTGCAGTGTGTGTATCTGGAGGGGTGAGATATGTACGCGATGATCTGTACCTCTGCCGTTAGATCTTCACTCTACAAAGGAGAACAGCTTTTCATGAATCGAAAATTAAGCTCTTGTTCAACTCAACCATACCTTTGCTGCTTTTCCGTTTTGCTTTACTACTATATGCTATCTTCAAGGGACAGATAGACTTGTCTTTTGTCAGCAATCACAATGGTTTTGGCTCTAACTATTTTTTACCACCAACACCAAGTGCGTGTAAACTCACACAGCATCTTAACTGGGTCTATTATTAAATAATAAGCAGGTGGTTTGTCTTGTTTAAACCGCGCATCATTATTCAGCGTGAAAAATCTGGTACGAAGTGCTCATTTCATTTGGGAAGCACTCTCTGAATGGCTAACAACTTGTCATGACAGTGGGGGAACGTTTGTCAAGAAGTTGCACTCGCAAAATTATTTCTCAACCTTGTATGCACATTGCGTGATTCTCCTACTTGACAAAATACCTTTTTCCGAGTCAAAGCTCAGTGGTTCCAAATACAATATGGAAAGTTCACTATTCAGTAATGCTGGTTGCTGACAGACTAAGACAATCTGTTTTTCCAGTTTTTCTTAAAAGAACCTGGCGTGTGAGATCTTAAATATGCATCTGTCGACGTCCTTAATTAGGTATAGGAGTTTAAGCTTTTGCCAGGCATAGGAGTTCAAGCTTCTCCACAGGTGTTGTAAACATCTCTCAAGTATGAACATGTCGGCAATAGGTCACACAAGCTTAAAGCTTATTTCGGACCTAAACACCGATATAAGGTTGAAGAGTCAATCGAATGGATTAGGAACGATGATTTCCCAGAAATGATACAAGAAATGTTTGGCTTAGTGCTATTCAAAAGGCATAAGAACTTGCTGCTCGATGGAAGTGAACAACATTTTTTGAAGTAATTGCAGTTTGCGTCACCTAATCGACTCAGGTTGCCCAAAGCACCAGGGTTGGACGATCTTTGCACATATGATAAAACCAGGCCTTGAATGCAAACGCCGTGCTGGACGTTGGTTTCCATCTGCAACAAAGATCTTGCAAACAGGCCAGCATTTCTGGGCTGCGTCCCGCCCCATTTCAGCTAAGAATTGCCCCACATTACTTGAGGTCCATCGTTGGGCGTGTTACATCTTAATTAGACTTATAACTTACCACCGTGCAGCCGGAGTATATGATCATTATTAATCTTATGCAGCGACATGCCGGGCCAAAGAGTGTCTTGACTCTTGACCGATCAAGAAAAGAAGGGGGAAACTATGCAAGCCTAGGAGTTAGTAAGGGCAGCTCTGGCCAAAGCTGAATTTAAATTAAAAGGTAAGTCTGCTCAGACTGGGATGATTACAAGTGTTGAGGAATCAAAAGGTGTGGATGGTGGCTTGGTTATGTCAGATACTGAATCAAAAGGGGTTTTATGTTTCAAAATGAACAAAAAAAACGAGAAGCAAGGTTCAACCTGGCAGAAACAACAAAGGCAAAAGTAGAACATGAAAGTTCTATTTTGGAATATAAGAGGTTTTGGCAAAACTGCAAGGAGGAGGCAGCTAAAGGAGTTGATTTGTGGAGAAAAATTGGATGCAGTGGGCATCCAAGAGACTTTCAGATCTGATTTTACTAAACAGGAGCTGGATGCTTTGACAGGGGGTCAAAGTTTTGGCTGGATTTGGAATCTTGCGGTGGGGCATTCAGGGGGAATTCTTTTGGGGGTGAATATTAATGAGCTGGAAATTGAAAGGGGTGATACCGGGAGATTCTTTGTGAGCCTGACAGTTAGACACAGGAAGAATAGCTTCAGATGGGAGCTGCTGGTTGTCTACGATCTGGCTCAACATAATTTGTCTCAAGAGTTCTTGGGTGAACTAGATAGAAAATGTCAGGTTACTAACCTTCCTTTGGTTTTGGGGGGTGACTTCAACTTAATTCGAAAGGTTGAAGACAAGAGTTCTCAGGGTGTCAACTTTTCTCTGATTGACAAGTTTAATGAGTTTATTGCTGATAATAAACTTGTAGAGATCAAGAGAAAAGGTCCAAAGTTTACCTGACCAATAAACAAATTTGTCCCATTATGGTTAACTTGGACATGGTTTTGGTTTCTACTTCCTGGGAGTCAAATTATCCTTTGTGCTCTGTTATCACTTTCCCAAGAGTGGGCTTAGACCATAATCCTATCTGTTTGTCTTCAGGGGCTGATGAGATTAAAAGGAATGGGAGATTTTACTTCAATAGTTATTGGCTAGATATGGAGAATTTCAGAGATGCTGTTATACATAGATGGGCAGAGATCAGTAATAAATTGCCTGATATGATATATTCTTTGGACAGATGGAATGTTGGTTTAGCTTCCTTGAGACAATTTTTAAAAGGGTAGGGTGCCAATGAGAGTGGGCTTTATCGAAGAGCCAAGAAAACCCTTTCAGATCAGATTAGTTGTTATGACAGAAAAGCTGAGAACTCTCCTCTTAACAATGATGAATGGCTGGCCAGAAATAAGATGGAGGAAGAGCTGGAGCAAATCTTTGAGAGGGAAGAAAAAGAATGGCAGCAGAAAAGTCAGATGAAATGGATAATACAAGGTGATGCTAATACTAGGTTTTTTCATTGTTGTGCTAATGGGAGAAGAAGGAAGAACTTCATTTTTAATCTTGAAGATGAGGGGGTGATTTTGACTGAAGAAGGGGAGATTAGAGATCATATCTACAAATTCTACAAAAACCTTTTCGGTTATGAAGTGGTTCAGAATGTTCGGTTACACTCTGTTTTTTGGGGTTCTGAGTCGAAGGTTTCAGACATTGATAATGGGAGCTTAGTGCATAATTTTTCTGAAGCCGAAATTTGGGATATTATCAAGAACTTACCTGGTGACTCAGCACCAGGACCTGATGGCTTCCCTTCTTGCTTCTACAAATCCTTCTGGGGATTCTGACACCTAGTTTCATAAATATGGTGAAAGATTTTTTTGAAGGGAAGTTGGACTTAAAGAGACTGAATTATGGGGTGGTCACTTTGATCCAAAAACTAAATATGCTAATAACATTAAGCATTTTAGACCTATTTGTCTAATGAATGTGAGTTTCAAAATCATAACTAAGTTGCTAGCAGTTCGACTGGGAAGAATTGCTACAAATATTATCAATGTTAGTCAGACTGCGTTTATCAAAGGGAGAAATATTTTAGATGAGGTGTTATCTCTTCATGAGATTCTTTATGATCTAAGAGCAACCATGAAATCAGGGATTGTGCTCAAATTAGATTTTGAAAAAGCATATGATAAGGTGCAGTGGAGATTTCTGAATGATGTTTTGATTGGTAAAGGTTTTTCTCCTAAATGGATAGATTGGGTTATGAGCTCTGTTCAGGGAGGCAAGGTCAGCATTAATGTCAATGGTTCTATTGGACCTTATTTTTCCACGCATAGGGGTCTGAGACAGGGAGACCCACTTTCTCCTTTGCTTTTCAACTTGGTGGCAGATGCTCTGGCTGTCATGATTGAGAAAGCTCAAAGAATTGGTTTGATTAAAGGGGTGTCTTCTCATTTAATTGAGGGAGTGGTGCCTTTGTTACAATATGATGATGATACAGTTGTGATGATAGAATGTGATGATTCCTATATTTTGAATCTTAAGTTTCTTCTGTACTGCTTTGAGTGGATGTCTGGCCTGAAAATCAATTACCATAAGAGTGAGGTTTATGTGATTGGGGTGGATAATCAAGAAGTTGTCAGAATTGCCAACATGTTTAATTGTAAGTTGGGGAAGTTTCCCCTCACCTATTTAGGTATTCAGACCGATTTGAAGAAGGTGAATCAGGGGGCTGGTGAGAAGATTCTTCTCAAGCTGGGCCATAGATTGGATAATTAGAAAATAATTGTCTTTCTTCTGGGCGTAGATTGATTTTGGTTAATAGCTGTTTGAGCAATCAACCTATGTACACCATGGGGTTTTATCGTTTAAGCAAACAGATTCACAGCAAGATAGATACCATCAGATCCCATTTCTTTTGGAGGGGAGCTAATGACAAAGCGAGATATCATATGGTTAAATGGGAAGCAGTTTGTAGACCTAAAGACTTTGGCGGGCTAGGGGTTTTAAACACCAGTCTCATGAATGACTGCATGCTCAGCAAATGGATCTAGAGGATTAATGAGGCTATAGATGAGTTGTGGTTTCGGTTATTAAAAGCTAAGTACTTTCCTCAGGGTGACTTTCGAGATTCTTTGGATTCCAGGGGCTCTCAGTTCTGGAAAGCATTGAGTAAGGTCAAGCACTTGTTCAGCCGAGGTGTCTCATACCAGGCAGGTAATGGTAAGAACATCTCTTTTTGGAAGGATGTATGGATTGGTAATTGTCCTCTTTATATAAGGTTCAACAGTTTGTATAACATTTGCAGCAACCCTGACATCAAGCTGGCTGATTGTATGGAGAATGGTACCTGGAATATTTTGTTTGTCAAGACCTTCGGGGGAATAGAAGAGGGATTGTGGAGAGCTCTGAAAGAGCTTATTCATGGGGTGGTTCTTAATAAGGAGAATTACAGAGCTATTTGGTGTTTGGAAAAATCCAAACAGTTCTCTGTCAAATCTCTTTATAGACATCTCATGTTTGTAGGTGTCATTGATAAGCGTATGAATAATATTTGGATTAGTAGGATTCCTCTGAAGGTTAAGGTTTTTTTGTGGCAGTTTTATTTGAATAGGCTTCCTACTACTGACCAACTGAGGATAAGACATTGGAATGAAAATATTAACTACTGGCATTGTGGTGTGCCAGAAGATATTAACCATGTTTTTTTTCCAATGCTTATTGTCTAGATTTGTTTGGACTTGCTTCAAAGAGACTTTTCATTGGAACAGATGCACGGAGTCACTTGATGATTTTCATCTAGACTGGTTAGATAATCGGGGTGCTAACGCTTATAATCTTGGATTATTCAGTTTTGCAGCATTTGCTTGGACAATTTGGAAATGTAGGAACAAAGGAGCTATCGAGAAGACTTTTTCTAATCAACCAAGTGGAGCTGTTTTCAACATTGTGTCATGTTTGTAGCGCTGACGTCCTCTTCTCCGAAAAAATGAGCAGAAAAAGCTAGAAGGACTTCTGGATCTGTCGATGAACTAGCTGAAGAGTTTCAAATGCTCTTAGTTCTAGCATCCTGTTGAAGATTTTGGTCTTTTGCTGTTACTTTGCGTTAGCTTTTGGTTTGAGGATGGCAGTTAGTCTGTTTGCTTCTGGTTATGTGGTCTCCTCTTCTGTGAACTTGCTTGTGTAGCTGGTCTCCCCAGCTTGTAATTTCAGCTGTTCTCAGCTGGCTAATTGTAGACCTTTATTTGCTTTCTATAAAAGCAAAGTTAATCCTTTCTAAAAAAAAAGAAAAGAAGGGGGAAAGAACTCGCATGTTAAGATCTCAACTGAAGAAGGCAAAGAGGTATCTAGTGGAACACACATATGGTGTCGATTGAATAGTTTGTGTGGAGACCATGTGGTATAGTCCTAATCTAGGTAAAGAACAATTGACATCATTATCTAAGAGTTTGGGAAGTGAACTCTCGGTTTAGCAAATTTGTCGGATTTGTTGTCAAGCGTGCACGGTCGATCGGCAAGGGTGGCGGTCGATCGCCGGCCATGGACAAAGCAGTGAGCTTTGAGGATTGTGCACCAAACACTTGCTTGTGTGGCAGTGTTTGAGGGTGTGTTTGCACTAGGTGCCATTGAAAATAGAGATTGGACGTGAAATTAGATAGAGTTTTGCCACAAAGTTCAAAGATGGTGTTTTCTAGAAATGACAAGTGATCTGACCGGCTATTGGTTGGCGATCAGATCGGCCACAGGTTGGCGGTCTGACCGGCTTTGTGGCGGCGGTCTGACTAGCTATGGCAGCTTCAACACAGTGAGGTGTGCTACTTTTGGGATTTTGACCTAGGTTTATGGAAATGTTGTGTATGTGATGCATATTGCATATTTGGAGTAATGTAGGTCAAGTTACGAAGAACTTGTACTCGAAAATAGTTGTTTGGTCTATTGTTGTGCAGGTGGTTTGGAGTCAACTATGGTCAATAGCGAGGAGTGCGAGGACTTGTTAGGAGAACCAAGGTCCAAAACGGTCATGGATGCCGGTTGAGATAGTTGAACTCAAGTAAGGTGCAAGATGGATAGGAACCATGAAAGTCAAAGTTTGAGCAAAGACCTTTTGAGGTAAAGTGATGCTTCTGAGAGTGAAGCTTTGAAGGTATGTGTTCTTGACTCATCAATTGTGTAAATTGATAATTTTGTGTGTCGTGCGATGCTACGTGATGGTTTGGTTGTCGATGAATAGTGATAGTTGTAGCACTCCGGAGCTACGTCATGGTGAGACGGACATGATTGGAACTAAGTTAGGAGAGCTTAGGTCCAGAACGATCAAGATGTCGCTGGAAGATAACTAAGACTATCGGGGTGGTTACAAGCCGAGAAGACGAGGAATCGGAGCGGGAGTGGGAGCTACTGGTGATGGACATGATGAGCAACAACAAGATGGACCGGGACTAAGCTCAAGGAGGATCTGAGGTCCAAAACGGTCAATGAAGCTGGGTGTGGTCATGGTGCATAGTAAGACATGTGGTGTGCTAAGTGATTTGAGTCTGTTTACAAGCGAGGACGGTTCTGTGGGATTCAGACACGTGAGGGGCTTGACGGGAAGTCAATATGGATGATGGCGAAGCATGAACGATGCTTCGATGTAAAGGAATCGAGAAAGGTTAGTAGAGAGACATTTTGGTAAATAGCCTAATACCATAAAAATGGTGGTATGCGAAACCACGGTGGTGGCTTAAGTGGATTAGGTCAATGATACTCCATGGAGAGCAAAGTATGTTGGATGAGCTAAAGATGAATACGATGCTTTAAGAAACATGCATGAGTGAGACTCGTTTGTGTGTGGGCTGAATGGGTGCCCGTTATGATTTTCTTTCTAGACCTAGCCTTCACTATATAAGGAGGTGGTGTAGGATTTGCACACCCATATAAGCCAAGGAACCTTAATGTACAAATTTAGAGAGTGGAGAGAGGAGGAGGCTAGGGTTTAAGAGATGTGTTGAGAGAAATGAGAGCACTTGTGTGTGCTCTAGTTGCTTTGTCCTCCTAAGAGAGTAGTTGTAAACATTCATCTACAAGAAGAAATAAAATCTTCGAATTCGTCCAAGTCTTACTCTCATATGCTTAAGTATTGATTTCTTGATTTGGCTTGGTTTTTGGTGTTCTTTCCTCCCCTCTTGATCGTGCTTTGTACCTAGAATGTGTAAATGGTAGATATATCTCTTGGAGACCTGATCACATCAATCTAGGTACTTTATATTGTAAGTTCTTGAGTTTGCCCCATTTTAGTGGAAGAAATGGTGATTTGGGGGGGTTTTACTCTTCATGGCTTTTGACTTGCTTCTTACTGCGATTGATGGTGCTAGAATGTGTGGAAAACCATCCTTAGCCATCTTGGATTAATTCCTTACACGAGCTCCTCTCAATCATCGTTATCGTATTTTATCCGGTTTTTATGCAAACTTCACCCAAATGGAAGAAAAAAAAGGTCGAAACTTTGGTACTGATATTCAATATATTTGATTGGAATAAGTTATTGACATCCTATAGAAGATGTGTTTCAAGTTTTATGAAGTTTGGAGTTGTGGATCAAAAGTTAAATCAATTTATGATTTTGAAACCGCGTTGAAATTCAGTTCTACCCTGATGTTACTGTTCATCTGTGTGACCATTACTGTGGGGATATTGGAGTAAAAAAAACTAGAGACTAAAGACTGTAAAGAAACTGTTGATTGTGTGGCGCCGTGAGGTAGCTTCCTCAGTCCAACAGTTTGCGAGTCATTGGTTTCCCAAAAGGAAGATAAAAACATATAGGTAGGCCAGACGAACACATCAATCCAACTGAAATTTGTCCGATTAACAACAAAACCAAAGGAGAAACTAACCAACCAACCACTCAACCAGAACTGTCATCTCATTTTGTCCAATTGATCAAGACGACCGCCAACGTGGCCCAGGCCACCCAACTCCGGCGACCTCCGGCCGGCGATGCGGCATTGCCGGAAGACGGCAGGGGCACGTTGGGTGACGGACGGCGTCCCCCAGCAGCTCCGGCGGAGACGTTGACGGCGACCTTCATGCCCCCGACGCAGTGGCCGGGGACGTCGCAGATGAACCAGTAGGTCTTGGCCTCCGTGAGCTCGACCCTGTCGTAGCCGCTGGTGTACATCTTGAGCACGCCGGCGCCGCCGCCGGTGTTGCAGGAGCGGTACGTGGTCTCCGTCACCTGGTACACGTTGTGCTGGCTCTTGACGTACTGGAAGACTGCACCGGCCGCAATCAAAATTTGCGCAATTAACTTTGGTTACTTAATTGTGAAGGTTGCAGCAGCAGCAGCAGCAAGAAGTGTATTGCGCAATAAGTAAGCACCTCAATTAGATATTTAGATTAGATGGCCATGTCCATGTATCGATCGATTCATGTCAGAAGAAATAAAAAGAATTGATTGGATGAGATACTAAGGGCATGAGCATGGGATGAGTACTACTGACCTAGGACATCGCCGACGGCGAAGGTGTGGTTCCGGACCCAGGTGGCGTAGTTGATGCCGGTGTCCCAGGCGAAGGGGCCGTCGCCGACCGTGTACTCGGCGGCGCCGGCGCGGTACAGCAGCAGCAGCAGGGAGATGGAGGAGGCCAGCAGGAGGGACGACATGGATTAATTGACTTTGGGAAATGCTGGGATGCTGCGCTGTTGTTGGTATTGGCCGCCCGGGAGGGAATACAATTATGGATGGATGGATGGATTCTTGTTGACCCTGACGCTGACGCTGACGGACACGAACGACTACGCGCTATGTGGACTGGTTCTTGGGCGAGACAATGATGACGATCGAGCTTGGCGCGTCTGCGGCGTAGATGCTGCCAGCAAGAGGGAGGGGAGGACTGAAGATGTGAGAGATCATGTGAACACGTGCATGTCGAGAGATCATGTGAACAAAGCCGTCGTTCTTGTTGGTTTGTTACGGAAGAAACGTTCAGGGGGTGAGTCATCGAAGACGGAAGAGGTGACTTCTTATTGAAGGCTCCATCTAGTCTAGATTAATTTTAAGGAAATTTCGTGGGGCTAACTTCCACCTCTCCCGCGGCTTCTGAATCTGAATGTGAGGTCGACGATTTTGAGCTCGCGTCAGCCGCATTGGATTGGGATGGAGATCGGTCGGCGACGGGCTATATTTATTTCTCTATGATGGAGAATGGAGGAGGGTTGCCGATTGGACAGGAGGTATCGAAGGGGAAGCCTTTGGGCGAATAATATGCCGAGCAAGTTGCGATTCAACTGCTGTTCCCGTGAATTATCAGCGTTAATTTTGTCTTGTGCTCGATGCTCCTCCCCTGTCGTAGATCCGGGCTCAGTTTAGTTTGCCCCTTTGCGTGCGTGATTGGCAAAACTAACAAGAACGGTGACTTAGAGTTTACGTTCGTTTCTTCCCCATCGCCCGGGGTGACCGCGGCAAAGAAGGAGATCCCAGAGGAAGAAGATGCGTCGAGCCAAGGCTGTGTGCCTATGTACATTAGAGAGGGATATCAAAGTCATTTCACGTAGGGGAAAAAGAGAGAAAACATAAAAAATATCATTAAAATACTAAAATGTTAAATTATTAAGCAACCAACCTTTAGAGTGGCAAATTATAGATTGTATTGTCAGGAGTGGCAAATCCTAGAAGGTTCTTCTTTGTATTGTGATAGATCTCTTCTTTTTAAGCGATCGACTCAAATGAGGTCTTCATCATCCCCTTCGTTGGCTAAATCCATATTTAGCCTCGGCACCCGTAAGTATTCTATTTCTAGCTACCTATGTGGTTGCAACAATCTTATTACTAGTTTAGAAAATTCTGTAAGTGATCTTCGTTTCTTGTCAGTAGCATGAAGACTTGTGCCTACCAGTAAGTAATGTTGTTTTTCGGTCAACTTCATAGATGAGATGATATAGTATATGTCTAACCTTTTCGGTCTGATTGTTTGCTTTATCAAATTAATTAGTAAATGCATACTTGTCAATGCTGCACACTAGTACCACTCGATCTCTTGCTAATGCTAGTGAATTACTCCCATTTGTATCTCAAGCAAAAGCAAGCTCTTTGTAACATCCTGATTTTCCAAACCCTTTTTAATTTTGTAAAACAGAATAAAACTATTTTGTTTTGATGAGAATTCAAAGTTGGTTCACTTGGAGAGGTTTGAGCTTCGTGTTGTCACCTCTTCTGTATGTCGGCCAGTTCTCCCCTCAGTCTCTCTTTTGTGTTATGTTCGGTTTAGACCTACGGGTCTAGACCTCCTCTGTGATGAATGTGGTTTGGACCTCTTGTGTGGCCCAGACCTCCTCTTGGTTGGATGTGCCTATATGTTTAGGCCTTCCTTCGAATCTAATTTCTTTAGGCCCTCCCTTGCGGATCTTAGACCTTTGGACCTCCTAGAAACCGTATAGACCTCTGCCCATTGGGCCTCCTTACTCGCTTAACTTAGAAACTCCTGACCTCCGGAGATCTCCTCTCGAACCTTTAGGACCTCCTATACTAAGATCCTCACCGCCAGGACCTCCCATTGTGGAGATCCTAGCGATTAGGACCTCCCCTTGTCGACTTAGTTCTTTAGACCTCCTCTCAAGACCTCCTTGAGCCCGTGGAACCTCCCTTCGTGAGAGCCTAACTGATAGGACCTCCCTGTGGGTGAGATCCTCTGGGTCAGACCTCCTTTTACAAGGATCCTCACCAGACCTCCTTGATGGGATCTTGGTTGTTAGAACCTCTTGTCGCGTGGACCTCCTCCATGTGTATCTGGACCTCCCATGTCCGCACCTCCTCTGAATCTGACCGTTAAGACCTTCCTTGAGATCTTAATGCCCTGACCTCCTCCTTGAACATCTCGACCGTCAAGACCTCCCCATTGGAGATCTTAACCGTCCAGACCTCCCTTCGTTGGCAGATCTGATCGTTAGGACCTCCCCTTGGAAATCCTAACCGTTTAGACCTCCCATCTGGATTTGATCCTACGGCCCTAGACCTCCATTGCGGGTGAGGTTTTCCTCTTACCACGCGGACCTCCCCGTTAGCACTCAATCTTGGCCGTTGGACCTCCTCCTTGGAGATCCAACTGCCAGGACCTCCTCCTTTGACCCAACCGTTTTCAAATTTGACTGGTCCCACCTGCCAGGCTTACCCATTCTTATTTTCCCCCACCACACTAGTACCATGAGCATTTAATGCATGTCTTACCACATTAAATGCAGCCATGGAAATGGCTGCTTCCATTGAATGGAGTCATTTGGGGGCACTGTGGGTGTCTTTTCTAGTCTCCTCCCGTAACAGTACACAATGTCCTTTATTATTTTTCTTTGACACTCTCGTACTTTTTGCCTATTTGTCATGCTCACCAAATCATGTACGCATTGAGTGGTCTTTTCACTCTCTTTGACTATAACTAGCCCCGGGAGCCCTTCCTGGCCACCTTTTCCCACATTCTACACTTTGGCTCACATTCAGTAGCTTCCTGGTAAGGCCTTGCTGCCAAGAGAATCGCCAGGAGCACCCCTCTTCCTCGTATTTTCACCATTGGAGGCTCGACAGGAGCTTGGGCATTGACCTTAACCGCCCATATTGCCTTCGACCTCCCCTTCACTCGTCACCTCCTTCTTATTGTTGGTAAGCCTCCTTGTATATTGCTCTGTTCTTGTTCTTATCGTCACAATAAGAGATTATACCTCTTCCAGGACCTCTTCCTTTGGATTCTCTTTGGAACTCTATGGGTTTTGTATGAAGATCACCTCCCTGGACTCGGTGCAATCATCGTCATCGTGGTCTTTTGCGAAAAGTCACCCCTCTGGTCTTTTATGAGGACCTTCCTCATTGGACCTTTCTCCCGTAGGTTAGGACCTCTCTCACAGAACCTATTTTGTGTGTGAGGTGCTCTTGTTAATTAAATTTTGAAGTTTCTTTTGAAGTTCTTTTGGCTCTTTATTGGAATTTGGTTTGAGTTGTCTCCTTTTCTCACGTATAGATCGTGAAAGCACTGAGGAGCTTGAGTGCACTGAAGAAGAAGACTCTCAGGATAGTGAGCAAGGCAAGTCATGCTCTTGATCATGTTGCACCCAATATTTCAATTTATTTATGTTCAATTTCAAAGTATAATGCATGCTTATTTCTACCAAGTTATTTCAATATCTGTCTTTGAACACATAGTTATGCATATTTCCTTCATATGGCCAACTTTGACATTGAACCAAATCTGTTGCCACCTTAGACAAAACCTGGTTGATACATTAGTATGAACCAGGAGCAATTGAAAAACCAAATGCTTAGTCTTGCTTAGACCAAAAGTACTTGATTTGGGAAAATCTTTACCTTCATGACCAACTACTGTTAAAATGTTTTGACCATGACATTGGGGTGTCATGGGAGTATGAAAACATTGCTGGGGAAGCAAAGAAAGTGAAAATTGATTTAGACTTGGGCGAATTGGTTTGCTTGGTTGGTGCAAGGTTTATGCACGGACTCTATCCTGGATAAGATGGAGGTCCAGGGGTTGTGATTATCGCCCAAGTCAGTTGAGGACCGGTCTTTGAGCCGCCAATGCTAGGCCTATAATGGGCTATGCCAAAATCGTGCAACCACATGTCTCCAGTATGGGGTGTGGGACCTGGCCAATTAATTTGCAGAACTTTCACCGCGGTTGATCCATTTGGAGGTGTGGGAGGTCTTCTACGGCCAATGGTCTTTTATGACCTATGTTCCCAATGGTGCAAGAGGGGGCCCAGATCCTGCGGATTTGTATCCAAAGGAAGCGAAACCTTAGCAAGGAGAGGCTGTGTTGAACAATGCATTGTAAAGGCTTTGTCATGAACTCTAGACCTCTTACCTTTGGTAGTGAGAGGTGGCATCGATGGATGCCGGATAAACTAGAAGATTCATGTCGTGTAGGTAAAGTGCACATCCTCGGCCGAGTGTAAATCTATTCGAATAGCCGTGTCTACGGTCATGGACATGCTGGCAGCGGCCACTCAGAGTTAGATATTGGTTTTGGTTTCCAAAGAATGTTTAATAAACTGTTTTGGGATTTCTATCCCATGGGTTTTGGGTAGGGAGCCTTGTGACAAGAGGGTATCCTTCCCAACTTGTTGATGAATGCTATCCAACTGAAAATCAAGTTTTGGAAATGAATTTTATCTATTAAAAACTTGCCTTGGAACTTAGTAGCTGTAATTGAAAGAAACTTGGCTTTATGCAAATCAACCATATTATGCCTTCTTTTGTACATCCATGTATGCATGTCATGTTGTTACTCCACGGGTGTGACTTGCGAGCACAGTGGTAGTGCTCACTCTTGCTCAATGCAAATTTTATCAGGAGAAGATAACAGTAGTGAAGAAGAGGATCAGGACGTGTAGGTTGTGCCCTCCAACCATTTTGCCTGTGATATAATGGATGGATATCTGTTTCTGTCTTTTGTAAGCTTGCTGTTGGCCTAAGGCCACCCTTTTGTAAACAACTCCGTTGATATGTTGTAAATAAAGTTATGTCATGGATGTTACCATTCTTGTATGCTGTGAAGAGCTAGCTTGAGATCCTTGGGACTAACTCAGTTCACGTTGGGAATCACAGAGTGATCCCTCAAGTCTCACGACCTCCTCAGGTCAAGTCCTTTGACCTCTCCTGAGTTGGCCGTGGCAGTAGGGGATCTCCCCGTGACTCCCGCTTCCCTCGGTGGCAACCTTGAGAGGTCCTACCAGGCCCTCGATTGGTGCTGTCGGGGGCAGGTCCTACCCGAGCCTCGGGAGGTGCCACCGGATCTCCTGGAAGGTCCTAAGGGACGTCCTAGGAGATCCTTGGAGGACCTCTCAGGTGCCCTAAGGTGGGGTCGCCACACTCTTGCTCTGCTCCCAGAAGCTAGTCTCCAAGACAATTTCTTGACGCTTTCTCGTGCTCTACGTATGCTTTCTTGTGTTACCTACTCACGATCGATCGATCTCCAAATTGGCCGGATCGTTGCAGCAGCGACCATGATGGAGAGAAGCAACTCCACCCCTTCCACCACTCCGGCGCGGCCGCTCGACGTCGACGAGGAGTACGACCAGGCCTTCAGGTCCAAGTCCTTCCTCGACCTCTGGTCGCACGCGCACCACCACCTCAGGCACACTTTCTCCAGCTCCTTCAAGTTCTCTTCCAAGCCCAGCTTCAAGGACTTGCGCCAAGACGACGGTGACGAGGAGGACGCGGTGGCCATGGAACAGTCGTGCTCTTACACCGTTCTCGACGACTTCGTCCTCGAGCCCAGCCCGGAGATGCTCGCGCGGGCGAGCGCGCCAGCGGAAACACTCTCGCTCAAGTATTTCGACATGACGCAGAGGCGTCGCGGCGTGCTCGCGCCGCCGCCGCTATCGGCGCGGGCGCCACCACCTCACGCCGCGCCTTGCCGCTCGCGCTGGCTCGGCGGCGGCGAGATATCGCCGCGGCGACGCGCTTAGCGCGCCACGCCCGCGACAACCCGCTCGCCGCAGCGACCTCTCCACGAGCTCCACGAGGTGCAGCGTCTTGCGCCCGCTTTCAGAGGTTTACAGGGCTCGCGTGTGGCGGGCGCGCGCGCGGCACGCGCTGCCGCGCTTCGTCGGCGTGTGTGCGCGCCATCGTGGCGCTGTGGTCTCGCCACAAGACGCCGTTGTTATCGCATCGGCATGGCGGCCGTGGCGTTCAGCGCCAGCCCATGGCCGCCGTGAGGCGGCCGAGGGCGACGGAAAAATCGGCCTTCGGCGCTTCTGAACGCTGGCGGCGCGACAGCTGACGCGGCGGCTTCGACACGGTGAGCCGCATGGTGCGGCGTCGCGACGACGAGCCGGAGCACGGCGTGGCGCGCATCGCGATCGCGATGCGCAGTACGGGCGCCGTTGCTGCGCAGGAGGTGGCTAAAGAGGAGGAGCTCGAGGAGCAACCGTGGAGCTAGAGGAGCACGTCGCCTCGCCTCATCACCATCAACCGGAGTAGGAGGATGGTAGCTCACGCGATGACGCGTGGCTTGCCGCCCTCGCCATGCGGCTGGCCCGGCCAGAGGCGCGCTTCGTCGGCGTGTCGCCGCGCCATCGTGGCATGCGGTGGTCTCGCCACAAGACGCCGTTGTCGGATCGCCCCGCTGCCATGGAGTTGGCGCCCAGCCGCCGCCGTGAGGCGGGCCGAGAAGCGACGGAAAAATCGGCCTTCAGCGCGACGCTTACGCGGCGCGGCGCGCGACATCGTGGCGCGACACAGACACGGTGGCGAGATGGTGCGGCGCGCGACACGACAAGCCGGAGCACGGCGCGACGTGGCGCGCTTGTCGCGACGCGAACGCGAGCGGCCGTTCTTTGCGAGAGGTGGCCAAAGAGGAGGAGCTGAGGAGCACGTCTGCCTCTGCCTCATCACCATCAACCGGAGCAGGAGGATGGTAGCTCACGAGATGACACGTGGCTTGCCGTCGTCGCTGGAGACGACAACGGCGATTAATTTTCGCATCAACAACTGATGGTTGATCCATCGTTTTGTTCATTTATTCTTTCATCGCCTCATTGGTCATTATGATTCTATAGTAAGATTAACTTGATGTGCCGGCCATTTTGTGCAAAAATAAGCACCGAACCATACCAACGTGGCAAATGGAGGATGCGCGCAACGCAAGCTTCTGCACCCGAATTTGCTGCAAAACTGAGCAAAGGAACACTCGTACGAGTTATGACTGATGGTTTTGATTTGTCAAAAGCATAGCAAAAAAGAAAAGAAAAACGCATCTAAGTTGGAGATGCGGGGTATCGATCCCCGTACCTCTCGCATGCTAAGCGAGCGCTCTACCATCTGAGCTACATCCCCGTTTGATGCCTTTTTCCGCGGCACGTGTTATGTTATATAACCGTTGATCCACTTGAAAGGTTTTTCCTGACAACAGATGAATGGGCGTGATCGTTCAGTTACGATTGTTGAGCATCTTGATCAGAACATGAGATATATGGCTAGTTAGATCAATTATGTGATCAAAATGATATTAAAAGCAGCAGCTATGTATCCGATCGATCGACGTCACTTGTCTTTCAATACCGCTGAATACGAATACAAATTCCAGGACAAAGCCAACATTACACTAGACTAGTCGTTGGGGCGGGCAGCTAAACGAGGCAGTCTAGCACGCCGCTGCCGACCAAATTAACCCCGAACCATTGCAAATCCACCCGGTTTTAGGTCATGTCTGGATCACGGGAGTTTCACTGAATACTGTTCGATTCCTACCTAGACATAGAAAAATTCCGGCGTTCCAGACTCGGCCTTAATTAAATTTCCTGCTCTTGGGTTGGGCCGGCCTTACTTGAACTGCAGGGAGCTGGCGTACGTCTGGCCGAACCTCCACGTCGGCGGCACGACGTCGGCGAAGACGATCGTCTGGCCGTCGGTGGTGGTGACCCGGAAGGAGAGCCCCTGCCCGTTGAGGTAGGCCAGCGACTGCCAGTTGGCGCCCCAGTTGCGCGACATGGCCATCCACCCGGTGCGCGTCCCCTTCACGTCCATGGACCGCACCGACCCGGCCGCCGCCACGTTGGTCACCAGCACCAGCTCGAAGTAGTCCCGGCCGGAGACGGTGAACCGCACGCCGCCGCGCTTCCTGCAGGCCACCCGCTGGAAGTGGACCGGGACGATGCCGCCGCGGTAGGCGCCGATCTTCTCCCAGGCCGGCTGGGCCATGTCGAAGTGCCGCCATGGAGGGTTGCACCAGCCGCCGTTGTCGCTGGGCAGCGCGTAGTTGGGCGGGCAGAAGTTGGTGGCCGTGACGACGACGGAGGCACCGCCGTGGCGGCACCAGCGCGGGTCCGCCCTGGCGTCGCAGGCGATCTTGTAGCACTGCCCGCAGGACGCGCCGTCGTTGAACAGCTCCGTGCTGAGCGCCGCCGTCCGCGTCCCGTAGCCCTGCGTGTACAGGTTCCCGTACCCGCACGCGCCACCTGCGTGTCACAGCATCCACTTGGATTTATTCATTCAACCTGCGCGATCGATTCGCTAGGCAGCACAAGAACATTACGCACGCACGTACCCATGGTTCCGGAGGCGTCGCTGCCGCCGTAGAAGGTGGCGGTGGCCTTGCTCCAGCCGGACGGCGCGAACGCTTCCACCGTCGTCGAGGCGGCGACCAGCAGCACGAAGCCGATGGCTACCACGGCATGCAAGTAAGCGCGCGCCATTTCTGATCTACCTATCAACAACGAGCAAGTGTTTTTCTTTTCTTTTCTTTTCTCCTTTGAAACAACAGGACACGGAGTTGAGGAAGCTAGTATGCTCAATCGATGATGAAATGCGTCCTCCGAATTCAGGGAGGCTAGCGCGGCCCCCCTCCCATGTTCTGCTGGCCGGAGAGCAGGAGATCGACCCTGCCGCTTTCTTTACTTCTCTGGCATGACCAGAACAGATTCAGAGCCTCCACTGCTTCATCTGTCTGAGTTCACTGCGAGCACATGATCAGCTCCTGATGAACAGTGCAGATTTGCAGTATATATTTTGGATGAAGCAACGGAGGGGGTGGCGCCCCTCCTGAACGTCTTCGTATTACTCAAAATTGTCAAACATTTACATGAGGCTGGCTTATCAGGACGCCTCAGACGGTACAACGAGAGGGGAGGGGGGCGTCATGTGACTACCATCTATATTTGTGATCTATATATTTACAAACAACCGGTGATATTCAAGTTATCTTCTTCATTTTTTTGTCGAGAAAATCCCACCACATGTAGTCCTTAAATAAGAAAAAAAAAAAGAGAAAAGTCCCTATAAATTCTCTCATTAATCGTCAGAAAAAGGAAGATTTACACCACTTAGTTTGGTGAGGCCAGATTATAACGATGCGGATTAATCAAATTCAAGCGAATTTCATCCGAATTTCCCCCCAAAAAACCGGTAACAGGCCGGTTACCGTTCCAGGCCAGCAGTCGGGAAAGTGCTCCAGAATAGTTCTTTTATCCCTGATTGTAACTATTATAATTGTACAACAAATACAGCTATATTTTCAAAAGTCAATAGAGTTATAACTAATACAATCTGTTGCAATATCTAGCCACACAATTTCGTGAGAAATTGCGCTAGTTATAACAAAATTTTTTTTTTGTAAAACTCTGGTAAGAGGAATACATGCAGTAAACATCCATCAGTCTGACCACGCGTAAGAGTGATCCTTATGTTGACGCCAATGTAATCTCAGTGTCTTAGTCAACTACAGGATGTAAGAGCAACAAAGGTGCCTGTTTTCTCCTGAGCCGTAACACCACAGACTCTGTTCGATGTGCTTTCAAATCTGCCTTTGCTTGCTTGCTTGCTTGTTTGTTCTGGGGAGAAAAAACAGATCATCCAGGAAAGCCAGAATCTTTGCAAATTTGCCTGACAAGTAACTTCAAACAAACATACTGGAGACTAGGGGCCTCCTCGTACGTACGTACTGTGTGCAGTACAGCAGCAGCCAGTATGGTCGCTCCGAACACTGAACGGGAAATAACGTCACGTATAATGTAGCAACGCTAGATTCTTCACTTCACTACGGCATCGGTACAAGCGTGCACACACACCATACGTACGTCCACACGCACGTGGGTGCTTCCATAACACACGTCTAATCTAGAACAGAGGCTAGACCTCATGTAGCGTGCGCTCTACATGCTTTAACCAATGTACACACCGCACATGTGCGTGTACTAATCCTAAACCACCTATTTATTGCGACAAGCACGAGTGTCGAAAGTAAAGTCCGAACACTAGCAGGCTAGGAGCGTCCACGCGCTCATAGCCAACTAAGCTCAGAAGCTAAGCTCAGTTCTCGTCCGCTCTCCTCTTGTAGCACCGGTTTGAAGCAACATTCTGTGTGGCCTAAGGGGCACGCGGCCGACGTGAGACGAGAGACGTGACACATGAAGCGGCGCACATGGCATGGCCCCATCCCAAGTTCTGCGGCTCTCTGCTGCCACCACAAATCAGCAGGCTAGGCTCCAATCGAGGGAAGATCAATCCATCGGTTGGTGTGGTGGATTGGACTTATTATTCACCACCTCGTCGTCTCATGATTTCAATACATGAGCTGCATGGCCAAACAAGAATTGATTGTTTGCTCTAGTATAGTACGTGAGTTCAGTTTCAGTTCAGATTGGTTGTTGAGAGTAAAGTCACTTCAGTTAGGCCGGTCAGTGTTGTTACTGAGATGAGATTGAGTAACCTATGAATGGTAAAAACACAATGCTCAGTACATTTTTTTTTTTGCCATACTGCTGGATTAAAAAGCACAATTTTGATTTGAGTAAACGTTAAGGATTTTGTGGTTGACTTCACTGCATTAGTAACATTTGACTATCACTAAATTTGGGTCAAAACAGCTAGGATTGTCCATGCATGCCCATTGTCTACTCTAAGCTAGCTTGGATGGTGTTATTCTAGTACAAATGCAAAAAAAAAAAAAGAGAGTAAGGTTGAGTAAAAGGAAGCTTTTGACATGTTATGATAAGGTTACCATAGGAAGTTAAGCCCAGAGTCCAAACCTAATTCCATGTTTTATATTTGTAGGACGACAGTAAGGGTGCGAAGGCACATGGATTTGCAGCCGTGAAGTTTTGCCTTTTCACACTTGGGTTCGGTGAATAATTTATGTACTGTATGTACGATTCAAGGAAGAACGAGGACAGTATCCTGTACGTACATCGGTATATGCATATATGCAGCTCTTGACGGTGTAATGTATAGGACCATGCTTCATAAACCTAAAACTAAAAGGTTAGATAAGATTTTTTTTTAAAAAGAAAGATAATAATACAGCACCAAAAGCTTAAGGGGAGACACCAACACGGAGATGGGAGTCCCAAACCGGAACTCTTACCAAGACACCGACCGACGAACAGGACGGGGAGGACGGAAAGAGGCGGTAGAGCCAAGCAACCTCGCGCCACGAGCCACACCAGGGTGCACACACGTCGCAACGAAGCTCAAACCCACCGAGTTGCACCGCCACAGAGGACCCACTGCCGCAACGCATAACCGCGTCCCCGGGGCTTAGCACAGTTGTGTCACACATCACTGTCATGTCGTCGAGATGCCCATCGTGCCGCCACAACGACGGGAGAAATGTGTCGGACCTGCGACGACAGTGCGCCCACCAAAACCCCAGACCAGACAGATCTGCTAAGAAGGAAGACTAATCCAGTGAAGGAGACGTGGCCCGGCCGAATCTGGAGGAAGGGCAACGCCAAGTCGCACTCGCACCGCGACGACCGTGCGCCCACCACGCCGCATCCCCGGACGTGCCGACACCACCAGACGGAGCCATATCTGGGGGAGAGGGGCAGATCTGGGAGAGAGCAATTCGAGGTTACGCAACAAGCCGGAGAGCAACGATACAGGGGCGGACAAGGCGAGTAGGAGGGCGACCACGAGGAAGAGGAGCGGCAGCGAATTAATATGGGCTAGGCCTAATTTTAACTCTAATTAATTCCTAGAAAATCTCAAAGGTCCATGTGCACTTGCTAAAACTGTTTAGCCATATATGGAGAGATGAAGGGGGGTTACACCATTTTATAAGGTAGAACGTGGTAGCCCCCTTTGTGGAATTGGAGAGAGCCAACACGCTTCGCTTCGCTTCCGAACCGAGCCGAAGTGTGTATATCTTGCCAAGACGCTTGATGCGCGCGGGCGCGTTTTTTTATCTATTCGAAAATCGGAACGCACCGACTCGTAGTAAATGACATTAACAAACGGCTGGTAGTAACGGTTCAGTTACTAGTGAGTAATGGCTGCGGTTAACACTGGTTGATGGCGAATCAATGACGATCGTTTCCTTGGTGAATTAAAAGCCTCTGGTCTCTTTGTTTTTGGCTATCAAAGAACAGAGAACTGGTTCTTCTCCAATCCAATCCTCTCTGCGAAAGACTAAGACAGAACTCTAAGTTTTGTTGCTGTCTCTGGCGATCTCCATCCCGACGAGGCGCGTGTACGGCCGCACCGGGAGAGCAGGCCTCCGGAACCCTTGTCCTTGAACGCTTGCACGAGCGAGGACGAATAAGATTTTTGGGGAGCGTTCATGCGACTGCTAGTTGCTTTCTCTTCATCCGATTCTCTGCTACGTCTACATCAACTGCACGACTACTACCACGATGTCCACTACGCCATGACGAACAACGACCTCATCAAGACTTCTGTTGCTGCTGCTTCTTCCACTGGTGCTACTGCTGCTTCTTCCACTGGATCTGGGTATGATTATCTCGCATTTGTTGTTTGGTTAGCTTTATTATCTGTTGTTGCCTTAAACACTGAGATAGGTATGCTAGTTTCTGTCCTTCTAGAAATTCGTATAGCTATAATGTTCTTGATTACCTGTTTTGTGAAAATGGCTAGAGCAATTTCCACGATTTATCTAGCATATTTCTGGGTTAAAGTAATTCAAAAAATGCTTATATGTTCAACAATCCAAAAACCTTATTATAGGCATTTTTCGTCAATTGGCTTTGCTGCTGCGCTCAAACCCTCTAAGTTCGATTGTGCGAATTATAAGAGGTGGCGCACCAAGATGGTGCTTTGGCTAACTGTCATGAACATTTTCCATGTGGCAAATGGCAAGCCTGAAGGAACACTTACTCCTGAACAGGAGCAAGCGTTCGAGGCTGCTGATAACCCCTTTAAAGGTGCCGTGGTTAGTGTTCTTAATGAGAAGTTAGTTGATGCATACATGGTGATTAAAACTAGGAAAGAAATGTGGGATGCACTCGAGACCAAGTTTGGGGTTTCGGATGCAGGCAGTGAATTGTATCTCATGGAGCAATACCATGACTATAGAATGGTTGATAGCCGTTCTGTAGTTGAACAGACTCATGAGATACAATCTATGGCCACAGAACTTGAGCACTTCAAGTGTATGTTACCGGACAAGTTTATCGCGAGAGGCATTATTTCCAAGCTTTCTCCTTCTTGGAGGAATTTTGCTACTTCTCTGAAACACAAGATACAAGAGTTTTTAGTTGAAAACCTCATTGGGTCTCTTGATGTTGAAGAGAAGACGAGGGCAAAAGATACGCACACTAGAGGTAATTAGGGACATTCTAGTGCCAATGTGGTACAGAAGAAGAATGGCCAAGCTCAAAAGTTCAAAGGCAAGAACAAGACTGCACAAATAACTAGCTTCAAGAAGAAGAAGAAGAACACAAAGGATGGCATTTGCTTTGTATGTGGCGAACCTGGTCATTGGGCCAAGAATTGTAGCCAACGCAAGGGTGGGAAGAATCAGCAAGGGCGGAATTCCAAGTCTGCTAATATTGTTGTTGGTACTACTGAGACGGGAACATCAGGGTATGGTAATTTACCTACTGTTCTTTCCGTATGTCAATCTACCGATTGGTGGATAGACACTGGTGCTAATATATATGTGTGTGCTGATATTTCATTGTTCTCTTCTTATCAGGTCACTTGGGATTCAGCTGTTCTAATGGGGAACGGGTCACATGCCTGTAACATCCTGATTTTCCAAATCCTTTTAAATTTGTAAAACAAAATAAAACTATTTTGTTTTGATGACAATTCATAGTTGGTTCGTTTGGAGAGGTTTAAGTTTCAGGTTGTCACCTCTTCCGAATGTTAGCCGCCTCTCCTCGCTCTCTTTTGTGTTGTGCTCGGTTTAGACCTCTGGGGTCTAGACCTCCTCTGTGAGGAAATCAATTTGGACCTTCTCTGTGGCCTGGACCTCCCCAGCGGTCCTTGAAGTTAGACCTTCCCTTGGGGGGGGGGGGGGGCTCAGACCTTCTCTCAATTGGACGTGTCTTCATGTCCAGACCTCTTCCTTTGAGTTAGATCTCTTTGGATCTCTTTGTTGGTTCGAATCTCTTAGGTTCAGACCTCCTCCGTAGGTTTAGACCTCCTCTGGGTTAAGGCGTGCCTATATGTTTAGGCCTCCCTTCGACTTCATGTCCTTTGGACCCCCTTGCTCGCTTAACTTAGGAACTCCTGACCTCCAAATATTTCCTCCCGAACCTCTGGGACCTCCCTATATTGAGATCCTCACCGCTAGGACCTCCCATTGTGGAGATCCTAGCGATTGGGACCTCCCCGGGTCGACTTAGTTCTTTAGACTTCCTCTCAAGACCTCCTTGAGCCCGTGGAACCTTCCTTCATGAGAGCCTTACTGATAGGACCTCTCCGTTGGTGAGATCCTACCAGTCAGGACCTCCTCTTTGTAAATCTCGACCGTTAAGACCTCCCCCTTGAGATCTTAACAACCCAGACCTCCCTCCTTGAACATCTGGACCATCAAGACCTCCCCAATGGAGATCTTAACCGTCCGGACCTCCCTTCTTTGACAGATCTGATTGTTAGGACCTCCCTCTTGGAAATCCTAACCGCTCGGACCTCTGTCTGAGTTGATCCTCTGACGCCCTGCACCTCTATTGCGGGTGAGGTTCTCCTCTTACCACGCGGACCTCCCCGTTAGCACTCAATCTTGGCCGTTGGACCTCCTCTTTGGAGATCCAATTGTCAGGACCTCCCCCTTTGACCCAACTGTTTCCAAATTTGACTGGTCCCACCTGCCAGGCTAACCCATTCTTATATTTCCTGCCACACCAGTACCATGAGCATTTAATGCATGTATTGTCGCATTAAATGCAGCCAAGCAAGTGGCTGCTTCCATTGTATGGGGTCATTCTGGGGCACTATTGGTGTCTTTTCTAGTCTCCTCCCGTAGCAGTACACTATGTCCTTTATGATTTTTCTTTGACACTCCCGTACCTTTTGCCTATTTTTCATGCTCACCAAATCATGTACGCATTGAGTGGTCTTTTCACCTTCTTTTGACTATAACTAGCCCCGGGAGCCCTTCATTGCCATATTTTTCACACACTCAACATTTTGGCTCACACTCAGTGGCTTTCTGGAGAGTCCTTGCTGCCAAGGGATCACCAGGAGCACCTTCCCTCATCGCATTTTCACCATTGGAGGCTCCGATGGAGCTTGGGCGTTGACCTCAACCGCCCAGATTGCCTTCGACCTCCCCTCACTCGCCATCCCTTCCTTATAGCTGGTAAGCTTCCTTGTGTATTGATCTGTTCTTGCTCTTATCGCCACCATAAGAGGTTATGTCCATTTCAGGACCTCTTCCTTTGGATTCTCGGTGGAACTCTATGGTTCTTGTATAAAGATCGCCTCTCTGGACTTCACCCAAGCATTATCATCCTGGTCTTTTGCTAGAGCCGCCCCTCTGGTTTTCTGTGAGGACCTTCTTCATTTGACCTCTCTCCAGTAAGTTGAGACCTCTCCCAAAGAACCTATTTTGAGTATGAGATGTTTCTGTTGGTTGAGTTTGGGAGTTTCTTTTGAAGTTCCTTTGGCTCTTTATTTGGAATTTGGTTTGAGTTGTCTCCTTTTCTCCCGTATAGATCGTGACGACACTGAGGAGCGCGATTGCACTGAAGAAGAAGACTCTCAAGACAGTGAGCAAGGCAAGTCATGCTCTTGATCATATTGCACCCAATATTTCAATTTACTTATGTTCTGTTTCAAAGGATAAAGCATGCCTATTTCTACCAAGATATTTTAATACCTGTCTTTAAACACATAGTTATGCCTAATTCCTTCATATGGCCAACTTAACATTGAACCAAATCTGTTGTCACCTTAGACAAAACCTGGTTAATACATTAGTGTGAACCAAGAGCAATTGTGAAACCATATGCTTAGTCTTGCTTAGTCCAAAAGTACTTGATTTGGGGAAATCTTTACCTTCAGGACCAACTATTGTTGAAAATGTTTTGACCATGGCATTGGGATGTCATGGGAGTATGAAAATATTGCTGGGGAAGCAAAGAAAATGAAAATTTATTTAGACTTGGGCGAATTGGTTTGTTTGGTTGGTGCAAGGTTTGTGCACGAACTCTAACCTGGATAAGGTGGAGGTCCAGGGGTTTGTGATTGTCGCCCAAGTCAGTTGAGGACCGGTGTTTGAGCCGCCAATGCTAGGCCTATGATGGGCTATGCCAAACCGTGCAACCACATGTCTCCAAGATGGGGTGTGGGACCTAGCTAAGTAATTTGCGTAACTTCCACCGAGCTTGATCCAATTGGAGGAGGGAGGTCTTCTATGGCCAAAATGGTCTTTTATGACCTATGTTCCCACCGGTGCAAGAGGGGCCCAGATCTCATGAGTTGAATCCAAAGGAGGCTAAACCTTAGCAAGGAGAGGCTATGGTGGGACAATGCATTTTAAAGGCTTTGTTATGAACTCTAGACCTCTTACCTTTGGTAGTGAGAGGTGGCATCGACGGATGCCGGATAAACTAGAGGAATCATGTCATGTGGGTAAAGTGCACATCCTCGGCCGAGTGTAAATCTATTCGAATAGCCGTGTCCGTGGTCATAGACATACTGGCAGCGGCCACTCAGAGTTAGATGTTGAATTTGGGTTTCTCAAAGTGTTTAATAAATTGTTTTGGGATTTCTATCCCATGGGTTTTGGGCAGAGAGCCTTGTGACAAGAGGGTATCCTTCACCAACTTGTTGATGAATGTTATCCAATTGAAAATCAGGTTTTGAAAATGAATTTTATCTATTAAAACCCGCGTTGGAACTTAGTAGTTGTAATTGAAAGAAACTTGGCTTTATGCAAATTAACCCTATTATGCCTTCTTTTGTATATCCATATATGCATGTCATTTTGTTATTCCACGGGTGTGACTTGCGAGCACAGTGGTAGTGCTCACTCTTGCTTAATGCAAAATCTTATCAAGAGAAGACAATAGCAGTGAAGAAGAGGACCAGGACGTGTAGGTTGTGCCCTCCAGCCATTTTGCCTGTGGTATAGTGGATGGACGTCTGTTTCCGCTCTTTTGTAAGCTTGCTTTTGGCCCAAGGCCACCTTTTGTAAACAACTCCTTTGGTATGTTGTAAATAAAGTTCATGTCGTGGATGTTATCATTCTTGTATGCTGTGAAGAGCTAGCTTGAGATCCTTGGGGCTAGCTCAGTTCACGCTGGGAATCACAGAGTGATCCCTCAAGCCTCACGACCTCCTCAAATCAGGTCCTGCGACCTCTCCTGAGCTGGTCGTGGCAGTTGGGGATCTCCCCGTGACTCCCACTTCCCTCGGTGGTAATCCAGAGAGGTCCTAACAGGGTCTCGATGGGTACCACTGGGGGCAAGTCCTACCCGAGCCTCGGGAGGTGCCACCGGACTTCCTGGGAGGTCCTAAGGGACGTCCTAGGAGATCCTGGGAGGACCTCTCGGGTGCCCTAGGGTTGGGTCGCCACAAGAGTGATATCAGAGCCATTTGACTGCAGGTCGCAACCTAATAGACTGGCCATAGAACTTCAAAGCTTATTTTGTATAAACAAGAAGGATAAAATGTTCTTTCTTATCTGGGTCATCTCTCTACTCTCACCTCCTGCATGGTATTCATTGGTACCTTAAACAAATCTCCTCTGGTCTCTTTCTATACATTGATTTGCAATACTAAGTGGACCTCCTTACCTTGCAAAATTCTATTAGAGGTCTGTCGAGTTAGGCTTGGTGCTTAAGACCTCCCTCAAAGTGGTAAGAAACGAGTAGAATGATGCTTTACTATTATAGTTTTTGAAAAAGTTCTTTTTGCTGTTTTCTTTGCATTGGATCTCTTTGTTGAGTGGGTTGGTTTGATTAGTCTTACTTAGCATTTGCTTTTCTTTCCTCAGACTCTGGAGTCTAGCAAAATGGTGACCACCAGAAATGGTAGTGGAAGTTCAAGCAACTGAGCGCAAGTCAAGGAGAACCCGAGAACCCAGCCTTGTGGAGTAACCAAAATAGAGGGGTTGATGGCGTGCAACAGACCCAACCTCACAGCCGCCACCTCCTCCAATGATGGTCCGAGTTGGACCCAAATAATGGCCAATCAAGCTCAACTTATAAGCTTGTTGCCTCGATCTATTGCCAACACCAGTCTTTGCAAGCTACAAAGAAGACCTCAAGCTCGAGCTCCGCCTCCCCCCCCAAGGTCCAAAGATTGCGAAATTTATGAGGTCAAGTCCTCCAACATTTTCAGCGACCTTGAGCCAATAGAAGCTGATGATTGGCTCAGGACAGTGGGCAGGAAATTGGACATGGTGCAATGCACAAACCATGAGAGAGTTCTTTTTGCTTCTCACCAGCTTAGTGGACCAACTGCTGAGTGGTGGGATAACTTTAGTCAATCTCATACTGATGCCCAGGACATCACATGGGATGAGTTTACGTGAGCTTTTCATCGTGCCCATATTCCATCTGGCGTGATGTCTTTAAAAAGGACAGAATTCCGCACTTTAAAGCAAGGCAACCGTGCTGTGAATGAGTATTTGCATAAGTTTAATCAATTGGCAAGATATGCCCCAGGAGATGTTGCCACGGATGAAAGTAAGCAAGAGCACTTTTTGGAGGGGCTTAATGATGAAATTTCAGTTCACCTTGTTTCACAAGAGTATTCTGATTTTCATCAGCTTGTAAGCAAGGCTATTCGGCAGGAGAGCAAGCTCCAACAGATGGAAGGCCGAAAAAGAAAGAAGTTGGCACAGAGGTTCAACTCTGGGGGGTTTTCTTAAGTCTAAGACCTCCCAGCCTCAGTCCTCCCATCATAAGGTCTCTCGGACCTCTTCTGCAAAGACATCCAGCACAATGCAACACTCAAGCAAATCAAGCCACCATAAGACTTCCTTTGGAAGTCAGTCTCACAAGAAGCCATCTACGACCTTTACTGCTGGAGTGACTTGTTTCTTTTGTAATGAGGTGGGGCACTATGCTAGTAGATGCCCAAAGAAGCAGCAAGCTCCTGCCCCAGCTCGATCGGGTCAAGGTGTCTCAGTACAGGGTAGCGCCTCAAGCGTGAAACCAAACACGCATCTCACAAGGGGCCGGGTCACTCATGTCACGGCTGAAGAAGCCCAAGCAGCACCTGATGTAGTACTGGGTACGTTCCTTGTCAAATCCATACCAGCATTGGTTTTATTTGACTCGGGAGCTTCCCATTCTTTTGTTTCAAGCAAGTTTGTGGGGAAGTATGGGTTATCTATAGTCCCTCTAGTTAACCCTATGATAATTCATGCTCCGGGCCTGGATATGAGGACTAATACCCTCTGCCCAAACCTTACCTTAGAGATTTCTGGAGTACCATTCCAGGCAGATTTAATAGTTTTGCAATCCCAAGGTTTGGATGTGATTCTTGGAATGGATTGGTTAGCCAAGAATAAAGTGCAGATAGATTGTGCCACCCAGTCCATATCACTTATTAATGACCTGGGAGTACAAGTGGAATATAAGTCCAAGACCTCCCCTAGCACAAAACCTATTCTGACCAGTGTGAAAGAGGTGAAGATAGAAGACCTCCCAGTGGTCAGTGAGTATTTAGATGTGTTTCCTGAAGAGCTACCTGGCATGCCACCAGATAGGGATATATCATTTCTAATTGACTTAGTCCCTGGGACTGCACCCATATCAAAAAGGCCTTATAGAATGCCAGTAAATGAACTAGTAGAGTTAAAGAAGCAGATCAGGGAACTGAAGAACAAAGGATTTATTAGACCAAGTTCTTCACCATGGGGAGCACCTGTGCTATTTGTCAAAAAGAAAGACAATAGCCTGAGAATGTGTGTAGACTATAGATTACTCAATGAGGTCACCATCAAAAACAAATATCCCCTGCCAAGGATAGATGACCTCTTTGACCAACTAAAAGGAGCTAGTGTGTTCTCCAAAATTGATTTGAGATCTGGATATCATCAATTGAAGATTAGGGCAGAAGACATTCCCAAAACTGCCTTTACCACAAGGTATGGACTATATGAGTTCACTGTGATGTCATTTGGGTTGACAAATGCACCAGCCTATTTCATGAGTATGATGAACAAAGTGTTCATGGACCTCCTAGACAAGTTTGTAGTAGTGTTTATTGATGACATCCTCATCTACTCCAAGAATGAAAAAGAGCATGAAGACCATCTCAGAACTGTTTTGAGAAGACTTAGAGAGCAGCAACTCTATGCAAAATTTAGTAAGTGTGAATTTTGGCTAAATCGAGTAGCCTTTCTTGGTCACATCATTTCGGCCAAGGGAGTGGCTGTAGACTCCTCAAAGGTGGAAGCAGTGCTAGAATGGAGACCTCCCAAGACAGTGACCGGAGTGAGAAGTTTTCTTGGACTAGCGGGCTATTATAGAAGATTTATTGAAGGTTTTTCCAAGATTGCTAGACCTCTCACCCAGCTCTTGAAAAAGGGGCAGAAATTTGAATGGACTAAAGTCTGTGAGCAAAGCTTTCAAGAGTTGAAGAAAAGGCTTGTCACAGCCTAGTCCTAGTCCTGCCAGACATCCATAGAGACTTTGAGGTATTTTGTGATGCATCTCATCAAGGTCTTGGGTGTGTGCTTATGCAAGACGGAAGGGTAGTAGCATATGCATCTCGACAGCTGAAACCTCATGAAGAGAACTACCCAACACATGATTTAGAATTGGCAGCTATTGTACATGCTTTGAAAATCTGGCGACACTACCTTATTGGTAATCGCTGTGAGATCTACACAGACCACAAAAGTTTGAAATACATCTTTACACAACCAGAGCTTAATTTGAGGCAAAGGAGATGGTTGGAATTAATTAAGGATTATGACCTTGGGATTCATTATCACCCAGGCAAAGCCAATGTAGTGGCAGATGCCTTGAGCCGAAAAGGTTATTGCAATACCCTGTTGGTTCAAGAACAACAACCAAAGCTATATGAAGAGTTAAAGTACCTCAACTTGGAGATTGTAGAGCAAGGATGTGTAAACACATTAGAGGTGCAACCAACCATCTTGGGCCGAATTAAAGAACAGCAAGGAGAAGATGAAGACATCCAAGAAATTAAGAAGAACATGAGGAGAGGTAAAGCCCCAGGCTTCTCTGAAGATGAACAAGGGGTAGTATGGTTTGGCAACCGAATTTGTGTGCCCAATCTCCAAGATATCAAGCAGCTCATCTTGGTGGAAGCCCATGGATCACCTTACTCTATACACCCGGGCAGCACCAAGATGTATCACGACCTCAAAGAAAGGTATTGGTGGGTCGGAATGAAGCAAGATATTGCCAAATATGTCTATCAATGTGATGTGTGTCAGAGGGTTAAAGCCGAACACCAAAGGCCGGCAGGGTTACTGCAACCATTGCCGATCCCTGAATGGAAATGGGAACAAGTAGGCATGGACTTCATTACTGGATTGCCTAGCACCCAAACGGGTTTTGATTCCATTTGGGTGGTAGTTGACCGGTTGACCAAGGTAGCCCATTTTATACCGGTCAAGACCACCTATAGAAGTGATAAGCTAGCAGAATTGTATATGGCAAGAATAGTCTGCTTACATGGAGTACCCAAAAGAATAGTTTCAGACAGAGGGCCGTAGTTCACTTCGAGGTTCTGGAAAAGCTTACATGAAGCTCTAGGTACTAAGCTCAATTTTAGTACAGCCTATCACCCTCAGACCGATGGGCAAACTGAGAGAGTGAACCAAATCCTTGAAGACATGCTCAGGGCTTGTGCTTTGGATTTTGGGAAAAGTTGGGACAAGAACTTCCCTTATGCTGAATTTTCTTACAACAATAGTTATCAAACTAGTTTACAGATGTCCCCTTTCGAAGCTCTATATGGTAGACCTTGTAGAACACCCCTCCTTTGGGATGAGGTTGGAGAACATCAACTTCATGGTCCAGACCTGGTTAAAGAAGCTGAAGACAAGGTGAAGCTGAAAAAGGAGCGATTGAGAGTGGCTCAATCTCGACAAAAGAGCTATGCTGATACCCGTCGAAGAGATTTGTCCTTTGAGGTTGGAGACTTTGTATACCTTAGAGTGACACCACTTAGGGGAGTTAGAAGATTTCGGACTAAAGGGAAGCTAGCACCAAGGTTTGTCGGTCCATACAAGATTGTTGGACCGAAAAGGCGACTAGAGGGGGGGGGTGAATAGGAGCACTATCTATTTTTCGCTTTGGTCCGATTCAAACATGATATTGACTCCAATAGCTATGAGAACTATGAAGATCAATATATATAAGCATAGCGGAAGACTTGTACTTAATCCCCTTCAAATCCCCAAAAGAAACGACCAAAAACACAAATATCGGCCTTATGAACAGTCTTGATGAACAAGACTGATCGAACCGGATGAACAAAGGCGGTTGTACCGCAGTCCGGTCGAACCGGATGAATAAGATGTCGATCGTTCGCATGAACAAGAAAATCAAGCGAATGAACAATGAAACAGCGTGAACAACAAAAACAAAAATCGACGTAACTTTTGATCCGCTGGCCAAACTCCACCAAATTTGAAACACATCTTTCTAATGATGTCGAACCTATTCCAAGCGACGATCGAGAAGATCCACGCCAAAGTTTTGATCTTTTGCATTTTACCGAAGGAGGGTTCAAAACCGAGCAAAAACGTAAAACTTGATCCAAAACTTGCTCGTGGGTGGATGATGATCAAGATGACCTTAGATGGGTTCCTACATATCCTAGAATGCAAGATCAAGAAGAAAACCAAGCAAAAACTCACGGATCAAAGAAAGACCTCAAATCACCAAATAGAGAGAAAGAAAGCAAATGAACTCATCTTTGAGAGAACTTTCTTTCGATTGATTTGATGTGGTATTGGTTTACTGACCACTCCATCAAGGAGGACAAAGACTCAATACATGAGCACGAAATCAAATCCAACTCTCTAGAACTCTAACCTCCACTAATCCTCTCCCTAAGCAAACTAGGGTTTCAAACACAATGAAAGGGTTGAGGTGGTCATCCAAAGACACCCCTATTTATAGTGGAGACTTAGACCTTCTAGAAGAGTAACCCTAATGGGCTCCGTTAAGGCCCAAAACAAACGGGTCACACACGCACGCATCTCAAAGCGCCGTCTTCACTTTTCTTGACCTAATCCACTTCTTGACGCACCGACTTGCGCCATGGTTGGCATTAGGTCACCAAGGCGATTTGGTGAAATTACCAAAATACCCTTCTCGATCTTTTGCAAAGACCGAGTCCTATCTTCGTGAAGCACCTCCATGCTTCGCCACGTGTAGGTTGATCCAAATGACTCTCTTCATGTCGGCAAGTCTCTCCCATCCGGCCCCACCGAAACCACCATGGCACTTGCACCGACCCGCCGCCGCTTGATCGAACTCCGTCGCACCGAATCGCCTGTTCGGTCACCTTTTGTCCTCTTGCGCAATGCTTGACTCCATTGACCTCACCCGCATCCCCGATCGTTTCGACCTCGGCTCTCCAAGCCTAGTCCCGATCATCTTCGCCGCTGACCGTCATTGGCCTCCAAGCAACCCGCACATCAATAGACAAAGAAAACGAATCCGGAACAAGTTCTTCACAACTTGACCCATGTTAGTCAAAACATGCATCATGCAACACATATGCCATGAAACCCATGAACTTGACCTAACCCAAAAGCAATTCTCCAATTGAAATGACAATCAGGACTAAATCGGTACTACCGCCATGTTATGGCTTACAGATTATCAAGATCATGCAGAGTACCGCTACCCAGAGAAAACCAAAACTTCCCAAAATACACTCGTTCTGGAAAAACCATACCGCACACATGCGGTCATTCCGTGATGCTTGGTTATCAAGATCATGCTATCGCATCGTCTTACACGCCGGCATTTAACCGATTATCCCGACACTTCTTTGTACGCCGTTTCAATAAACCGAGAACGACATTGCCAATTGTAACATCATCCTAAGATCTCAGGTATATCCCCATGATATCCACAATCTCCCCCTTGATGAACACATTGGCAATTTCCCACAAATGCAAATTTTGAGGTTTGAAAAGTAAAAACTCGACGTTTTCGCTCAAAGGCACAACTTGGTCCAAAAGCAAGAAAAAGCAAAAGAAAAGACCAAGTTGGCTCCAGAATAGTATCAGCAAGTGAGATACGGCAAAAGACAGCGAGAAAGCTTCATTTTCCAGAAACGGGTCAAAATCTCACTTAAGGTCCATATGAAAGAACAATTGTTCGATATGACCTTTGATCATTCTCGAGGATCAAGAATTGCAATTCAAGATCGAAATGACAATAAAACCATAAGAATGCAAATAAGAAACTCCCCTCACTATGATCCTCGATTTTAAAATTTTCTCCAAGTAGCTCCCTTTTTCATAACTCCTTTTTCAAACATCTTCTCTCTTTAACACAAAATTTTGAAATATCTTCTCCCCCTTTGACAATGGAGTCATCAAGGAATCACGCCTTCCTCTCGTCCAGAGATGACAAATGCAGAATGAGGAAAAAGCATAAGAAGGAGTATGCATGAAATGCAATGGAGTGGCTTCAATTTTTTTTGTATTTTTCAATTGTTGAGTACAAGAAGCTTTGAAGATTACCCAAAAGAACAAGCTAGCATTTCTAAAGTTGCACAAACAACATATCAAGCCTGAAGGTGCTAGCAAGATCATGATAAGACATATATAACAAAGCTAAAGCTAGAAGGCTCAATATAAAGCAATGAATTTTAGCATTTTAAGCAAAACTTCAAATCTAGCAAGTTCGTCAACAGGGATCCTAAAATGATAGTGGCCATGTCAAAATGTCAAAGTTAGATCAAAAAGCTAACAAAGACCACATTAAGAGACAAACAAGTCCTGAATTGAATCATTTTGCTCAATTTTCAAACGCCCATTTTTCAACAATTTTTCATTTGCAATGAATATTGAAGTTGACTAATGGTCTAACTTAGTGACAAGATCCCGGACTAGGAGCCATCCACAAACTCATCCTAAGCTTCACCAAGAGTTGATTAAAGGTATATCTTAGTGAAGAAGATCCCGGACTAGGAGCCATCCACAAACTCTTCCTAAGCTTCTACCAGTATGCGACAAATCTTGAGGTTCATGTCGGTTGACAAGCGGTCCCCATGAGATCGTTCGGATCATCAAACTATCTCCAATTTCATGTCTTTGACATGCAGTCTCATAAGAATAGTTTGGCACAATTTAAGCATGAGACAATCTTGAAGTTTGATTTTTTTTATTTTTCACAAGAGCAGTTTTAAATTCTCAGAAGCACAAGAAGCTCAAGTAATGATCAAAGCTAGATTCAAGAGCTAACAAAGCAATTTTCACAAGGCCAATGTCACAAAAGGAGCACTAATTAAGAATCGCTAAACAATTCACAAATTGCTAATTTCTTAGTTCAAGTTGTTTTTCAAGTTCTAGCTCATACAGCAAAGACTTAGCTATACATGTGAAAGCATGATAATTCTAGCAAGTCAAAGAACTAGACATGGCATTGAGCAAGAATTTGAAACACTAAAGCTCCAAAGGGTAATAAGCAAAGCTTCAACAATTTTAAAAGATAAGCAGAAAAGCTTATATTACAATGCATCTTTTTGGATTTTTCATATGAATGCAATATGATACAATGAGATGCAAGAAAAGCTCGAAAGGCCTAAAAGATCAAAAAGATCAACAAGTTCAAAAAGAAAAACAAGAAAAGATCAAATGAACAAGGAAAGATCAGAAAAGATCCAACTCCCCCTCAAACCAACCCATAGGGATAAGTTACCCCTAACTCACTCCTCAAGGTGGCAAACCTTGTTGGGTCTAAAGGCTTTGTGAGGATATCGGCTAACTGAGCCTCGGACTCCACAAAATGCAGCACAATATCACCATTCTCAACGTGGTCTCTAAGGAAGTGATAGCGAATGTCTATGTGTTTGGTCCTAGAATGTTGCACTGGGTTCTTAGTAATGTTAATAGCAGAAGTGTTGTCACAGAAGAGAGGAACACTAGCAAAAGTTAACCCAAAATCCTTAAGAGTGGAGACCATCCACAAAATCTGACTACAACAACTAGCGGCTGACTACATATTCACTTCAAGAAGTGGATTGTGCAATAGAAGACTGCTTCCTAGAGGACCAAGAGACAAGAGAAGTGCCTAAGAAATGACATGTGCGGATGTGCTCTTCCTATCTAGCCTCTGACCCTTAAAATCGAATCAAAACCCCGAATGGACAAAGAAAGAAGAACAAGAATACCAAATACCATCTTGAAGGGTAGAGTGTAAATACCGAAAATGCGCTTAACGGCTTGGCGATGTGAAGTCCTCGGTGGCGCTCAAACCTCGCCTGAGGCGCATCATGAAGTGGATATCCGGTCTTGAGGCCGTCAGTATGTAAGGAGCCGATCATGTCTTTGCGGTACTCGCGTTGATCCACGGCTTCTCCTTCCTCATCTGGATCCAAAAGCGATCGATGTCGCCATGGGAGTAGCGATCGGCTTGCAATCACCCATCTCAAAACGCTTGAGAAAATCCTTGGTGTACTTCGTTTGATGGATGAAGATCCTTCCTTGCATCGCTTGATTTGTAGCCCCGTAAAGTAGTTGAGCTCTCCCATCATACTCATCTCGAATTCTCGACATGGTCTCGTAAAAAGCGGAAACAAGAGCATGAGAAGAACCACCAAAGATAATATCATCTACATAAATCTGAATAAGCAGGAAGTCATTGCCATGCCTAAGAATGAAAAGAGTCTTATCAACCTTTCCCATTTTAAAATCATTCTTAAGCAAGAAGGTCTTAAGCCTATCATACCATGCTCTAGGGGCTTGCTTAAGACCATACAAGGCTTTGGATAGCTTAAAGACACGATCAGGGTGCTTGGGATCCTCAAAGCCAGGGGGTTGCCTAACATACACTTCCTTCTCTATAAAACCATTCAGAAAGGCACTCTTAACATCCATTTGATGCAACCTAAAATCTTTAGATGCAGCAAATGCAAGCAAAATGCGATTGGCTTCTAATCTAGCAACAGGAGCGAAGGTCTCATCAAAATCTAACCCCTCAACCTGGCTAAAGCCCTGAGCTACCAACCTAGCCTTGTTTCTAACCACAGAACCATCCTCATTTTGTTTATTTTTGAACACCCAACGGGTTCCTATAACATTATGACCACTAGGAGGTTCTACAAGATTCTAAACTTTATTTCTTTCAAAATTCTCTAACTCCTCATGCATGGCATTGACCCAACTAGCATCAGATAAAGCATGTGATATATCTTTGGGTTCAAAAGAAGCTACAAATGCAGAGTGAGAGAAAAGACTCGGATCATGATACCTGGAGCGAGTGACTCGCTCATGGAGATTACCAATCATCTGATCCGGAGGGTGTTGCTTCTGAATGTGCAAAGGAGCGCCTGGGGGAGATAGTATCTCCTCAACCTCCGCAGGTACTGCTGATGAAGAAGATGCAGCAGGAGCCTCAATTGGAGGTGAAGCAGTCGTGGCAGGTTCTGGAGCTGAAGTAGGAGCATTAGCATCAGGTGAAGGAGCATCATCAATTTCATCCTCATCTTCCTCAACAAATATGCTCTCTGTCACCTGTAAGTCACCTGAAACATCGGATCTAGCTCCAGGGCTAGTCTCATCAAAGGTGACATTGCATGTCTCCTGGACAGTGTTAGTTTCAACATTAAAACCCTAAAACCCTCGAATGAGCAGATAACCCGAAATAAACCATCACAAGTCCTTGATTCAAATTTATCTAGGTTCCTGTCTTGAGAATAAAACACTTCGATCCAAAGACTCGAAAGTGAGAGATGAGGGTTTTCTCGCCAAAACGAAGCTCATATGAAGTCTTGCCCAAAGACGGTCTCAAAAAGACACGGTTGAAATATGGCAAGTCAGAGCAATAGCTTCGCCCAAAACCTCCTCGGTGTGCTATACTCATCCAAAGATCATTCTAGCCATCTCGACTAGAGTCTGTTCTTCCTTTCCACAACGCCATTTTGTTGAGGGACGTGTGGAGAAGAGAATCGATACTCAATACCGCCTTCGACAAAAAGAGGCAAAGAAGCATTTTTGAACTCCGTGCCATTGTCATCATGGATCGCTCTCAAGGCACCGGGAAGTTCGAAGCCAAACGAAGAACAAGGTCATGATAATGATCAAAAGCCTCATCCTTCAAGTAAGAAAGAACACCCAAGAGTATCTCGAAAAATCATCGACTATGACAAGAATGTACCAATTGCCACCGATCGATCAACCCTAGCAGACCAACAAGATCCATATGAAGCAACTGTCTCCGGTCCGTCACCATAACCATAGTCAATGACGGGTGTGAGCCAAGAACTCGCTTGCCATGCCTACAGGCGCACATATCAAACATCCTTGACAACTTTGAGTTTAGGCAAACCTCTCATGAGATCAAGGTCGCTAACTCGTGTCGATGATCAAAACCAATGTGCCCCAAACGTCGGTGCCAAAGCCGATATCGAAGAAGAAGAAGCAATTAAGCACTTAAGGGAACCAAAGAAGAGATTGAAAAAATCGGCTACAAAAATTCTACCAACTCTAGAAATCCCAAAACGAGCTCACCAAAAGAATCAAGCACACGACAAGCATTCTTCTTAAAACGAGTCTCATAGCCATCATCAAGAAGTCAGTGAGACGTAAAGGAGATTGTACCTTAGCTTAGACACAAGCGCGACGTCCTTGAGAATGAACTTGTCGCTCACCCTAATCATTCCAGCCCTTCAATGCGCCTTTGTGTATCATCTCCAAAGGTGATGAAGCCATCACCGCTTGATCGCGTGAAGGAGGTGAACCATCTTGAGTCTCCGGTCATGTGGCGTGAACACCCGGAGTCGACGAACCATGTGTTCTTCCCCCTTCCGCGCCAATCCTCATCGTTGTCATCGGCGTCGACGGAGTCGGCCATGAAGCACATGCCGGTGAAGTCCTTGGCTTTCCCTTTCTTGTCTTGAGGAATATCCTCCTCCTTGTCCTCCTCGCTCCCGGAGTCCACATCGCTCATGGATTGATCTCCAAAAGCGGCAAGGACTCGGTGAGCAGCCTTCATGAGCTTGGCAGCATCATACTTAGGCTTGCCCCCTTTAGGCTTCTTCCAAGCAAGCTTCTCATTCTTGTAGTTGCCCTTACCTTTCAACTTAGGGCAGTTGGTCCGGATGTGATATAGCTCTCCACACTCATAGCATGTCACAGGGCCACCTCTCTTTCTGTTTTTGACATTGTTATATGCCCGTGTGACTTTCTTGGCTAAAAGAGCTAAATCAGCCTCAGGAAGACTCTCAAACTCTTCTTCTTGAATAGCAGATAAACACGCAAGAGAAAAACCAGAAGAAGACTCAGAAGAACCATCAAGAGTCCCTTTGAGAGGATCAGCCACCAAAGCCATGTTATCCTTCTTAGGATTACCGCCTCTCTTGATCTCATGAGTTTTTAGCTTGCTATAAAGCAGCTCCAAAGTGAGATTAGAGAGATCGACATTCTCCTCTATGGCAGTTGCCTTCATCTCCCACTCCTTGGTGTTGATTGCAGCCAAGAGGTGGGTGGCATTCTCAGATTGAGAGTACTCAATGTCAACAGCTCTCATCTGATTGATCACCTTGTTAAAGCGAGTAAAGACGTCATCGATGCTCTCACCAGGACGCATCTCGAATTTGTTGTACTCTCGCTTGTAGACATTCTGACGCACTTGCTTGATCCGGGACGATCCTCATGGTAAGTTTCGAGGGTGTGCCAAATCTCATGTCTTCGCAAGATTGCAAATCCTATCGTACTCTTGCCTACCAAGCCCAAAGATATAGAAGATTCTTTGCCTTGTTGTTGTTAGCCAAGAGAGTCAGCTTGGCCGTGAGTAACTTCCGCAAAACGAAGCGTGATCGAACAACCTCCCATATAGCTTGTCCTTCGCTCTCAAGGAAGACTCGCATGCGATTCTTCTAATAGGCATAGTCGAGCCCATTGAAGACATGCGGCTTGGTCGAGTATTTATCCATCGCCAGTTCAAAGGACCTTAAGATCAAGATTGAACTAACCGGCTCGATACCACTTGTTGGACCGAAAAGGCGACTAGAGGGGGTGAATAGGAGCACTATCTATTTTTCGCTTTGATCCGATTCAAACATGATATTGACTCCAATAGCTATGAGAACTATGAAGATCAATATATATAAGCATAGCGGAAGACTTGTACTTAATCCCTTCAAATCCCCAAAAGAAACGACCAAAACACAAATATCGGCCTTATGAGCAGTCTTGATGAACAAGAATCGAGCCGGATGAGCGATGGCGTTTGTACATGGTCCGGCCGAACCGGATGAACAAAGGTCGGTCGTTCAAGATAAACGATAAATCGGTGAATGAACGATGCATGACTGAACAACGAAAAAAAAAATCGACGTAACTTTTGATCCGCTTGGCCAAACTCCACCAAATTTGAAACACATCTTCCTAATGATGTCGAACCTATTCAAGCGACGATCGAGAAGATCCACGTCAAAGTTTTGATCTTTTTCATTTTACCGAAGGAGGGTTCAAAACCGAGCAAAAACGTAAAACTTGATCCAAAACTTGCTCGTGGGTGGATGATGATCAAGATGACCTTAGATGAGTTCCCACATATCCTAGCAAGCAAGATCAAGAAGAAAAACCAAGCAAAAACTCACGGATCAAAGAAAGACCTCAAATCACCAAATAGAGAGAAAGAAAGCAAATGAACTCATCTTTGAGAGAACTTTCTTTCGATTGATTTGATGTGGTATTGGTTTACAGCCACTCCATCAAGAAGGACAAAGACTCAATACATGAGCACGAAATCAAATCCAACTCTCTAGAACCCTAACCTCCACTAATCCTCTCCCTAAGCAAACTAGGGTTTCAAACACAATGAAAGGGTTGAGGTGGTCATCCCAAAGACACCCCTATTTATAGTGGAGACTTAGACCTTCTAGAAGAGTAACCCTAATGGGCTCCGTTAAGGCCCAAAACAAACGGGTCACACACGCACGCATCTCAAAGCGCCGTCTTCACTTTTCTTGACCTAATCCACTTCTTGATGCACCGACTTGCGCCGCTGGTTGGCATTAGGTCACCAAGGCGGTATTTGGTGAAATTACCAAAATACCCTTCTCGATCTTTTGCAAAGACCGAGTCCTATCTTCGTGAAGCACCTCCATGCTTCGCCACGTAGGTTGATCCAAATGACTCTCTTCATGTCGGCAAGTCTCTCCCATCCGGCTCCCACCGAAACCACCATGGCACTTGCACCCCAGCGCCGCTTGATCGAACTCCGTCGACCGAATCGCCTGTTCGGTCACCTTTATCCTCTTGCGCAATGCTTGACTCCATTGACCTCACCCGCATCCCGATCGTTACGGACCTCGGCTCTCCAAGCCTAGTCCCGATCATCTTCGCCGTTGACCGTCGTTGGCCTCCAAGCAACCTGCACATCAATAGACAAAGAAAACGAATCCGGGAACAAGTTCTTCACAACTTGACCCACGTTAGTCAAAACATGCATCATGCAACACATATGCCATGAAACCCATGAACTTGACCTAACCCAAAAGCAATTCTCCAATTGAAATGACAATCAGCACAAAATCGGTACTACCACCATGTTATGGCCGGTACTACCGCACTACGGCAGTACCGCTACCCAGAGAAAACCAAAACTTCCCAAAATACACTCGTTCTGGAAAAACCATACCGCACACATGCGGTCATTCCGTGATGCGGTACTACCGGCGACCAAGGCACGGTACTACCGCAAGATCGTGGTCGTCATCATCACTTACTTACACGCCGATTTAACCGATTATCCTGACACTTGTTGAAAACGCTGTTTCGACAAACCGAGAACGATATTGCCAATTGTAACATCATCCTAAGATCTCAGGTATATCCCCATGATATCCACAAAGATCATGGACAGAATTGGTGAAGTCGCCTATCAGCTAGAGCTCCCAGAGTCCCTATCAGCTGTGCACAATGTCTTTCATGTATCCCAATTAAGGAAATGTCTTCGGGTGCCAGAAGACCACACATCACTAGAGAATTTCGATCTTCAAGAAGACCTTACCTATGTGGAGCAGCCAATTAAAATTCTGGATGTTGCAGAGAGGGTTACCAGGAGCCGGATTATCAGATCCTACAAGGTGCAATGGAGTCATCATCCAGAAAGTGAAGCTACATGGGAAAAGGAAGAAGACCTCAAAGCTAATTACCCCTACCTCTTCATCGATTACGTATGAATCTCAAAAATTGATTCTTTTAAGGGGGGTAGGTTTGTAACATCCTGATTTTCCAAATCCTTTTAAATTTGTAAAACAAAATAAAACTATTTTGTTTTGATGACAATTCATAGTTGGTTCGTTTGGAGAGGTTTAAGTTTCAGGTTGTCACCTCTTGAATGTTAGCCGCCTCTCCTCGCCTCTCTTTTGTGTTGTGCTCGGTTTAGACCTCTGGGGTCTAGACCTCCTCTGTGAGGAAATCGATTTGGACCTTCTCTGTGGCCTGGACCTCCCCAGCGGTCCTTGAAGTTAGACCTTCCCTTGGGGGGGGGGGGCTCAGACCTTCTCTTAATTGGACGTGTCTTCATGTCCAGACCTCTTCCTTTGAGTTAGATCTCTTTGGATCTCTTTGTTGGTTCGAATCTCTTAGGTTCAGACCTCCTCCGTAGGTTTAGACCTCCTCTGGGTTAAGGCGTGCCTATATGTTTAGACCTCCCTTCGACTTCATGTCCTTTGGACCCCCTTGCTCGCTTAACTTAGGAACTCCTGACCTCCAAAGATTTCCTCCCGAACCTCTGGGACCTCCCTATATCGAGATCCTCACCGCCAGGACCTCCCATTGTGGAGATCCTAGCGATTGGGACCTCCCCGGGTCGACTTAGTTCTTTAGACTTCCTCTCAAGACCTCCTTGAGCCCGTGGAACCTTCCTTCATGAGAGCCTTACTGATAGGACCTCCCCGTTGGTGAGATCCTACCAGTCAGGACCTCCTCTTTGTAAATCTCGACCGTTAAGACCTCCCCCTTGAGATCTTAACAGCCCAGACCTCCCTCCTTGAATATATGGACCATCAAGACCTCCCCAATGGAGATCTTAACCGTCCAGACCTCCCTTCTTTGGCAGATCTGATCGTTAGGACCTCCCTCTTGGAAATCCTAACCGTTCAGACCTCCTGTCTGGAGTTGATCCTACGGCCCCAGACCTCTATTGCGGGTGAGGTTCTCCTCTTACCACGCGGACCTCCCCGTTAGCACTCAATCTTGGCCGTTGGACCTCCTCTTTGGAGATCCAATTGTCAGGACCTCCCCCTTTGACCCAACTGTTTCCAAATTTGACTGGTCCCACATGCCAGGCTAACCCATTCTTATGTTTCCTGCCACACCAGTACCATGAGCATTTAATGCATGTATTGTCGCATTAAATGCAGCCAAGCAAGTGGCTGCTTCCATTGTATGGGGTCATTCTGGGACACTATTGGTGTCTTTTCTAGTCTCCTCCCATAGCAGTACACTATGTCCTTTGTGATTTTTCTTTGACACTCCCGTACCTTTTGCCTATTTTTCATGCTCACCAAATCATGTACGCATTGAGTGGTCTTTTCACCTTCTTTTGACTATAACTAGCCCCGGGAGCCCTTCATTGCCACCTTTTTCACACACTCAACATTTTGGCTCACACTCAGTTGCTTCCTGGAGAGTCCTTGCTGCCAAGGGCATCACCAGGAGCACCTTCCCTCATCGCATTTTCACCATTGGAGGCTCCGATGGAGCTTGGGCGTTGACCTCAACCGCCCAGATTGCCTTCGACCTCCCCTCACTCGCCATCCCTTCCTTATAGCTGGTAAGCTTCCTTGTGTATTGATCTGTTCTTGCTCTTATCGCCACCATAAGAGGTTATGTCCATTTGAGGACCTCTTCCTTTGGATTCTCGGTGGAACTCTATGGTTCTTGTATAAAGATCGCCTCTCTGGACTTCACCCAAGCATTATCATCCAGGTCTTTTGCTAGAGCCGCCCCTCTGGTTTTCTGTGAGGACCTTCCTCATTTGACATCTCTCCAGTAAGTTGAGACCTCTTCCAAAGAACCTATTTTGAGTATGAGATGTTTCTGTTGGTTGAGTTTTGGAGTTTCTTTTGAAGTTCCTTTGGCTCTTTATTTGGAATTTGGTTTGAGTTGTCTCCTTTTCTCCCGTATAGATCGTGAGGACACTGAGGAGCGCGATTGCACTGAAGAAGAAGACTCTCAAGACAGTGAGCAAGGCAAGTCATGCTCTTGATCATATTGCACCCAATATTTCAATTTACTTATGTTCTGTTTCAAAGGATAATGCATGCCTATTTCTACCAAGATATTTTAATACCTATCTTTAAACACATAGTTATGCCTAATTCCTTCATATGGCCAACTTGACATTGAACCAAATCTGTTGTCACCTTAGACAAAAACCTGGTTAATACATTAGTGTGAAACAGGAGCAATTATGAAACCATATGCTTAGTCCTGCTTAGTCCAAAAGTACTTGATTTGGGGAAATCTTTACCTTCAGGACCAACTATTGTTTAAAATGTTTTGACCATGGCATTGGGATGTCATGGGAGTATGAAAATATTGCTGGGGAAGCAAAGAAAATGAAAATTGATTTAGACTTGGGCGAATTGGTTTGTTTGGTTGGTGCAAGATTTGTGCACGGACTCTAACCTGGATAAGGTGGAGGTCCAGGGGTTTGTGATTGTCGCCCAAGTCAGTTGAGGACCGGTCTTTGTGCCGCCAATGCTAGGCCTATGATGGGCTATGCCAAAACCGTGCAACCATATGTCTCTAGTATGGGGTGTGGGACCTAGCTAAGTAATTTATAGAACTTCCACCGCAGTTGATCCAATTGGAGGAGTGGGAGGTCTTCTATGGCCAAAATGGTCTTTTATGACCTATGTTCCCACTGATGCAAGAGGGGGCCCAGATCCTGCGGAGTTGAATCCAAAGGAGGCGAAACCTTAGCAAGGAGAGGCTGTGGTGGGACAATGCATTTTAAAGGCTTTGTCATGAACTCTAGACCTCTTACCTTTGGTAGTGAGAGGTGGCATCGACGGATCTTGATAAACTAGAGGAATCATGTCATGTGGGTAAAGTGCACATCCTCGGCCGAGTGTAAATCTATTCGAATAGCCGTGTCCGCGGTCATGGATATGCTGGCAGCGGCCACTCAGAGTTAGATGTTGAATTTGTGTTTCTCAAAGTGTTTAATAAATTGTTTTGGGATTTCTATCCCGTGGGTTTTGGGCAGGGAGCCTTGTGACAGGAGGGTATCCTTCACCAACTTGTTGATGAATGTTATCCAATTGAAAATCAGGTTTTGAAAATGAATTTTATCTATTAAAACCCGCCTTGGAACTTAGTAGTTGTAATTGAAAGAAACTTGACTTTATGCAAATTAACCCTATTATGCCTTCTTTTGTATATCCATATATGGATGTCATTTTGTTATTCCACGGGTGTGACTTGCGAGCACAGTGGTAGTGCTCACTCTTGCTTAATGCAAAATCTTATCAGGAGAAGACAATAGCAGTGAAGAAGAGGATCAGGACGTGTAGGTTGTGCCCTCCAGCCATTTTGCCTGTGGTATAGTGGATGGACGTCTGTTTCCGCTCTTTTGTAAGCTTGCTTTTGGCCCAAGGCCACCTTTTGTAAACAACTCCTTTGGTATGTTGTAAATAAAGTTCATGTCGTGGATGTTATCATTCTTGTATGCTGTGAAGAGATAGCTTGAGATCCTTGGGGCTAGCTCAGTTCACGCTGGGAATCACAGAGTGATCCCCCAAGCCTCACGACCTCCTCAGATCAGGTCCTGCGACCTCTCCTGAGCTGGCCGTGGCAGTTGGGGATCTCCCCGTGACTCCCACTTCCCTCGGTGGTAATCCAGAGAGGTCCTAACAGGGTCTCGATGGGTACCACTTGGGGCAGGTCCTACCCGAGCCTCGGGAGGTGCCACCGGACTTCTTGGGAGGTCCTAAGGGACGTCCTAGGAGATCCTGGGAGGACCTCTCGGGTGCCCTAGGGTTGGGTCGCCATATGCCACTGTTCATGGTGTTGGCACGGTCGACCTGAAGTTTACTTCGGGAAAGATTGTGCAACTGAAGAACGTGCATCATGTGCCATCTGTTAATAAGAATCTCGTCAGCGGATCTCTTCTGTGTAGAAATGGCTTTAAACTGGTATTTGAGTCCAATAAATTTGTAGTGTCCAAGTGTGGACAATTTGTTGGTAAAGGCTATGTGTGCGGAGGCTTGTTCCGCCTATCTCTTTCAGATTTGTGTAATAATGTTGTGAACCATATTTTCAGTGGTAATGAGACTACTATTTGGCATTCACGACTTTGTCACATAAATTTTGATTGCATGACGCGCTTAGCCAGTTTAGAGTTAATCCTGAAATCCACCCTTTCCAAAAGTGCTACTAGTCATGATCCCTCTTAATAGTACGATATTTAACCTATAATCCGGTCTTCCAACCATTTTTCCTAAGACCGGTAAAATATAAAAAGGATCTTAGACTACTTGTACCTTGTCTTGAGCCATGTAGATCTTCATTGATCCCTTTAGCATGCATCTTTTTGTCATCAAAACCACCAATGAGACTTAACCTTGTAAATACTCGATAAACTCGTTAATCCCATATTCACATATTGTCATTAATTACCAAAACAATTTTTAGGGGTCTAGATGCTTTCACCGCCGAGCTTGACCATGTCACCGCAGAGTGCCCAAGGGCCAAGGCTGCAGCGGCTCGCACTCCCCAAGCTCTCCTCCGGCGACGAGGAGCACCTGTTGAAGCTCATCCCGCGGTGGCGTCTACTCGAGCACCTCGAGCTCGACTCCAAGTGGTGGAGCTCCACCGGTCACCGCCCCTCTTCGCAGCCGCCGGGAACCTCAGCCAGCCGTGCGCCACCACGTCCTCGTCGTAGTCCTCGAACTCCGCCCTGGCCCGGAAGAACTCGTATGCGAGGTCGTCGAGGCTGACCTCCGGCAACCTCCGTCCTCCCCCGCCGCCGCCGCCCCTAACCTTGTTCACGAACCTCGAGGAGGGCGTCACCGTGTCCTCCGGAGACGGCAATGGCGGTGGGAACCTACTCAAATTCCTGGACCGTCGGATCCCGCCGCTCCCTCCGGCGACGCCAGCAGCTACCACCCGGTCGTGCATGGCGGAGCCGACGTCCTCGAAGGCGTCCCTCCTCGTCGCCGACCGGAACGCCACCGCCGCCATCGGCCCATCGCCACCGGTAGCCAGAGCAGCTAGGTTTTTGAGCTGCCGCTAATCCCCCACCCTTCTCCACTTGGGTCATCCGGCCCAAAGAAGGGGTCAAGGCCATTCGGGGCCGACGGTCATTATGAAATTCTGGATATCCGGACTTGGTCTTATCTGGATAATCCAAATTCGTATCCGTATCCGTCGGATAGCATGCCTACTGTATTCGTTTCCGACAAAAAAAAACCGATTTCGTTTTCGATCCGAAAAATATCAGAGAAAAATCCGATCCGAGACAATCCGAATCCGTTTTCGTCCAGATCGATCGGAAACTATCCGATCCGTTTTCACCCCTATCCCTCAAGTCTGGAACGAACGAACGGTCGAAATCTGGCCGCTCACGAAATCCGCGGTTCATTCCACACCTTATTGGATCGTGGATTTTATTCGCCACCCAAATTGGATCGCGGATCTTCTCGACCTTAAAAAGATCTGGAGACGTCCAAACCAAAAACGACTTCGAAAATCAATTTCTATTTTTCTTCTTCTTCCTCTCTGTTCTACTGTGCTGGAGGGTTGCGCTGGTCGAACTAAGCCGTCTCTTCTCCTTGGCGTGCACCAGGAAGGAGGGTGAGCGGATATCTCCGAACCTTTGTCGCTGAGTTCACCTGCATAGGACGACAATAAGGTTTCTGGGCAACACATCTGCGCGACCGCTCACTGTGCTGCTACATCTATGACCTGCTCTGCTTCAAGTGTGCGCTGCTTCCTATTCTCCGTCAAGCCCGACTGTAAGTTGGTCGTACGACCACCCTATTCTGATATAATCATATTATTGTGTATATTCAGAAGTGCAATGAGTTGTCTACTATTAGAATCGCTATATGCATCTCTAGTTTTATGTGATCTTTGCCTCGTAATAAAATCTGAAATTAAATTACTGTCTACGTTTCCAACCGAATCAACAACTGTATGTTTATTATTCGTATAACAGATGCGCCTTATCACCCAATCAATAATATTGTCGTGCGTACACATCAATCAGCAAAATTTACCCTATAATGATGATCTATGCATGCATCTGAATGATCAAAATCGAGTGCGTGTGTTATGTACACAGCAGCTGAGACGAATCACATATCTGCATGCAGGGCCTGAACTCTGAACCTCTCAACTCTCAAGGCGTGCATGCATCAAACAGCAGCTGCAACCAACAGATGCAGCGGCAGCAGAATCAGGGAGAAGGAGACGCCTCCGAACGCACGGCGGCCGACATGGCCTGCACCGGTCGGGCGCCGCACCGGTCTGTTGTTGGTTGCGTCGTTCTCCTGCGGCTGGAGGTGAGCTGCCGTCGGCCCCGGGGCAGGGCTGGGGCTCCCGTCGACCGGGTCGTCCTCCATTCTCGCATTCCTGTAACCTGCATGCAGTTCGTTGTCATGACTCATGCCTGGTGATCAGATACAGCGATTGGCATCTTCATGTGCAAATTAAGAGGTAGTGTCAGCGACTTTCAGTTTGGTGATCTGAGGATGTTATGCACACAGAATTACAGATAGTATATGTATACTTACAGTCGAACTTCTGCCAGCCCAGGACGGATCGCTGCCGATCGAACACAACTTTCAGGCCGGTCATGAAGTTCTCTGCTTGCATATGGCAACGGCCAAATATTGACCATTAGCTAGCTAGTAAAAGTGAGCTAGCTACTGGAGTAGTAAATTAAAAGTAAGGAGAACAGAGCCAGCCTACGTACGCCCAATGATGTCGATGCTGATGATGTCGTTCTTCACGACCGCCAGGCAATAACCTACCGGAATATCCTGTTGTATGTGATGATAACAGCCACGTTCAAATTATGACAAATTAAACACTGTTATTCCAACTAAATCGTTTTCAAGGGATCATTCGAGATTCTTGGCCATTTGAGTTCCTTTCTTCCTTTCTTTACCTGCCCATTTGTCTGCTCGGGGAAGATTAAGACAAAAGAGTGATTGACCGGGAACAGGGCTCCTCCCTTGGTCGTCAGGCTCACCACAGGTAGCTCCACCATTGTTTGGTTACGGCTGTGTGCATCGACAACAAGAAGATAGCGTTATACTACCTCTGTTTCTTTTTTACTTGTCGTGTTAGACATGGACACAGTTCCCGATACACGTTTTTTATCATTACTTTTTTTAACTATATGTTACCAAAAAAATATAATGATGTCGAAATATTTTTTTTAATGACAAATCTACTCATATAATTTTCTTTTGACAAATCTAAATATTTTTTCGGGAATTAATAGTCAAAGTTTTAAAATATCGATTGGACATATTATAAAACGACATCTATTCAAGAACAAAGGCAGCAGTAGTACTATATATCAAGACCAGCGAGACACAAATGTACCAGTACCACCCAAACTGAAGCCTCTGCAAAATTCTTGCGACACAAAACAGACTATGCTTAATTTACATGCAGCTAGCTCTTTGATTATTACAAGATTCATGGGGATACGTAGTGAAGGTCGCAGTATATATTTACCTCAGTCCATAGCAGTACTCGAATGGAACGCCACTAAAATTGGCTCTTCTTTCGCGTATCTGCGAGTTGAACTGCAATTGAACATGCAAGAACAGATAAGTTGGCCACTCAAGTAACTGCTCTAGATAATTTATTCAATCTCTTCTAGACTACGATGGCACACGTCCAAAATGTTATTTACTCTCAGAAAGGAAGAATCAAATGCTAAGCAACTCGCCTATACTGTTTTCTTCAAGACTTCAGTTTTCAGGTACGTTGAGCGCTACATTTTTGCTCAGCATTTCAAATGCCACACTCAGTACTCAGCTTAGGCCAGTGTAGACCAGTTCAAACGTTGGGCTGGGCCAGGCTTCGGGCCGAGCCTAGAAGAGCCTAGCCTAGAGTGGTCATGCCCGAGCCCAGCCCTTCATAAGCAAAGCCCGAAGCCTAGGAAAAACCCAAATTTCCCATTTTCGGAATTAAATAGGATTAATTCCTTATTTGTCACTGAAAATTCCCCCCTTCATCCGAAGGTATTCCCCATGAATCTTAGGCGTCGTAGGTATTCTCCTTTTCTCCCAATAATGAGAGAATTTTTAGGATTTTTTCTTCTTCTCTTTTTATGGATTATTATGGTGCGAATTTCTTCCTCCGAAGCGAAGCCGAAGGGAAAGCGGTGTAAAAGGACACTTACATTGGTGGTGAGCTCTGTGTAGGCCGGGTCGCTGAGGTACGTGAATGACGTGCCGGAATCCACAACCGCGGCGAATCCCACCGGCGAAGACTTGTTCCCGATTTTCATCGACGTGATGCTGATGTTGTACGTTGGGCTGCACGCACGCACAGATTTTTGTGTGTTGGTCGATGCATGTGTTCGAGCTAGCAAGCATCAATTTATTCTGGATTTTTGGAACCGAATCACCGACGAACAAGTGATAGAGCACTTAACTGTGTGTCGCTGACGATGAATGGCGTCTCGGCCTGGCCCCGGCTGCCGGCGTCGCCGAAGTTGATCCGGCCGACGCCGTCGCGGCTGAAGCACATGGAGAAGCTGTCGGACGTGACGAGGCCGCTGCGGGCGAGCACGCTGGGCACGGAGACCTTGTCCATGCCGAGCCCCATCAGGCCGTCCGCCGCCGGGCCGTCCAGGAACGATCCCGTCTGCTCCTGCCCGCACCCGAACACGATGGGGGCCTTCACCACCTCGCCGGCGGCGGCGCCTCCCTGCTTCTCCCTGGTGAGGTAGAGGACGTCCTCGACGAGCACCCCCGAGGAGGAGGTGTTAGCGGACACGTACCTGACGACGTAGGGGCAGCTGCTGTTGCGCGTGGCGCAGGCTTTGGGCAGCTCGCAGAGCCCGTGCTCGCAGGTCACCGTCTTGCTCGTCGACGACTGCCTCGGGCTGTACGGCCGGAGCACGGGCTCGCCCCGCACCGTGGCGTTGTCGATGGGCGCGCAACGCTTGCAGTCGCAGGGCACCCAGAAAAGGTCGCTGCCGGTGTCGAGCGCCACCAGGAACGTCGCGTTCGGCGTGCCCACCGCCACCTCCGCGTAGTGCAAACTGCAACAAATCGAGACAAGCTCTGTTCTTGATTTCTTCTTTGGAGCACGACGGATCGAATCTTTCAACAATGCTAATTAATCAGCGGCACGCGAGAACAGAGTTGCAGGGCGTACAATCCGTCGGCGCGGAATGTGGCGTTGCCGTCGGCGAAGGCGAGGAGGCCGTTGCCATCGGCGAGCCCGCGGCGGGCGAAGAGGGCGCGGTCGTGACGGGACAGCGCGGAGTAGTACTCCGGCGAGCCTTCCCCTGCCTCGGGCCACCACGCGCCGGGGTGTCCCCGCTCCTCCGCCCAGCGCCGGACCACCGGGGAGAACCGGTGGTGGAGGTTGAACCCCAGGCCGGACGCCTCGCCGGCGGCAAGCAATGCAACGACGGCGACAGCGAGGAGGAGGTCGCGGTAGTGGCTGGAGTGAGCCATGAGGAGGAGAGCCGTGCGGGGGCAGCAAGATGTTTGGTGCACGTAACATCGATCTTAAGAGGACGAGGAGGAGGAGAAAGGCGCATGGTGATGAGTGATGACCGATGAGCAGGTCAAAGTCTTGTGTGCCTTTCGTCAACGGTGGGGAGGTAGAGGGCGCACTTCGTCGGCGACCGGAGGAGGAAGGAAGGGAAGTGATTTTTCACGAGCATCACCTGTCCTCATGTAGTTAACATTCTTAGAACATTTTTAGGCCCCGTTTGGAAAGTAAGATTTTTTTCGTGTTTCCGTGGGAATTGAAACGTCTCGTGTGAAATTCCTGTGTTCTAAACGCACACTTTTTGTCATGAGGAAAACTTTAGTACAAGTGGCGGTATCTGACATGTTTCAATTTTTGTTATACATGTGCAATTTATTTGTAGAATATTAAATAAAACCGTGTATGTAGCTAGGAGACTAGGAGTATTTTCTCCCATGATATTCTGGGAGCTGAAGGGTTGATAGGAAAAACGCAGTGCTTTCTCCAGGACATCCTGGACTTGGACTTGTTCTTGATGTTAGTTAGACTCCTGTTTTTTCCTGGCTGTTGGAATTGGCCAGCATCATCACCACATGACGTGCAGCAGGCAGACTGAAAGAAAATCTAAGCAGACCAAAATACATATGCAGTATTATATGCATGGAGTCATGACTTTGTGGATCGTTGTCCAGGTCAGCATATGCGACCGTACAATGAACCGGTAGCACACTACTGTAGCAAATCGCTGTGCAGAAAACAGTGTGGATAGAATCCTGTAGCAAACGTTGTTTGGATTGTGCTGTAGCGATCGATCCCATCCGTCTATATTCCATCTAACAGGCTGATGAGCGTTGATGCAGAGAACATTGTACATCTCTGTTGTTGCTAGTTGCTACTTACAACGTCAGAGGATATGTAAAATTAACTTTCCTGGCGAATTGCACATGCATGTACTGAACTACTGATGATCCTTCGTCCCCTTGATTGGTCGGCAACTTGGCGTGTAGCTGCCGTAATCAGAGGGGATGGGAGGAGAGGATATGTGGATGTCAAGTCGACAACAAAATTATGCAAAACGTCTTCGCTTACGCTTTTTTTTTTGTTTCTCCCTTTGTAGTTCTGAGTAATTTGATGTTGACCATGAAAAACAATTGAAGTCTATTCAGCCAACAGAGATGCAGCAGTAGTGCGGTTGGTGGATGCCCCCCGAATACAACGCGCAATTTCCATCATCTTATGCATCCGCAGAATATAGTTCACTGGCCTAACAGCTAAACACAGTTGAATCCAGGTACAAGAGTGGTTTCAAGAATATTATTTTCTTGGAATCTAGGACGAACCTTGGAATTGATCAGTCCAGTTTTATGAGCATCGGGAAATATCATCCCGAGTGTTTTCGCTTTGTTCCGGAGTGTCCGTGGCACTCGGGAATAAATATCAGATGTGGCCGTTCGTGGAGTGGGAATAACGCGTAGACCGTAGAGTGACCCCCTGGAAAATAAAAAAAAATCAGATGTGGACGTTCGTGGACTGGGAAGAACGCGTAGAGTTGAGTTGGATTGGAGGGTCAGAAGTCCCAAGAAAGAAAAGGTAAGGCAAGGTTGCATTGCATTGGTGTTTCCCTGGGCGAAACGGAAGAGACGTGCAGCTGAACGCGGCAAGCAAAAGAAAGAAAGAAAGAAAGAAAGCTTGGCCGCTCACGACCGTGACCACACCACGCGTGTATACGAACGACGGCGTTAACACGCAGTCAAATGCAAGCTAATTTATTTATTTACCTTTTCCTCTGAGCAAATTAATCACGACCCCAACTCATTCACAGATTCTGGAAGAATGGCATACAAGCGTGCAGAACGATCTGCCGCGTTTTTTTCTCTTTTTTTTTTGAGCAGGAAGATCTGGTACTGCTAGAGGGTATACGGGGAATAAGCATCGGCTGATTCTGTACCAGCAACCACGGTAAGACAGAGGATGCGAGCGTTATTTGGAATGATTTGGTGTAAGGTGTGTGCATGTGGCTTTTCAAGTCCGCTGTCAAATCCTGGCACAGAGGGAATTTTTGGTGGAGCGATGTAATGTGTTGAGATCGGAAAGAACACACAGGGCGAAAGCAGTCTGCTAGGTCGATACTAGCACATGAGACGATGCATAGTTCTTGGTCCATGGTGGGCTCCTGTGGATCTGGCTCACATAGCTGGTGTGCCTGGTCCAACTGTCTTCTCCCTTCGCTCCTGTCAGGACAGCTTTGGCCACCCTTCTGGCACCCTTCAGCCGAGCCTTCGGGGGCTTCGGGCCACCTTTGGGGTACCTCCTATACCATTCGGCTGCCTCTTCGGGAGCTTCAGGCCGTCTTCGGGGTACCTCCTGTACCCTTCAGCCGACCCTTCAGGGGTTTCGGGTCGCCTTTGGGGTACCTCCTGTACCCTTCGGTACTGTTTGCTAGGTTGCTGGGGCCGGTGGGCTACCCCTACAACATTTATGATACCTAGTTGATATTGATAACAAGAATCTAACGAAGTATGAGTTTAAAAGACCCTCTTTAGCCGAAAGACATATATATCGTTCTTGTCATCACAAACCTCGTGAGGGGCTAATCTTTTTCGTCTACCATCTCATATTTGTTCCGCTTAGCCCCATTGGGTATTCTAGTAATAGGTTCCATATGAACCGGATGATCCTATTTGAACAAATACCTAACGAAAAATTCCTCAAGTAAATCTATTTTAGATGAACCACTTTACCCACTTAGGGTGTGTTTGGTTAGTGGGATGAAGTTGAATAGGATGGGATAGTCTTGTACCATGTGGTTCCATTGTTTTATATGAATAAGATGGTTCAACATCCAGAGAGAATATTCCGCAAATTTGTATCTCATTATCTAGGATGAGATGGTTCCATTCAAGCATCCGAACACATGGCTGGTGTTTGAAGTGGCGGTTTTGCACATGTGGCTGCATTTGTCCAAGTCAGCATCCACATCCACACGGCACGCTCCCTCTTCCCCCTCCCCCTCCCTGTCGCTGTCCCCATCCACATCCACACAGCCGCCACCGTGTCCCCTTCCCCGAGCATCGAGCTCGCTGCCTCCGACGCCCTCCACGCACTCCTCGCCACGCTCCCGCTCCCGCTCTCCGCCCTCCTCCCTTTCCTCTCCCTCCTTTCACCCCGCCTCTTGCGACTCCATCTCGACGCCTTACTCGCCCGGCCTCCACGCCTCCCCGCCTCTTCCTCTTCTCCTCCCTCTCCCCGTGCCTCCGCTCCCCACCACTCCACTCCCACGCTGGCAGCTCATCTCCGCCGTTCGGTACTGCCACTCCCGCGGCGTCTACCACCGCGACATCAAGCCAGAGTACCTCCTCCTCAACGACGCCAGCGACCTCAAGGTCGCCGATTTTGGCCTTGGAGCCATCGCCGATGGCAACCTCCGCCACACCATCCGTGGCACCCTCTGTGGTACCTCCCCTTCAATGACGCCAGCCTCGCCAACATGTACCGCAAGATCTACGCCGGCAAGTTTCGATGCCCGAGCTGGTTCTCGCCGGAGCTCCACAGCCTTGTGAAGGCACGAGCGACGACGAGCTGGCGCTACTGATGCGTGGCCACGACGAGGAGGCGTGGTTCAAGACCAAGTTCAAGGAGGACATGGCACGGGGCATGACCACGTTCGACATACTGGCCTTCTCACCCGGCTCCGACCTCTTGGGGCTGTTCAGGTGTTCATCGACGAGCCGGCGGCAGCCGTGCTATGCCGAGTTGAGGAGACCGAGAAGAAGGAAGGGTACCGTGTAAGGAGGGAAGGGAAGAAGGGCACCGGCCCGGTGTACGTGGAAGGGGAGAGCGGCGGCATTGTCGCCAAGGTCAGCGTCTTCAAGATTGCCGACGCGGTGTCTGTGGTCGAGGTGGTGAAGGGCGACGACGCGGAGGCCATCAGGTTTTGGAAGGACCGGCTTGAGCTGGCCGTGAAGCCTCCGGCAGTGAGGGGTTTGTTGTGCTGGTCGGCGATTCTTTTGATGGACCGGGTGCGCCACGTGCACCACATAGGATGACAAATAGATGCTAACTTGGACAAATCCGGCAACGTGTGCAAAATCGCCCATTCAAACTGGCGTGAGGGGTTTAGTGACCGGATTACGCAAATTTAGAGGGTTAAATAACCGGTTTTGAAGTTCAATAGGGAACCAGACTTTTCTGATAATTGGAGGGAGTAAACTGGACTTATTTCTATTTATTTAGGCCAAGTGAAAAATAAAAACGAATTTGAGATCAGGCTGGGTAGGTACTTAATAAGTCGCGCGGCCCATGAATTCTACCTGACGGCCTAATCCAACAATAAATATGGCTCAAATAGAGCTGGAAGCATCCGACCCAACAAGACGTGCCATTCGTTCATAGCTATCCAATTCAGTTTTGGAAAATCCCATTGGGCTGTGAACAGATCAAAAATCCTCCAAGAAAAAGAAAGTGACAAGGTCGATAAGTCCGGGGGATTATCATGCATCCGTCGGATCCTTAAGCTTAAGCTAGCTCTACCCAGTGGTTAACATCGTCGTCATTAGACTTGTTTGCGATTACAGGAAAGAGGCACACGCTCACACACCACCACGGACGCACGTATGCGCAAGTGTGCGATACCAATGATAGCAAGCAAGCAAGCAATTAGATCGGATGGAACGCGGGCTTAGACCCGGCCCGTTAAGACCTTGTTTTGATATATTACGATCTTATTTAATCCTTTCAGATTAACTCGGAATTTAAACTAAAATCCCTTCCAATTTGAAGAAATAGTTTCTCTATATCCAAACAAGCCCTAAGGCAGGAGCTCACTGCATGCCGGCTGCCGGCTCACGGCTCACACGTGAAATGGCAATCGAGGCTGCTGCTCGCAGATTCAGGAGTAGCAAGGATGATGCATGCGAATGCAAATGCAGTCACCATCAGTTTCACTAGTGACTTCAAAGCTAAATTAGCAGCAGCATATGGCATGGTCCACAAAAGATAGCCATTTCGCTCCCTTCACAGAACCACCAGCAGCAGCAACGGCGGCCCTCTACTCGATCCAGTGCAGTGCATGTGCTGTTGTCCACCACTCTCTCTCTCTCTCTCTCTACGTCGGTGACAGCAACTGATCAGCAAGAAAGAATTAGCAGCCTCGATCATTAGCTAGTCTCACAGCTCATTTTGCTCGCTAAACAGACGAATAGATGACGAGGTTTTCAGTACAAGCATCGATCACCAAGCCATGAGCTAGCGTGACACGGTGTGTGTGTGTGTCTCTCTATATATATATATGAGTAAATTTCAATCTGGACTATATAATCTTATCATAATTTCACTTTACACTACTCTTAGCAAATTTTTTTTATTTTGAACCATATCTTCTTACCGTGTGTTGCACTTTACACCAGAGTAAGAATTTGGTCACCTTCTTTAGTACTCACCGACGGTGAATGACGGCGTAGGAGGCGGCGGCAAGGCACGTGATAGAGAGGGGAGGTAGGTGGATCTAGGAAATGGATCAGAAGCGAAGAAGAATAACCGGAGCATTGCCGATGGCGGCCATAGCAACAACGGCGACGGCAAAACCACTCTCTCTCTCTATTTTTTGGGTTGTCGCTACCTCGCTGGCGGTAAACTATGTGCACACCTCACATGTTTTCCTCTCGCCGGCAGGAAGTTTTTCTGGTGCAAAAGGAAACAAAAGGTAAGAAGATGTAGTGCAAAGTGAAATCATGGTAAAATTACATGGTCTAAAGTGAAATTTACTCTATATATTAATTCCAGCCAGAAGAATCAATTATCTACTTCAGCGCCGACTGACGGAGATGCATGCAACCCTAGCTTTCATCCCGTTCTCTAGTAGTTAGCACTCCCTGCATTTGTTCATCAGCCCAACTGAGTTGGCTGGCTCAAGTAATTAATAGAAGTCCCGTGATATTCTACTTGTCTGACTCGGAACGTACAGAGACAGACAGACGGAGAGATTCTTTTTCCCATTCAAATGTGCAATAGTTACCTGCTGTCAATCAATGTTCGTAATTGTTTGACAAGAATCTGTTCATACGCGCAGTCAATCCTTACAAGCTTACAAATACGAACAAAAAAAATCATACATATATATTCACATGCGTGTGGTTGAGCAACGAGGAAGGAATGCTACACGAAGCCATCCGTTGCCACAGTACAGAACAGGAGGAACAGAGCTTAATTTGTACCGCTTAATTTGCTGTTATATTGCAAGTTGGATAGTATTATGAGCAATATAATGTATCTGATCCTCCTGCGAAGGGGTCATCGATCACCAACCGGAGGATTTGATTTGGAGGCGACATGCATACCATCGATCTGCAGGAATCTGCCTCTATCTTATCTAACAATGTATCCGATCGTGCAAAGAAGGAGCTGCGAAGCTGCCGATCGATTCTTGCCTGCCTCAGCCTCTCTGTGTCTCAGGCAGAGGAATTGATGATATTATAAGCATGCAGTTGCAGTCTGCATAATTTCAGCTTAAAAATAGCTGTCTAGGTTTACCTATAAGCCAGTTTCCAAATCCTCCTTTTCCTCTTCCTCTGTCTCCTGCTTACGTGTCGAGCCAGTGGCTAGTTGTAATCTGCAGCTTCTTCTACACATAGTTGTAATCTGCAGCTTCTTCTACACCCTCCATTCTTTTGGCAAAAGCAAATGGGAGTATCAGTGTTACTACTCCAGCTTATTTTGGAACAATGAAAAGCCAATACACGCCAGTAGCCCAGTACTCGATCGAATATATAGTAGTATAACCACTACTAAGATTTATCCCTTCTTCTTTTAATTGAAATGTAATAGCTAGTACGATTATTATATGTACCAAGCGCGATACGATCCTGCAGATATATGACCTTATTATTTGTCATTGAAAAATAACAATATATCATCTTGCTTGAAGATAATCCCATTTTTGTCAGAACAAATGGTGGGTGCAGGTGCATGCCAAAATGAGTTCGAAACTGTTTTGGGTATGTATCTCCCATGCATGAATTATTGGCTGTCACTTCTTGAATCATGCATGCATATTGCTGAGCCTGAGATTGCGACCACCAAGATGAGATTGATAGCAACATATCTGAATTTCCATTTTTCCATGAACTGATTTCATGTCAAGGCTTTTTTTTAAAGGCGTGGCAGGAGAGCTGCCAACACTGCATTAAAGATGGGAATAAAAGATACAAAATATTCAAAATACAATACCAGGTCCAAGTAGTTGAACCCGTACAAGCGGAAATTAAATTAAACTAAGCTACCCCTTGCACAAACCGAATCCTCTCCTCCTAGCCGCCTTCAGCCCCTTGCGGTCCCGGTTTCTTCTCCCCTTTAATTGTTCTTCCTTCCTCACGTACCAATTGCCTGCTCCCGAGTGCTAGTCCGATACCCCGCGAGACTCCTCTTTGATGAGGCGCTAGTCACACAGATTTCGAATTCCGGTCGATACGTAAGATCCTAACTTGCTTGCCCCACTTAGAATCCAAGCCCGGGCTTCTTCTTTAATTATTGCTACCAACCCATTAACCTTGTTCCTTTGATGCTGAAAAATTCTACGAGTTCTTTCTTTCCATATTTGCTACATTGTCAATATGATTAAGGAGCTTTGCCCCTTCCTACTCAATGTCGCTTCTCTCTGCAATCTTTCCATCCACCAGTGTAGTACTGACTCATCTACGTCCTCCTAGGTCGGTAGGATGCTGCTGTGTTGTGCCCAAGTTGCTATGGCATTCCAAACCCGTTTCATGTAAGCACAATTTAGGGGCAAATGTCGTGCCGTTTCTGGGTTGTTTGTGCAGAGTGGGCACCAAAAATCATTTTGCATGTGCCTTCTTGTTAAAATATCCGCCATTGGTATCCATTCTTGAATGGCTAGCCATGCAAAAATTTTACATTTTTGCGGTGCCGAAGCATTCCAAAAAGGGTTAGCGTAAGGCTTCTCAATCGATCCCAAGAACTGAGCCTGATATGCTGATTTGGCCGTATATGTCCCTGTCGCGGTCCATTTCTAAGTGATATCATCCGGTGTGAGAGTGACCTGTGCCACTTTGGTGTACAAACGTATGAACTCGAGGATATGGAACGATGTAATCTTTCGTCCCAAATCTGCGATCCATGTATTTCCTAGTAGTGCCTCCTTCACCGTCCTATTCTTCCTGGCCGAAATACGATACAGGTTAGGGGCCTCCTCCTTGAGGGGTGTACACCCTATCCAGGCATCCTTCCAGAAACTCGCTTTGTCCCCGTTTCCCAGTGCGATTTTTGTTGACACACGGAAAAGTTCATGGTCCTTTTCATCAGTTGGAGGTCTCATCCTATTCCATTGTTTTCCAGGTTCCTTCCAATGATACCATAGCCAGCGTAAACGGGGTGCTCGGCCAAAGAAGGCTAGATGCCACCCCATTTTTTGGGCGACACACCGTATTCCAGTTGACCCAGCAGTTCCCCCCTCCTGTGTGTAGATCATTTCGGTTCCAAAACCAAGCCCTGCAACGCTTATCAATCTGTTTCCGCATCCAAACTGGGAGGTCTACCAGTGTCATGTGGTAAATGGGAATAGAGGTGAGAACCGCCTTGAGCACCATGAGCCTACCAGCTTTGGATAGCAATTTCTTTTTGTAGCCCGCAAGTCTGGCTCCAATTTTATCTAGAAGATGCTGAAAATGCACTTTCCTCAACCTGCACAAAGATAGCGAGGGGCCTAAATATGTGCATGGTGGATGTCTCCTGACTGCTGGAAAATCCTGAAGGATGATATCTAAATCGAGGTCTTGGCAATGGATTGGAATAACCGCACTTTTGTTTAGGTTAATCCTTAATCCAGTTACCTCTCTGAAGATGCTCAAAAGCTCTTTTAGAGTATCCACGTCTTCTTTGATCGGCGCCGGAAAGATCATCGCATCATCTGCGTACATCGAGAGCCTTGCCTTGACCGTCCTTTCGCTTAGCGGAGAGAGCCACCCCTCTGTTGTTGTTGCATTTAGCAAATGCTGAAGCGCATCAATCGCGATGATGAATAAAAATGGCGACAGCGAGTCCCCTTGACGCACGCCCCATTGATACCAAATTCGTGGGCCTCTGATCCCATTCAAGATGATTGCTGAATTTGGAGTGTCTAGCAGAATTGACATCCACTCTCGCCATCTTGGTCCGAATCCAAAGTGATTTAGAGTGTGAAGCAAGTAGGGCCAAGAAACCGAGTCAAAGTGTGACGACCCAATCCTAGGGTTCCCGAGAGATTCTCCAGGACCTCTGGAAAGTCCAGCAGGACCTCCCAGGAGGTCCACAAAGGACCTCTCGGGCTGACCACCAAGACCTGCCAGGAGGTCCAGCAAGACCTCCTAGAGGTCCAGGAGATCACAACCCGAGAGAGGGTCTTAGAACCAGGGAGCACCCGAGAACCTTTCCACAACCAAACAGAGGAGAACGAGGAGGTCTGAGAGTGTTCCCAAGACCTCCCACGAGCCTCCAGGGGAGGTCGTGGAGATCTGAGTCCACCTCAGTACCTTCTGCATACCCTCCTCGGTGAGGACATGGAGGTCCAAGCTTACTCCCAAGTTCCTTGTGAAACCCGAGCCAGTCCCAAGGATCATGGCCAGCTCTTCACAGCGTAGACACAATGGTGGTGACATCCAGAACACACCTTTATTGAAACATAATATTTAACAGAGTTGATTACAGGATGGCCTTGGGCCCAACACAAGTACATAAAGACAAAAGGGATCAAAAGAAAGCACAAGAGTCCATTAACACGCCACAGGCAGCTGACTGGAGGCATAACCTAGCTGCTTTGATCTCCATCACTACCAAAGTCTTCTCCTGGCAAAAATTATAATGAGCAAGAGTGAGCACTACCATTTGTGCTGCAAAGTTGCACCTGTGGATTAACAATATGACATGCATAAGGGATAATCAAGGATGGCATAATATGGTTATTTTGCACAAAGCAAATTTTCTTTTAAGTACCATTATTGAGTTTCAAAGCGTGTCTTTCAATAGATAAAATTCATTTTACCAAAGCAATTTTTCGGTTGGATAGCATTCATCATTATTTGGTGAAGGATACCTCTCGACATTAGGCTCCTCGCCCAAACCCATGGGACAAAGAGTCCCAAAACAGATTGAAAATCATTTCGAGAAATTCCCAAAGTCAACAACTAACTTCAAGTGGCCTTTGCCAAGACGTCCTTGACCGTGGACACGGCTATTGAATAGATTTAACTCTGCAGAGGTTGTGCACTTTACCCACACGACATGAGTACTCTAGTTTGTCCCAAGATTCGTCAATACCACCTCTCACTTCCAAAGGTAAGAGATCTAGAGCTCATGACAAGGCCTTTACAATGCATTGCTCCACCACGACCTTTCCTTGCTAAGGTTTCACCCCTATGGATAGCCATCCGTGAAGCCCCTCTTGCACCAATGGGAACAATGGGTCATCAAAGACCACTAGCCAACAAGACCTCCCACACCACCAATGGAGCGAAGATGTAGTGGAGTTTTGCAAATTATTCACCAGTCCCACGCCCCACACTGGAGACATGTGGTTGCACGATTTTGGCATCAGCCCATTATAGGCCTAGCATTGGTCGCTCAAAGACCGGTCCTCAACTAACTAGGGCGACTTCCACAAACCCAAGGGTATCGATCTACCATAAAGGCACGATCCGTGCATAAACTTGCACCAACCAAGCCAACCAATTAGCCCCATCTAAATCCATTTTCATTTTCTTTGCTTCCCAAAGAATACTTTCATACCTCCATGACAACCCAATGCCATGGTGAAAACATTTAAAACATTATTTGGTTATGTTGGTAAAGATTTCCCCAAATCAACAGTTTTTGGTCTAAGCATAACGAGCATATGTTTTTCAAATGGTCTTGACTCATACTACTGTATTAGCCAAGTTTGACCTAAAGGTGACAATGTGTTCTGTACCAAACCAACAGAGGTCATACAAAGGAACTGGGTATAACTATGAAGTTAAAACTGGTATTGAACTAACTTGATAGAAATAAGCGTGCAATACATTTTAAAACTGGACATAATTAATTTGATATACTAGGTGCAATATGATCAAGAATGCAACTTGCCTTGCTCACTACTTAGAGATTCTTCTTCTTGAGACTTTGGATTCTAGGAATCTTCACAATCTACATATATATAGAAGGCAAATTCAAAGAAGATTCAAGCAGAGATCCAATAAAGATCCAAATAAAGAACCGGAGAACTCCAAAGAAATCTCAAAACCCAATTAATGAGAAGAGCATTGTATTTAGATTAGGTTCTTTTGGAGAAGGTCTAGCTTACCAAAGGAAAAAGAGGTCTTTAGAGAAGGTCCCGAAGATGTGACCTAGGCAGAGGGCAGAGATGCTTGCACAAGGTCCAGAGAGGAGGTCCTCACACGAGCACCTCGAGTTTCAAAAGAAGTCCACGAAAGGAGGTCTGTGAAGGACAAGATCACCAAGACACCTTGGTGAAAACAAGGGTGGAGCAGATCATCAAAGGAACTTACTAGGTAAAGGAAGTAAAAGTTGAAAGGGGAGGTCGTAGGAGCCAAGGTCTTCCCGGGAAGAGTTCTTGGACGAGAGCCAAAGTAACAGAGTGTGGAGAAGGAGAAGGGTGATGTGTTAGAACGTTTCAGTCTATGTGTAGTCAAAGTGGTGAAGAAAACTAGGTACTTACGTGCCAAGGATAAGTATAGAGGTAAGTCAAAAGTTGGTGATTGTCGTAGGCGTGTCACCACCACCACAGGTGAAAGGTACATTAAAAGACACGAAGTCGCTATGGGAAGGAACAAAGAAAAATATCCATGTACGGCTTAGTGACTCACTTCAAAGTAAATACCATGTATGAGAACGTATTAGGCGTGACAAGACCTACATTAAATGCCCCGGTACATACGTGGCGGAAGAAATGAGAACGTCTAAGGCCGGCAAGTGGGGCGGGTCAAATTAACAACATCACGGTCAACCATAGGAGGTCTTACCCCGCAGAGGAGGTTCTCGGGAAGGTCCGAGCAGCTTAGGAGGTCCTAAGCCCGAGGACGAGGAGGTCTAAAGGTTAAGGAGGTCCAGACAGGGGAGGTCCCGACGGAGATCTCACCAAGGAGGTCTAGCGAGGAGGTCTAAGCGGTTGGATCTCCGAGAGGAGGTCCAACAGCAAGAGCCACATGAGGAGGAGGTCCTCAAAGAGAACAGACGCAGGGGAGGTCAGGGCCTTTGGACTCAAAGTGAGGAGGTCCAAGCCGTCAGATTTAGATCAAGGGAGGTCTGAACCGCCCGATTCGAACGAAGGGAGGTCCATGAAGGGACATAACGCATGGGAGGTCTAGACCCTTGGATTAAAAATGGGAGGAGGTGCGGACCGCTAGATCAAGTACAAGGAGGTCCATGCAAAGTGGTTCCAGAGGCATTCCATAGAGGGTTCTACAGGGAGGTCTTCTCGGTCAAGAATAAAAGTTAAGATGGTTCAAATGATCTTAGGAAAAATCGAAGGCACACAAGAGGGCCATTGGGATGCATAGAGGTCCGAATGAAAGGAGGTCTGGCATCAAGAGGTGTCCGACGACAAGAAGTTTAGGCAAGAGAAGTCTCGAGCAGAAAAGAGGTTTGAACCCTAAGAGATTCAAACCAACAAAGAGATCCAAATGACCAAGCTCAAAGGAAGGAATGCACGATCATACGAGTATCTCTGGTGAGGCGAGGTCTAAGCTTTAGAGGAAGTCTAAACCTACAAGACTCGAAAGAGATAGGTTCTGAGGAATTGTTGAGCTTTCCAGCAAGGAGGCACAACAACCCAAATCCTTCCAATAGAACCCAAATTTGAATTCTCACTAAAGCAAAAATAGTTTTAATTTATTTTACACATTTTAAAAAGTATTTAGAAAATCAAGATGTTACAAACCTACCCCCCTTAAAAGAATCTCGACCTCGAGATTCAAACAGAAATCGACAAAGAGGTAGGGGTAGTTGATCTTGAGGTCCTCTTCTTTTTCCCATGTAGCTTCACTCTCTGGATGATGGCTCCACTGCACCTTGTATGATTTGATAATTCTACTTCTGGTGACTCGCTCTGCAACATCCAGAATTTTAATGGGTCGCTCCACATATGTAAGGTCTTCTTGTAAGTCCAGGTCCTCCACTGCAGTATGATCTTCAGGAACCCGTAGGCATTTCCTTAGTTGTGATACATGAAAAATGTTGTGTACTGCCGCCAAGGACTCTGGAAGTTCCAGTTTATATGCTACTTCACCTTGTCTTGCCAAGATCTTGTATGGTCCTACATATCTTGGTGCCAACTTACCTCTCATCCGAAATCTTCTAACTCCCCGAATTGGTGTTACTCTGAGGTATACAAAATCACCAACCTCAAAAGATAAATCCCTACGTCGGGTGTCAGCATAGCTCTTTTGTCGGGACTGGGCCACTCTCAATCGTTCCTTAATCAATTTCACTTTGCTCTCAAAGATCTTTGATCGGTCCGCCCATACAGCTTGATGTTCTCCACTTCATCCCAGAGGAGAGGTGTTCTACAAGGTCTTCCATACAAAGCCTCAAATGGAGACATTTGTAGGCTAGCTTGATAGCTATTATTGTAAGAAAATTCAGCATAGGGCAAGTTTTTGTCCCAGCTTTTTCCAAAATCCAGGGCACATGCCCTAAGCATATCTTCCAATATTTGGTTTACCCTCTCTGTTTGCCCATCAGTTTGAGGATGGTAGGCTGTACTAAAATTGAGTTTAGTACCTAGAGCCTCATGCAAACTTTGCCAAAACCTTGAGGTAAATTGTGATCCTCTGCGATACTATTCTTTTGGGCACTCCATATAAACAAACAATTACGCCATATATAAATCTGCCAAGACATTGCTACTATAGGTGGTCTTAATCGGTATGAAATGGGCTACCTTAGTTAGTCTATCAACCACCACCCATATGGAGTCATACCCAGATTGGGTCCTAGGCAGACCAGTAATAAAATCCATGCCCACTTGCTCCCATTTCCATTCGGGTATGGGCAAGGGTTGTAACAAACCTGCGGGTTTTTGGTGTAGAGCCTTAACTCTCATACACACATCACATTGGGCCACATACTTAGCCACATCTTGCTTCATCTTGGTCCACCAAGACCTCTCTTTAAGGTCTTGATACATTTTGGTCTTTGCCGGGTGGATGGAGTATGGTGATCCGTGTGCTTCCACCAAAATGAGTTGTTTGATCTCCTGGTTGTTTGGCACACAGATTCGGCTACCAAACCATACTACTCCTTGCTCATCTTGATAAAGCACGGGCTTTACCTCTTCTCATATTTCTCTTGATGTCTTGGATGTCTTCATCTCTTTCTTCTTTGTTCTTTGATTTGGTCCAGACAATTGGATGTACCTCCAAGGTGTTCACACACCTTGCTCTACTATCTCCGTTGAGGTACTTCATTTCCTCATATAGTCTTGGTTGTTGTTCTTTGGACCGACAAGGTATTACAATATCCTTTTCGCTTAAAGCATCGACCATTTGTGTTGGCTTTACAGGTGATAGTGTATCCCAAGGTCATAGTCCTTAATTAATTCTAACCACCTCCTTTGTCTTAAGTTCACTCTGTTTGTGTGAAAATATATTTCAAACTTTTGTGGTCAGTGTATACCTCACATCGGTTGCCAATGAGGTAGTGCCGCCATATCTTTAAGGCATGCACAATTTGCTAATTCAAGATCATGTGTTGGGTAGTTCTCCTCATGAGGTCTCAACTGTCTAGAGGCATATGCCACTACCCTTCTATCTTGCATTAACACACACCCTGCACCTTGATGGGATGCATCACAAAATACTTCAAAGTCTTTTGGATGTCCGAAAGTACTAACACAGAGCGGTGGTAAGCTTTTCCTTCAATCTCTGAAAACTTTGTTCACAGGTCTTAGTCCACTCAAACCTCTTTTCCTTTTTCAGAAGTTGAGTAAGAGGTCTAGCAGTCTTAGAAAAGTCTTTAATAAATCTTCTATAATAACCAGCTAATCCAAGGAAACTTCTTACCTCAGAGATATCCAGCTTGATCAAGAGGGTGGGCGTCTTGGAGTGATGGTAGCTACGAGCCAGGTTCTGTACATAGAGGAAGTTGTCATGTATGCCGCGTGTCCTGATGAAGGCGCTTTGGCTCATAGAGATCAGTTGATCCATATATCTGGAAAGCCTTAAGGAAAGCACCTTTGAAATTAGTTTGGCCGTACTGTGCATCAAACTAATTGGTCTGAACTCCGAAACGTCAATGGGTTGCTCCTTTTTGGGGAGCAAGACTATGTCCGCCGAGTTGATTTTTGCGAAGTACGTTCTGTTCAGATTAAAGAATTTTGTGAAAACCGTCACGATGTCCAGCAGAATAATATCCCAAGTAAAAATTTTCCTTGAAGCGTTGGTCATTCTGACGACCATACCACTCCTTGAAAATTGGTCTCACTCTCCAAAAAAAAAAATCTCCTTGAAAATTTGCCAGCATGAAAACTTGGACCAAACTGAAAGAAAATGGGAACCGCTGGTCATGTGGTGAGAAGAGATGATACATGGTTATTCCCCTTAATATTTATCTAATCTTCGTGCATGAAGCTTGCATAGATTGGTCACGACATTCTTGCTAGTCAGCACTGGAAAATTACATATACAATGGCACAAGGCACCAAAGCCTGACTTTCTATGGAAGGAACGAACGGATGAATAAACAAGATGCTCGGAGGAAACCAAGGGGCCGGTGTGAAAATGATATACTAATACTAGGCTGTACTGTAATTAAGCAAGCAAGTAAATTAAGGTGAAGCTAGGCTAGTGAGTCAACAAATGGGTCATTGTTGGATGGTAACACTAACACGCCATAAACATAAAGCACTACTGCAGAGCATGCATTACATTAGCAAGCACAACAACAAGGGCCTGTATGTCTAGCCAATTAAGTTAGCTAGCTAGCTAGCTCCATTTTTTCTTCAGTTTTCTGCAGTGCATATCCAATTATCACCCATGGATCTCCATGCACAGCACTGCCCTTCCAATTGGTCATGAGTGTCGCTGTCGTTCTGCCCTGAAACAGATCGAGTTATCTTATATATATATGCGTGAGTGCGAGGTATGAACGCTTGAATTAGGGCCGATCTATGTTACAGTTACGTAGGTACGTTCAGACTTGAGAGATCGAGACTTGAGAGATCGAGATGTTGGGTTGGTGTGACATATATGCATGTTGGGCGCTTTCTGGTGCAGGCTCGCTCTTCTTTTCATCAATGCATGTTGTCGATCACAGTGGCGGAGGGCTGGGAAACTATAGTTATCATTACCATACCGGTACTAGCCATACCGGTCGGTACATATCATATCATCATCTAAATCGATACAAAGTAGACATACGTATCGGGCGATATTGACAAATATGGGGGAAACTGGCTGGCGCCACAGCTCCCCCGTAATCCAACAATTGCAAGCAATATTCCTTTGTGTTTCAAAGGATTTTATTTGAATTCATGTTATTTGGTCCCCTTGTTGAATATAGTTATACCATATAGTATAGTTGGCCCCCCTCATCTCTAATTCCTGGCTCCGCCACTTGTCGATCATTCACTAGAATTGGGCGTCTAGTTCATTAAGCTCAATGTCAACAGTAACACCAGAGATCGATCGATCTCGACAAAAAAAGGGATGAAAACACACACACACAGTATTTGTGGACCAGGATCTGTCGAGAACTTTTTTTATTAATTAGCCTTTTTTTAATTTTTATTTTAAAGTTAATCCTTGGCGAACTTTATTTCCAATTCTAACCTCTTTGATCACGCCATCCGTGGCGACGCGACAAACAACATCACACGCCTACGAATAAGTCTCCAAAATAGCACTTTTGGTCACACCATTGGTGGTGGCGTGACCAAACAACACTGTCACGCCACCACCCGTTACGTGACAAGGGTCAGAATTGGAAATAAAGTGCGTCGGAGTTAACTTTAAAATAAAATTTGAAAAATGATTAATTAATAAAAAAAATTCCTCTGTCGATGATGGTCGTCGTCTTTCCATTCCAGTTGCCACTTTTCTGATAAAAAAAATTCAGATTTCAGACCAACTGAAACAGGATGTTAATTATTAGAGTACGATTAATGTATTAAATATATGGTTCGAATAAGATCAAGTAGTAACCTCCTTTAAAGATGCTAGCTAGGTACTACTAGGTAGCTTGAGTTTAAGCTGATCGAGAGGTGCAATTAAATTTGTTCAGAACAGAGGAGATGTCTCGTTAAGCTTGTGCCTTGTCAGGTAGGTGAAGCCTGATGACCATGGACAGCCAGGTGGCAAATTCAAGTCATCATCAATGTGTGACTGCTGTGTGAACGCACGCTGCAGGGGAGGATGGAGGATTCACAAATCAGAGGATCCAAATAAAACCAGGAGAGCTTGATTATTTCATGGTGTCAATTGGACATCGATTCTAACGAATTCTCTCTCTTGTTGGAAGGAGAAATGTCTGAATGAACCAACGGGATTTTGGTCAGATATTTTCCGGTAGCCCAGGTATTAAAAGGGACTAATCTGCAATTACATTATTTTTCAAGATCATTTGCGTCAAACTCCCCTGCAATCTTTTTTCTATTTATTTGCAACGGGCTAGTTACTACCCGGCTCGAATCCCTCCGACTCTCTCTCTCTCTCTCTCACTCTCTTCCCTCGCCGCCGTTGAGCCGCCGCCGCCGAGGCCTCCCGCTTGTCCGCGGTGCCTCGTCGCCCTTCATCTCCGACGCCGGTCGGGAGGATAGCGAGCTTCCCTCCCCGCAGCCGGTCCGAGCCGCGTCCGCAGTCGGGTCGGGCGGGTACTACCCGATCCATTTGCGGTTGCGCCACCCTATCCTCCTCCGGTTTTCTCCCTCTTTCGCGACTGCTATTTTTTTTTCTCACTTCGTTTAGAGTTTAGACAGAGAGAAGGGGAAGAGGGAGGAGAGCAGCGTGGCGACGCCCAAATAGCGCGATTCGATCGAGGCCCTTCTCCCAAGTCGCCAAATTCCCAATCGCCCCCGCCACGCAAAGGTGCGACCCCCCCCCCCTCGCGTACCCCAAGATTGGGGGCCTCTCCTTGATCCGAATCAGCGAATTTGTCCCTAGGTTTTTTTTTGTTCTTGGGTGTTCGGATATCATTCGATTTCCGTATGCGGGTTTGTATTTCTGGGATCGGGCTATCGAATGGTATTGGAAGGTGTCTCGATTTGGTGGACTTGGGAGAAGCGCCCGCACCAATTGGTGGTGAAATCGAGGATTTGGGGAAATTAGTGTTCGAATCATGGTGTATAATCATGTTCGTTAGCTCTCTTTTTCATGGTAATTGTTAATCTGCGATGCGAATGATAAGGCGTGAGAGAGTCTTACAGTTTACTGGAGGAGATGAAGGTTTTGGGAAATTGAATTGTTGGGGGATTAATCTTGCTTCTTTTTGACATGTCAAGGCATCATTCCCTTTGTTTAGCCGATATAGAAGAAGTACAAAAAAATTGTGCCTTCGCCGCTAGTTCTTCAGAATTTATAAGCAGAATCTTAACTTTGATCAGTTGCTGTAAGGAAGTTATCATAATTTTCGAGTGCTTGCTGTGGATTATTGGCTTTTTGAAAAATTGATGTTTCTTGAGTAAGGAATCTGGTGGCAAACAGTGACCAAATTGGGTCTTTTCCTGCATTGTTTTTTCCCTCTTGACATAAAGGAAGCATATTAAGGCACTATGGAATGCTATGGCATGTGATATTTTCTTTATGCAATGAAATACAGTGATGATGTAGGTTACTCGTCAGAAGCTTGCTTCTACTAGAACCTAAAGGTGCCAAAAGAGGCAATTTGATTAGATTTTCCGTCCTTACACTTGTATTATTATAAGGAATGAAATGAGATTTCTCAGACCTTTTGGATTTTGAGTTGTAGGCAACTGTGCTAACATTGATATGCATGTTAGATAGTAGCGAAAACATATACTCTCAAAGAAATGAAGGAAAGATCAAAGATGTTATCCTTGAAACGGTGTTTCCAAGCCGAGTGCAAGCTATGGACTTTGAGTATTGTTAACAGGCCATACTTGTGTTTCATATACTTATACATGTTTTCTTTCCAGGATTAAAGAAAGAGATATATCGGTGCATTGAGAAGTGAAACTGCATTTTTCTTAGAGCACAGATGAAGCGGGCTCGGAGGCGTACGTGGGTGGGGTGGGATGACTGATGAGGGATGATAGTGACATTGATGAACTTGTTACGGGCTTGCTGGAGACCATCATCCAACCGGCATGCCCGGACAGGCTCAGATGTTGCCGGTAGGCAGGATGGACTTCTATGGTACAAGGACACTGGGCAGCATGTAAATGGGGAATTCTCCATGGCTGTGGTCCAGGCCAATAACTTACTTGAGGACCAGTGTCAGATTGAGTCGGGTCCATTGAGCTTTCTTGACTCTGGCCCATATGGCACATTCATCGGGGTTTACGATGGACACGGTGGCCCAGAGACGGCTTGCTATATCAATGATCACCTCTTCCACAATCTGAAAAGTAAGTGCTAACCTGGGAGCATTATGCATTAGTACTATGCTTATTTCTTGGTGCTATATCCACACTGCTGTTTTTCACTTGCCAAATAAGGAGAGTGATTTAGTGATCATTCTATTCTTTCATGGCTTGTATTGCAGGGTTCGCATCGGAGCAGAATTCAATGTCTGCTGATGTACTGAAGAAAGCATATGAAGCTACAGAAGATGGATTCTTCTCTGTTGTCACCAAGCAATGGCCTGTGAAGCCTCAAATAGCGGCAGTTGGCTCATGCTGTCTGGTTGGTGTACTCTGTGGTGGCATGCTTTATGTTGCCAATGTTGGCGATTCCCGCGTTGTTTTAGGAAGACATGTTAAAGCCACTGGAGAAGTTTTGGCTGTCCAACTGTCAGCAGAGCATAATGTCAGTATTGAGTCAGTGAGAAAAGAATTGCAGTCAATGCACCCAGAAGATAGGCAGATTGTTGTTCTCAAGCACAACGTTTGGCGTGTTAAAGGCCTAATTCAGGTGCGCCCTCTGACACTGGGAAGACATTTGTAACTTTGAGAAAATTTGATTCAATGGCCATCTCATATTTCTTGCATGCGTCGATATCACCTTGAAGTTTAGCCTGTTCTCGTCCTTATCTTCCGAATGGTATTTACTGAATAACCTCATTCACATTTGTCCAACATAAATAGCAAAACCAAGTGATTATAGGTGGTAGGACCGTAGGGGTAGAAACGCAATAAACATATTTGTATGCTTGTGGATGAGAAATACCCCCTTGATGTGATGAATGATTGTGGCGTCACTGTTATATTTATTAGGCAGTGAGGAGCTTGAAAAATAATGGGAGGTTTTGCATTTTTAGTGCCTGTATCATCTACTCAATTGACCTGTTTCTCATGCCATTGATAGTTACCACTAAAGCAATGCTTAACGAGTATCTGTTGTGGTTCATTTAGGTTTCATTTCATCACTTGGTTTACCATTCATTAGTGAAAAGTGTTTTGATGCTTAGTGCCCTGATTCTTCACTCTCCAGAGCTTTGTGGCATGCCCTCACTGGTTTGCCGTGATAAGACATTCAGATATGTGATGTTGAGTTTCTTTTGCATAAGTAACAAATCTGACGATAATTGCTGCTTCAATTACATTGTCGTATAAATCCAAGGTCCAAGTGAGGATTTTTGAGTTTTCTCTATTTTTTGTACGTTGCAGGTCTGCAGATCAATTGGTGATACCTATCTCAAAAAAGCAGAGTTCAATCGGGAACCTCTGTATGCAAAATTCCGCCTCCGTGAACCTTTTCAAAAGCCCATACTAAGTTCAGAACCATCAATTAATGTGCAACCACTACAACCACATGATCAGTTTCTCATATTTGCATCTGATGGACTTTGGGAGCACTTAACCAACCAAGAGGCTGTTGACATTGTTCACAGTAGCCCTCGTAGTGTAAGCTTCTTACTCCAGTGTAAATAAATTAACCTGACAAACATACTGATACAGTGCTTGGCATATTCTACTGCAACCATGCATGGCATTACGGGTGTGCTATTTCACATTAGATTTCTGGTCATATATCACAAACGTAAGAATTAACATACTGCTATCTGCCCTTGATTATCCCCCAGCCTGTGAAGCATGGGCTACGTGCTCAAAATCTACTCTTATGAAATAATAAGGCTTTTCCAAATGCAAAATTGGCCTCTCCTCAAAACAACAGTTTGCGTACTACATTGATGTTGTAAAATACTCCATCTGTTCTCAAATAGATGCCATTTTAGAATGTTTTGGATTTGTCACAAGAAAATTATATGAGTAGATTTGTCATCGAAAGTACTTCGGTGTCATTATATTTTTTGGTAACATATAGTTAGAAAAAGTAATGGTCGAAGACGTGCATTGGAGACCGTGTCGATGTCCAAAACGACAAGTAAAAAAGAACGGAGGTAGTAATATGGATGGTTCTCCATTCTCCGCAAATTGCCATGGAGTGGGTTGAAATCCGTTACTGCTACAGCTGAAGCTTAGCATCACATTTTTTTTAACCTTGTTATTGCTTGGCCCTCAGTTGAAGGCAACTTGCGTGAAATGAAATAGGCGTGCAAGGTGGCTGACTGCAAGTGAAGAGTCCGATGATGATTCGCTCTCTCTTTGATCTTTTCAGGGAAGCGCTAGAAGGCTCATAAAGGCAGCGTTGCAAGAAGCAGCCAAGAAACGAGAGATGAGGTACTCTGATCTCAAGAAGATCGATCGTGGTGTTCGTCGTCACTTCCACGATGACATAACTGTCATAGTAGTCTTCCTTGACTCGAGCCTTGTAAGTAGGGCGAGCACCTACAGGGGCCCTGCTGTTTCTCTAAGAGGTGGCGGTGTGAGCCTGCGCAGCAGTACGCACGCATCTTATGCGTCACAGACGTAGCCCCAAGCAAGCGCCTGGTGGAGACGACACACCTGACTGAAGAAGGTTTTTCTTCCCTGTAAACGCCAGTCATATTGTCCAAGATCATTCCCTCAATGATGTAAAAAAAATGGGGAGGCACAGAAGCTCTTCTCCAGCTTTTTAACCCCATCGTCATAGTAATGTATGTTTCAAGATTGACTTAAAATGAATAGCTAGCTGCTCTGTTCTGTTGTGCTGCTGATGCTCCATGGAAAGCGAAAAATCTTTCCAGCTGAAAAGCAAAATGTCTTGTTCCACTGCAGGAGTTTTAACACCAGTGCGTATGAAATAATAAGCCAAAAGGAGAAACTTTTAACTGATATCAGCTGTGGACTGTCTGTCTGTCTGTCTGTACGTATGTATACTGTTTTGACTTGTACATGCACTGTTATTTGTTGACCACTGTATGTGAAGTTGTGATTTCCCCTTGAAGGTTATTCACTTCGAATATAGTGACTAGCGTGCCTCCAACTCTCAGCAAGATTCTGTAATGAATGGCTGGAACTAGATCTGCTCATTGGTTTATATATAAGCCTCTGTAGTGTGGTGATGGTTATAGATGACTGATGCTACAGACCTTGAACATGTAGCTAATAAGCTATGGTGACTGCGATTCACGGTGCGAAGAATTGGGTTTGGGTTTGGGTTTGCAACTCTGATGGATCAGTTAATCTGTTGAAGGCCGTCCAGTTCAGAATCCATCCCAGCATCAGTTGTCAGTTTAAGGAAAGGATCCCTACGATAGGATAGTGTTGCCGGCGAGTCAGGGTACTGTAGCCACCTATGCGGAGCCGCGTTTGTTTCCGTGAACTGATTTCCACGTGTGCGGCGCGGGTTCGCATGCGTTTCTTGAGTCACCGCGCGGCGGGAGTGAAGCTCGTCCGGAAAATAAATTCTATGGGGAGGTGAGGCTCTACCTCGCAGCCGTTCATCTTGTGAAATGTTTATTGTAGTATATGTGTGGAGAGAGGAGATCTGGAGGCTCTCTCTAATAGAATTTATTTCCCTCGTCTTCGACGTGACGTGGACAACAACGGAAATGAAAAATAAAATAAATTCTACAGGAGAGGATTTTGGGGGAGGTCCCTCCCCCATCTCCTCCCCCTCCCCCCCCCCCCTCTCGATTCAAGGGCTCGGGGGAGGGGCTCACGGGGGGAGCTCACTAAGGAATTCCCTTCCACGGAAATGGATCCTTTATATTGAAAGATTTAATACGAATGATGTACAGTGCTATATATTAGAAGCTAATTCTATTGTTCGATCGAAAAATAAATATCTATATCAATTGTTAAAGTATTTTCCCTTGTTCTATTCACTCGCTAACGGAGATCCGAACAAACAACACCATGAAATGAGCTGGGTTGGGACAGTTACTCGGGGCATCACCTCCTCACCCAATTCTCACCCATCACCCTGCCCCAGCGCTGCCAGCCTCATCTCATCTCTACGTACCAGTACATTTTTCTTCTTCCATTGCATATCTGCTTCTCTCTCCCTGCTCCATGATGAGAATTGAGAGCCATTGCATCGGATTGCATGGCATCATTGGGGCAGCACGTGTGTGTGTACATATGCCGTCTGTCTGGCCACTCCGCGGCTGGCAGAAGTCAGCAGCTTTTTTTTTGGGGGGCATCACATGATCATCCGATCCATATTTATTGGCCTCGCTCGCGGCCAGCAGGGTGATTCGGATATATCAGGCGACCTACCACGAATCCACGATGCATCGATCGTGTCGGCGTGCCAACCGGCCGACATATGCGTACAGAAAAGCTCTCAATTCTGCAGAAAAGCAAGCGACCCCAAACGAGCCAACCAACTGCTTATGACTGTTAAACATCGGACTCACGATCCACATTACGATATGCCCTACAATTAAAACGATTGATCATATTATACTGCGTTGTAAGTCTACAGACAATCTTTAAAGTAAATTAGATCTCATAAGGAAAGCAAATTCGTATCCGAACATGCTACATGTCCTAGAAACTACAAGAGTTGGGGACGAAGGCTTTCATAAAATTTGGCCGATTTGCTTTGCGGTTTGTGCTTATACATTATGGATTAGAGAAATAATCGGGCTTTTCAACAGTCTAATCATAACACGACGTTGCTACACCACCAGATCTGTAGTATAATCAACCTTTGGATACACCGAATGAAACCCAAATATCAAAATGGTGTTCGACAGTGGAGCCAACTCTTATTGTAACTTTTCTCATCTTTACCGATTTCTCTTTCTTCTCCTTCTTCTTCTTCTTCTTCTTTCTTTTCTTACTCTTCTTTTCCTTTTCCTATTTGTATTTTCTTTTTTCCTTTTTTTTTGTGTAACTCTTGTTTGACTTCTATTGGCATATAATGGTAATAAGGTAGAGATTTCTTTAACTGCTTATGACTGCACGGGGTAGGATTACCACTCTCGACTGTTCGTTCATTCGTGCGACCAACGGTTCGAAGCACTAAGGCTTCGTTTGAAACACGGGAAACTCCGCATAAATTTTATAGGAATTACGCTGTTTAAAGTGTAGTTTTTTTTTGTTTGCGTTGTAAACAAACTCTTAAACTGGATCGAAGCTCAGGCCGACTCAAACTGCATTTGGAGATGTACTAACAACTCTGAGATACAGCACGAGACATTCTCTGGCAGCGAGAGGTAAGACTTCAATTTTATCAAGATCTGTTGTTCATTGCAAATTTCACTCTACTTTTCTGAAACCAAGTGAGGTCCTTCATATCGTACAACTACCCATTCTTCCCCCTACTAATTGATCGTTGAGTTAATTAAACTGTAATGAGTAATGAATCAGCAGGGCTAGGATGCTGAAGTCCATGCAAGATATTATGTCCAAGGGCGATATATATATATATTACATCCGATCATCAGTCCGGAGATCAAAGCGCAAGCCGGTCCAGAGCTTTCAGTAGTATATTACATCAGGAGAAAGGAAGGACAGATCCCAAAAAAAGAGAGAGATATATTAAGAACACGGAGCAACAGAAGCAAAAGCAAAAACAAAATGCTCTATAAATTAAGGGTTCTATAGATGTCAGCCTCCTAGCAACAGCAACACAGGCACGCGCCGTGGACACACACAACTCGCAGCATAGCGCACACAGCAAGCAGCAAGCGGAGCCTCCTCCTCCTCCTCCTAGTACCACTAGAGTAGTAAGTACGTCACGGTCGTCGTCGTCGCCTTCGATGATGATCTACAGCTTCCTCCTGCACAGCGGGCAGGATCCATGCTTGATCAGCCAGCCGTCGATGCACGGCACGTGGAACACGTGCCAGCAATCCGGCAAGCTCCTCACCTTCTCCCCGGTCTGGAAATCCTGAAACAAGAGGAGCAAAAGTTCAGAACATCTACATCACTGAAACAACCAATCAGCATAATATCTGCTTGTAACACATGCAATACATTCAGTAATTAGTAGGCACGCATGTAAAAATCTGGCACAGCAAGAGATGTATCTAGTCTTTTAAGTGTTACGTTTGTGCCTCTTTAGGCTAAATCATTTACAACATGAATGCAGTGATACAACGATCAATTAGTTGTATGTAGGGTTAGGGGATAGTGAGTTTCAGAAATGTTGTGTGGTTTCAGACCTGGAGGCAGACTGAGCATCCGGAGAGGTCGCCAATGGCGTTCCGCTTGTACTCCTCGGTGATCCTGACCTCGGGCAGCTTGTCGATGGACGCCCTTGGCATGCCGTTGGTGCCCTCAATCTCGAAGAGGTCAGCGGACTCCCTGAAGGGTGACGAGTCCACTGCATTCATCTGTGTTCAAAGAGGCATGATACTGTCAGACAAATGCACAGTACGTAGTAGCTGGTTTCAGTCAGCTAGCTATAAGTATTTCTGCATCAAACCATGCATGTATAGGCAGATGATCAACAGACCTGGCTCCGGACAACCCTCTGCACCGCCGGGTCGACCTTCTCGCGGACAAGCCTGCCTGTGAGGAGGCTGTAGATCACGTTAAGCTGCATTGCCCCCGGTCAGATTTGCGTTAGGCTCAATTAGGCCAGAAAATTTCAGCAAAACTAAGGTTATATACGAAGCAGCAAAAGAGATGTTCAGAAATATATGTCGTCTCAGCAGAATTTTGCACAGTACCATGGTGTCTCATGAGCTATACATATTTTTTAGAGTAAATTTCAGAAAACCCTAGGTTTTAGGGTATTAGTAATATAAAATCCCATATTTTTAGTTTTTTTTTTCAAAAACCTCCGTATTAGTAACACAAAACCCAATGCCTTGAGATTTTTTTTCATAAAACCTCAGGTTTTGAGACAAACCACAACACATAACACAATAACATGATTAATGAGGTGGCACGGGTGGCATGGCTAACGGCCACGGCGGCGCGAGTGGAAGGGCAAAACAAAAAGAGGGTGACGAGGTGAAAAAGATGACGCGGGTGCGGGGTCAAGGGCACGTCGGAGCTGGCCGGCGGCGAGCTCCAAGCGGCGGCACAAGCTCGGCCCCGGTGACGATGGAGTTGCGGCGACACTCCCGGAAAGGTGAGGGAAGCACGGTGTAGAACGCGATGCGAGGAGTAAGATGGTGGTGAAGATGAACGACAAAGCTCATCGGTGGCGGCGCAATCGGCCAGCGAAGGGCGGCGGCCGGAGAGGAGAGAGAAGAGAGAAGAGAGAGAACTTGGCGCATGATGGATGAAACGCGAAACCAAAAGTGTAGAAGTGTAGATCGGGGTAAGGGACGCATGGTGACGCAGACGGATTTTGGAGAAACTCACTGGAGAAGCGGGGAACGCGAAGAAGGCGTTTTCGGCGTCACGGGAAGTCGCCAAAGACGATGAAGGAGGAGGTGGCGACGGCGAACGGGGAAAATGGGTTATGTGTTGTGGTTTGCCTCAAAATCTGATGTTTTCTTGGGAAAAAAATCAAAACATGGAGTTTTATGTTACTAATGTCTCAAAACCTAAGATTTTCTAAAATTTACTCTATTTTTTTTTACAACGTAAGAGTGTTCGGACATGGCGAGGATAAGAAGGTTAGGTCAGTAAGAATGCACGTACTACCTTGAAATATCATATTAGCTTACTTCAGAAATTAAAAAGACAGTTCTGACTCTGGGATGAACAGAGGCTTTTATATGGTAGGAGCCTGCGGTTTAGGGTTCTAATTAAAGATCAAACAGCGATATGAATACGTCACTAGCCAACGGAAGATACACAAGTAGTCCATTTATATTAAGCAGCACACACTGATACAGACAAGGAAGTGCAAGCAAGCAAGCGGTTATGAGTTGCTGTCCTACTCCTAGCGACTTGCTAGCATCGATCAATCATCTTATGCTTACCACATACAAGATGCTCCAGATCCCGGACCGCCGGGAACGCCACAACCGGATCGACGAGTCGACGACCTCGATGGACACGAGGGCGCCGGTGATGGCGCCGATCCCGGTGCCGCGGAAGAGGCCGCTCTCGGTGGCGAGGCCGATCAGCCCGCCGGTGACGGCTCCAAGAAACAGTCCAGCTGCACAATAGACATATATGCCAATATTCAGAGCTCTTACTACAACAACATCAGTTTCAAGTTTGGACCAAATTAAGTATTTTCCTAAAAAAAGCTTGAACTTTGAACAAAATTAAGTCTTCTTCTAAAAACAAGTTTGAACCAAAGGACAAGATTGCAGGATATCAACCAGATCAACCCAAAAAGGCATAAAGATTACACTTGGAAACACTGCACGAAGCTTAAATCATTAAGCAAAATTTTGCCTTTCAGTTGAGGAAACTCTCATTTTGCAAACTCAATAATCTGTCAGTTTTCAGTGGAGGAAAGGGAAAAATGTAACTCCACATGTCTCCACAAAATTAAATTGCACTTCAAATTCCTACAATATACGGATCCAGCCTTAAGCCCACGGATGAGGGGTCTCCTCTCCCTCCACACATACTTGCATTCATTTTTTAATGGGAAAAAATAAAGAAGGAAGAGCAAGAAAGCAAGAACCCTCTCTCCCTCCAGTCTCCACACAGATTAATGTGCATCCACATGAGAAAGAACCCCAGAAGAAAAGGTGGGAAATGATTAAACCATGAAAACAACTTTTAAAAAGAAAAACCATGAGAATCAACTGAAAATTGAAGAGTTTGAAACAAGTAAAGAAATATCTCATTTTCTACTTAGGTCAGCAGATATGGAAACAAAACCGAGCTCGGGGGGTCGGGGGGGTGGGCGGCACTGGGATATGTGAAGAAAGACTGAATCGTGCATGAGAAGCTACGCCCTTGGAAGATCAGGTTCGCCAGAAACATGGATCACACCGACCGACATGGTCCGAATCGGCGTACTACCAGATCAAAGAAACAAGGTCGCTAAAGAAGGATCATCAAACACGAGCTAAATAAGCAGAAGAAAAGGGAGAAAGAAAAGAAGACTAATTAATTTGGCGATCGATCGATGACGCGTACCTATGGCAAAGATGAAGGTGATGACGCCGCGGAAGACCCTGCGCATCATCCTGCTCCCGCCCGCCCCGCCGCCCCTCCCGCGGCCGCTGCCGCTCCTCGCGAGCGACGACAGGGAGACATTGCTCGAGCTCCGCGGGACAGAGGCTGCTGCAGCAGCAGAAGGCGTATGCAAGAACGCTCCGGACGGATCCATGCCGGCCTGCTGCACCGCTCACTGACTATCTTCTTGTTGTTGTTGATGACGATGAATCTCGATCCCAGCGCCGAACGAATCAAGGTGAAACGAAGCAGATGCAGGTGAGATGAGAGGGGGGGAGAGAGAGAGGGAGAGGGAAGGAAAGCCGAGACTTTATGGCGCCAACCAACTCGTCACCGGTGCAATAAATCTGCGTGCGGGAGTGGTAGGTTTGGTTGGGCTCCTCCTCCTGTCACCTGTACGTCTAGCTCTTCTCCCTTAACTTGTCAAGTTGCCATTGCCTTCGCTCGCTTCTCCTGCATGCATAGCCTATTAGCCTGCCTCTCCAGATAGTTTCCCCGCTTTACCGGCCACGCACCCATTCCTAGCTTCCAGGCTCACCTAGCTACAAATGGCTATACGAATTCACCAAATTTAAGTGGGGCAACCGAAATGCATCAAGGCGAATACGATGTCCAATAACCAAGATATATATAATCGGCCGGTCGGAGTTTCTGTTGGAGCGTTCAAAATATCTCAAATCTGCTGGTCCCTTGCTTCAGACACTGATTAAATATCTTCTAGTTTGGAACTTAAGATCCCCCCACCCGCCCAATCATATGAGAATTGAACTATGTGAAAAACCTGTGGCATTCCCGCATTCCAAACGGGTACTATGTATTTCTTTTACGGAAATGCTAAAAATTTGTCGCATGGAATTTTTTTTAAGAAATCAACCGATTTTCTGACCTTGCGATCCGCTTTGAGATTCATGCTCTAGAGTGACGTCTTCGCCGTCTTCCGCGAGTATTGCTACACCGAATGCCCTTCTGCCGCATGGCCCTTCAACGAACGCACGCTGCACCAAATGCCCCTCTCAGCCCCTAACCTCCTTTTCTTATGTTAAGGAGATGTGCCGGAGACGGCGGCAAGGAAGAGAGGGAGGAGCGGGGGAGGCCGCCTGAGATGAGAAAAACGATAGGTGCAAAGGAGGAGGACGGTGGTGCCAAACTAGGGGCTTGTCTGCAGGCTACGCCAACGCCGGCCAGGGGCAACACCGATGAGACGGTTGGGGCTGGGAGGAACCTTTTTAATTAATTAACCCTTTTTTAATTTTTATTTTAAAGTTAACCCGCGACGCACTTTATTTCCAATTCTGACCCTTTTGATCACGCCATCATCCGTGGCGTGACAAAATAATGCTGTCACGCGATAAGATAAGTCCTCTAAATAGCACTTTTTTGTCACGTCACTGGTCATGGCATGATCAAACAACACTGTCACGCCACATGTGGTGGCGTGACAAGAGATACGGGCGGCGTGATAGCGTTGTTTTGTCACGTCACGGGTGGTGGCGTGACCCAAAGGGTCGGAATTGGAAATAAAATGCGTTAGAGGTTAACTTTAAAATAAAAATTAAAAAAAGGGTTAATTGATAAAAAAAAAATCGGCTGGGAGAGGCAGGAAGTGCAATGGAATAGGATGTAGTGGGTGGGGAGGGGATACGGGCCAAAGGCAAAAGAAACGACCGATTTTTTCAGGAAAATTAGGCGACTGAGAATTAATTAGATTGATCCTTGTTCTATGCTAATTCCAAGATTGGATATACACATTTTAATTGCCACCGTACAAATAGCAATTTTGGCGCATCCGATGAATAATATCATATGAGCCAAAAACTCCAAGTATTTCTACTACCTCCACTAGTGACAAAAAAAAAACCCAGTAACGGTACACCAGAACCAGATGAGATGCATGATGGTGATGGTGTAATAATCGATGTAACCGGCCCAAAAAGATGGGTCGATCAGTGTGCACACAAACTGATGAGCCGATCTGAAAGCAAATTCGATTTAATTTGGATCTTTGATTTAAGCATCGGTCGACCCATCGCATCGAACACGTATGCGTCACGTACGGTCAAGGAATTAATCTAATTCCATTGCTTGCTGGCTTATCTGTCATGCCTGAAAACTTGTACATAGTACCAGAAGTACTCCACTCGATATTGGCAGCCAGCCCATTTCGAAAATGACATCACACGATGTATTCCAACTGAATTAGTACAGTAACGATCGATTTCGATGTGATGTTAATTAATCGATCCAACTTAGCTGTGGCCAGGCTAATTAAGCTATTGTAAGCCTTTTGGATTAGCCTTCAGTTAATCGGGGAAAACGATATATGGGTGTGCATGGAAGCCATAGTTTTAGGTGTTGGTACCATGTGCAACCATCAACTTAATTAGTATAAGCTGTATGGGGTAGCCGATTATCAAAAGGAAAGTGATTAATTAGTTTAACTATCTTTTCCCCCTATGTGTGGATCGTCGCAGTCTATATATTCTCATGAAATTAATTTCAAGTTTTGCGTAAATTCAAAAACACGTTGGATGCATTTTGCAAAAACCTTTAGGCCCCACTGCTGCTTTCTATATGTGTGATCTGCCACTGAAGATGATTAAGCTCCTAAACTGCTGGTCCGGTATCATTGGAGAAAATTGCCTCGGGGTCCATAAACTTACAGTGAAATGCTACATAGTGACGAGGTGTATGTAAGCTTGAAAGGACTACTTCCTCTCGTCATAAAAAGAAGTTGTTTTAGATTACTTGCAATCAATATTATAAACTTTTACTATCAATATCTTTTTGAATATTTACACTGAATACATGAAATTCACAATGTTGTGATTTTATTAGGTTTTAAGAATATATTACGATAGAAATTAGTGATCAAAATTATATTTTAGAGACCACGTCGATATCCAAAATAACTTCCTTTTGTGACCGGAGAGAATGGTAACTTAAATAGGATAGATTCTATTGTAGCAGGGTGACCGGAGAGAGTGGTAACTTAAATGGGATAGATTATATTGTAGCAGGGAGTAGCTATCTGCAATTTAACCTAGCTATTTGTTTGGCATAGTTTCTGGAACATTTAGAGCTAGCTTACTATACCTTTTTTTAATGTGAAGTCTAGTGCAAGAAAAAGGTCCTTGTACTCTTAAATGTTGTAGCGTGGATAGCTAGCAGAGCGGCGCCTTGTCTCTTTTGTTCGATGACCATGTTGTCCTTGCAATATTGGATTTTTTTTATTAATTAATCCTTTTTTTAAATTTTATCTTAAAGTTAACTGTTATTTTTAGGAATTTGAATAGTGAGTTATTGTTGGACCGTGTTAACGATTACGACGGTGAGCATGAGCCTACCTTTTCTTTTCTGGAATTATATTCCCTTTTCACTTCAATAGCTATACGAAGCTATAAAGATCAAAATCATAGTAGAAAAATTGAGCTGAAACCAAGATACATAACCTTCAACTACCCTCGACTAGTCTGACCGACAACAAGTGGCCGGTCTGACCGCTCGCTTAGGCTAACAATAAAATCAACATGATCTTAGATCTCAAAAGACCTAACTTTTGATATACAAATCTAAATCACTTGAGATTTAAAACACGACACAACAGGAAAGTCAGTAACATATTCCAATCGAGGATCGAGACAATCCTAGCTAAAGTTCCATGAATTTATTGTTTGGGAGCAAGATGGCTTAAAACCGGGTGAAAACCTAAACCTGATCTAAAGGCTTGCTCGTCAATGAACGATAAATGGTCAAGATGACTTTAGTTCAACTTCCACAAGTCCTAGCAAGCTAGATCACAACAAAAGATCAAGGCAAAACTCCTTGAACACAAGAACCAAAAATCACAAGAAAAAAGAGTAAGAACAAGAGACAACTCATCTTTACACGAAGTTGATTGGATTGATATTGAGTAATTGAGAATTTACTACCACTCCATCATGAAGGACAAAAGCTCACTCATGAGCACCCAATCCCACAATTTCTCTCAGAGCATCTCTCAAACCTTAGCCTACTCTATTCTCTCTATTTTCTCCCAAATTTCAAATTAGAGTTTATAGGCTTGGTTGGTGTACAAATCATGTACCATCCCTTTTATAGTGGAGACTAGGTCTAGAGATAAAACACTAATGGACACCCGTTAAGCCTATACACAGACGGGTCTCACACTAACGTACGCTTCTCAAAGCAGATGACGATCCGACGCTCCTAAGTCCGTCTCTTCATGATCTTGTCCTCCTCATCTCCTTTGCGCTGTCATGCGCCGCGGTTTCTCCAAGTTCACCAACCCGGTATTTTGGTGAAGATACCAAAACACTACTTCTCGATCCTTCCATCCTTGACCAAGTCCAATCTCGTGAAGCAATAACATGTTTCGTCACACGTAGGTTCATTAATGACCTTCTTCATATTGGCAAGTCTCTCCCATCCGGTTCACACCGAACCATCTCAACACTTGTACCGACTCAAGCCACTTGATGTAATCCGTTGCACCAAACTTCCTATTCTTGTCATTCTTATCCATCTTGTGCCTTGCTTGAGATCAACCACTTAACCCACCATCCTCGATCGTTCTGGACCTTGATTTCACCAAACCAAGTCCCGATCATCCTCGTCTTGACCGTAGTTGACTCCAAGCATTCCTGCACAACAATAGACCACGAAATCGATTTTGGCCATAAGTTCTTCGCTATTTGACCAATATTAGTCAAAACATGCATCATGCAACACATATGCATCAATTCCATGACCCTATGCCAATTCCCAAAATTCAGCATACCTCTATGCGTATTAAATCGCCAAGGCCGATTAGATCTGCGCCACTGAGCCGCCTAACCACCACCCTTGGCGGTCGACTACCAACTAATGGCCAAGATGATCGCGCCGATCCGACATTGTCGGTCGACCGCCATGTAGTGGTCGGTCAAACCACTTCCCAAAACCAGAAGACACCCATCTCTTGACTTTTCAGTTAATCTCTATCAAGTTTCGCGTCCAGTTTTCATTTTCAATGGCACTATGTGCAAATACATCCCTAAACACTCTCACATAAGTATTTCATGTCCAATTTCCCAAACCTGCACCTCGGTCACCAGGCCAGTCAGATCACCTAACTCCTGATAGCAGGCCACTTTTACAAAACTCATAGTTAACCCCCAAACTATTCGATAACAATGTCAATTGTTCATTATCTAGACTAGAACTAAATCATGCGGTCTCTACAGTTAGTGTCTGTTAAGACGACGACACGGACAAATTGTTCCCACCTCTCGAAAAATATCACAAACACGTAATTATGGAGTGCATATACGCATCTACGTCGCGTCGCATGTACCCTTGAGTGTGTATGAGATACTCTAGTTGGATCGACGGAAACACTGTTGCAAGTTGCAAGTACTCGTAGCTAGCTAGTAGTGGGAATTGACTATTTACTGCATCTTTGCTTGTGTTGGAAGAATAATTCATCCCTCTGTCATCTGGGGTCTACTTTGCAGGAGACACACGTACAGACTCAAAAATGTTGTTGTGCTCATAAAAGACTATAATACCTCTCGCTTGTACTTATAGGCTAGCTATCTTACTAAAAGGTATTCCCGTCATTTGTACAGGCCCAAAAGCCTATAAATACTACATGTATCTCCCATTTTGAGGGAGTGTAACGACCCACCTCTAGAGCACCCGAGAGGTCCTCCAAGACCTTCTGGAAAGTCCATCAGGACCTCCTAGGAGGTCCCCAAAGGACCTCTCGGCCATCCACCTGAGCCTCCCAGAGATCCAAGAGACTTCACGGAGGTCCAGGACATGACCCGAGAGAGAGTCTTGGAGCCAGGGAGCACCCACGGCCTGTCACGACCAAGCCAGGGAAAAACAAGGAGGTCGTGGAGGTCCAAGACCACCCAGAACCTCACGTGTTCCCTCCCTAGAGCGGACATGAAGGTCCGTGCTTGCGCCATGGTTCCCTGTGAAACCCGAGCTAGTCCCAAGGATCATGGCTAGCTCCTCACAGCACAATTACAACAGTGTGACATCCAAAACACATCTTTATTTAAACAAAATATTAACAAAGTTGTTTACAAGGTGGCCTTGGGCCCAACATAGATACATAAAAGCAAAAGAGGCAAAAGGTCCATCAACACACCACAGGCAGCTGACTGGAGGGCACAACCTATTCGCTTTGATCTTCTTCATCGACAAGATCTTCTCCGGCAAAGATTGTAATGAGCAAGAGTGAGCACAACAACCGTGCTTCGCAAGTTACACCGTGGGTTAGCAACATGACATGCATATATGGATAATCAAAGGATAGCATAATATGGTTATTTTGCACAAAGCCAATTTTCTTTCAAATACCATTACTAAGTTCCAAAGGGTCTTTAATAGCTAAAATTCATTTAGCAAAGCGGTTTTTCAGTTGAGTAGCATTCATCAATAAATTGGTGAAGGATACCTCCCGACATTAGGCTCCTGCCCAAACCCATGGGATGAAATCCCAAAACAGATTTGATAAACCTTTCTGAAAACCCCAAATCCAACATCTAACTTCAAGTGGCCTTTGCCAGCACGTCCATGACCGTGGACACGGCTATTCGAATAGATTTATCTCTGCAGAGGTTGTACACTTTACCAACATGACATGATTTCTCTAGTTTATCCCAAGATCCGTCAATGCCACCTCTCACTACCAAAGGTAAGAGGTCTAGAGCTCATGACAAGGCCTTTACAATGCATTGCTCCACCACGCTTTTCCTTGCTCGGTTTCACCCCCTATGGACAACAATCCAATGAAGCCCCTCTTGCACCAAGGGAGCGATGGGTCATAAAGGACCATCAGTCTTACAAGACCTCCCACACCTCCAATGGAGCAGCATATGATGGAGTTTTGCAAATTACTCAGCCAGGTCCCACGCCCCATTCTGGAGACATGTGGTTGCACGATTGTGGCATAGCCCATTATAGGCTTGGCATTGGTCGCTCAAAGACCGGTCCTCACATGACTAGGGCGACTTCCACAAACCCAAGGGCATCGATCTACCATAAAGGCACGATCCCGTGCATGAACTTGCACCAACCAAGCCAACCAATTCGCCCCACCCCAATCCATTTTCATTTTCCTTGCTTCCCAAAGAACATTTTCATCCTTCCATGACAACCCAATGTCATGGTAAAAACATTTTAAGCAATATTTGGTTATGTTGGTAAAGATTTCCTCAAATCAATATTTTTGGTCTAAGCTTGACTAAGCACCGCTTTTTCAAATGGTTTTGGTTCACACTATTGCATGACCCAAGTTTGATCTAAAGGTGACAATGAGTTCACCCAAAGTCAACAATGGCCATATCAAGGAAGTAGGTATAACTATGAATTTAAAAGCAGCATTGAAATAATCGGGTAAAGATAGGCATGCATTAAACTTTGAAATTGAACATAAATAGATTGAATTATTGGGTGCAATATGATCAAGAGTGCAACTTGCCTTGCTCACTATCCTGCGAATCCTCCTCTTGAAGACACTCGGACTCCGAGTCTTCATGATCTACATGTATGAAAGAGCAAATTCAAAGAAGGTTCAAATAAAGATCCAATTAAGAACAAGAAGAAAACCAAAAGGACCCCGAGGAAGTCCAACACGCAACCAACAGAGAGGTCTAAATTCCAGATTAGGTTCTTAGGGAGGAGGTCTAAACTCACCAGAGGAGGGTGGTCTTTAGCAAAGGACCCCAAAGGTGTGATGTAAACGATGAAGCGAGGAGGTCTGAGAGGAATGCCCTTGCAAAAGCCGTGGAGGGGTCTTCTTACAAAGGCCACGAAGTCCAAAAGAAATCCACGAGAGGAGGTCCCGTGAAGGACACGACCATCACAATATAGTGGTAAAAACAAGAGTGGAGCAGATCACCCAAGGACTTACCAGAAAAAGAAGAAACAATGGATGGAGGGAAAGTCGGGAGCAAGAAGGCTTTCCAGGAGCCACCGATCGAGAGCCAGATAATAGAGGGTGGAGAAAAGTGATGTGGTAGAATTTCTTAGTCTAATTGTAATCAAAACGGTGAAGAAGACTAGAAATATACGTGTCAAGGATAAGTATAGAAATGGGTCAAAGGTAGGTAGTGGCGGGGTGGTGTCACTACAATTAAGGCAAAAGGTACGAGGAAGGACAATGTATGTTGCTATGGGAAGGAACAAAGAAAATGTCGTGGTGCGGTTAAGTGACCCAATTCAAAGTAACTACCACGTATGTGGATGCATTTAATGTGACAAGACATGCATTAAATGCCCAAGATATTTAAATGGCGGAGAAATGAGAATGATTAAGACCGGCAGTGGGGCCACCAATTTAAAACAATCGGGTCAAAGGGAGGTCTTGCCCACAGAGGAGGCCCTTGAGGAGGTCCAAGGCTAGGAGGTCCCGATATACACCAAGGAGGTCCGAACGTGGGAGGTCCAAATACACATGGAGGAGGTCCACATGACTAAGGTTCGGACAACCAGACTTCATCGAGAGGAGGTCCCACGGCTCAAGGAGGTCCGAACATGGGGAGGTCCTGACGGTCAGGATCAACAAAGGAGATCCTGACGGTTAGGATCTCATCAAAGGAGGTCTCTGGCGAGGAAGTCCAGGCCAAGTTAAAAGGCCACGGAGAGGTCTTGGACAAGAGGTCCAAAGAATTACAACAAGGTCCTGTGGTTGAGATTAAGGGCAAGTTGAGGTCCCAAGGTTGGATCTCCAAGAGGAGGTCCAACAGCCAAGATCAACGCTGAAGGGGAGGTCCCCAGAGAGAAAAGATGCACGGGGAGGTCTGGGCCTTTAGATTCAAAATGAGGGGAGGTCCACGAAGGGACATAATGCATGGAAGGTCTGGACCCTTGGATTGGAAATGGGAGGAGGTCTGGACCGCCAAATCAAGTACAAGGGAGGTCCTAGGGGAGAAATTCACGACAGGTGGTCCACAGGAGTTCACAAAGGTCCAGGCAACCCTAGGGAGGTCCTTTCGGCCAAGAAGGAATGTCAAGGGGGTTCATATGAACTTAGGAGGTCCGAAGGCATACAAGAAGTTCACTGGAACACAGGGAGGTCCCGACCCAAAGAGGTCTGGACATATGAATGTGCCCAGGCAACAAAGGGTTTAGACTTAAGAGAAGTCTGAACAGAAAAGAGGTCTGATTCCAAAGAGATTCGAACCAACAAAGAGGTCTAAAGTGTCCAAACTCACAAGGAAAGGCCCGGACGTAAGAATACGTCCAGGTGAGAAAAGGTTCAAGCCTCAAGGGAGGCCTACCCTCACGTGCCACTGGGGAGGTCTAGACCACAGAGGAGGTCTAAACCTGCACAACCAAAGAAGATATGCTAAAGGGAGGTCTCTTCGGGCATACCAAAAGGAGGTCTCAAAGAACTCAAACCTCTCCAACCGAACCAAACTTGTAATTCTCATTAAAATAAAATAGCTTTAATTTATTTTACACATTTTAAAAAGGATTTAGAAAATCAGAATGTTACAAGGAGGTTCTCTTGAGCAATATAAGGAAAGAATTCATCAGGTGAGCCTTTGGGAGGAACCCTCGAACCCCCGTAGGCCACCGACAGGAGTAGGGCAGTCCTCTCGGACCCCTGAACCTGTATAAACCCCTATGTCACTCTCACTCCCGTGGATGACGGCCCGTAACACGGCTGATGTCCGCGCCCTTCACTTGTGTTCGGTTTTTACACCATCAATATTGGCGCCGTCCATGGGGTACGTGGCTAATCAACAGAAAGCTATGGCTCCTACCAAGAAGTACTCCAAGTCCACAAGGCCTCCTCCTACTCCAGAGCATAAGGAGCCCGCGGACGACCGGTCCGTTTTCCAAAAAAACCCAAGACGTGAGTTATCTTCGGAGATCGAGGCTGTTCAACCCGGGGCAGACGGCATCCTACGCATCCCCGGGTTGCCAAGCATCCCCACCTCCATTGCACCAATTGACGTGGTGTCTGGCCAAAGGCAAGAGGCCCGAAGTGTCATCGAAGCTCCAGGGCCGTCCATAGCTCCTGGGGAGCTCGACGCCGCTAATTGCAAAGCAATGGTGGGGGCAACCGCAAGGTAGGTGGTGGACTACATGATGGCCGCATATCGTACCCCCAGTGGCCTTCAACACGTCTCCCCGCTCCCAGCACCGCCTTCAGTTCAAGTGGCCTCTGACCCGGCCGCGCGAGGAGTTTTCCTTGGAGGGGGGCAAGGGGGACATCTTTACAACCTCCCTCCACTCGCCCACGCGGCGGTGATGAACAGGGCTCCATACTGGCCGGTGCACCCGCCGAACTCTAGATGGGGGGAGCTCAGCCCGTTCCATTACAGTTCGTTCTGTTACCTCAGCCTCCGAGGCCTGAGTTCATACCCTCTGGAATAGGCGCTCCGTGGCCCCCTCTTCAAGCTCCTCCGCCTGGGCAAATGCGCCTGCACCCAGAGATGGTAAACCAGCTCCCTCTAGTTAATGCAAGGCTCCACCCCCAAGGTGTTACATGGACAGGGGCAACTAGGGAGCCCATAGGACCAAAAGTTGTTCCTCCCTCGGTGCCCCCTTCGGCACCTTCAGGCGAGTGAACCGTTCCACCCATCATAGCCCAAGGGCACTCACCAAGCCGCAGGGATTCACATCAAGGAGGCTGTAGCCAAGGCGATCAGAAGAACATGTACTCTACGGGCACTAGGCGTGTCCCCGTGCCACCAATTGGATCCGCTGGGGAGCATGGTTGCCACTGCCGTGAAGAAATGGATGTTGAATCACTTATCTCCTGGCCGGATCAAGCTGCAAGTCGATGCAGGCGATCCAACTCATCAATGCGCTTGCACCATCACCACCACCAGCAGGCATCTAGCTCTTCCAGCTCAAGAGAACCCCGCCACCGTTGTCGTCGCACCGCACGATCACCATCACCTCGCACGCGAAGGGAAAAGAGCATCCCGAAGACTGGGAACCCTCTAGCCCGAGACATCTGCAAAATTCCTTTTCAACCTTTTCAACCAAAGTTCCGCCAGCCTAACCTCGGGCCTTAGATGGGGACTCTGACCCCACGCAGTTCCTAGAAGTATACTCCGTGGCGATTCGGGCTGGGGGAGGTGGAGAAGTAGAGATGTGCAACTGCCTCCCCCTTTTCCTCTCCGGAACGGCACGCTCCTGGTTCTTCAACCAAAAGAAAGGCTCCATCTATTCTTGGGACCAGCTGAGGGAAGAGTTCAGTGCGAATTTCCAAGGAAGCTATAAGCGCCCCATGCTCCCCAACCAACTCTTTACTGTCAAGCAGCAGAAGGGTGAATCCACAAGAGAATTTCTTAAGCGTTTTTCTAAAGTGCGAAGCCAAGTGGAAGATGCCCTAGATCACGCATGGGTCACCATGCCGACGGGCGGCAGCCGCCGCTTGGCCTAGGCCCGACCTCCCCGGAGGGCGGGCCACAACAAAACCTTAACGCCGTCGGTTTTTACACCATCAACAGCTTGATACTTGATAAAATACCAGAAAGTTCATGGTAACATGTAATATGTCATATCTTTCGTTGCTTCATATTTTTTTTTTGACATTTTTGGGGTTTTTAATCGATTTTCTTTCTTTTTGCCTTTTTTATGCACGTGAAATGACCTATTTGCCCCTAAGTGGGGAGAGGGGCTGGCTAAGCCTTGTCACATATTTTGGTGTTTGTTTTGTAATTTTTGGATTTTGTGAACTTTTTTGTTGATGCAATTTTTGTACATATTCAATTTTGTTTGTACAAATTTTGTACATGCACGAGTTTTGCGTACATGTTCAAATGTTTATGGAGTTTGTAACATATTTGGATTCGTACGCATTAGTTTTTGTACATGTTCAAATTTTATACAATATTCAGATTTTGAACAAATTTTGTATACATTTCAGATCTGTACAGATTCAATTTTTCTGCAGGTTCAAATTTTTGTACAATTTTTACACACATCAGCATGAACGACTGAACGCAATAGAGGAATAAAGGAAAAAGACATGGTTCATGAACAAATCACCAACACAAGCACATCACTATGAAGGCATGAACATCAGCCGACGAGGAAGGTGCCACTCGGTTGCATGAATACAAGATAAAAATGGGATCGCTGCGGGCTGGTGGATTCAACGCTGCTCGGGACGGGTAGATATGCTCGTTCGACACGTTGGATCTGGCCTCACCCTTGTTGGATCCAGCGAGGAGGCTGCCGGGTCTGGTGGCCAGTCGTGGGGAAGAGACCGGATCCGGCTGCCCTCCACCCCGGTGAGCTCCATCTAACCGCCACCCTCCACTGCGTGTACGGTGAGGAGAGGCGAGGAAGACGGGGATACAGGCGAATCTGGGATGCAGACCCCTGGCTGGTCGCCAGCCTTCGTTCCGCCGCCTCCTCTGTCTCCTCGCCAGGTGCTTCGGCACTGCCACCGTCCGTCTCCTGCACCTCCGGCGAGGAGGACGTCGGATTTGGCAGCCCGATGGGGAAAGGGCACTTGCGGAGGAGGGGAAAGGGCGCTGGCGGTGGACAGGGTGGTTCGAGTAGGTGGATCTAGCACTGCCATTGCTCTGGTCGCCACCGAGGGAGAGGGAAGAGTGAGAGCTCCCGCGCCTTCGGCAAGGAGGACGCTGTATCTGGCAGCCGGAGGGGGAAGGGCACTTGGGGAGGGGGGAAGGGTGCCGGCGGTGGACGAGGTGATCGGAGTAGGTGGATCTAGCGCCACCGCTGCTCCGATCGCCACGAGGGAGAGGGGAGAGAGTGAGGAGAGAAAGACAAGAGAATAATAGAGAAGGGAGAGCGAGAGAGTGAAGTGCCAGCCAGACCAACCACATAGCCAGCCGATCGGAGGGGCAAATAGTTCATTTTGCGTGCACATAAAAAAGCATAACAAAGGAAAATAGATTTACAAACCTAAAAATAACAAAAATATATGACATATTATCTTTTACCGCAAACTTCAAGCAAAGATACAGTAAATACTCAATTTCCTCTGCTACAAGGCAGCAGCAAGCAGTACATGCTAGCTTACGAAAATTTTACATTTGTGGCCTTGTAGCAACTTTTAATTGCAAAAGTAGCCATCTTTCGACATAATTTGCAAAAGTGGCCTCAAGACAAGATTGCTTTCGTCTGCAAGACCGGGCGACAGCGACCGCCTCGCCGCGGGTGCGATAAGCGCCACCGCCCCGGCGCGACAACTTCTTGCCCATTGGCGAAGGGCGAGTGCCTCGGCCCGGCGGCAAGAGCTCCTCGCCAACAGTCGACGCTTTCCACCAAAGCTACGTTATCGATTCGATTTTGTTTTTCCTCTCTTTAAATCGCGTCGATGTCATTCGTTGTCCTTTTCTCTGCGATATAAAGAACGTCGCGGCGAATCGCTCATAAGCGCAATAAGATCGTAACGATTAGATTAGCTAAGCGTGATTTGATTTTTTTCTTATTGCAATTTTTAGCGTTAAATGCACGCACTCGATTTCGCTAATCGTTAGTTGTTCTCTATTTACAATGGCACGTACTCTACCACCCCTACTTGAGGAGGCATGGGGCCCAAAGATCATTTATCACGCTTGGATCGGTGGCAATGGGCCGCCAACTCGTGACACGGGGGAGGAGACTGGCCGTTGGACGAGCGGAATGTTTCGAGGCTTCGTCAATCTGGGCTGATTGCGTTCGCCCGCATGCTGAACATGGGGGTAGAACCTCTTGATTGATGCCTCCCTTCTTTCCGCCCTGGTTGATCGTTGGCGGTCGGAGACTCACACGTTCCACTTCCGGTGGGGGGAGATGACGGTGACACTACAAGACGTTAGCTTCATTACCAGCCTGCCGTTGCGAGGCCGTGCAGTTGTTCCCCCTCCGAGGTCGCCTGACTAGAGGGCGCGTCTCAATCATTGCTTCGGGCAGCCTATCCCCGAGAGGTCTAAGGGCATTCCACACGCTTGGCTGCGACGATTCATGCATTGCCCAAATGACACAACGGAGGAGGTGGTTCGATGGCACCTAATTGCATATTTGTTGTTTATATTTGGGTGAGTCATGTTCCCTACCACATAGGGGGACATGGTGCACCCGAGTTATATTCACCTTGCGGAGTCCATCGTGGACACCGACGATGAGGATGTGCCGTAGTACAGTTGGGGTTCAGCTGTACTGTGCGCTACCTACCATGGCCTATGCGACATGGGAACAGAGCTCGTGCTCTCGGATTGCCACACGCTGTTACAGCTGTGGTCGTGGGAGCACTTCGTGGTTGGATGGCCGTACTTTCGCTCCCCAGTCCACCCTTACCCGCGCACACAACATTTCTACGGTGGGGCGGACGACGAGGATCCCGTGGAAGGCCCGACCATGGGATCCCGATGGACTGTGGTAGTACTAGGGTGGGTTAGGGAGAGAGCGCGTCGCATATACCCCGAGTTCCACAACGAATTTGAGGCCCTGCACGTGGACGACATAATATGGGCTCCTTGGATGGATGCCTTCGTGCAGCGCACAGCACCCGACGGCTTGAGCTTGCTATGCCACCAGGATGCGGCGTACTGGAGGACAACTTGTCATCTAGTGTTATCCCGCATGGTTGAGCCCTACAACCCACAATGGGTGATAAGGCAGTTCCAACTACACCAGGAGATCCCCCCTCCCCCCCGCTCTAGGGCGACCGCTTGCGAGGCGTAGTCACTTGTAAGTAGATTGCATTGCTTAATAATATTGTAGGTCATTTAGTCATATGTTATGTCAGTACCATAATTTATTTATGTTGTTCCACCTTCAGGCAGACGAAGAAGGGCCGCAAGAGCGACGTCTGGCTTCAGACGCAGCAGCCGTGGGTAGATGCCTAGCAGACGGCCACTGATTCCATTTTGCAGGAGGGGACTTACGACACGTACTTGGAGTGGTATGTACGGCACACGCGGACGAGATTGACAGGCGCCCCCCGGCCCGACATGTGGATCCTAGCCACGCCGAACGCTTGGACTTGGGGTCGACTCCGCCCGCAAAGACGCCGTGATTTATTCGATGCGTTGAGCACGTAGTAGATTAACCACCCTCTGAAATAGGGTTAACTAACAAAATTTTGTTTGTTTGGTAACCATGCAGCTGGACCGTTTGCACAGCGTTGTGGAACGCGGAAACCTGGAAGTCGAGCGGGGTACGAACAACACAGTTGAACGCCTTTTTGCGGTCATGAAGATGATTGTTGAAGATGTTAGCGGGTCGTTCGTAGAATGAGCTATGGAAGGCCCACCGATGTCGACTTGAGGCATCGAACGGAGCATCGTCGTGTACCCTCGCCCCTGCATCTTCCCGTCCGAGCGAGTCGACCCAGCGGCACAACGTGGGCGGCCGATCGTCCGCGCAGTTGCCACGCAGGGACTCTACGTTGATGCTGTCATCGTCACAGAGGGACTCTACGCTGATGCCGTCGTCGTCACGGAGGGACTCCGCGCTGATTCCGTCGTCGTCATGGAGGGACTCTACACCGATGCTGTAGTCGTCACGGAGGCAGGAAGAGGCCATTCCAGAGAGCACGGATTGCGAGTCAAAGTCGTCCTCATCTTCGGTGGCAGTGCCCTCGGACATGCCATCGATAATCTCGTCACAATCAACATGAGCACCCCGCCATTTATCCACACCTTCATTCGGTTGGAAACTACCAGAATCTCCATCAACTAGAGCATCCTGCCTAACGTCGTCTGGCGCTCTCGAGACCTCTCCCGTCGTCAACAAACCGAAGAGGTGGACAAGAGCGTCGCTGCCTCCTTCAACGGCTGTAAGATCGAGGAGGCCGACTAGAGGGGGGTGAATAGGCGGTTTTAAAAATTCTTTTGGCTAATTTCTAGTGCGGAAGCTAATATCAAAACGGTTTTGCACAATCAAAACCTAAATCACCTAGGTTCAACTAAGTGCACCAACAACTATAAGACTATTGATAACAATTGCAATCATACAAAGATATATAAGCAATTTAATACAAGGAATATAAATTGCACAATGTAAAGCACAAGAATGCAAACCATGATGACACGTCGATGTTTTACCATGGTGTTTGGAGACTTGCCAGTCTCCCCTAATCCACGTTGAGGTAAGCCCAAACCAATTGGACTGGCTCCACAAATTAAGCCAACACCTCCGAGGTAAGTCCAACCACTTGGACCAGTTCCAAAACAAACCAACATCTCGCTCCACTAGGGTTGCTCTTTCCTCCACTCCGGAGATGGCGAGCACCATACCACTCACAAACCGCCCGGGTCTTCTCACAAGCTTCTTTGAGAAGGTCACCGACGCACGACGTCGTCTAGGTGTCGGCAAACACCAAGAGTAACAAGTCTTAGACTCTCACTTGAACTAATCAAGTATCTAAGCTCAATGGATACGCAATCCACTACCTAAGACAACACATGCACTTAGGGTTTGCTCTCTAAGCTCACTAAGTGCAACACATGCACATATGAGAGGAGAGAACTTGCTCTTAGCTCAAAGGAATAGAATGGGACTTCAGCCACCTCCCCAAGGCCGGTCAAGGTGGGTATTTATAGCCCCCACACACAAACTAGCCATTGGGAGAATTCTTGTCGAAAATCACTCGGCGGTAGTACCGCCAACTAATGGCCGATCTTCGCACCACCTCGACACACAAAGAATGGCTACAAAACTAGCCGTTGAGAAGGTGGAGCGGTACTACCGCCGTTCAACACGCCAGAGTTCGATCATCGATCGTCTTCGCTCAACAAGTCCCAGATTACTGCTCCAAGGGTTTGCAACCGAAACCAAAATGGAGCTTCTCTGAAAATTACGTACCACCATTAAAGATTTGGAACGACCAAACTGCGGTAGTTTCGTGTACTAACGCCAAGATTACCGCTCCACGAATCGGCCAAAACACAGCCCGATCGGACTTCACACGTGGACGGCTCAAATCGATTGGGCTGTTCGGACCACGGTTTAAACCGTTCGATCAAGGGTACGTTCGGACGGTCCGATCGGCACACGGTAGCTCCGCTCAAGAGCCTGGTACTACCACATCGCGGTCGTACCGCTTAGTACACACCGATGCTACCGCACCTTAAGAGCAACACATGCTCAACAGGGTTGCGGTAGTTCCGCCAAGGAACCACCGGTCATACCGCACAGCGGTAGTTTCACACAATACATGTCGGTACTACCATTTTCTAGAGAAAACATAGATTGCATTCGCTTCAACTCAATTTGTAAAACACATTTGCCAAATTGATGCGTAATGCAAACAAAGTATGAAGGCAAGATTCTCAACAAGTTGCAAAACACATTTGTCAACTTTTAGAATCAAAGCCACAACTAAAAGGTACATGGACTTAAGACATTTGCAAAACACATTTGCAAACTAAAGTCACATGCTACAAGGATCAAACATGAGCCTCAACTATTTGCAAAACACATTTGCAAACAAATAGCATCATGCCACAAGGATAAGGTGCATGGACCTAAACCATTTGCAAACTATAGTCACATGCTACAAAGGTTATCCATGAGCCACAACTATTTGCAAAACACATTTGCAAATATTGGCAACATGTTAAAGAGAGCTAGAGCAAGCACAACGAGCTATCAACACATGACTAACTCAAGCTACTAGTTAAGGCCCCTCTTAATAGTACGGCAACCTATACTAGCAATCCGGTCTTCCATCCAAACACCAAGACCGGTAAAAGACTAGGAACACATCCTTAGCCCTAGCTAGTCATACCTTTGCCTTGAGCAAACACTCGAAGCTTGATGATGCACATCTTTACTTCAAGTTCGTGTTCTTGACTTGAATGCTCATCAACACATGATGAGTTCTTCACTTGACTTGATGATCAACTCATGATCATCTTCTCTTCTTGAACATCATCAACACATGATGACTTCCTCTTCTTCAAGAATCTTGATATGATGTTCATCAACACATGATGACATCCTTTTCTTGAACTTGGTTTGATGATCATCAACACATGATGATCTTCTTCACTTCGGGATCTTGACTCGAACATCATCAACATATGATGATTTCCTTTATCCCGAATCTTGACTTGATGACAATCAACACATGATGCCATCCAAAGTCTTTATCATCATGGAACCTAACCTGCTTATCCAACTCATAGAAAATGTTAGTTTCACAATATGATTATCATTAATTACCACACCATACCATTAATTCATAATGGTGGGACAAGATATCACAATCTTTCCCTCTTTGGTAATTAATGATAATCACTTCAATTGCAAGTAATTGAATATATTGGTATGAGTATATATGAACTACACAAGTTGACTATACTCAAAGGGTATATGAACTATACAAGTCTCATATACTCATATGAATATATTAACTACACAAGTTATATATACTCAAGGATATGTTTCAAAGTAAAGATCCTTAATATATGTGGAAAGGGAATATGGATCAATACTAATGAAACCACAAAACATAGAGTGAACTCCCCCTAAATGTGTGCATACACAAATATGTAATGGAACCATATGCACATATTCAAGTTAGACTTTTGGTGGAGTTCATCTTATATTTTGGATCTGAGGAATGCAACAATATATAAGAATATAATATCGAAAGCATACCTCTTAATCTTTAAATTTAACTGAGACTAAACATGAGATATAGCAATAGAGTAGTTAGTCTCACAAATAGATTTATCATTATGAATGCATACCTGTTTAGATTTTTCTTTTTATATCCAAGCTGAGACTAAACATAGTATAACAATAGAAGTGTTAGTCTCACAAATGAATTTGTCATTTGGAATGCATACCTCGTTTGATTTTCACCTTTATATCCAAGCTAAGACTAGACAATTGGTATATCTATAAGAGTGTTAGTTTCACAAATAGATTTGTCATTAATAAGCAAAACTCCATTAACACATAATGACGGGTCTAGATTCTTCAACGCCCTCCCCCTCCCCCCCCCCCGAGGATTGAGCAGGATAAACAAAATGGACATATACCATGGGTCGTCGATAGATCGAAGCGTGAGGATTGCTAACGATCTCCATGTATTGTGCCCACATGGCACTGCCGGACACTTTCACCAAGCCCCACAACATCTGCCCGTGTGGTGGGACCGTGGTGGCAGTGACCACCTCAATTACTATCTTGTTCTTGGCGACGTGCCTATCGAACAACTGCCGAATGCACCGTCGTAGCTCGAGCAAATCGACGTGTGCCAGGTTGGGAACGTTTAGCAAGGCGCGCTAGCAGCTGGACAATTACCGTGGAACACGTACAGTGTCTCCATTTCTGACGAAAATAAGACAATAATTCAACCAAAACACAGCATACAAACCATACGTACGTTGCTAAAATGAACTTACCGTTACGACGTTACCGACTCTTAACCTCACACATAGAAGACTGCAAATTCAAACATACATCGCATTAGTAACGACTTCAGCAAATGGTGCCAACATACAAACAAAAATGTTAAGTACATGAGAGGGAGGAACCTCAGAAAGAGGGAGAGATTCCTGAGAGGAACGATCGACCAAGTGCGAAAATTTTCTAACTGAGACCTGAGGCTTCTGAATAATGAGTATGCGGCAGCGTGTTTAAATAGCCGAGCATGGGAGACGCAATGTGACGGCGCACCCACGGTCGCAGTTACCTCTGCGCTGATGGAGGCGGAGTCACCTCTCGCGCTGGCGGAGGCGGAGTAACCTCGCGCGCGCACAGGCGGCGTCCTCACCGCGCCCCATCGAGGTTTCTCTACCCGCGACGTAACCCAACGAAGTAGCATTGTGCGGAAACGATGCTCTGGCTGCCTCAAGATTCGCTCGTACCGCATAACGATCGATAGGTCGAGACGCGTGGCGCCTCCCCAGGGGCGCAGTCACCTACCGCGCCTAGTACGGGGCCTACTATAGTAGGGTGCATGTTTGTTCAATGCATATGGACGCTTTGGCTGTCATTCACCTCACCCAATTGCAATTCAGTCGTATGCTATATATGGATGCTTTAGCTGCCATTCATCTCACTCCTCATTTGCTCTTCTTCTTTCTTCCAGTCTTAGACGGGATGTCTTCGGCCTCATCTAACTTTCGAGTGAGCAATGGGATCGGATCCGCGAACTAGCAAGGGCTGCTGGGGAGCGGGATGACCAAGCAAGGGCTACTGGGGAGCGAGACGACCGAGCAAGGGCTACTGGGGAGCGGGACGACCGAGCAAGGGCTGTTAGGGCCCAGGTCGAACAAGAGACGCGTGCCTACATGACATCTTTTTCGTAATGAAGCCCCCCGTAGCAGCAACCCCATGCCGAACGTTCCAACCGAGCGTTCGCCGCAACACCCGCCCGAGGGGGAGACGCCCTCTGTTGGTGCGAGGACGATGCAAGTTCTTCAAGTCCAAGCACCCGCGGCTGGGCATGCGTTATTGGGGTTCTTGCGAACTACTCGATGACTATCCCGACCAACGTCGAGACACGGCGACTATCGGCCGGTGAGGACCCGATTCTGATGTGTTCCGTACTATTTCTCTTTCAAAGTCGCACTAACAACCTCTCCGTCTACACCAGTAGTCCCCGGATCCGCTATGTAGCTACCGGTGGATCGACCACGAGATCCACCCATATGATCGGTGGTCTCGACATGGGCGAGTGGTATGAACAAAGAGACCGTGAGATCCTAGAGGAGCGACAGCGCAGCAGCGAGCACAATGGCGCTATCGTCGGGAGACGCAAGCTCATCTAGAGGCGTGCAGGCGCAGGGAGCGTGAGGCTCGCGAGAGGGAGCACGAGAGAAAGAGGGAAATTGTGGCCAAGGCCAAAGAGGCCTGCGAGGAGTTCAACGCCAAGCTAGCAAGGAAGGAAAAATAGCCCCGGTCCACGCAGTAAGTCAGGTCATTCCGTAGTAGTCCCCGGTCTTGCCCGCCATGTTTTTTACTATCCCCTAAAGGCATGTATACTTACATGGTCTAGATGCTTGTGTCGCAGTGTACCGTAGTAGTAGCGAGGATGACTAAAGCAATTAGCCGAACCATCATGCCATGTGACTATGTGTAACGTGCTTCTGTCCGCGGACTCTAATGTACTTTTGGTTATGTGTCTCAGCTAAGCCATCAAAGCAAGCCTATATTGCAAGTATGCCTCTTCTAGTGGAATCCCGGAAAGAACCATTTGCACTGACATCGAATCCTCCATATCTTAGGGCATCTTCATAATCACGACGAGCGTTCTCAGCCTCTTCTATCATATTCTGTATAAGCTTCATAGAGTACTTCATCGACTGCCTGGCTATATATACGTTCAGATGACATCATCGAGGAGAGATTCCAATAGTACTGGTGCCTTTTTATCCCACTTCTAACACATAACAAGTGTTTCAGCAGACAAAGTTTGCTTAGACAACATCCTCAAGGTTATACATCGTCTGATATGCTTATCAATTATCCTTTCTCTGAACGAATAAAATTATACAAAAATTACAGAAGCAACAACACTATGACGGGAGGCTCCACAAAAAGTTTTGTAATTTTCTAAACTCATTTGCTATATTTTGAAATTACTACAAACAGTGGTGAAAGCTATGACGAAACCACGATTTGAGAAACTAAACCCTAATTTACAAACCTCGGTGCCCTTATTTCTTAATGAAAGTTTTCTTTACAAATCTCAGTCTTGATATTTTTATGAATAAAATAAAATTCAATAATATTTAATGTTTAAATTTTCTAATTTTTCAAAAAAAATCGCTTTTTATTTAAAAAAATCAAATTTGCATGGATAGAAACACCACCGCGTCCGGTAGAAGCGGCAGTGCCGTGCCGGCCGAGGCGGTGCTGCTTCGCCAAATGGCGGGAGGCAGGTTGCTGTCGTCCTCGGTACCATGATGCGTGCTGTTGTTTAAAGACTAATTTTATAAATTATGACGAAAAAGAGCTACTTTTGAAATTAAAAGTTGTTACAGAGTTAGAACAGTAAAATTTTCCTAGCTTACCGGCTGGCTTCACATGCGGATGTGTGCATTAACTAGTACTACTGCTGCGTACAGTACGCAGATCTTTTGTGGACCTTTCTAGAAAAAATCAACTGTCTGTTTCTTTCTCTTTTTTTACTATTATGAGGAGATACATAGGTGTACGGTATACCAACTAGAGAGGAGACCGCGCGTATATATATATGCAAACATGTATATAGTAGGTGTGCTATCTACCATTCACGTCATGTACTGATGTACACCCGCTCCAAACGCAAAGGTTAATGAAACTCTCGTGAGTATTTTTAATAGTGTTATGTCAGTCGTTTACACTTTTTCAGACAACCATCTATGCATATGAACCAAAATAAAAAAACTCAGTGCATGTAAAAGAAGGTGAAAGAATGAGAATATTATAAATTTTGTATGAATATTAGAGACAACTTGCTAGAGACAATTTATTGAAAGTATTGTCTTTAAATCTGTTTTACGATAACACAAAGTTGATACCGTGAAATTAGAGACGATAGTGTTGAAGATATCCTTACTACAAACGCTGCACATGGGGCTTGAAGATTCTACGATCTGAATGATCTTATCGCAGCTGGCGTGGCCTGTTCATAGCTACCATTTCGGTTACTTGTGAATGGCCGCGTGCTCGAATCGATCACACCGAGAGTCAATTAATGTATGAGACCGTGATTTTAGAAAGATCTACTGGCCTTCTAGCCAGCTAGTGAAAGCCAACATCGAAATTTCCTTTTTCTTTTTTCGAACTGAAGAATCACCATCGTTAATTTGGCCATAGTTTTTTTTAGCGAAAGGAGAGTTGTCTATTGTATTAATAAAACAGGAGAAAATAGAGAAAAAAGATACAGCCACCATCTCAATGGAGTAGACAACACAGATGGGAAATAGACCCTTTTGAGCACCTGATGAAGCAACCTAACGTGCAGGCTAGGGCACACCAACTAGCCACAACAGACACCGATCGATACTTACACACCCAAGCCACACACCACAGCCAAAAGAAAGGATGACTCCCTCACCACATGACGCGCTGAAGTTTCTAGAAGTTGAGTTAGCGATGCAGAGGTTAACCAAAGCACAATGCTTGAGAGAGAAGATTAGAAGTAAAAGTCTGGAGAACCAAAACTCCGCCGTGACTGAAGAGCCATGAGAAGCACTCCATCCTAACCAGGCGACCATCAAGCCTTCATAATGTAGTGGGTGAGGGAAACGGTGGACGGCACGCGGAAGAGACGGCAGCTCCGGCTCCTCTTCTCCTCCCACGGAGATGTCAACGGTGGCCCGAACCGACTGTTTGACAAGGGGGCATCCACAACAGTCGACCTGCACCTCAGAACAGTGACCCAACAATCGAGCACCCAAACTCTTTGGGCCACTCCAACTACCGACCTTCGACAACAGCAGGGTGGGAACTTCTCTAGGCGTTGACGGCAGACGACGACCAATCCAAAGAGGATAAAAGAAGGCGGGAAGGCTTCGGCTCTACTGGCATGGAAAGCTCCCGGGAGGCACGGGGGACTCCAGATCCGTTAGGATCCTAGTCCGGCGGCGTTTCTTGATAGGCCGGATATTCTAACTCCGTGGGACGGCCGGGATTGGGGCGGAGCCCCCGGCCGATCTGACGCTTGTTGAAGACGAAGAGCAAAAAAAAGTATAAGCTAGCTAGTATATAAATATCTTCTCGCAAAAAATTATATAAACACCTAACACTTCAATAATCCTCCGTAGTTTATGCTCTCTTTTTTTAAAAAAAAAAACAACACAACACTTTATGAACAAATGCTTGTCTCCTTTTTTTTGTGGGATCAACGAAACCGATGAGTAGACCAACCCGGGCGGCCATCCACCCGTGAACTGAAATAAAGAAGGGAACACGACGTACGAGTGGTGCCGCTGGTGCGTGAATTAGCCACGTACATACGAAAATCACATGCAATCTGCTTCCCGGCGGGGTGGGGAACTATCAGATGCAATCAGTGGCCAGAGTAAAATTCAGGTAAGATCACGCCGAGAATCAACCACATAGTTAATTAAGTTTGTCAAATGAGGAGTCCAACTCCAACCCCGTGTGTGCAGTGTATGTATTACTTACTATTACCTGAGTTTGAGATGTGTGTTGCCGATCAAACAGTGAGTTTTCTGAAGAAGGAAAAAGGGGTCGAATTAACCATGAGTTTTGGAACACAAAATGCCAAGGAATGCAAGGTCCCTCAAAGAATGCATGGGCCAATCGACAGTGCCAAATCTTAAATCTCCAAGTACGACCGCGCCAGCGAGTTATGGTGATGGGCCAAGGTCGTAATGTTTGGGGCCCACCACATTGGTTTGATTTTTTTTAAAAAAAAAAATCAGGATTGGCTGCTAGGATCGTGACATAAATTAAATTGTCATTATCATGTCTAACAAGATGCAGGAGGTGCACAAGTCGTCCATGACTAGTGTGGAAATTAAGATCAAACCACATGTTTTAATTGTATGGAAGACTTGAGCAAAACACTGTTTTAGGCATGGAGGATTGGCCAAGGAATTTTCAAAGATGCACTCGATTCTATCTCCTGGCATAGCATAAAATTCATGTAAAATTTCTGACTTCTAAACAAGCCATGGGTTGTTATCCTCTACGGTACTGCAAACGCACTACTGCAGCAATAGTAATATAAGACCGACGATACAATACTCGTAGGGTTGTATTTGTAATGTGATGTCTGAGCCGTCTGGTCTTTGCGATACTCTGCTGCAGTCTTGCCATCAAATCTATGTAATTTTCTTTTTATTACGATTATGCGGTCTAATATGCGCCTCTGCCGTAGCTAGTCTATGCGGCAGAAGATCTACGTCCGTTATCCTCAGTGGTATATGTCTCAAACCTTTTCTAGCAATGCAGATGATTTTTCAAGCATGCTTTGTTGCTCAGAATAGCACAATTTCTTTTGCAGGCTAGCGTCGTAAGACTTTTTGGATAATGCTTACGTGCAGACGTCCGATTTCCTCGTGAAATTTTGGACGGTGTCGTTCACTCTACTGTGCTTATGTTTACTCTTCTGTTAACACCTAATCCCCTATACCTCCATCTCTACTTCTCTCTCCAGGCTCCTACACCTAACGGACACCACCCAACTCCACTTCACATGTCATCTCTCCCCGTGCTCATTTGTTCTCTCACCCATCACTTCATTCATCAAATCCCTTTCCCCAAAGTACACCGATCAAATATCAAAAACCAGCCATGCATGTATGATTTTTGGATTCCTCATCCCTCAATCTACATAGCACCCACTCAATTTTGACATGTACGCGTGATTGAGGGGTTTAGATTTGGGAGAGAGGTGGAAGTGGAGTGGCCGGGGATGGCTGGAACGACGATGAGCTCCAACGATGTAGTTGGAAGCCTCTCCAAATTCTTTGTTTGTGAGCCCTTGGAATGGCAGTCGTTGTCCTCTTTTCTAACCTTTTGGCGACTCCTTTCCCTTAGACACTGGTGACATTGTGGTGGCTCCACCATCGTATCCTCCTCAGCTAGCAAGTCTTCTCTCATGGCCACACCGACGCTCTCGCTTGGACCCATATCGACAATAGCGATAACCCCAAAAACAATGTTATCCATGGCACCAAATTGGAGGACCTGAATGTTGCAATAGGTCAGTCGCATTGTTGCAATAGGTAGTATGAGGTGTTGCATTTACTTGTTTCGATTGTTGCAGGAACAATTCTTTGAAATATTGCATTTACTATGCTAAAATGTTGCACGTGTTCTCCTAAAATGTGGTGGTTGTTAACGCCGAGTGTTACAACACTTTTCTATACTCTCTTGTTTCAATCTTCTCTTGAATGCATCATGATTGTGAAATATTGCCAATATGTTTTTTTATTGTTGCAAGGATGAAAAATCATAATTTTTTGAACAAGTTCTTTGTTGAAAATCATAGATATATTGTATGGTGCACATGACCTCTAAATCTATTTTATTTTTCTTGAGACACTGATGGTTTTTTTTCAGTATTTTCTCCAAGTGGTAACCTATTTGTTTCGCCTGTAATTCCTATTTGTGGCACACCTTGTGATAAAATATTGCGTCGGAGCGTACGATGGTTTGGCTCCTATGGACGACGTCCGAGGGAAGACTTTTTTATTTTATTTTTTAAAAAAAAGGAAGAAAAAAAACTGAAGAAGGGGCAAAACATGTAAATGGAAGAGGCCCATTTCTAAATAATTCTGGCCCATTATAGGCCCAACAACATGAAACGTTATCCTCCTCTGTTCCGTTCAGTCTCCAGCTTTCCCCCTTCGCTACGGACCCAGCCAAGCATGGCAGCTGCGCCGCCGACGATCGCCACCGTTCTCTCCGCTCTCCTCCGCCGACGAACAGACCGTAGCCTTACCCTCCGAGCCTCCCACCGCAGATGCCTCTCCTCCGACGCGAATGCCGAGGCGACGGAGAGACGGAGGGGAGGCCACGCCGGGACGCGCCTGGAGGAAGCCGTGCCCGCCGGTGAGGGAAGGTCGCGGCTCGATGCGTGGATCTCTGCGCGTCTGGGCGGCGGGGGCGTGAGCCGCGCGCGCGTGCAGGCCAGCATCCGCGCCGGTCTCGTCGCCGTCAATGGCCGCGCCGTCTCCAAGGTGTTAAGATTTCCCCCCACCTCATTTGCTTCCTGTTAGTACAACAGCAAATAGTTTCTTAAGCAATTTACACTTGCTAGCTACTAGCGTAAAATAGAGCCTTTTATGCTGAAGAGAGTAAAGTATTTGCATAATACACAGCACACATTACACATGAGATCATGAAGAAGTAGTAGTAGTTGCACATATGCCATATGCTAATAATTGTTTGTTTGTTTATATTTGCTCCTGGCCATTTGCTGGTATTCTTAAGCTGGTTCGCTTGGGGTTGCGCGTAATAGGTTTCGCATATGGTGAAGGGAGGGGACATGGTCTGCTGCACTGTGTCCGAGCTACAGCCGCTGAGGGCAGAGGCAGAGGACATTCCACTGGACATTGTTTACGAGGATGAGCATCTTCTTGTTGTCAACAAACCAGCTCATATGGTACGCACCATCTTTTGAAGTGATACGGGAGAGTAAAGATTTGGTTACCTGCTCCTTACTTCTTAGGAATGCCTCAAAGCAAAGGTTTTATGTGCATTAGTGTGTGTTTTTTGGCTTCATGACATGAATGGTTTGTGTTTATTTCATAATTTATTTGACCACAATGATGGAAAACGCCAGGGTTTCGAAAGCTCACTGTTATTCCGTCCGTAGCTGGACCTTGAGCGTGAGACTTTATGAGCTACATGATGCTGTCTAGTTAAACAGGAAGCAGAATTAGTAAAAGTACCAAAGAAATATACAAGGGGACGTATGTGATTACCTTGTAAATTCGATGATATTAGTATATAGTCAAAGATATCTCGTGTTCTACTTATGAATAGTCAAAGTGATTCTGATATTTAGACTGGTTGAACTGTCCCTATTGGCAGTCTGTTTTTTTTTCATACATACTCCCCTTTTCATTTTGTTTAGTTCTTAAACTCTTTTATCAAATTTTCAACTCATGGGGACAATAGTTATTCTTGCATAGTGATAGCCGTGTGCTGTGACTTTTAGGTTGTTCACCCAGCACCAGGAAATGCAAATGGCACCTTAGTCAATGCTATACTTCACCACTGCAAGATTTCAACTTTTACCTGCTTATCACGTGGTTCAATTGATGATGAATGCCCAGATTCTTCAGATGATGATATTGATGTATTTGATGTTGATCAATTTATCACTGGTGATGTAAGTTCAGAGGTCCGCGAAGCTCTTGTGCGTCCTGGTATTGTTCATAGGCTTGACAAGGGGACAAGTGGACTTCTTGTTGTAGCTAAGGTACTGACTACCGCCTAACCCAAAACAAACACTTCGATAACTTCGGTAATGTTTGCAAATAATTGATGGAATTTCTGAGGGTTACCATATTGAATTTGAATTATCTTATTGCTATCAAGTTAGGATTCAGACTTACTTTGAACTCTCCCCTTGTTGACAGGATGAGCATTCTCATGCTCAATTAGCAGAACAATTCAAGCTGCATACAATACATAGGGTTTACATCAGTCTTACTTGTGGTGTACCGAATACAAATTCTGCCAGGATTGAAGTTCCTATAGCTCGTGATCCTAACAATCGGGTCCGTATGATTGCTGCTCCTGGATCTGGCCACAGATATGCGCGACATGCTGCTAGTAGGTGATTTATTCTTTTCACTCATGCCTTTTCTTTTGTGGTTCCATATATGATGTTGCCCTTCCGAGGCTGTTTGGCTTGAATATAATCAATTCCAGATCTTGACCAAATAACTAACTAATCAAGCGTGAACCATATGGAAGTTGCATAAACAATACAGCATAATTTCAAAAGAGAAAAGGGGCTGGATCAAAACTTCTTTGAAGTGTAGCAACAGTGTTGTTTATGTGGAGATTCTCTATTCTTGTGAGCAGGATACATACGATTACAGGAACCAGCAACGTTCAATGTTCAACTTCTTAATTCTTTGATGGCACAGTTAATTCTAGGAGTAAGAACTAAGAAGTGATAAACTGAGTGTCCAGGTGAAAACTGTCAAAGGCAGGCATACTTGTTAAATCCAGTCATAACCACCTGATTTAATTAATCATGATTTAAACTAGTTGAACTGGTTACCAATGTTTCGTGAGCAACCTAAACTAGTAGGTTATTTTGGTTTTATGACAATGACAGCTAAATGTTTTGTTTGGAGAATTAGTATTACACTTTAATAAGAGTCCAAGTTGTTTGCGAGTCGAGAGTTGTGTTAGAGTCGGATTGTAAATTTTGGCACTATAAATAAAGGTTGTGGGGTCCCAAGGGACCCATAATTATTCCCCGAAATTCAACATAGTATCAGAGCCAATCCATCCCAAACCCTAACCCAAGCAAAACCGTTACCTCAGAACCGCCGCCGCAATCGCTTCTCAGTCGACCCGCCGACCGTCGTTGTCTCGTCCCACGTGGTCCTCCGCGACCGCATCACACGAGAGCGGACCGCAATGGCCGGATTACACGAACAAGTCGGGCGCGGCATGAGGAGTGGCTGGCGGACAACACAGAGCACAGAGGCGGTGGTGAAGGAGTAGCAATGGGTCGAGAAGGCTGCAAAGAACGCCGTGGCTTGGTGGCACAAGAAGCGGCAAGGCGGCGGCAACAGCGTCTTGACAACATGCGCGTGGCAATGGCGGCTTGTGTGGAGGCGGCAGGAGTCGACGGGATTTGGCGACCCATGATCGGATTCGGGTCAGCTCGGCCAGAGAGAAGTGAGAGAGAGGAAGAAAGAAGAAAGGAGGAAGACAGAGGTGAAGCAGGTGTGCGGGAGGAAGAAAGAGGAAACAGGGGAAAAGAAGTAGCAGCGGGCTGGGGCGAAGGGAGGAGATCCGGCAAGGAGGACACCAGAGGCAGAGTTCTTGAGGAGGATGAGGAGGCGGCTTGAGGAGGGATGGTCAGGGAGGAGATGAAGGCGACTAGGTGAGTAGTAGGTGGCTTGTGCTCAGTGAGGGGAGCGAGAGGAGTAGGATTTGAGAAGGGAAGGAGGAGAGAGAGACCGAAGAGTTGCTAGGATTTTAGAAGGGAAGGAGAGAGAGATAAGAGAAAAAAATTTAGGGCAAGCAGAGAGGCCCTAAAACAGGAGGGAGACTGTTCAGGTGGTGGCTTTGGTGGTTGTGCTAATGATGGAATTGGTGACGGCCTTATAGGTGGTGTTGACGTTGGAGTTGGTAGCGAAGGTGCTTGTGGGGTTGGTGTTGGTACTAGTAGTGGATGTGGATGTTCGATGGCAGTGATAAGCTTAACGATGGTGATGACGAACATGAGCGGGTGGTAGCTCCAGTAGAGGCTATGGTGGTGGTATGGGTGGGTGCCAAAGACGGTGTTGCTGGAGAGGTTCGAAGGCGGGTTGGTAGAAGGTGGAGGCTGAGGCTACGGGCATGTTGGCAAAGGTGGTGGATGCCGGGGGTGGTTGGGGGGCATGCGGTAGAGGAGGAGGAGGTTGAGGTCAGGACAGTTGGTAGATGGTGGAGATAGATTTGGTGATGTCCCTGTTAGTATTGGTGAGCAATTTTTGGTCTTTGTGATGGTATTGGCTATGGAGTCGTTGATAGGTTTGATAAAGTCTAGTGATGATGGTATTGCAATATGTAATAAGATGACCATAACCATGATTGTTATCTCATGTCCATATTGAGGGGAAGTATTAGAGTTTAATAAGAGTCTAAGTCGTGTGCGAGTTGAAAGTTATGTTATAGTCGGATTGTAAACTTTGACACTATAAATAAAGGTTGTAGGGTCCCAAGGGACACACACAATTATTATCTGAAATTCAACATGTTTCATTTAGAAGTGCTTGCATTTAAATATAAACTGTGAAGTATTTTTCAGAGACATAAAAGCTTATTTTAGTATGGATTAGTATCTATGTTTGGCTCCCTTAGTAAATAGTTTTGTTATTCCAAAAAAATATCATCAGGTATAAAGTAAGAGAGGTCTTTGCTGGTGGTGGATCCGCACTAGTAGAGTGGAGGTTGGAGACAGGGCGCACTCACCAGGTGATTACATTCCACGATATCCTCATATTTAAGAAGGGAAGCATCATAACTACAGTAAAAAAACTTCCATTGTGTTTATAATGCATATACAATGTTTGGATTGCATCTCTATTTTGTGGCTTCAAATAGCAACACAAAACATTCTAAGCAACAGTTAAAAATTTAATTTGTATACATTGTACTTCTCGATATTGGGGAATGCAATTCAAGTACGGCTTATTTTTTTAATCTTGTTAATGATCTTGCACCTGTCGATTCTTAGATCCGAGCGCATGCAAAGTATCTAGGGATCCCCCTTCTTGGTGATGAAACATATGGAGGTACCAAAAGCATGGCATTGTCACTTTTAAGACCCAGAACTCCTTCAAGATATCATAGTGATCTTTCAAATCTGCTATCAAAGATAGACAGGCCATGTCTCCATGCTGCATTGCTTGGGTAGGTATTATCCCAGATGCATCTAGATGTCATGTTTTTTCCCTTGCATTTTAGTGTGATCATTATTTCTTTTCAGATTCAAGCATCCTCATTCTGGAAAGATCCTTGAATTCTCATGTCCACCGCCAGATGATTTTGCTGAGGTACTTGATGAACTGCGTCATGTTACACTACCAAGTGATGGCCAAAATGGTGATGGTGTTGCTCAATTTTGTGACTAATGCAAAGGGAGAATCCAGATGATGCTGCTTAGGATACGGTATGTCTGATCTGAAGGTCTTGTTGATCGGACTGTCTGACTGGGGCAAAACTACCAGGAGGTCCCAAGCTTTTCAACATGTTCAACAAGAGATCAGGATTACACTAAGGAAGATGAACAAGTCATGCGGAAGAAGCTTCGAGAATTTCGACAAGACTTAGAAACATTGTTTTAGCACTCTTTATACACGGGCAACGCATAAACAGGTATTCCATATAGATAAACAAAATACATCACGGCTCTACGTTGGTCACTGGGTTTGGAGTATTGTGGGGGAGGCCAAACAGGTAACTGAATATCCATGGCCATGACAGCAGCAGCGCATTCAACAGGCACAGTTTCTTGTGCTGAAGCTTTATATATACCCCTCAAAGTGATACATCTAACAAATGAGCAAGAGGCGGGTACTTTTTCTGCGTGTACTACAAGGAATATCAACAGATGACATCGTTTTCAACATTGCTTGCACTTATACGAGCAGCAAGATCTTATAAGGCTACTCTCAATGGACAGTATCTTAGTGTAATTTCTTTAATGCATAAGGAGTGTTAGGATACTATCTTCCCAATACATGGTTTCTTATGATATAGTATCTTAGATTGTTTTATTTAATTATATACATGATCTTTACTATTATTTGAGTATTGTAGTCTATTTGTGACATGTACTAAAGCATTGTGACATATTTGAGCACCGCATGGGATCGATCACTATAAATTTTATGCGTTGAATTTCGAGAACAAACCGGTATCCAGATTAAATACTAGAGTACTCTCTCTCTTCATTAACTATGGTACCACATCATCATTTTACCTATATGGCAGACTTAAGATACCAGCTAGAGTGGAGCACTAGGAGCAGCCTAACAAGCTGCTAATGCCTAACGATAGCCTGGTCATTCTGTGTTAAAAGCATAGCTAAAGACACAACATGTTCTCTGATCTTCGGTGTGCAAGGGGAATAGCAAAGTGCGGTGAATCTGAAGAAATTAGGAGGATCACTTCTGCTTCTTAGATTTCTTTGGTGGGTTGTTAGTAAGTGCTTCGCCCTCATCACCAGATGAGCCCTCGATGGATTCATCAGGGACATCATTTGGAGCATTATGCTTGGTGATGTAGTCCTTGAGGATCACCATGCTCTTCTCCTTCATTGCAGCCAGCTGCTCGGATAGGATACCAGACTCGGAACTGATTGCAAATGGCTCTCCTCCAAGAACCAAGTTGGCTTTCACTCTTGGATCAACAGTTGTCGCGACATTCCTTTGGTCTTCCATCACCGCTGGACCTGCCGACAAAATTTGGAGCCGAGTGACATAAATTGAGTATGACTGAAGGCTTCACGGTTGCATTTGTATTATTCACAAAATGATTTGTAGCAGGCAGGAAAACAGCAAAAAATATTCAAGGCATTTGTAAGCACTGTTGAAGTCGCAGAACTACCCATTGTTTAAGATTTAAGTGTTATGAATATTGTGTGTACATTCAAGAGGGCTCAATGAGCAATATATATAGGGAGCACAAAGGGGGTTGCCATATACAAATAAGGAAATACAAATAGAGTCCTATTCTACCCCCCCTCAAACTCATGGTGGATCACACACACCGAGTTTGGAGAGAAAATACAAATGTTGTGCCTTAGTCTGTAGCTTCGTGAAGAAGCCAGCAACCTGTAACTCTGATGGCACAAACTGTAAAGTAAGTACTCCCTCCTGCACCTGTGAACGAGTGTATGAAGCATCCACACCAATGTGCTTGGTGAGCTCATGCTTCACTAGGTCCCGAGCAATACTGATAGCACCTGTACTGTCAAACAAAAGAGTCGTAGGTCCCATCACAAGCACTCCAAAATCTGCAAGTAGCCACCTCAACCAAGTAACATCTACTGTCATTGCTGCCATAGCTCTCAACTCAGCCTCTGCGCTCGAACAGGAAACTGCAATTTGCTTCTTAGTCTTCCAGGCAATCAGGGAGGAGCCAAGAAAAACACAGTAAGCAGAAAAAGAACGACGATCAGAAGGATCACTAGCCTAGGTCGCATCGGAGTACGCCTGAAGCTGCAGTGAGGTAGAGCTAGGGAAAAACAAATAACGAGAGATAGTCCCACGCAAGTAGCGAAGAACACGAAGAAGGTGACTATAGTGAAAATTGGTAGGACGAGCTATGAACTGACTCAAGATATGAACAGCATAAACAATATCAGGACGAGTGCTCACAAGGTACACCAAACTCCCAACAAGATGGCGATATCGAGTAGGATCCTCAAGAAGATCACCATCAGTGGCACGAAGCTGTAGGGATAGCTCCATGGGAGTCTCAGCGGTGCGAGTGTCAGTCAGACCAGACCGATCAAGAAGATACTGGACATACTTCTGCTGGGAGAGGTAGTAGCCCTCAGATATAGAAGAGACCTCAATCCCAAGGTAGTACGTAAGAGAACCAAGATCAGTCATCAAAAACTGCTCACTGAGATGCTTATTCACATACGTGATGAATGAGAAATCATCACCAGTGATGAGCATATCATCAACATACAGAAGAAGCAGTGTCCTACCCCGAGATGAGATATGGACAAAAAGAGCAGGATCATGGGAACTGACAGTGAAACCGACAGCAGTAATCACGAGGTAAAACGCGCAAACCAGGCACGAGGAGTCTGTTTGAGGCCATAAAAAGTACGACGAAGACGACAGACGTGCCCATCAGGAACAGAATACCCAGGTGATGGCTGCATGTAGACCTCCTCATGCAAAACACTATTAAGAAAGGCATTCTTAACATCCAACTGAGAGATAGACCACCGCGAACAAAAGCAACCGCAACAAGAGTCGCGAGCGATGGGTCATATAGACAACAGGGCAAAAGTCTCATCGTAGTCACGGCCGTACTCTCGCCGAAAGCCATGAGCCACAAAGCGAGCCTTATGGCGCTCGATAGTACCATCGGTAGGGTCTTAATCTTGTACACCCACTTGCACCGATCGGACGAGCATGCACAGGTGTCGATACAATATCCCAAGTCTCCATACGTCGAAGTGCATCAAGCTCCTCTGCCATAGCGAGTTGCCACTCAAAATGAGGAGCAGCCTCACGATAAGAACTAGGCTCAGTGACAGAGAGAGCGTGAGCTATCGGAGCAAATCCAAGACGATCAGGAGGGCGAAGGGATGTCCGGTCACGAAGGACGTAACGAGGAGCATCATCAGAAAGATCAAGTGTGGGTGTCGGCAAGACACCAGGAGAGGAGACTGGTGAAGGACAAAGACGTCTGGAGAAGTGAATACAAGAGAAACGACACGGTGGTCTTTGCGAGAGACAAAGACCGGCGGAGGTATAGAAGGAACCACCGGAGACGCACGAGGCGGTGTGATAGTGGAGAAATTGGTGAAGAGTCAGAAAGAAACAACCATGAAATCGACTCAACGGTGGAAACAGGAGGGGCCAAATCTCGATAGAAGAAAGGTCGAGATTCGTCAAAGACAACGTCTCGTGAAATCCTGATCCGTCGAGCAGAAGGATCCTAGCAACGATAACCCTTATGCTCAGAACTGTAACCAAAAAACACGCACTCAACTGACTGGGCTGATAGTTTAGTGCGTTCACAAGGTTGCAGTAGAACAAAACCACAAAAAACACAGAGGTGAGTGTACTAGGGGGCTCAAGAGTAGAGACGCTCTATAGGACTAACACCCTTAAGAGCAGTGGAAGGCTGCATATCTATGCAGCCGTAGAAACAACCTCAGCCCAGAACTGTGGTGGAACGTGAGAGGCAAGGAGAAGAGTGCGGGCAGTCTCAATCAGATGACGATGTTTGCGCTCAGCAACCCCATTCTGAGCATGGGCACCAGGACAAGAAGACTGGTAAAGAGTGCCCTGCTCAGAAAGAAACTGTCTAAAAGCGCCCGAGCGATTTTCGGCGGAATCACAAATGAAAAGTACGGATAGGAGAATTAAACTGAGTACGAACCATCGTTGCAAAGCTACGATAGATCGCAAGAAACTGACCACGATTAGATATAGGGAAAATCCATGTAAAACGGGAATAATCATCAATGAAGATCATATAAGATTTATGCCCGCCTTTAGAGATAATAAGCGCAAGTCCCCATACATCTGAATGAACTAAATCAAAAGGGCGAGAAGACAAAGACTCACTAGAATGATAAGGAAGTTGTAGCTGCTTGCCCAGCTTACAACCCTGACAAAACATGGATGTGTCAACAAGAACATGTCCAAGAACACTCTGACGAACTAATGAAGAAAGAGAGACCCACACAAGTGACCTAACGATGATGCCATCACAAAAAACTCCAAAGGTGGTGGCAGCAGTGGCAGTGGATGTAGAGGTGATAGGAGCAACTGAAGTGGACGGAAGGTGGAGGCGGTCAAGAATGTAGAGACCTTGACGATCCCTACGGTGTCGGCCAGTCCCAAGTACCGTCCCTGTTTGTCGGTCCTGAACAAAACAGGTGTGAGAGTCAAAACCAACCCTACAACCGAGATCAGTGAGCTAACCCACTGAGAGAAGTTACATGGTAAGCTGAGGAACATGAGAAACAGCTGGAACAGAAAAGTCGGTCGACAAAAGAGTGCCTCGATTCTTGCAGAGGAGTAATCTTGTCGGTTTGTCGAGATAGGAAAAACAGGAGGTCCTACTGAAATGAGAGATGAGTCTGGTGTCATGTGGAAAGAGGCACCAGAATCCAGAACTCAAGAAGTACCTAGAGGAGACGTCTGAGCTAGACTGGCAGAACCTGCAGAGCTGAGAGAGAGCTGCTGAACTAGAGCCTAGCATAACCGCTGAACAGAGTCACCTCGCTGAGAAGACCCTGACGTGCTAGTTTGTCCTCCTGTGGAGGAAAGGCCTCCCTGCCCTCCCTTGGAGCGTCCAACTCCACGTGTCTTATTCTGTTTTTTTCGCATCGCACAACGCTGGTAGTCGTGCCCGAAGTTCTTGCAATAATTGCATTGAACCCTAGTTGGTGCAAAAACTAGAGCAGAAACAGACACCTATGGAGGGACTATAGTCGAAACAGAAACCGTCGATGTAGTCGAAGAAAAAGGGGTAGCAAGCACAGCCGGAACAAATTGTGCTGCTAACCCACGGCGAAGCTCCTTAGCACGAAGGGTCGAAAGAGCCTCGGTGACTGTCGGTCGTGGTGAGCGGCTCAGCAGTTGAGCCCTGACAGGCTCAAACTCTGGGCGAAGACGACTTAAAGGCGAAGGCGATCGCGATCCGCCTTCTGCACTTTATGACACTCCTGGTAGAGCGAAGAAGTCAACTCGTCCAGCTGGCGCCATAGACTGGCCAGAGCTCTGAAGAAGTCGTCGACGGAGGAGTCCTCCTGGCGAAGCGTCTCTAACTCACGCTAAAGCGAAAAGAACTGAGCATCGTTGCTCTGCTGGTATCGCTCGCGCAAGTATTCCCAGATCTGACGAGTGGCACGCAGACCAACAATGTCTGGCTGGATGGAGTCGTCGACACGGACCACTAGGATGACGCGAACACGGGCCTCGTCGGCCGCACCGCTCAAAAGCGTCTATGCGTCTTGAAAGGCCTCATCGGCGGCGTCGGCGGCAACAGCATACCTCTGCCTCCTGGCGACATCATCTTCTGCGGGAGGTGCGGAAATCTGTTGTCTGGGAGGAGGTGAAGCGGCGGCAATGGACAAGGTCGAGCACCGGTGACATGTCCCCAGAGCGGAGACCATCGGCGTGATCTCCATGAGTGAAGACCACAACTGTAGTTAGTCCCATGAAGCTTTGTTCAGAAATAAAATCGCGGTGATGGAGCGAAGCCATCGGTGAAACGGCGTTGAATGGCGGCGACCAAGGCAACGAAGTCTAACAACAGAGGCGCTAGGCGGCGGCGTGTGACGACCCAACCCTAGGGCACCCGAGGACCTCCCAGGGATCTCCTAGGGCGTCCCTTAGGACCTCCCAGAGGTCGGTGGCACCTCCCGAGGCTCGGGTAGGATCTGCCATGGCGGCACCAATTGAGACCTTGGTAGGACCTCTCATGATTACCACCGAGGAAGTGGGAGTCACGGGAGATCCTCATTGCCACGGCCAACTCGGGGAGGTCGAAGACTGACTGGGGAGGTCGTGAGACTTAAGATCGCTCTGTGATTCCCAGCGTGATCTGAGCTAGTCCCAAGGATCTCAAGCTAGCTCTTCCTGACATACAAGAATGGTAACATCCACGACATAAACTTTATTTACAACATAACAAAGGAGTTGTTTACAAAAGGTGGCCTTGGGCCAAAAGCAAGCTTACAAAAGAGCGGAAACAGACGTCCATCCACTATACCACAGGCAAAATGGCTGGAGGGCACAACCTACACGTCCTGGTCCTCTTCTTCACTGCTGTTGTCCTCTCCTGATAAAATTTTGCATTGAGCAAGAGTGAGCACTACCACTGTGCTCGCAAGTCACACCCGTGGGGTAACAAAATGACATGCATACATGGATATACAACAGAATGCATACTGTGGTTGCTTTGCATAAAGCCAAGTTTCTTCCAATTACAATTACTAAGTTCCAAGGCAGGTTTTTAGTAGATAAAATTTATTTACAAAACTTGATTTTTCAGTTGGATAGCATTCATCAATAAATTGGTGAAGGATACCCTCCTGTCACAAGGCTCCCTGCCCAAACCCATGGGATAGAAATCCCAAAACAGTTGTTAAACACTTTTAGAAACCCAAAACCAACTTCTAACTTTGAGTGGCATTGCCCGTAAGATGTCCATGATAGTGACACGGCTATTGAATAGATTTACACTCGATCGAGGATGTGCACTTTACCCACACGACATGAGTTCCTCTAGTTTATCCGAAGATCCGTCGATGCCACCTCTCACTACCAAAGGTAAGAGGTCTAGAGTTCATGACAAAGCCTTTAAAATGCATTGTCCCACCACGTCTCTCCTTGCTAAGGTTTAGCCTCCTTTGGATTGACTCATGAGATCTGGCCCCTCTTGCACCAGTGGGAACATAGGTCATAAAGACCACCACCGCCATAAGACCTCCACTCCTCCAATTGGATCAAGCTATGGTGGAAGTTCTGCAATTTACTTAGCTAGGTCCCACGCCCATCTTGAGACATGTGGTTGCACGGTTTTGGCATAGCCCATCATAAGCCTAGCACTAGCGGCTCAAAGACCGGTCCTCAACTGACTTGGGCGACAAACACAAACCCTTGGACCTCCGCCTTAGCCAGATAGAGTCAGTGCATAAACCTTGCACCAACCAAGCAAACCAATTCGCTCAAGTCTAAATCAATTTCCATTTTCTTTGCTTCCCACAATATTTTCATACCCCATGACATTCCAATGCCATGGTCAAAACATTTTAAACAAAGATTTGGTCATGAAGGTAAAGATTTCCCAAAACAAGTACTTTTGGTCTAAGCAATACTAAGCATTTGGTTTTTCAATTGCACTGTTCACACTAATGCATCAACCGGTTTTGTCTAAGGTGACAACAGTTGAGTTCAATGTCAAGTTGGCCATATGAAGGAATTAGGCATAACTAAGTGTTTAAAGACGAGCATTAAAATATCTTGGTAGAAATAAGCATGCATTATACTTTGAAAGCAGAACATAAGTAAATTGAAATATTGGATGCAATATGATCAAGAGCATGGCTTGCCTTGCTCATTTGCCTTGAGAGTCTTCTTCTTCATGATCTCCGTTCCTCGGTGTCCTCACGATCTATACGGAGAAAAGGAGACAACTCAAACCAAATTCCAAATAAAGAGCCAAGAGAACTTCAAAAGAAACTCCAAAACTTAATCAATGAAACAACACATACTCAAAATAGGTTCTTTGGGAGAGGTCCCAACTTCTTGGGGAGAGGTCGAATGAGGAAGGTCCTCACGGAAGACCGGAGGGGCTGCTCTAGCAGACCAAGAGGATGGTGAGTCTGCGAGGATCCGAGAGGTGATCTCAAGTGAAGCCATGGAGTTCAAGGAGAATCCAAAGGAAGAGGTCTGAAAGGACACAACCTCTTATGAAGGCGACAAGATCAAGAACAGTATAATATACAAGGAAGCTAACCAAAGAATAAGAAGGAGGTGACAAAGTGAAGGTGAGGTCAAAGGCAATCTGGGCGGTTGAGGTCAAGCCCAAGCTCCTAACGAGCCTCGATGGTGATATCGATGAAGAGATGCTCTGGCGATGTTCTTGGCGGCTAGGACTCTCCAGGAAGCAGAGTGTGCACAATAGTGTTGAGTGTGTGAAAAAAGGTGGCAAGGAAGGGCTCCGGGGCTAGTTATAGTCAAAGAGAGTGAAAAGACCACTCAATGCGTACATGATTTGGTGAGCATATGAGATGGGCAAGAGAATGCACTGGGTGTCAAAGAAAAATATAAAGGGCGTAGTGTCTTTATTACGGGAGGAGACTAGAAATGACACCAATAGTGCCCTGAATGACCCCATACAATAAAACGACCACTTGCTTGGTTGCATTTAATCTTGACAATACATGCATTAAATGCTCATGGTACTAGTGTGGCGGAAACATAAAATAGGTAAGCTTTGGCAGTGGGACCACCAAATCTAAAGCAGTTGGGTCAAGGGAGGTCTGACAGTTGGATCTCCAAAGAGGAGGTCAACGGCCAAGATTGAGTGCTAACGGGGAGGTCTCACGAGGTAAGAGAGAACCTCACCCGCCATGGAGGTCTAGGGCGTGAGGATCAACTCGAGACGGGAGGTGCGAGCGGTTAGGATCTCGAGGAGGTCTAACGATCGAATCGCCAACGGCGAGAGAATCGACGGTTAAGATCTCCAGGGGGAGGTCTTAACGGTTCGGGAGGAAATCTTTGGAGGTCAGGGTTCCTAAGATAAGCGAGTAAGGAGATCCAATGGATGGGGAGGTCCAAAGGACTTGAATTCGAAGGGAGGCCTAAACATATAGGCACGGTTTAACCAAGAGGAGGTCTAACCCGAACATAACACAAAAGAGAGACGGAGGGGAGAACTGGCCAACATACAGAAGGGGTGACAACATGAAACTTAAACCTCTCCAACGAACCAACTATGAATTCTCATCAAAACAAAATAGCTTTATTTTATTTTACAAATTTAAAAGGATTTGGAAAATCAGGATGTTACAGCGCGGCGGTTAGATCAACACTTTCTTTCTTTCTTTCTTTTTTTGGCAGCTCGGTGGGGCCGACTTGTTTAAGAACTCACGCTATGCTTTCGGTTGGTAAACTGTTATTAAGACTCACGCTGGAAATAGGTTTCCCTATTTGGAGGCTAGCGTCGTGTGGGCGGCATGGCGACAAGAACATGGCGGCAGAGATGATATGGCGGCGGCAAGGCGATGTTTTCGGTTGGGCGGCTGTTATAAGAACTCACGCGTAGGAAATAGGTTTCCTCTTGGCGCTGTGGCGTTAGTGGCGGCAATGATGGTTGGCAACAATGGCGACTGAAACTGAGAAGACCGGCGTCGGCGGCCAGCGGCTTAAGCGGTGTCAAGGCTTTGGCATGGTCGGCAGCGGCGGGTTAGCGGCGGTCGGCAGCGGTGGTGACTGGCGGAGACCAGCGACTCCGAGACCTAAGCGGCCGGCGTGCGAGGATGGAGGACGACGTCGTCTGGCTCAAGGCGATAACCTAGAACCGGCGGCATGCATTAGAAGAAAAAAAGAGCTAAGTTTGCCTTAGAATGAATATTGTGTGTATATTCAAGAGACCCAATAGGTAATATATATATATATATATATATATATATATATATATATATATATATATATATATATATATAATACAAAGGGGTTTGCCATATACAAATAAGGAAATAGAGATAGAGTCATATTCTAACATTAAGAAGCAACGCAAAGAAACACATACCACTAAGTTATTTGTTTCAGTTGTGACACGCATCTTTGCAGTTGCAGTTCAATCAACTCCTGTTTTTTTTTAATTAAAAAAAAATCAGCTTTACAGCGGGAGATTAGTGTGTCTTCCTTAGATTGAAACGAGACAAACTGAATTTGGTGAGAAAGAGAAAAAGACCACCAGGGCAGGCAATGTGCTAATGGCAATTGGAATTCATCAAACTTAATCCAAAGTGATATCAAACCATGCCCCCTAATCTACTCATTATGACCAAATATATACTTGTACAAACACACGTCTGTACATCATACAGAACCACTGCAGTTTATCATATACTAACATAAACAAAACCAAACCAACCGTAAGGTGAAAGGATGCTGCAAGAATCAACTGAACTGGGCATCACAATACAAGACATAACAATCAAAAGGCATGCTCTCAAGTCAATTCAGCCATGGTTCTACAACAACCACGGGGTGACCAGTCTCGAGGCCGAGTCAGGGGGCTCCCTCACCACCAGTGATACCAGGAATTTGGGTGACCCGGCGCAAACTTTTAAATTCAACATTCAACATAACTAATGATGTAAAATATGTTCAATTTCTCAAGTCTAACCGAGAAAACTAACCAAACATAGAATTCAACGTTAACAGCTGAGATTGACTGATTGAGGTTTGAGGCTCCATACTTTCAAAGTTGAGATTAAGGGGCAGATCAGGGCACCTGACCGCATCCCCCGTCTCGCACGAAGTCACCGCCGTTCGCCGCGCCGCGTTGCTCCCTTGGCTGCGTGCTGCGCCAACCGCGGCCCTGCAGCACAGAGTTGCCGCGCTGCCCGTAGCCCCGACCGCAGCACAGTGTCACTGGCTCTGGCTCTGGCTCGTCGCGCGCCCGCAGCACGGAGTCGCTCCTCCCTCGCGTCGCTGTTGGCTCCGTTGCTGTGCGCGTGTGTGTGGCGGCCGCGGCTCTGCTGACTGCTGGTCACTGGTCAGGGAGTTGGGGCTTAGGGTTATCGACTTTGTGGGCCTTCCTGGGTCTTGGGCCTAACAATACAATGTTCGCCGCAGGCCCACCACACAGCCCACGCCACCACAGATCACAGCCCCCATGGTATTGGTGATGGCTCCATCGTCTTCCTCCCTCCGAGCTCCTATCTTCTCTCTAATGCCGGCCGGGTTAGCACTCGATGATCTTGACCCCTTTAATTTTACTACTAGTCCACGCTTCAAGGTTAACTAATTTGCAAGTTAACCACCACCTTTGCTGATTTATATACTCCATCTCAGAAAAACAATCACATCAATATTATATTCTCTCTTGAGAGCCAGCTATATATGCCGGCCTTAGTTTTCTTACTATGCATTTCCATCCAAAAAAAAGTTTTCTTCTCTCTAATGGCGGCCGCCGCACGAAGCAAGCGCCGAGGTACCTAGGGCAGGCTAGCAAAGATGGGCCAAACAGAATGGTCCTCGAAAAGCTAGCAAGAGCCTCCTCTTGAGTCTTGACCTTTACTATGTTGAATAATCATTGATGCTAGTTATTGTTTCAGTTTCTTGTAGCGGTAAGTAGCAGTGATTTCAATTTCTTGTTTTGCATGACTGAATAAGTAGCAGTTGCACGCATTAGAGCTAGTTAAATGCTCACAGGCCTTGGTGATTGTGGCACATGAGGTTTTGTTTCAGTTACTCTTTGTTTGCTAGTATAAATAAGAGAAGAAAAAACATGAGAAAAGTTGTGATGTTGAGCAGCACCAATTTGTCTCGTGTGTTTATCTTCTTCTTTGAGTTCTAGCCCATCATGTATGTTGGTGTCTAGGCATTTTCACGTGCGTAGACACCGACGAGGCTAACAATTGGTATCAAAGTTTCATACTCTCCTGCCTGTGAAGATGTTGCGCGATGGCTCGGAGTCTCCATCGGGTAACAAGACTCGCGTCGCAGTGGCACTGGCCGCGCACTGGTGGTACCATTGGCGAGGGAGGGAGTTGTGACCTTCCAATACCCCATGCTCACGGAGAGCAATTACAGGGTGTAGGCGGTGAAGATGAAAATTATCATGCGTGCACAAGGAGTGTGGACAGCAGTGGAGAGTGAAAAATTGGTCGATGAGAAGAAAGACCAGATGGCTCTCGTCGCCATAGTCCAAGCCATGCCGGAGGTCGTTGTAATGGCCATATCCAAGAAGGAGACGACAAAGGAGGCTTGGGACGCGCTTAAAGAGATGCAAATCGGCGAAGACCGTGTCAAGAAAGGTGTGCGTTCAAACTCTCAAGAGGAGGGAGTTTGAACATATCTACACAGGGAACTCGGAGACAATCATTGAGTTCACCTTGAAACTCACCGCCATGGTCAACGAGATACGTGCTCTCGGTACCAAGGTGGAGGAGAGTGTCATTGTGGAGAAGCTCCTACGCTTCGTCCCCGGTAAATTCCTACACATTGTCGGCACCATTGAGCAATGGGGTGATGTATCGGTGATGTCGATAATAGAGGCCATCGGACGCTTGAGGGCATACGAGGAGAGCTTGAAGGGGCGGCGACGCGACAAGGAAGAAGGAGTGCACATGATGCTCACGCGTGCCGAGTGGGAGGCTAAAGACACCGAAGATAAGAAGAGTGGCGAGGGCTCCGGCAGCGGCACAAAGAAGAATGGTGGGCGCGGCGGTGGCCATGGTCGTGGCCAAGACGACGACAAGAAGAAGCGCCGCGGGAAGTTTGACAAGTCGAAGATCTAGTGCTTCAATTGTCTGGAGTTCGGCTATTTTCGTGTTCGAGTGTGATGAGCCGAAGAAAGAATAGGTGTATCTCACCAACGCCCAAGAGGACGACGAGCCGACTCTCCTAATGGTTGTGGCATGCGAGCATGCCGCAGACGTCGTCATGCTGAAGGAGTAGGAGAATGACAATGAGGGCTTGCTACTTGACGACACCGGCAAGGCTAACACGAAGCTCATCCCGGTGGCTGTGACGGGCGACCAGGACATCGCGCTTGCAAGGGTGCAGTGCGACTCCAGCCTCGTTCCCGGAGGGGACCTCTTCGTGTGCGCGGGAGAGGACAGGCTCGCTGGACTCACCAAGGCTGACAAGCGTGGGGCGGTTGCCATCATGGCTGACCAAGCCGTCGACATTGAGGGCACCCTAGCCTATCGTGCGCTTGTTATTATGGATGAAAAACGGCCCTCGAAGGACATGACCATGATTGGTGTTACTGGCACAGACGACGTCACCAGCACGGCTCACCTCGTCAAAGCAATGTCCCAGTCCACGGGTGTTAGGACTGGCATGGTAGGAGTTCCCGGGGCCTATGCTTTTGGCAGCAACAAGCTGAATGCGCAACCTATGTGTCCGATGTGTACAAGAAGTCCATGACATGCAAGGAGTACAACTCAAGCGATGTGCTCACAGTGCTTGCCGGGTGCGGCAACATCGGCTGTGACGCTAGCCGTGATGACGCCAGCAAAAAATGCAAGGAGCAGGGGATCATCAAGCTTATGCTGGGAGCCGGGGAGATGAGTCCCGTTTGGTACCTCGACACAAGCGCGTCAAATCATATGATCGGGTGCCGTGAGCTGTTCTCCGACCTGAACATGTCGATTCGGGGGTCAGTGAGATTTGACGATAGACCTCACGTGGAAATCAACGGTCGTGGCGTGGTGTCGTTCAAGTACTAAACTGGTGAGCATAGCTGATATTTATTACATACCTAAGTTAAGATGTAATATAATCAGTTTGGGGCACCTCGATGAACATGGCTACAAAACAGTGTTGGAAGAAGACATTCTGAGCATTTATGATCAAAAGAGAAAGTTGCTGGCCGGGACAAATAAGTCATGGAATCGATTGTACTTGCTCGGCTGGGCCACGTCAAGTTCCAGGAGCTGCACACAAGGATCGACGTCGTCGAGATCAAGAAAGCGCACAAGGATTATGAGGTGTTTGTTGAATAATCCTTGATACTGGTTATTGTTTCAGTTTCTTGTAGTAGTAAGTAGCAGTGGTTTCAGTTTCTTGTTTTGCTTGACTAAGTAGCAGTCGCGCGCAATAGAGCTAGTTATTGACGCTAGTTAAACGCTCACACGCCTTGGTGATCGTGGCACATGAAGTTTTGTTTCAGTTACTCATTATTTGCTAGTATAAATAAGAGAAGAAAAAACAGGAGAAAAGTTGTGATGTTAAGCAGCACCAGCTCGTCTCGTGTGTTCATCATCTTCTTTGAGTTCCAGCCCATCGTGTGTTTTGGTGTCTAGGCGTTTTCGCGTGCGTAGACTTCGGCGAGGCTAACATACTAGGCAAAAGATGCAGAGGAGAAAGGAGTAGTTGACAGTGAGTGAGACGACCACACTCGGTTATTTTTATCTGCAGCCATGAATGGTTTGGCATGATTAATTGCCCCCTGCTTTAGAACCATATTCTCCATGCAAATGCATCTCAACTTTCCCAATTCAGTCGATGTGGACGTACACATGAGCAGCATGCCTGCCTGCAGTGCAGCCTAGCAAAAGCGGTGAAAGTGGTGGTGGCCTCACTCCTCACTCGTTTGAGTCAGGACGCTAGCCAGTCAACTGCATCAATTCTCACCCACGTACGGGATGGGGATCGAATCGATAGCCTTTTCCTCTGCCACTGCAAATGCCAGCGGATGGATGCCGTTTTCTTGCGATTAAAATTTGGAGCTAGTGTGATTCTACCAGAGTTGCGTGTTTACTACTAATTAACTCGGCAGGAGAAGAAGATTAAAGGTGGCGATGCTTCCGTCTCGTGCAAAGCTAGCTGCCACATGGCTACCTTTCTTCTTTCTGCTCTGCTCTGCTACTAGCTAAGTAAGTATCAGCAGCCTTTCCCGGCTGTACTGTGGTTCGTATTCATGCATGTACATCCACTGACACATATAGATGCTAAAGGATTAGATATGTTTATTGGTTATTGGATGGAGCAAAAACTAAAGAGGCCGGGTTAATGGAGGGAAGAGGTGGAGGAGGAATGTTCCTGAGCTGAAAGTAAATTCTCTCTAATCTACCTAACATTTCCCTCTTCGTTGCTCTTGCAGTGATGCTAGTTTTTTCTTAAAAAAAAAATCATCTAGTGATCTTAGGCTAGTCATGGTAGTCCAGTTATGTGGATGAGGAGTGCATTTTTACGTTGTCGAGTGTTCATATGCCAGTGACACTAAGCTAAATGGACAGCTAAGATAATTTATAGTGGGATGTGGATTCTAATTCTCCTTCATGTGTGCGCTTTGCTTGTCCGCTCTGATTGATATTCTTCCACTAATTAAACCGGCTGCATCTTCGACTCTGTATTACTACAGTACTTACTAGTAACTCTGAAGGAGTCAATATCAGCAATTTATAACGCTGAGAAGTGAGAACTTGGGTACCAGACCACACAGACCGAAAAAAAAACATACTTCTTTTCTCTGTTTCGACTTGCTTGTGTCCAGTTAAGCCCTTCAGGTTCGATGGAATTCTCCAGCATCAGTACTACTATTCAGTCTTCAATCTTCATCGTACCAAGCTGAAAACAAATACCCAATAATTTTGTGAAGACAAAAATGACCTTATGAACTAGCTATTCTGAAGAAGAAACATGATGATAACTTAGACATGGGCTTTGCAGTCGAGTACAGTCCAGATTCCAGAACACTCCATCAACCTGCTTGTGCAGTTGCTTTGCTGCCAGGTCAACCTGAGCAAAAGCAAAATCAAGTAGTAGCAGTAAGCTCAGATGGCTGTTCTTGCATACTTTGGCTTTACGCCAAGACCAGTTCAGTTCAGGCAGCTCCCCAGCGTAGCTGCACGAGTCACGGCCTAGTCCTAGTAGGGCTCTAGGAGTAACAGCAGCAGCAGCAGCAGCACTGCCCGCCGCAGCACACATGTACACTGTACAGGAGCATGATATCGGAATCCGGTAGTTTTATTTCTCGTCATCCCCCTCCAGGCCTCCACTAACATTTTTGTGTACGTTGTATTATATGCAGCTGGTGGAATTTGATATATTGAAACTCTATTAGTAGATGTTTAGAATTTAGATTCGTATTCATTACGATATTTGATTCATATCCGTTTTACAATATTTGATTCATATCCGTTTTAAAAAATACGAATGTGATATGACTACGATTCCATTTCTACTCTGTCCGTTTTCACCCATAGATTGAACTATTTAAATCGGGGGAATTCATTATTTGCCCTCAGCTTAGATGTGATTTCAGAATCTACCTCTATTCCTGATGTAATGCATTTTTTGCCCTCCAGTTAGTCAATTTCTTCGTTATTTGCCCTCTTTGCAAATTTTTTTATTAATATCCGATCGTTTTCCTATTATAAGCCACGCGAAATGTCTTTTGTGCCCTCGGTCTCGATAAGGAAGCATTATAGCACTCCGCCCCCTTCCCTCGACATCTTAGACTGAAAAACCACCGCCCGCCTCCTCATTCGCTCCGCCCCCTTCCCTCGACGTCACCACCAACCCCGCTCCCCACAGCACACCTCCCTCTGCCTCTCCTCCCGACGTCGGCTCTCCTCCACCCCTCGCCGCTACATCCTGACTCTCCTCGTCTCCCAAGACCCTACCCCCTTCCCCAGCAGTGCGAAGCTGCTCCTGCTCCTCGTCTCCCACGTAGTCGGCCTCACCGTGCGCTTTCTTGTGTCGCGGCCCATCGAGGTGAGCCCGCAGGCGTGGCAGCTCCTCTCCACCATCGCGGGGCTTGTGCTGGGCTCGTTCCTCGCGGCGATTTGGTTGCTCGCATTGGGTTTGGGCATGCTCGAGAGGTGACGGATTAGGAGGCTTCTGAATGAAGAGATGCGAACTTGTTGGATTTCGTGGGTTGCATCGCGTCGCGTTGCTGCTTGTGGCCAGTTCTTGTTTTCTTTCGTTGGTTTTTTGGTTCGATTTTACTTCTTGCTACGTGTTCTTCTAATTCTTCTCGAATTGTGAAGTCCAATAGAGTTCCACTTGAATTGGTGAGTCCAATCGGAAGAGACTCCATCTCCGTCCCTTGCTTTGTATTTCCCCCAACAAGCAGCCGCGAGGAGGGAGCTGGAGTTGGGAGCGAGGAGGTGCGGTGTAACGTCCCGTTTCTCTTAAGTTTCTTGCCTGGTTTTCAAAATAAAAGTAATCATTTGGCTTTATTAAGAATCCAAAGCTTAACCTGATGTTTTGAAATTTGGAGAGTTCAACTGGAATTAATCAAACCTTAACTAAGCTCTTTGTTGGTGTTCCTTGACGGTTGTGGCTCTCTGTTGTGTCTTTGCCACCCTTGGGCTGCTGGTTCTCCGAAGCCTCTCTGTGTGCCCCTGGTTTGTCTCTTCTCTCTTAACTTCCTTTGTTGGTTTGGATCTCTTTGAGATCCAGACCTCTCTCTTATCTCCCCTCTGTTCGAACCTCTCCCTTGCTTGGGATTTTCTTGTCAAGGACCCGGCTCGGGTTTGTGTTTCAAAACCTCTTTGGTCTCTCCAAGCCACGCTTGGCTTTGTTTCTTTTGGACCTCCCCGTGGACCTCTCCACGCTCTCTTGGAACCCCTGAGTTCTCTTGGGCGCTCCAGAGTTTCTCTGGACCTCCCAGTGCTCTTTTGGGACCATCTTAGACCTCCTCGTGGCTATTTGGACCTCCCTTGTGTTCAAATAGACCTCCCTCTGTCCCTGCAGACTTTTCTGTGTCCTTCGGACCTCCTCCGCGTCCTTTAGGACCTCCCCTTGTTGAGATCTGGCCGTTAGGACCTCCTCTCTGGAGATCCTAGCCGCACAGACCTCCCCTTGTTGAGATCTGGCCATTAGGACCTCCTCTCGGAGATCCTAGCCGCACGAGACCTCCCTTGTTGAGATCTGGCCGTTAGGACCTCCTCTCTGGAGATCCTAGCCGCACTGCACCTCCCCTTGTTGAAGATCTGGCCGTTAGGACCTCCTCTGGAGATCCTAGCCGCATGACCTCCCCTTGTTGAGATCTGGCCGTTAGGACCTCCTCTCTGGAGATCCTAGCCGCACAGACCTCCCCTTGTTGAGATCTGGCCGTTAGGACCTCCTCTCTGGAGATCCTAGCCGCACAGACCTCCCCTTGTTGAGATCTGGCCGTTAGGACCTCCTCTCTGGAGATCCTAGCCGCACAGACCTCCCCTTGTTGAAGATCTGGCCGTTAGAACCTCCTCTCTGGAGATCCTAGCCGCACAGACCTCCCCTTGTTGAAGATCTGGCCGTTAGGACCTCCTCTTTGGGGATCTTAGCCGTCTAGGTCCTCCCTTCGTTGGATCTAAAGGTTCCGACCTCCTTAGGTCCAAGACTTCCTTAGCGCTTGGACCCATCTTTGATTCTTGTGGCTGTATCGCTTAAAGCTTTGCCCTCATTACCTTAGGACCGTCCGATGTTGTTCGGATGGCCCGATCCTAAGGGCACGTTAGCTTGGTCCTAACGTCCCTTTCTCTCCTAGCCATCCGATTCAAATCGAGACGGCCTAGTCCGTTAGTTCTGTTTCGCTCGGTCCGAACGGCCCCTTTGTTTTGCACCCTTCGATCTTGATCGATGGCTCAATCGCGAGGTAACGCTTTGGATGGTCGAACGTTCCTTTCCTTTGGGCCGCCGATTCAATCGAGCGGTTTTGCTTTCTTCGCTAGCGTTTTCCTTTGTTTCGGGACCTCTTCTGGTTGTTTTGCAAGACCACCTCCTCGGCCCTTCTTTGGTCTTTTATGAGGACCACCCTCCTAAATCGAAATATCCTGTTGGTCGGGACCTCCCTGCACCCTTTGATCTCGACCGTTGAGGTCCTCCCTTGAGATCCCGACCCTTGGACCTCCCTTGTGCGGTGTCAGAAGTCCAGACCTCCTCGTTGTGAGCTTTGAGGACCTCTTGTCCAGGGACCTCCTCTTGAGTCCTTGGACCTCTGTCCAGACCTCCCCTCGAGTGTCTTGGACCTCTTGCCCAGACCTCACAAGTGGTCTTTGGCGGATGACCCTTGCGGTGGGGCCACCTCTTTGATCGATGGTGCACCCTTTGACTAGCCCCACTTGCCACCTCTCTCCACCTTGCAATTATTGCTCTTGCCTCGAGAACTGCATGCGCATTTAATAGGTGTCAAGTCACATTAAATGCAAATCACATCTGAGTACTTTATTCAATTCTTTTAGGGCAAGCCACGCCTAGTTGTCCCGATTGCCTACCGTCCACCGAGTTTTCCTTGTGGTGCACACTACCAACTCGGCTATATATAGCACGGGAGGCGAGCCTTTGTAACCTTTTGCTCATTCCTTCCTTCATTTGCCTCCTCTCGCTTTCGGTTCTTCCTTGCAAAAACCTTCCCAGGGAGCTCTTTGAGGTCGTGTTAAGCCTCTTGGTTTCCTTTTGGTGAGTTGGTTTGAGTCCATTCTAGTTCTTTTGAAGTTCTTTGGCTTAGTGTGGTTTTGCTTATTTGGTTTTCTTGCGAACGTGTAGATCACGAGATTGAGGAGATCTTGGACCCAGCTCTCTCTACTGAAGGCTCTCCACTACTTGACCAAGGCAAGCCACAGACCTCCCTTTGATCATTTTGAACCTAGTTTCACAAATGTATTTCAGTTTTACTTTATCATGCATGGCTATGTTTATAAGAAAATGGTTTGGGCTGTAGTTACTTGCCTACTTGCTGTTATGCCTCCTTCATACCTTGTCTCCATCATGTTGTCATGTTCACCTTGTGAGCCTTAGGGTGGATATTTAGTTGGTGTTCTTTGTTATTTGCCAACATGGGGGACCGTATGTCTTTATAGCCTTGCTTAGAATACGTGGTTTGGTCATATCATGCTTCATCTCTAATAATCTTGACTAATGACTTATGAAATGTGTGGTTGGTGCCCTTTGTTGAGCAACTATGGCGGGACGCCTAAGTTGTGTGTTGGTGTGGTGTGAGATCACTTGGTTAAAATCACAGCCAAGACTGGGTGGTCTTTTGGCATGGGTTAATACAAATGGTTTCTTTGAGGCAAGAAGGTAGGGAGTGAGTAGTAGGTGCTATGCACATTGGGGTTTGTGGAAGTCTTGCCTTAGCACAATTAAGGACTTCACTTTGTGTTTGTCGGTAGCCCAAACAAAGGCAACCACAAGATCATTTTATGGGAATGGTGCAGGCTAAATAATTAGCAATGAGATGGCTTGGGGTTGTTGTGGTTGGCGTGTGATTAGTTGGCGCAAGAGGGGCACCCCATAACCACGTGGATTTCTAGACCACTGGAGGATTCGAAACCTTAGCGGGCACCCAGAGTCGATTCAAAGCTTGGTAAAGGCCTTGCAAGCGCTCTCTAGACCGCTCACCTAAGGAAGTGAGCAAGGGTGGCCGGAACCCGCCCCGCTAGAGAGATCGTGGATTGTGGGTAAAGTTGTACACCTCTGCAGAGTGTAAAATCTATTCGAATAGCCAAGTCTTTGGTCATGGACATGCTCGGTGAAATGGTGCAAGGGTAGATGTTTCAAAAGCTTGTGCCATTGGACACTTCCATGAGATGCCTTGGCTTTGCCTCGAAGAGACCTTGGCCGGCTCGGAGGGGTCAAGGTTGGCTCGGAGTAGTGGTCCAGGGTTGGTTTGGACCTCTGGAGTGGGTGCTCTGGAGTGGGTTTTGGGTAAGGACACAGTCACGGGTGTGGCCTAACTCCTTCATTTTGGTTGTGGGCGTGAGTTGGTGCTCACTCCACCTTTTAAACATCAAAAGTATTATGTACTATGATTTTACCTTCTTTGCTTTTCAATCTGTTACTATTATTATTGTTCAAATCGGCTTTGCGCAAACTAACCATCTGACCCTCAATTGGTAAGCCCTTGCATGATTATTATTGCATCTTTGCTCTCTGTGACTTCTTGAGTACATTCCAAGTACTCATGGCTTAAGCCCCGTGTCAAAGCAGATTATGAGGATGATCAAGTGCGAGGCGGTCTGAGACCTCTTCGAGGAGGAGTTCTTGACGACTAAGCTACCTAGGGCGTCCTCCACCCGACAAACTGTGGTGCTTGTTGGATGGCTTTGCGTGTTTTGGTGTTTGAGCCCTAGAGCTCCTTGTTGCCACCGTAAGTCCTCGTTGGTTTTGTAAGCCCCTGTGGCGAGACCTCTTGTTAATAAGCTTGACCTTAAGGTCTGTTATATTAAGTTTATTTTGCTGCTTCATCTTTGTTGACCTCGTGGTTGCGATATTGGCTTGTGTTCTTGTGTGAGCTAGTTGTGTTGTCATGGGACTAGCTCAGTTGCACAGGGACAGACCACCAGAGGTTCTCTGGGACTTTAGCTTTGGAGGTCTGTCGGACCTCTCTAGTGATGTACCTGGAGGCGCAGCCGAGTGGGTGGCGGCCAAGACCTCCAAGAGGTCCTCAAGACCTCCTGGGAGGTCCTGGTAGGCCTCCTCGGTATTGCACCATGCGGTGCTATCGCTCCTCCTTGTGGTGGCTCCGCAGTAGTTAAAAAAAGGGGGGGGGGTCCTCCCAGACCTCCTATGGTGCATCACTGGGTGGGTTGTCACATGCGGTTCTTCATCGGAGCCGACGGTGCGACTCACGCTTCTGCCCTTGGTGCTAAGCCTTGGCCTCCCGTGGCCGTCTAAGAGCAGTGAGTGATGCATGAGCTAGCTTTGGTTTCTTGGATTTTTCTATTTTTGCATGTGAAATCACCGGTAAAATGGGGTGATTGATCTGATCTGTTTGGCAAGGCATTTGGAGGCGTTGACGCAGGGCTTCGACGTGAACCAGGCGCCGTCGTCCGTGGGGCCTTGCGCGACAGATTTAAAAAGCAGAGGACACGCCATGGCGGACGGCCGTGTCGTCTCGCCAACAACAGCCGGTTCCTTCTCGACGGACTTACGCATGCGAGGTGGCCTCGGCGCCCGATATCATACAGGTGCGGCGATCGACATTTACCGCTTCGTGCTCTGCACGGCGACGAGGACGACAATGGCTCGGTAGCAGAAGTGCGCCTCTCCAAGGAGCTGTCTGTGTTCCTTGAGGAGAGCTTCAAGGAGCATAGCACCCGTTCCGCAACGAGATTCTGATGCCTTTCCAAGAACTCAATTCGATCGAACACAAACGGGGCTGGCCCGACCGAGGAGTAAATAGGTCATTTCGTGTGCCTTGTAACGGGAAACCGGGCACATATGATTAAAATAATGCAAAGAGAGCAAATAACGAAGAAACTGACTAACTGGAGGGCAAAAAATGCATTACATTGGGAATAGGGGTAGATTCTGAAATCGCATCTAAGCTGAGGGCAAATAATGAATTCCCCCATTTAAATCATGTGACTCCGAGGACTTACACTGAGACCTTATCTGGATGGGGTACGAAATGGATACTGTCTTGCCATATCCATATGAAGAAACACTATACTAATGCACATGAATTGGAGCCAAGGGCAGAACCAAAGAGTCACACCCGATGTCTAAAAAAAGATTAGTGGGGACCAGCTTATATATATCACATGTGCACCCCTTAGCGGAAAAACTGTGCACCCAGAGTTGCCCCGTGCGAGCACACGGCCCATGCGGTGACGCGGCCACTCGGCCCACGCGAGAACGCGACCCATTCGAGCACGCGGCCCATGCGGTGACATGACCCAGGTTCATCGCTAATGATGCTAATGTTGATGTGGTTCATCGTTAATAATATTGTGGTTCATCGCTTCATAAACTTGAAAGAACGTAAGTACTAAAAGATAATATATTTACTTAACTACTTTCATTTGATCACTCTACTATTTTTTACTTAAGAATTCTATAACATCTTGTTCTCTTCTTTTTTAGGTCATTGAGGTTGGATGATGTATTTTGCCAATACGACTATTTTTTGTTCCTTAACTCCTTCATTTTGGTAAGCATATTGATTGTTAGTTCTTTATCATCGTACATTGCCGTCAGTTATGTCCAATTATTGATGTTAAAAATAACGAGACACATTACTATTTAATACAATATTACTTAACATTTTCATATGTTGTTATATGCATGATAAAATAGTTAACCCTGATCAAATTTGTTCTAGTCCCGCCCCTTGATCGGAGCAGAGTCTCGCTGTCTCTTTCCAACCTACCCACACCAAACCAAATGTATATGAACATACGAAGTAGAAGCCAATACAAAGATATTTGAATCCACCAATTCATCAGCACGAGATAAGAAATTTCGTGAGTTTTAACAATTTTGTCTACGCCTGCTAGCTTGAAAACGCCACAGTACACATATGCATGCAGATTGCAGAGGCAGAGAGCTATTGAAGTATTAAATATAGAGGATCTATAATGCATCACTGTCCAATCAAAAATTAAAAGTTGAGATTAATAGTCACTGTGTTTTTGCTACGATGTCTTCTTTTCCGACGCAATAAATATTTTGATGTTTCTCTATTCCAGAACACGCTCACGGAACACTATTTACACAGCGTGGTGCCGTGTCAGGAAGTGGGACCACCGTAGTACGTCCTTAATCGGTCGTTCACAGGCACACAGCTTTTGTCCCAGACGACAAAAAAGGCGTAGCAAGTACCCCAAATCCACTTTGGGTCTTGAAAATCCCCATCGAATGCTGCAGGGAAAATAAGAGCAAAAAGGTCCCCGTTGAAATTTCTCATCGTGGGCCACATCGTAGTTGCTTTTGAAGCAAGGGAGCACTGCCATTCTTAACGTTCAGTACCATTGCTCCCTCCGTGCACCAGCACCACTACTAGTGCCGAACTAATCCGATTTCATGTAATGCAACGACAAGTTACCATTGTTTGAGTAGATATGTGCGAATGGATAGTGTCTGACCGGCTGCAAGCACGACTTGTTGGTCCGATTCAGACAACTTCAGCCCAGCAGGGCGGCCTGGTGTATTATGCTAGGCACAACACAGCCTGGCCCAGCTCATTTAGGCACGATGCATTGAACCCATTCGGTCACCTCTGCGGCCTCAAACTTCTCAGTCGCGGTCGTCTTCCTCTCCGCATCGCCCTCCTGTCGGGCGACGCCTCCTTCTCCTTGGGCGGCGGCGGATGTAGCTTCTCGAGCATTCGACTCATGAGCTCAAGGTTGTTTGCTGCCCTCGGCTCCTCCTCCCCCTTCCCTGCGGCCTCTGCATCCACTACAATGCCAGTGTGCGAGATCACGTGCGGACGTCGAGCAGCGCATCGGCGACCTCCATGACGGCCACATTGCCTTGCGCATGTACTTGCCCCATGGCACCCCCCTTCTTGCTGGGTTTGTGATGCTGCGGCTACGGCCTGGTAGGAGGATGGGTCGTAAGTATGGAAGGAGACGGAGGTTGACGGGTGAGAGACCAAGGCTCGGAGGCGGCAACAGCGATGGCGGGAAAGGGGAGGAGGTGGTCGAGACGCAGTAGCGGCTGCCATCGTGGTGGTGGGGGCGGACGGCGCACGTGACGGTTGGAGAAGCTGTCGCCGACGATGAGGAGGTGCGGCATCAGAAGGAGGGCGGCCGAGGACACCGCGGCGGAGTAGGAGTAGGAGGTGTCGTGCTCGTGTTGGAGGCATGTCGCCTTGTCGGGCTAAACAGTACATACAATTCAACGGAATTTCGCTGGATTTTTTCCATAGGAATCAGCTCACTCCCGCGTTCCAAGTAGGACCTATGTTACCGCAAGTTTATACTAGGACGTATCCCCTGGTGGGTGAAGAGAGCACCGAGCCCACGGAGAAAGAAATCGAGCGGAGCGGAGCGTGGCGTGGATTTGGAAGCCTAGAGCTACTACTAGCGCACTGGCTAGTCGCTCCCTGGAACTGGAACGCGAGCAAATGATGCTCATGTCGCGTCTTGTCTGTCACTCGCGTCTTCCCCTCGTCTCCCGTCCAAAGCTACCATTACGCCGTGGGAGCAGAGTACGTACGCCTCCGTCAGTCCATCAGCCTGAGCCGCGCCGTACGCCGCGCGCCCATAAATACACGGGTCCGGGTCTGGGTCTGGGTCTGGGTCCGGGTCCGGCGCAGATTCAGCCACTCCGCGCCGTGCCGTTGATCTCGAAGCGGAGGACGGACGCCGCTCGAGAGCTAGCGAAGCGAGCCATCTATTGGCTGCTCTTCTCTGGCGTACCCCCGACCGATTCCATATGCCCATTCCCTCCACCACCACCTCCTCCTCCACCCTTTTATTCCCACCTCCACTCGCCTCCTCTCCACTCATCCCACCACCGCCGCCTCGCCCCAGCCGCAATGCCTCCCCTCCTCCTCCTCCTCCTCCTCCTCCTCCACCTCCTCCCCGCCTCCTCCGCATCGCCGGAGCGCGACGTCTACGCGCTCTCCAAGCTCAAGGCCGCGCTCGTGCCCCACTCCGCCGCGCCTGCGCTCGCCGACTGGGACCCAGCCGCCACGTCCCCGAACCACTGCTCCTTCTCGGGCGTGTCCTGCGACGACGACGCCCGCGTCGTCGCTATCAACCTCACCGCCGTGCCGCTGCACGGGGGCGCCCTGCCCCCCGAGGTCGCGCTGCTCGACGCGCTCGCCAACCTCACCATCGCCGCGTGCTGCCTCCCAGGCCTCGTCCCCGCCTCGCTCCCCGCGCTCCCCTCGCTTCGCCACCTCAACCTCTCCAACAACAACCTCACCGGCCCGTTCCCCGCCCCCGCCGACGGCTCCCCCTACTTCCCGTCCCTCGAGCTCCTCGACGCCTACAACAACAACTTCTCCGGCCCGCTCCCGCACTTCGGCGCCGCGCACGCGCCCCTCCGCTACCTCCACCTCGGAGGGAACTACTTCTCCGGCGCCATACCGGACAGCTTCGGCGACCTGGCCGGGCTCGAGTACCTCGGCCTCAATGGCAACGGGCTCTCCGGCCGCGTGCCCGTCTCACTCGCGCGTCTGAAACGGCTGCAGCACATGTACATAGGGTACTACAACCAGTACAACGGCGGCATCCCGCCCGAGTTCGGCGACCTCGACGCGCTCGTCCGCCTCGACATGAGCAGCTGCAACCTCACGGGCCCCATCCCGCCGGAAATCGGCCGGCTCGCGCGGCTCGACACGCTCTTCCTGCTCTGTAACCGGCTGTCTGGGGAGATACCTCCGCAACTCGGTGACCTCAAGAATCTCCAGTCCCTCGACCTCTCCATCAACGACCTCACCGGCGAGATACCGGCTAGCCTGGCCAACCTCACCAACCTCAAGCTTTTTAACCTGTTCCGGAACCATCTCCGCGGCGACATACCGGAGTTCGTGGCCGAGCTCCCGAAGCTCGAGGTGCTCCAGGTGTGGGAGAACAACCTCACGGGCCATCTCCCGGCCGGACTCGGAAAGAACATCCTGCTCAAGACGTTGGACGTGGCCACCAACCACCTCACCGGCCCGGTACCTCCCGACCTCTGCGCCGGCCGGGTGCTGGAGACGCTCGTGCTCATGGAGAACGGCCTGTTCGGCCCCATTCCCGAGTCGCTCGGCGACTGCAAGACGCTATTACGCGTCCGCCTTGGCAAGAACTTCTTGAGCGGCCCCGTGCCGGCCGGGCTCTTCGACCTCCCCCAGGCGAACATGCTGGAGCTCACCGACAACCTGCTCACCGGTGAGCTCCCGGACGTGATCGGCGGCGGTAAGATTGGCATGCTGCTGTTAGGAAACAATGGGATCGGTGGGAGGATTCCTCCGGCCATCGGCAACCTCCCTGCGCTGCAGACGCTGTCGCTGGAATCCAACAACTTCTCCGGGGCCTTGCCGCCGGAGATCGGCAGGCTCAGGAACCTGTCCAGGCTCAACGTCAGCGGCAACTCACTCACTAGTGCGATCCCACGGGAGCTCATGCGCTGCGCCTCCCTCGCCGCCATCGACCTCAGCCGCAACCTCCTCTCCGGCGAGATACCGGAGAGCATCACGTCGTTGAAGATCCTGTGCACGCTGAACGTGTCCAGGAACAAGCTTTCAGGCGAGCTCCCATCGGAGATGTCCAACATGACGAGCCTCACCACGCTGGACGTCTCGTACAACAACCTCTCGGGCCCCGTGCCGATGCAGGGTCAGTTCCTGGTGTTCAACGAGAGCTCGTTCGTCGGCAACCCCGGCCTGTGCGGTGGGCCTGTCGCCGACGCCTGCTCCCCCTCGGCGGCTGGGTCGGGCTCGCCGTCCGGTGCAGCGTTGTCTTTGCGGCGGTGGGACTCCACGAAGATGCTGGTGTGTCTCGTGATCGTGTTCGCCGTATTGATCATCGCCATCTTTGGCGCGAGGAAGGGTTGCGAGGCGTGGCGGGAGGCGTCGAGGAGGCGGTCGGGCGCGTGGAAGATGACGGTGTTCCAGAAGCTGGACTTCTCGGCAGACGACGTGGTCGAGTGCCTCAAGGAGGACAACATCATCGGCAAGGGCGGGGCCGGGATCGTGTACCACGGCGTGACGCACGGCGGCACGGAGCTGGCGATCAAGCGGCTCGTGGGGCGAGGCGGCGGCGACCACGACCGCGGCTTCTCGGCCGAGGTGGCCACGCTGGGGCGCATCAGGCACCGTAACATCGTGCGGCTGCTGGGCTTCGTCTCCAACCGGGAGACCAACCTGCTGCTGTACGAGTACATGCCCAACGGGTCGCTCGGCGAGATGCTGCACGGTGGCAAGGGCGGACACCTGGGGTGGGAGGCGAGGGCGCGAGTCGCGGTGGAGGCGGCGCGCGGGCTATGCTACCTGCACCACGACTGCGCGCCGAGGATCATACACCGCGACGTCAAGTCCAACAACATCCTGCTCGACTCGGCGTTCGAGGCACACGTCGCAGACTTTGGCCTCGCCAAGTTCTTCGGCGGCGCCACCTCCGAGTGCATGTCAGCCATCGCCGGCTCCTACGGCTACATCGCGCCAGGTAACCATCCATCCGTGCATCGCTTTACCTTTTCTTGCTTAAATTGACGTGCTCCTAAAACTTTCTAAACAGAAGAAATTAACCAAACATCAACGGACATAAAGTATAGAGCTTAACCTGATGCGAACGAACAACCAAAGAAACGAGATTTTTTACGTGTGTTAATGGACTGAAACATGCAATTCTCTCGCGCAAGTGAATCATACCAAATTACCAATTTCATCCAACCCATTCGATCCGAGCACAAACAACTTTTACGAAAACGAAAGAATTCGATAGCAACTGCAATCATGGTACTTTACCATCTCAGTGGCCAATGTCGCCAATGGAAGGCCACTGCACGCTCCACTGACCCTGCTAGAACTGCAGCAACTTGTGCTGCCATGTTCTTGGATGCTAGCATCGTTTCGACACTGTTTGCACACACACCTTGTTGCCTTCTGCACGGTCAACCGGAGAGAGGATACAGTAGTAATATCTCGCCGTTACATGGCTGTAGCACTAGCGATAGTGACAGTGATTAATGGCTAGTGTCTGCCTGTGCTGCCCCGGTTTCTTGGATCCTAGCATGGGTTTGTCAGGGACTAGTAGAAGATCTTGTTGCCATCTGGTGAGGTCAACGAGAGATAAGACAAAGCCTGCCATTGGATTGGATTAGAGGATGGCCTGTCCGATTTAGTACTCGCTTTGTGGGCCTCTTCTTGGATAATTGATCAGAGAGAGAAAGAAGCAAGGAGGATGTAGACACTGTAGTAGTATCTGTTAGCTTGGCTCTCTCTCCATGGTAGATCTGCGCCTGCTTGACTTGTCAGTCTCCTCGTAAATGGTGTTCATGGAGCTCTAGCTTCAGTGTCGTACGTGCATCCTTGAGCAGGTTTTGGTTTGTCAGACACAGACAATGCTGCATGCACGCAGTAATTTTTTCACTAATTTTTTTGAGCTGGAAAGTTCCGATTTCTATCAACAGAAACCACAACTGCAGAGGTAGTTTTTTTTTTTGCGAGGATACAGAGGTACTTTTCTTTTTTACTTGTCGTTTTGGATATTCTCCTATACACATATTTAGCAAGTTATTTTTCTATTTATATGTTATTGAAAATTATTAAAAACATAATGATATGAAAATATTTTTTATAACAAATCCAGTAATACTATTTCCATGTTACAAATCCAAATACTTTTGTGTGTATTAACGTTCAAAGTTTTAAAAAGTTGATTGTACACATTTTAAAACGACATCTAAAGAGAAGGGAGCTAGCGGTTTTTTTTTCTTCACTAATGCCTACAATTATACACTTGTACCACTCCAGTTCATATGTTGGCATACATTACACTCAGCATGTACTGCATGTGTGAAAAAAGTTGGTAAAATTTTCTATAGTTTACTGTACTTAGACTAGATATTTTTTTTGGCTGATTCAACAATCAATCGTTTTTATCTGGCGCGGCAGAATACGCGTACACGCTCCGGGTGGACGAGAAGAGCGACGTGTACAGCTTCGGCGTGGTGCTGCTGGAGCTCATCACGGGGCGCCGCCCCGTCGGCGGGTTCGGCGAGGGCGTGGACATCGTGCACTGGGTCCGGAAGGTGACCGTGCAGCTCCCGGACACGTCGGACACCGCCGCCGTCCTCGCCGTGGCCGACCGTCGCCTGACGCCGGAGCCGGTGGGGGTGATGGTGAACCTGTACCAGGTGGCCATGACGTGCGTGGAGGAGGCGAGCACGGCCCGACCCACCATGCGCGAGGTCGTGCACATCCTCTCCAACCCCAACGCCGCCCAGGCTCAGCCCAACGACCTCCTCCTCGCCTTGTGAGACTTGCAAGCTCTCTCGCTCTGCTCGATCCGCCTTGGAACGCCATGGTTTGGGGTTAATGTATGCGCTAAGACGCTAGTTTTGGTTTTGTCGCGTGTGGTGTGAATGTGATTGGTGTGTATAATAACAGCTACTGCTAGCTTATGTCAAGGGCTCAAGGCGATAAGAGGTTCGTTCCCGTTGCTATGCAGTAGCTACTGCAGATATAGCTGAATGGATATGTGCATATAGTAAAGTTGAAGTTGAAATATATATATATATATCTCCCCATATCTTGTCTATGTTGTTCGTTGTCAGTTACTGTCGTAGCTATGCCCTATCCTTTATGATTGTCCGGATTGGCTAGTATGTCTTAGGGAATATAGGCATATATATATAGATCAGATATATGGCTATATCTATGAGAATGTACCAAAATACTCCTCTATGAATGTAAGTCAAGAGCAAGAAGAAAAATGTCTATTCTTGCTCTCCCCCCCCTCTCTCTCTATATATATATATTCTATTCTTGCTCTCTCCCCTCCCCCTCTCTCTCTCTATATATATATGACTTCAAGGGCATGTAAGAACCTCCATTAATAATACAACACTCTAATCTCTCGTGCCTTGGGCTTATCTCACGCAGCAGGGGCGGATCTAGTATAGGGACATGGGTGTACAGATGTACACCCATTATTTTTGGAAAAAAAACTCAGTATTTATTAAGTATATTAGGTATATATACTAATAAATACATAAAATATGTATATAAACTGCACAGGAGCATGTACAATCGCGTTTTCTGCCCATGGCCGCACGCAGCCACTCGCAGACTCACCAACCTGCAGCCCACCACGGCCCACAACCGAAACGCGGAAACGCCGAGCGCTCAAGTCACCAGATGGCCAGACCTAAGTCCTAACCTATCGTCAAATCTGAAATCCCCATTCCCCAAGCTCTGTGCCGGCGGCGCAAGGGCACGCGGCGACGCAGTGAGCGGCAGCGGCGCAACCGGAGCCGGGGATGGAGGGAAGCCTTGCGGCGCGCGGGCGCGGCAACGCCGAGGCCGAGCAAGGCCAGCCACCGGCGCAAGGAGCAGCGGCGGCCGCGGTCAAGGTGAGCTCGGAGCTCCTCGCCTCCTCGGTTTCGCGAATGCCGGATGGGGAGGGGACTGGGGAGGCGAGCGCGGGGCGGCAGGCGTGCCGCCGGTCACCAGGGGAGGCGAGCGCGGGACGGCAGGCGTGCCGCCGGAGGCCGGACGCGGCGGCGGCGGTGCTGGGCCGGAGAGGAACCAGGAGGCAGGAGGAAGAAGGACTGAAGAATGGATTTGGGGGAGTTCGGCTCGGCTGGATTGGATTTGGGGGCAACAGGGCAATCCGATATTTATTGCATGGGGGAATTTGCCAAGGTCAGCAGATTCTTTTAGCTTTAGCTGCTGTTATTACTTATTACCATACGAGATGCTTGTGTTTGATGAGAATTACATGCGTAATGTACCGACGGGGATGTGCTGGTTTTAGATTTGACCTTGTGCGACTAAATTTGGTTACGCAACCCCAAGACTGGATTAATTGATTTTTCATACAAAGATGTGGACTCAGCTTCACGTTAACGTTAAAGAAAGGAAGGAAATGAAGTGGAACAAATAACTTTTGATTTCTCATATTCTGGTAGTGAAACTCTGGTCATGACAAATGAGAGCAAATGAGCTGAAACTATTGTCATTGTGACAAATCCAAGTGTGCCTGAATCTGGTGGCAATGGTTTCTGGCAAGATCAGCCTCAATAGCTAGTGAATAGAAATCTATGAAAGCGTACCCTGATGTCATCATGAACTAATGATTCACCTACCAATGCTAATTGGCTGTTAATGCCCTTTACAAGATGACACTGGAAGTTCGGCTGTCAATCCTGTATTGCAATCTGAATCTGAAACTATATTATGATTTTTTTATTAACATAATTCTTTCTGTGAAGCAACACACTATTATATCAGAAAAAAGCATCCAGATTGATGTTTTAACTGTAATATATTCAGTCCATTCCACATAGAGTAGGGGTGGTCCTTATGAAGCTAATTGGTCCATCCTATTTACTTAATTATTTTGTAATTTCTTTAAATTATTTGACATGCTGTCTCTAGTAAAAACAATTTGAACTTTGTTATTTTTTATGTTATGATTATAAATATTTATGTTTTACATTGTACAACATGTTTATAACTTCGAACACCTATTTTGAAAATCCTGGATCCGTCACTGTCACGCAGAGTACTTTGTGCTTCTTCTTCTGGATCGTGAGTTAGACCATTGATATGTATCCTTCAGTGGATGGTTGCAAGCCGTCGCTGCAGAATCGAATCTGAGCAAGAGAGGAACAAAAAAGACCAAACTTTTACATCTCTCGCCTTTCGTCTTTATTCTCTCGACTCGATTTGACTGGGATATGTGTTGCGTTGTTGCTCTTGCGAGTAGATGGCATATATTCCTTGCATGGAGGGAGGATAAAGCTTGGGCCCTGCTTAAAGCTTTGTTTTCTAAGATAGCTGCTTGCTAAAGTTGGAATCAGAATGTCAATGTGGGAGACGAAGTCATCTGGGACTCTGCCTCTACAGACTACAGGGTAGGAACTAGGAACTGCTAGACACTGGACCGGGCCTAGTTCATCAGCTGACATAAATAAATCCAAATAACACACTACTTGAGTTCAGTGGCGGAGCCAAGATTTTACCGATAGAGGTGCAAACCTTTTTTTACGATTATAAGAAAGACACATATACATATACCCCCACCACACACACGTGTGAGTACGCCTCATATCACATGTCTAAAAGACGAAGGCCGAGAATAAATCCGCGACCTTACAAAATATCTACTGAAAGCGCACTCATGTGTGCATAAAGGTGTGAACTTAAATGACATATTTCAACATAAAAGTTTAAATGACATAGTAAAGATTGAAGTGGAACAAATTATATGTTTCTAGTACAACCGACATCACAAAATATTGCTTGTGTTGATGGGTTGCTGACTATTGATTTCCACCCCATCGTATATATCCCTCAGCCTCAGGCTCAGGCCTAGTCTGGATTGGAGAAAAAAATGTAGGAAAAATAGATCGCAGGAAATACATTCATTAAGAATTGCATGTCTTCTCTCTCACCATTTGGATCAAAGGAACTGCTGCTAGCTAGATCAGTATTTAATATATCCTATAGAAATTAAGCCTTTCAATCAATTTTACCGACCCATACTTAATTCAAAGGGAAACAAAAAAGTGCTCCAAATTAACCAAGAGAAAATCACAAATTTTTGGGGGTGCAGTTGCACCCCCTTGCTCCAACGTGGCTCCGCCTCTGCTTGAGTTTGAGTAGCAATTTTTTTTGCGAAGGGATCTTCTTCCTTTTTTTAGTTGTAAAAAAATACGAGAACACCATGAACCAGAGATGACGAGGGATGCTGACGCATTAGCCTTGTAGTTACGTAGGGCTGTTTGGTTTGTTAACAACGTAAACTAAACCAAATTCTGGTGACGTCTATAAAAATTGGATATTGTTTGGTTTGCTATCGATATTTGGTAATACTAACAAAAATTTGGTAACATCAATGAAATTCATTGTCACACGCGGACAATCCAAAGGTGAGAAAATCACCCACTATCAAAAACCCGGTTTTTCCCGAGTGCCCAAAACACTCGGGAAATTAGAAAAAACACTCAGGAGTTAAATTCCCAAAGGTCGGCCGTCGGGAAAGAGCACTCGGGATAGATTAGTCAGAAAAAAACTGGTTTCCCCGAGTGTTTCGAGATTTACACTCGGGAGAAATACCTTTCCCGAGTGTAAATCTGAACACTCGGGAATCATCCAGCGAGAAAAATATCTTTCCCGAGTGTAAATCTAAACACTCGGGAAATATATAACACTCGGGAGAATAAGTGCCACAATGGGTTTAGCCACCGTAAAAGGATACTTTTACCGAGTGTTGACACTCGGGAAAGTGACACTGATTACCACTGATTACTAGTAGTAAAACACTAAAATACATCATCTGTATTCCGAATTTACTATGTGCTACATCTAAACAAGTGAAGAACAATCTATCTGCAGGTAGTATAGCAATGCAAACTTCGCCGCTTTATCATTAAAAAGAACATATATTTTTACAACATACAAATGAATTATTAGTACATACAGGTTGAAACACATATTTTGACGACATATGAAATGAATTGTTAGCACATACAGGTTTACAAAATGGCAATGCTTTCTTTTCATCAACAACCAACAAACAAACGATACAAAATCTAAACCTCAGAATGTATGCATCACCTTGTACAAAAAAAGAAAAAAAGAATGCAGAAGTCCAATGAACCACCTACGGATTTAGCTGTTTCCAGGGCATCCGTTGCTTCTCTCTACAGCTCACAAAACCGAAGAGAATCTATAGACATATAAACAAGAAAGTTGTAATAATAAAGGGAGCTAACAAACGTAGCTAATGTGTACTGCGCTATGAAGTCAATTGGTAAAGAGAATCTGTAGACATTGATCTGATTGTTTGTGGCATAAACTATGAAAAGGAATTGTGATCGAGATACATAGCTTGAAACTAAATGCAAGCACTCTGGAACTACACAGTTTCTGGTAATGCTCAGCAATAACCTACAAACATATGCCAGTTCAAAATAAAACATTAACATGTAAACAGACAATATAATACCAGCTGGAAAATTTATATCAGTGCTCACCCTAAGATTTATCGACGACATTTATGCAACTATGGTCCTTTCGGAAAGTAAATATATAGCGCATTTTTACATGTATTGGTTAATCTACACATTTGCTATCAACAAATGGTGGTCTGCTTGTACGCACCAGTACCATAGCACCAGTGTTATCACCACATAAACAATTCCCATTTTGCAATCACCATATGGCACCTAACTTGCTACTTGCAAACTCAATTATTAATTCCACTAAGCCAGCGGCTCACATTACTAAAGAAAAATCACAATTACACCAAATTGCATTGTTAGAGCAACACAACATATGTTCAATGATAACAGTGCATTTAGTTCTTCCAAAAAAGTATATTTACCAAAATATTATAAAAAGACAGTTTGTGTACATGATAATCACAACAACTGAAGGAGATCAACTATAACAGAAACAAAATAATATAGTTACAAACCTGAGCCTCTGAAATAATTTGTTGACCACCGTTTTCAAAAACTTCCAATAAGCCCTGAGAAATCTTGGATACTGACCAACAACATACCTAGCAATGCAATCATTGAATCAACTAAGACATAATTTTGTAATTATAAACATGGGAGAATTGAAACAGATGCTTACATGATGTTACTGGCAATCATAGAGTAACCGTGTACATACACAAAGTAATTGAATCTACTCTATTAAATAAAAGCTATTAGGCAACCATAAAAGATAGGAGATGGCAACAAAATCCAACCTGTTAAGTAAAGACTGCAGTTCTTTAATATTTTGTAGTGTCATTTCACCTCTTGAAAAATCAAAAAATTCTTCACTTAAAAGCTGAAAATAGTTGCATAGTCAATAGTTGTTCTCATATGTTAATTAAATAGAAGAAACACAACTTGCCTTTAATATAGCCATGCAATTTTCAAATATCGTTTCTGATGGTAAAAAATTGGGTTAAACGGCAACCAAAACAGTAGAGCTTACCCACACCAATATAATGTTGAGTTTATTAACATAAAGCCCCTCCTGTCGAAAGGCAACCTCATTACTGGAGAGCTGTTAGAGCACCAAAAGAGCATGGCAAGAAAAAGCATACATGAATTAGATTTATTTTATGGGCAAATGGCATAAAAGATTTGTCATAGTTAACACAGATAATAATCCTTGCCTGAACAATAACATCATAAATATAATGCTTTATGCCATCACGTTGTTCAGTCGACAACACGTTCCACCTGTACTTGATAACACTTTCAAGTACCTAAAATATATTTGCAACAAAATCAGCACATGACACAGATTAAACACAGTAGCTACGAGTGTATATGTAGCATGCATGCGCACATATGCACCGCATAGGGATCTAATAGTTTCGAACAAAATAACATAGCAAATGCAACAAAGAGAAATGCCATATGAGGTTTGGTTGAAAGTCTCCTGTGTTTCAATAAAGTTTCAGACAATATACTGTTCATTGTTCTAAATAGCAGCCGCATACGTTCCTATTAAGTGTTCAACATACACTACCCACTCTGCATGAGAAGGCCACTAACCTACATCACCACTCAAAGGGTGGTGTTAACATCAATCATGTGCATTTGGCAATATTAACAGTCTCTGACCATGTGGGGGAAAAAGAACATAAATCAAAAGTAATTACGATGGAATAAAACATGGTAAAAAGTTGAAACAATTACCTTCTTTGGATATATACTTACATAAGTCACAAGTAATTCAATGGTTTGATATATGAGTATAGCATTGAAAGATAATTTTTTCATCAATTCAATAGACAATTTGCAATATCGTCAACCGCACAAAGTTGAAACAATTACATCATTGGATATATACTTACATGGTAGAGTGTTGAGAGAGAAATTCTGCAGTCTTCTTCTCTAGTGCGTCCTTTTAACCATTTGCGGTTGAAACACACATATATATTAGTAAGATTGTCGATGTATTTTACTAAATATGGCACAACCTGGACGGGTAGAAAAGCTACCAAATTACATCAAGTAGCCATAACATGGAAAGAGAATTGGCATCTCCAGCGATTTAATAACTAAAACTTCTAAAAATGGGAAAGCTAGTTTTAAAGCACTCAAATCTGTAGTGTACAATGTCTTTATGAACACCAAAACTATCTATAATAACCTCTTTTCTAAATAATAGTTATGGCAACAATTTAATAAGAATTCTGAAATTAGCAGTCAAATTATAACATCTTAAATACATTAAGATGGCAAAACTTTGAGGTGCACAGCCAGCCATACTTACCCAGAAGGGTTACTTGCATCCCTTAGAGGGTTTTGAGGGGTAGTCACATTTGATTTGCAACTTGTATCATTTGCCAATGAAGTCTCAGAATAAATCAAGATGTTATCGAGAAAAAGTAGGGTAAAATTAGAACAATCTGGTTGACTTTCTAACATCCCAAGGACCAATTCATGGCAATTCTAAACCAGCAGATGCATATGTGCGCTAGAGGGTTCCAATGGAGGCAACATTCATGGATTGTGAACTTGAATTGTAAATGCTACTAGTGTAAGATGAGCCTAACTCTATCATGTTTCAGCACAATTGCAAAATCCAAATACTAGTAAGTAATGTAACAAAGAAGTTAAAATGGATTTCGTGTACTTGCTATACACGCACCTTTCGGGGCGAGCATGGTGATGGAGGTCTCGGCCATGGAGAAGAAGGTCGACAGTAGAAAGCAACGCAGATGAGAATGAGCCCTACTCCCGAGAAGTGCAGAATCTCTGAAGACTGGGCGGCTACCATCTGCGCGCCATCCGTGATCCTCATGGTTGCCGCCACTCGCCGGACGCTCCTGCCGCCTCTTCCGCTCCATGGCGGCGTCCCCAATACCTAACGCCGGGGGACCACGCCATCGCCAACACGCACACACCATCACCATCAAGAATCCTCCTCATCGCCGCCGCCGGCGTGGCAGATCTCCGCCCACCACAAAGTAGGAAGCGACCATCACCCGCAGGGCAACGTGGAGGTGGAGATTGGGCGGCAGTGGGGCTCGACAGCCAGGCAACAAGGAGCCGGGTAGAGAGGACTTGGTGGGGCGCGGAGGACTAGAATCGAATCATGGGAGCCTCCGCTGCTGAGCGCCCACGAGGCTGTGGAGGTGGAAGGGGTGGATATGGCGCTTGTCGTTGGCGGCGGCGACAGGGAGGGAGGAGGGGGCTAGGCCTAGCGACGAGGTCGGTGGGTGGCCTCCATGGGTGGCGTGGGGAGGTGTAGAGGGTAGGAGGAGGGAGGCGGCGGCGGCTCGGGAGTAGGGACGAGGCGGCAACGCCGGGAGGAGGGACGGGGAGGAGGCGCCACAATGGCACAGGAGGAGTCGGGAGGAGGCGCCACAACGGCAGGGAGAGGGCGACGCGAGCGCGGAAAGGTACCGGGGGGTGAGGAAGACGGGGAGGCAGCTGCGGATTGGGGACATCGAGCGGGGACTTAGGGTTAAAAGCGAAAAAAAGCGCGGCAGAGGAAAAAAGGGCGCGGCCAAAAAAATGTTCCCGAGTGTTTTTGTTTCGATACACTTGGGACTACCGAGTGTTGACTTCTCGTCCCGAGTGTCCTTTGAAACACTCGGGACCTTTCCGAGTGTTTTCGTCCAGACACTCGGGAAAGATATAGGCACTCGGGGCACTCGGGAACTACACGGTTTTTGGTAGTGACTCACCAATTGGTAACGTCAAAATTTAGTTTGGTCGCAATCCAAACAACGTTTATTTTACGAAATTTTAGCTTTGCCATTTGGCTATGCTAGCATACACAGTGCCATGCACACGTTCAGGTACAAGTTTCCCCTCCAACGGATCAAGGCTTCCACAAGATTAGCTCCTGCCATATTTACTTTTGGTATTTTTGGCATCTCAACGTTAATTGCTCCTTTAAAAGCTCATCATTATTTGCTCATGTAAATCTCAGCATTAATTGCTCCTGTAATCACCATATATGTGCGTGGCATCAATGGGAACCGTACTCGTGATTTTCTATCTGTTGTCATGGTATCAAATAGGTTCCAATCCTGAAACTCTTCCGCTTCTCGCCATGGGCGATGCTGTCGTAGCTGTCGAGGAGGAGTTGGCCGCCAAGGCCACCCTTTGGGTGTAGGGCGTCGCCGTTGCGAGCATCAAAACTCTCGTCCCCATCACCGTCGATCTCTAGGCCGACAACTACTCCCAATGGCGTGGCCTTTTCAAGGTTGCCCTCTGCAAGTACGCTCTCGATGATCATGTCAAAGCGGCGACTCCTTCCCCTGATGCTCAATGGAGACGTCTCGACGCCCTCGTCTACTCCTGGCTCTATGGCGCGATCTCTGCCGATCTTCTTGCCATGGTCATGAACGCCACTATCACGGCACTCGCGAATCCTATCAATCGACTCAACCTTCATGCTGCCACTCTTTCTCCCATTCCCAAGAGCTACCGTGGCGCGTTGAAAGATGCCAATTGGCACTCTGCCATGATCGATGAGTTTTTCGTGCTTCAAGCGAACCACACATGGGATCTTGTTCCTCGACCCCCTAGCTCTAATGCCGTATGAGGCAAGTGGGTTTTTCATCACAAACTTAAACCCGATGGATCGCTTGATCGATATAAAGCGCGATGGGTTCTTCGTGGCTTTTCTCAACAGCTAGGCACTGACTATGGCGAGACTTTCAATCCAGTTATCAAGCCCGCCACCACACACACTATTCTTTCTGTTGATCTGTCTCACAACTGGCCGGTCGCTAGTTGGATGCCAACAATGCTTTTCTTCATGGAACTCTCTCCGAAATAGTGTATTGCCAATAACCCTCTGGCTTTACTGATATCTCCAAACCCGACCATGTATGTTGTCTCAACAAATCGTTGTATGGTTTTAAACAAGCACCGCATGCTTGGTTCAGCCGGATTGCTTCACACCTTATCTCTTCGGCTTTGTTAACTCAAAAGCCAACCCATCGCTCTTCATTCTCTCTCAGAGCACTCACATCGCATACCTCTTGTTGTATGTCGACGATATCGTGCTCACCGGCTCCTCCTTGGATGCTCCCCGTTCGATTGTCACTACCTTGCATCGCGTGTTTTCTCTCAAGGATCTTGGTAAGCTTCATCACTTTCTCGGTGTTTCTGTTACATGCACATCTCACGGGATGCTTCTTTCCCAACGTAGTACATCCTCGACGTCCTCGACCGTGCCGGCATGCATGACTACAACCCTTGCAGCACACCGATCGACATACGCTCCAAGTTACCGGGGTCCAGCGGAGCACATGTCGCCAATCCCACGGAGTACCGCAGTCTGGTCGGTGCTCTCCAATACATGACATTCACTCGCCCAGACGTTGCTCAAGCGGTTCAACAGGTTTGTCTTCACATGCACGATCCCCGGGAGCCACACCTCGATCTGATCAAGTGCATACTTCGCTACCTCAAATGTACGCTCGATCATGGTCTTAGCTGCATCGATCTGCGCCCGATGTGCTCACCGCCTACACCGACGCCAACTGGGCGGGCTACTCAGACACCTATAAGTCTACTTCCGGCTACTACATCTTCCTCGGCGACAACCTCATGTCTTGGTCCTTGAAGCGCCAGCATACGGTCTCGTGCTCGAGTCCGAGGTCAATCTTAAAGGCAATGGCCAATCTTTGTCGGCGAAGCTTCTCTTGGCCGTCGACTTCTTCCGAAGCTCTGTCATCCTCTTCGTCGAGCTACGGTTGTCTACCGCGACAACATCAGCGCCGTCTACCTCTCCACCGACCCTCTTCAACACTAGCGCACCAAACATGTTGAGATTGATCTCCATTTTGTACGTGAACGGGTTGCTCTCGGCGACATATGTGTTCTACGTATTCCCACGTCCGCGCAGTACACCGATATCTTCACGAAGTTCCGCCAATGGTTGTCTTCTATGAGTTTCGCTCCAGTCTGAGCGTTTGCCCTGCTCTCGCTCCGATTGTAGGAGGGTGTTAGCATACACAATGCCATGCACACGTCCGGGTACATGCTTTCCATTGGATCAAGGCCTCCACAAGATTTGCGCTTGTCATATTTGCTTAGGATATTTTTGACATCTCAGCGTTAATTGCTGGGGTAAAAGCTCAGCATTAATTGCTCCTGTAATCACCATATATGTGCGTGGCATCGATGGAAACCGTACCGTGATTTTCTATCCGCTGTCAGGCTATTCTAAATTTTGGGTTGATTCGTTAGAGCATCTACAATAGTTTGTTTCTTAGCTTGTTACTAAGAGGAGAGAGATTACTCAATCTAATAAAAAAGAAACAAGTCTTCTAATGGATTGTTTCTTGAGCTTGTGTCTAAGACTTTAATTGCTACAAGTGTGCATGATTCTTGATGATCAATAATGAAGTACAACTTTGTGACCTACATGTTTTAGCTCATTTATCATATCAATAATGAAGTCGTGTTGCACAAATGATCCGGTGGATATTTTGCTTTAAGACAGTGGGACCCACAAAACACGTTTTTAGGTAACAAGTAAGTCTCCAATAGATTATTTGGTTGTTTCCTGTGTCTTGGTATTAACAATTTGCTAGTTTCTTCATCTAGAAACAACCTCACCTTCTCTTCTCCACATCACCAAAATGCTGATGTGGCAACCCCTTAATAACAGCTGACGTGGACTATTGTAGATGCCTTGGCTCGCTGAACCAAACATGGATGAAGGGCTTGTTTGGTTGGTGCCCTAGATTCCATGCCTGAGAAAAAGTGGTGCCTGGAGGTAGCCTGAAAAATAGATGATTTTTGCCTGGCCAGGCAAACCTGAAGATGGATTGTTTAGTTGGAAGCCTGTGCCTGAAATTGTTGAATAAAAAAACAGCGATGGATCGAAGAACGAACGGTGGATGAAATTGTTGCTCGCCAGTACCGCTCCCGAGCACTTCTTTTGACCGCCGCCCGGCAAAATTTCGCTAATACTGAGGACAAAACAAACACTAAGGGCATGTACAGTAGTACAGACAACTGCTGTCTATACTACCACTCCATGTCACTTATAGATAGCACAAAAAACACATGCTACAATGCGTTGTCTATATAGAGATCCACAATTGCATGAAACATGGATTTTTTTTATCAACACTAAATTATATCTTTGTGGTATATTTTATTGCTTTTTGCCACAACTGAAACACACTTGTATGCACAATATTATGTAACAGCGTGCTATATGTGAAATTATCAGCAGCAACACCTTCAGAGATTTTTACAGCCTTGTTAGTGTCACCAGCCTTACATAAACTATTTATTACTGCATTGTATGTCACAATCCCAGGTTTTACCACCTTACACTCCATCTCTTCAAGCAGAGAGAAAGCCCTACCCAAATCCCCCTTTTTGCACAAACTGTCGGTTAAAATTGAACATACATACTCGTCCACCACCACACCGATTTGTTCCAGTTTCCTCACTATAGAAAAAGCATCTTCCAACCTGTTCCTCTTGCAGAAACCACCAAGTAATGATGTATAAGTGAACAAATTTGGCTTAGCATCCCTTCGCTTAATCTCATCTAAGAACCCCATCACTTTCTCCACACTACCTTCTCTACACAGCCCATCAACAACAAGAGTGTAATTAACCACATCGGTACCGCAATGCACTAGTTTAACATCAACCGATTCTCCGGCCCTTCCATCAACAAACCGCCACTCATGTATCCATGAACCAAGTCAGAAACACCGTGATCACCAACCATACCCTTGCACTCCATCTCCTTACCACTCTCTTCGCCTCACCAATTCTCCTCCCACCCAAGCACATCGACAACTACAACAAGGTGTCACCAGTTCCGCTCAAACTCATTGAACTCCTCCTCGCCTCTCGAGAAATCCAACCGAACCGCATGACCTTCCCCCCTTGGAGAATCCGGAACGATCACGCTACAAACACGATCGTCCACCGACACCTCTTGCGGTCATTACGTCAAACACCTTGAGCGCTGGCCCCATATCCTCATGCACACAGCTCGACACTATCGCACGATACATGGACGAGGACAAGACCGCTGCCAGGTCCTCGACGCCGCGGTGAGAAGCTCCAGTAGCGTGGCGAAGTCATCGTGTTCGCCGCAGTTCGGTGGAGCAATGAGTCTAGAGGCGGCATGTGAGTAAAGCGGGTGTGGAAAGCGAAGCGAAGTCGCCGTGGATTACCAAATGAGCTTGATGAGCGACGGGAGGGCACAACGGGGAAAAATCGCGCGGAGGGGAAGGCGGCGGGGAAAAATCGCGCGGAGGGGAAGGCGGTGGGGAAAAAATCGCACGAGGAGGCTAGGAGCACGGGATCAACCGGGGGGGGGAGAAAACGAGCACAACGGGGAAAATGCTGTCAATAGCGTCCACAATTTTTGGAATGAAGCTGTCGATTGCATGTTAGACGACCCTTCTCTCTCTTGATTCTCTTTCCTCCATCTCATCAAAAATCCTAGATGACATCTCTTATAGATAACTGATAATAGATTATTGTACATGTCCTAAACAGGCAACGCCCATGAGAAGGACCGGCCAGGCAGCACAGCGCCAAACCAAACAGGCAACGCCCATGAGGAGGACCGGCCAGGCAACACAGCGTCAGGTTAACCAAACAGCCCCGAAAACTCGGTAACCGTCGCCGGCAAGAGCCAGGCAGATGGGTACAGCACCACCCACTGCTGGACTGCAGCTATGGCCCACTCGTCAGCGAGAAAGGTCCTATAGTCTTGTACTATTGGGGAACGAGACGTCCACGTGGGCCGGTCGTGCCCCACACGCTTCTCAAGTCTCAACCAAGGTACCCGCCAATTACTTCACCGGCATGTGGGTCCACGATAGTTGGAACCCACCGACAATACCATGGACCCGCAAGTCATTGAAACGACAACACCACCCTTGAATGGGAAAACCAACTAACAAACCACCCAACCGCGTGGATCCCACCAACCTCCCATCGCCACGTACGCGGCCGGGGCGCCCTATACAAGCGCCACATCGCCGCCGACTCGCCGTCGCCGTCGTCGTCCCCCTCACGACTCCTCCCCCTCCCTTCCCGGCTTAAACTCCCCTCACTGCAATCCCATGGCCTCATCCAACTCCTCAAACCCTAACCCTAGCCCCGCCCCCTCGGCCCCGCCGCTCTACCCGACGCTCACCATGGCCGACCTCGCGCCCGTCACGATAGGCCCGTCGTCTCCCACCACCGACAACGACGACGCCAATGCCCCGCCCCCCTCGAAGGACGTCCTCCTCCGCCTCCCCGGCGCGCAGCTCCACCTCATTGACCGCCACCGGAGCCACCCGCTCGCCGCCGGCGACCTCTCCCTGCTCTGTATCCGCTCCGGCGACACCTCCCTCGCCGCCATCGCCCTCCTCGACCCGATCCAGTGGCCGCTCGCCCGCGACGTCGCCGCTGTGAAGCTCGACCCCTGCCACTACTCATTCTCCCTCACCGTGCCCGCCTCCCCCGACGACCCGAACCCCGACCCGCTCCACTACGGCCTCACGCTCTCCCACCCCGACCTGCGCCTCGACGGCATCCTCGCCACGTACACCAACTTTTCGGTCCAGTCCGTGGTCGGCGGCGAGGCATTGGCGAATAGGGTGCGCGGCGAGGTCGAGGCGGCGGCGTACTGGACGGCGGTGGCGCCGAACGTGGAGGAATACGGCGGCGCCATGGCGAGGGCTATAGCGACGGGAGCCGGGCACCTGGCGAAGGGGATACTGTGGTGCGGGGAAGTGACGGTGGAGAGGCTCCGGTGGGGAAACGAGGTTCTCAGGAAGAGGATGCAGCCCGGCGATGCTGACGCCGAGGTCAGCCCCGAGATGCTGAGGCGGATCAAAAGGTAGTGGCTTTCTCAGCTTTTCGTGCTAATGCTTTTAGTTGTAGTCATGGAAATTTATCCAGTATGATTTGTGATATACTACAAGGAAATGCAATAGTTTCAGGCTTTCAGCACATGGATTAGTAGTTTCATTGCGATAAAATGTGTCATCATGAATATTTCGTTGTTCTTTATGGGTGTCTCAGTTGAGGTAGAAAACATTATGATTAGCAGGGGTAATCTCTGCATATTATCTGCAGGGTCGTACCTGAGAATTTGGGGACCCTGTGCCAAATTTAAAATTAGGCACCACAGTTTAGAAAATTCAATTACTAAAATAGGGAAAAAAATTCGTTTAGAATTAGGCCCTAAAATTAGCTCTCCAGTTCCCCTTTTTTGTCTTATGCTTTTCATAACAAGATTCACGTCTCCCGATTTTAGAAAGGATGGATGAAAGCTAGAACAACACCCAGATGCACAGATACAAGAAAGGACAATGATAGTAGGTCTTAAAAACTAGTAACAAAACTGAAGTTCTAGACTGCTATGATATAGTGTTAGCGTGTGCTATACTAGGCAGGGCCCTTGCTATGTTAGGCAGGACCCTTGGGTTTAGGGTGGTCTTGTTTGCACATGCATGTTGCCTTGCCGCCTCCCCGGTTTGGTTAGTTGGTTATAATAGGCAAGGATCTTCTCGGATAGGGTTATTTCCTATTCGTGAACATCCCTCGCCTATATGTACTCGAGCCTTTGCTCCTTAATTCATTCACAATTTCCCAAAACCATTGTCTTTCATGGTATCACGAGTCCGGATTCTCCTCGGATTTCGCTTCACACTTTAGCGCTAGCTCCGCTGCAGTAGTCAGCCTGTAGCTTCGCTGAAGCGGCGTTTCTCCTCCTCAGCGACATGGTTCCGCGTCGCCCAGGCGGTGACCTCAGAAAAACGGCGGCACGGCTCACCGATCCGTCTGCCCTTCGCCTCCTCCGTCTAACAGATTTAGCTTGCTTACGGGCGTTCCCGAGAAGGCTAACGCCTCGCCACGCAAAGACCAGAGATGCACGATTCGCCTTTCGTCGCGGCGATCGAGGTTGACGAGGAAGCGACGGCCGCTGCCGCACGGCGACGCCGCTTATCGCCCGCTTAACGCCGCCTATGAACGCGGCCAAGGCGTATGACGGCCGCCGCCGCAATCGCCACTCCCCAACCTTCCGGCCGGCGGCCGCACTCGCGAAGAAGACGGCCGATTCGACACCGCGATGCTCCTCCAGAGGCCGCGCCCTCCTCCTGAACCACGCCGGGCCGCCGCCTCCAACATCCGCGAACCTCATCTCCATCGTTCTCGACGCCGACTCGGGTAACTACAATCGCCGGGCGTGACCAATTCTCGCCGACTTCGGCAAGTTCTCCTCCAGATCACGTCGCCTCAACAACCCGGCCCTCGCCGGATCGGGAGCGGATGGATCGCGTGGTCCAATCCTGGATCCTCGGCACCCTCTCCGACGATCTCACCGAGATCATCTCCTCCTGTGGCTCCACCGCCAGGGACGCTTGGCTCGCCGTTGAGTCTCAGTTCCTCGGCAACCGGGAGATACGCGCCATCCAGCTCGAGACACGGTTCATAACTTCGCCCAGTATGACTCTCCGTCCGCCGAGCATCTTCTGCCGCCGCCTCAAGAAGATGGCCGACGATCTCACCGCCCTCGGGGAAGTCGTCACCGACCGCACCCTCGTCCTCAACGTGATCCGAGGCCTCAACGAGCGCTTACCCACGCTTGCGCTTTGCTTCGCCGCGCCCCTTTCTCCTTCTCGACGCAGCGTGATTTACCTCACCTCGAGGAGCTCACCTCGAGTATCGGCATTTTCCCCGGCCGCCGCTTTCGCCGCCACCACTAAGTCTCACAACCGCCCCCACGTTAGCCCGGCCCAACTCCGTGGCTTACCACGGAACGGCTATAGAAATAACAACAAGAAGAACGCGCGCGGCGCGGCGAGGGTCGCTTAACGCCACCATCGACGGGCGGCAAGAAGAAGAAATCGGCGCCTCGGCAGCAGCAGTCGGGCGCTAAGATCGCAGCGCCACCGGCCGCTTCGCCGTCTGTTTACAACCCGTGGGCGGCACTATCCACATGGGGTTCGCGCTTGCCCCCATCGGGCGCCGATTCTCGGCCTGTTCCTCAAAGAAGACGCTTGTCGCGCAGAAGAAGCTGCGGTTCTCGCGCGACCGAGGGAGGGGCCATCGGCGCCGCCAGGTACTACAACCCCATGGCGGTCTCGCCTCCTGGACACTTCAACATCGCCTCCGCCAAAGACGCAAGAACGTTGAATCACTTCGCGTCCGCCGAGTGGACCTTTGACTCAAAGTGCTACTTTCACATGACATCCTCTTCCAAAGCAATCTTTCACATATTTTTTCTCGCAGATCCTACTCATTCATCCATTGTTGTTTCAGAATTGCCATGCTTCCCGTAGTTGGCACTCGGCTCTCATCAATTACCTCATTCTTTATTTCTTAATAATGTCCTTGTGTCTCCACAAATTATTAAGAATCTCATCTCGATTCGCCATTTACTATCGATAACAATTGCTCTGTTGAGTTTGACCTCGCCGGTTGTTCTGTGAAGGATCTGCAAACTCGGAACGAGATCGTCAGGTGCAATAGCTCCGGGGCCCTGTACCCTTTGCGCCTCTCTCCAGCACAGTCTCTTGTCGCCAAGGTCGCCTCCCTTGTGGCATCGCTGCCTCGGCCACTTCGCCATGAAGCTCTGTCGAAGCTTGCGTCTAGTGTTTCCTTTCATATAGAGGATTGCTCCGATTTATGTCATGCTTGTCAGTTAGGGCGCCACGTTCGCTTGCCCTTCCATGCGTCCGCATCTCATGCGTCTAATAAGTTTGATCTTATACATTGTGATCTCTGGACATCCCCGGTCGTCAGTGTGTCCGGTTATAAATATTATTTGGTCATTCTTGATGATTGCACGCACTATCTGTGGACTTTTCCTCTACGTGTTAAATCTGACACTTTCAAAGACGCCGCCAACTTCATTGCCTCGCCCACCCGCCTTCGGCGCCACCGTGAAGGTCGTTCGGTCAGGACAACGGCGCGAGTTTGACAACTCCAATACCAGATTTCTTCCTCACCCGGCATACATCTTCGCATGTCCCGCCTCTACACCTCAAGACGTAATCGGTAGAAGTTGAACGCATCATTCGATCGATCAATAATGTTGTTCGCCTCCCTCTTTGCTCCAAGCCTCCATGCCCCTCTTCTCGGATTGAGGCGCTCTCCACCGCGACGGCTCTGCTTAACATCTTGCCCACCAAGACCCTCGCTTTCTCTACGCCGCATCTTGCTCTATATGGCACACCACCGGCGTATGATCATCTACGGGTTTTTGGCTGCAAGTGTTATCCGAACCAGTCTGCCACAGCTCCTCACAAACTCGCCCCTAGGTCTGTCCTATGTGTCTTCCTTGGCTATTCTCACCATCATAAAGGATACCGCTGTCTTGACCTCTCCTCCAATCGCATCATCATCTCAAGGCATGTTATCTTCGATGAAACTACCTTTCCGTTTGCTGATCGCGATGGACCCCACCTCTCCGCCGCCTTTCGAAGTTTCTTGATACTCTGACGCCAGGCTCGCTCCTATTGGTCCATCGCACAAGTTTTTGCTCGAGAACACATCCCGCCGACCCGGTGTCTTGGCGCCATTGCAGTGTCCTCACCACCATGTGGTCGCGCCAGAGGACCTCAGCTTTACGCTTCTCGGGGCGACGCCTCGGGACCCCAAGACCATCCTCCGCCACGCCCCCCGATTCGCTTTCACCAGCCGCCACGCCCGCGCCCTAACCTCGTCGTCACCGCGCGCGCGCTGCCCTCCCACACGTCACCACCACGCGCCACGCAGACAGACGCCTTTTTTCCCCGTGCCGCGCAGCACACGCCGTCATCGCTGCTGCGTCCCTTCTGAGGCCGCCACTGCTTCCCGCTTCTTCCGAAGCGTGTTATCACTAACGCTTCACGCCGCCGAATGCCCGCCATTGCTCGCACCACCTTCGCTCATCAAGACAAACTGCTTCCGCCAAGGGTACTTCCCAAGAGTGCTGTTGCCGTTCCACCAGTGACCAACCAGCACTCTATGGCGACGCGCGCTAAGAGCGGGTTCCGCGTTCCGGCGCTCTTCCATGCTGCGCTCCTGTCTCCAGTGCCGAAGACCTATCGCAGCGCCCTCGCCGACCCGAGCTGGCGTGCTGCAATGGAAGACGAACACGCCGCCCTTCTGCAGAACCACACTTGGGATCTTGTGCCCCGTCCGCCACATGCCAATGTCGTGACGGGCAAATGGATCTTCAAGCATAAGTTCCATGCTGACGGGACCTTGGAGCGGTACAAGGCGCGCTGGGTTCTTCGGGGTTTCACCCAGCGCCCTGGCGTGGATTTTTCAGAGACGTTGATCCCAGGTGAAGCGGTTACCATCCCGCGATACAAGATTTCTCTCGCTCTCTCTCCATCGCCCGCGTGCACCAACTTGATGTGAAGAATGCGTTCCTACATGGCACCTCTCGAGAGATAAGCATCTTTGACAAATGTCCGGCCGAGGATCCCGCCACCCAGATTTTATTTGTCGTCTGAACAAATCTCTCTACGGGTTGAAGCAGGCCCCTCGCGCGTGGTTCACCAGGATCGCCACGCATCTGACTTCCCTTGGTTTCGTTGAGGCCAAGTCAGACACGTCGCTCTTCGTCTACCGTCGCGGATCCGACCTCGCATATCTGCTACTTTATGTCGATGACATCGTCCTTACGGCCTCTTCATCAACACTCCTCCGCTGGATCATTTCGGCCCTGCAACAGGAGTTCTCCATGAAGGACCTCGGTAAGCTGCACCACTTCCTCGGTATGCATGTTCAGCGCTCTGGCGATGGTCTTCTTCTTTCTCAGAAGCAGTACATGATGGAGCTCCTTGATCGCGCCGGCATGTCCGAGTGCAAACCGTGCTTGACGCCAGATGACACCAAATTTAAGGTTGCGGTGCGCAGATGGTGCCCCAGTCTCCGATGTCTCTGACTTCCGCAGCCTCGCCGGTGCCTTGCAATGGCTGACCTTCACTCGGCCAGACATCGCCTACGCTGTGCAGCAAGTATGCCTTCACATGCATGATCCCAGGGAGCCACACCTTTTCGCGACCGGCGGATTCTTCGGTACATTCGTGGCACTCTTGACATGGGTCTTATGCTGCGACCATCCTCAGCGACGGATCTTGTGGTCTACACTGATGCTGATTGGGTTGGTTGTCCCGATACGCGCAAGTCCACCTCGGGCTATGCTGTGTTCCTCGGCGACAGTCTCGTCTCCTGGTCATCCAAACGTCAGAACACTGTCTCTCGGTCCAGTGCTGAAGCTGAGTATCGCGCAGTGGCTAATGGAGTTGCCGAGGCTACCTGGCTGCGCCAGCTCCTCCTGGAGCTTCACGCCCCCCTCCGGCGAGCTACGCTGGTGTATTGCGACAACATCAGCGCCGTCTACATGTCTTCCAACCCCATCCAGCATCAACGCACCAAGCACATCGAGATTGACCTCCATTTTGTCCGAGAACGAGTTGCCGCTGGTGCTGTTCGCGTCCTACATGTGCCTACTACATCACAGTATGCGGACGTCTTCACCAAGGGCCTACCTTCCACCATTTTCTGAGTCCAGACCGGTCTCAACGTGTGCGATGGTGTGATTTATTGATCATGTGGGTGTTAGCGTGTGCTATACTAGGGGGCCCTTGCTATGTTAGGCAGACCCTTGTTTAGGGTGGTCTTGTTGCCTGAGCATGTTGCCTTGTGCGCCTCCCCGGTTTGGTTAGTTGGTTATAATAGGCAAGGATCTTCTCAGATAGGGTTATTTCCTATTCCCGTGAACATCCCTGCCTATATGTACTCGAGCCTTTGCTCCCTTAATTCATTCACAATTTCCCCAAAACCATTGTCTTTCATATAGGACTAAACAAACTAATTGATGAGGTGCATATGGCTCCCATAGGCCACGATGTAGCATGAAAGGGTGGCTTCGCCGACAGCAATGTAGCACAAGAGCCCAATCGATGGACGGAGATTAGGAGAATGAGACGTGAACATAAATTATGTGTTTTGAGTCCACAAAGAATACCACAATAAATAGATGAAAATGGAGTGGATTGATTCATCGTCACCAACGGAATTATTTTAGGGAAATCACGAGTTAGTTAGGAGGAGGAGAATTAGGAGAGTAGGTGTTAATTTCCACAGGCAAATAAGAGATAGAAATAGTAGTTGTGCGAAAGCAAAGGGGAAATGAAGAGAGCAATAGAGGTGGGGAAAGTTCTCAGTAAGAAGGCAATAACAAGGCTTGATTAATTCTTTTATCTTACACAAGAGTGACTATAGTAGAATAATATTTTTTTCTTGAGATATTAATAAGTAGTAATTGGAGATTAAATCAAAATTAGGGCTCCCTACCTTTTGGGGGCCCTGTGCAGTTGAGCACTTTGGTACAGGCCTGATTATTCGTGTCATCATGCTGCTATTTACATGTGTTCTACCTGTTCAGTTTGTTTGGCAAGTGTTTAACTTAGTCCTGTTCTGTCACTTCTGTACTTCTGTGTGGTGAATTCTAGCTATGGCTTGATTCGATGTTTATGACATATAGGAAGACTCTCAAGCATTTGTGTAGTAAAGCCCAATACATGTGATTGTTGACATAAGCATTTTGGAATTATTTTTTTCAAATGAACTAACTTAAACTTAGGGATGTTATTGTGTTTTGATGTGGCCATGATATTATTGTTTTTGAGCATGTAATTGCTTTACTGCTAAGTACATTAGGTTCACATAGTGTTGAGCTGTTAATATACTGTATACCAGTTTACTATAAGGATGCATTTAAATGTACGAGGAGTTTAAACCCTGACACTTATGAGTACTGTCACAAATGCTGATCACCAACCTTCAGCGCATGGTCTCCGGATGTTTAAGTGACTTGTTCTGCTTTGTTCAGCTGACTATATTTTCTCATTTTGGGATTTCTTGTCCTACTAGGCTTTGATGGTTTTAGCTTTCCTTGGGCTTAGTTATACAATTTGGACACATATAATTTCAATCAAATACTTAAGTTATTTTCTTCCTCAAAGAATTAATCCCTTTAATTTCTGGCAGGGCTAAGAAGGTGACAAGAATGTCTGAAAAAGTGGCAACTGGAATATTGTCTGGAGTTGTCAAGGTTACTGGCTATTTCACAAGCTCATTGGCTAACTCAAAAGCTGGCAAGAAGTTTTTTAGCCTATTGCCTGGAGAGATTGTTCTTGCTTCGCTTGATGGATTTGGTATGTGTTGGTAATACATCATGTGTCTGTGTGGTATCATTTATCTTGTTTCATGGTATACTGAAGGTTGGCTGGCATCTTTTCCTTGATTCAAACACGATGCCTGCCTTACGTAATGTAACGGATTATCATTATTCTGAACTATGCCTGGACGACAATTGTTTCATGAGGCAGTGGAATTATTTTTGTTTACCTCTATTACTAGTTTGAACTTTGAACTTTGAATATCCCTATGGGCACATCAAATAAGTTCTACTAGATGAAGGCTTTGGATGCCCTTCAGTGCCTTTTTTTGGCTGTATATGCTGTTAACTTGCTTTTTCTTGGAGAAAGGTATCGCTGGTACCTAAGTGTAGAAGTAGTAAGGAAAGCTTAATTATGGAAATAAGATGATGGGCAATTCTCACATTCCTGGTTCTCCTCAGTTTCCTCCATGTTACACACATTATGTCATGCTTTAGTCCCGCTTTACAAATGGTGAATTAGTGCTGCTTCTACCGGTAGATGTTGCTCATATTATATCGGCTGCTACCTTCGTATGCTTAATGAAGTCACGACCAGCAAGCATTAATTTTAATACAGCCACCCACTGGTGACGCCATCAAGCTCTGCATTTTGGTTGACCTTAGCTTGATATGCTGAACTAAACCAAAAGCCTGTTATCTGTTTGCCACCACGCCTTTTGAAATCTGAACTTCATATTGAGGTAATAGGGAAACTTATTTTCTTCTGGTAACTGTTTCACTTATATGTCCTTTACTGATGCCAACAGGGAAGATTTGCGATGCTGTCGAAGTGGCTGGGAAGAATGTGCTATCCACATCATCGACCGTAACGACCGGTCTTGTATCTCACAAGTATGTGTTATTGTACCGCATACCGGCATCTCTGCATCGCATGCGTATCCATTTTCTAGTTCCTATATATGTGTTACTCTATCGTATATCCATCTCTGTACATTGCACGCACATCTTTTTTCTGGTTCCTGACTGACGATAGCAGGGAGTGGTATTTTTCTTACATGGTATGGTTTGTTCCGCTGCAGGTATGGAGAGAAAGCCGCTGCCGCGACAAATGAAGGGCTTGATGCAGCCGGCCATGCCATCGGGACCGCGTGGGCTGTATTCAAGATCAGGCAGGCTTTGAATCCAAAGAGCGTTCTAAAACCCACATCACTGGCCAAGTCTACCATCAAAGCAGCAGCTGCAGACCTTCGAGCAAAGCACAGCAGGTAGCCTCCGTGCATCTTCAGTTGGCAGTCTGCACTGGTCCTGACCTGACTGACAGAAGCTTGCCCCAGCCCCATCTAGCTCCTTTCTCTTTTTGCAAACGTTCTTGCCTTCTCACGGCTCACGGGTGTACTGCTAGTGCCAGTGTTGCTTGTAATTTCTATCATTCTATGTGCTGGAAACCAAGACAACTTTGATGTTTTTTAAACCATAATGCCTTCGGAATCAGAATTTTTTATTAATTTTATTTTAAAGTTAACCCCGGCGAACTTTATTTTCAATTCCGACCCATTTAGAAATAACGTTATCACACCAGCCCGTATCTAGGGGAAGTTCTTGTCACGCCACCACCCGTAGTGTGACAGTTTTATTTTGTCACGTCATGGGTGTTGGTGTGATCAAATAGGTTAGAGTTGGAAATAAAGTTCGTCAGAAGTTAACTTTAAAATAAAAATTAAAAAAAGTTAATTAATAAAAAAATTCTCAGAATCATAGTAAATTTCGTTTATTTTTTCTTAAAATTCCCTTTATCTAGGGCGGGTGGCCTGCCCGACAGTCCATGTATCTATCAATCATTCAATCCCAAGTTGTCAACTAATGGTTCATTCTCGTGTCATTGTGGAGACAGATTCACGTAACTTGGGTTCCTCGTGCAAGTCGCGTCATGATCATCGAGCTGCCAATATTCAGATTTTGGCCGAGATACAAGAGCTAAGCATGAATTTTTTACTTCTTTTATTACAGTTTCTGCTAGACGGAATGCAAACTTGTGGCTCATCTAACTGCAAAGAAAGCAACTCCTGTCATGCCGGTTTGTATCTGGTTGAACCAGATGCTGAACTTTTTTGGTTTGTATCTGGTTGAACCAGGTGCTGAACTTTTTTGATGTCATGTATTATTCACGATTGTTTTCCTGCTTCTTAACGAAACAAAAACTCTTGTTTTCTTTTTAAAAAAAACCCTTTATATCGTATAATCGAGGTCGCTTCGACGATGAACGAAACTCTTTAACTCATAAATAATAAACAATAGATAAAAATACGAGGATTATCTCTTTATTAATCTATCTCTTTCGCGTAGACTTGTGTTGGCATCAATTTGCAGTACCTTGACTAGCCTGCTTGCTGAAGAGGCTTGTCTGACACAGGGGCCCCACAGAGGCTGGGTGACGACCCAGCTTCGTCCCGAGCCGCACAATCAATCAGATCGGGAGGAGAGGAGAGGAGTTCCAGTGGTGGGGCCCGCCTGAGTAGCAGCAGAGCAGAGTCGTTCCTATGTCGCTCTCTCTCCTCTCGCCTCGGCAAGATTGGAAGAATACTGGATACGTTATACGCACGGAACTCCGGAATTGCCGAGAAATCCCGACCCACGCGCGTCCAGTTCGTCTCCGCGACCCACAGTCCGCCCCTCCGGACTTGCCGAGAAATCCCGACCCACGCGCGTCCAGTTCGTCCCCGCGACCCACAGTCCGCCCCTCCGGACTTGCCGAGAAATCCCGACCCACGCGCGTCCAGTTCGTCCCCGCGACCCACAGTCCGCCCCCGATTTTAGTCGGCTTGGGTGGAACTACTAGGGTTTATTCGCCGGCAGTCTCCGCGGGCAGGTACTCTCCGTTCCCGGATCGCTCGATTTCCGTTGTCTTGACGGTGTTCGTGTGTTAAGGTTGGATTTCGGCGCTGGCTGCGCGCGCTAAATCTCATCTTTTGCCTTCATTCCCGAGAAGTAGGGGCTTTGTGAGGGGTTTCTTCATGCCCTGCCGTGCTCTTATCGATTCGCCATTAGGAGATCGCGGTAGGAGCGTTTTGCTACTTTGCTTGCTGCGTTTGTATTTGTGCTGCTCTTAAAGAGCGGATTTCAGTAGTTAGGTTTAAGGAGGATATGCCGTCAAGGTGCTTTTGTAGGTTCTGTATTTACATTACCGAGCTGCAGCGAATTTTAGCATTAAAGCATCTCGTGCTTTCGTTACCAGGTGTGTTCTTCGTTGCTAGTTGCAACTATGGATGATGGGGACCTTGATTTCTCAAACCCGGACGCATTCCTATGCCCAGCCATTGGCACGGACACCCCCGGCAGCTGCTCCATGGATAGCTACTTTGATGACATCTTGAAAGATACAGAGCACCATGCGTGTACTCACACCCACACCTGCAACTCGCCTGTTCATGATCTTTCCCACACCCACACCTGCGTCCATGTCCACACCAAGGTCGTCTCCGCCCCGTCAGATACCGCTGAGACTCCTGAGTCCCCAGCTGAGAACAATGTTTCCAGGAAGCGCCCATCTGGTAATCGGGCAGCTGTGAGGAAGTACCGCGAAAAGAAGAAAGCCCACACGGTGTCCTTGGAGGAAGAGGTGGTTCAATTGAGGGCTTTAAACCAGCAGCTCGTGAAGAAGCTTCAGAATCATACGGCACTTGAGGCAGAGGTAGCCAGGCTTCGCTGTCTGCTTGTTGATATTAGAGGGAGAATTGAAGGGGAGATTGGTGCTTTCCCTTACCAGAGGCCAGTGAAAAACATCAATTTGGTTTCTAGTGTTGACCAGGGAAGTTATCTTGGTGGTGCCCAGGTTATGAATTCCTGTGATTTCAGATGCAATGATCAGATGTATTGCAGTCCAGGAATGAGAACAATGGGTGAGGATGGTTCGATGAGCGGTCAGGTACTGGGGCAAGGTGTCTGTGATGTTGCGAACATCCAATGCATGGGGAGTGCAAAATCTGGATCCACAAAGCTCCCAGGCCGTGGGTGTATGGGTACAATGCCCGCTGGCTGTGTGCCAAATGTTGAAAAGAAGTGAAGGTTAGTTATGTTCCTGTTTTGCTATTCTTTAGACATTCTTTTTTGCCTGTCAGTGTGTTAGAATTCTACACAAATATGTAAACTTGTGAGGGTAAAGGGCAGCTGCTTGTGCTGTCTATAGTGTTATGATAAGAGCACAGCTCAATTTTTGTGCTATTGAACCATTATTCTGCAGTGCATTTGATTCGCTGCAGTCTAGTTGGATATATTTTGATTTAGTGACTTGGCATCTGGTTTTGACTAAAGATGAGTTTTTCCCCTGATGCTATCCACCCATAGCTAGAGTGCCAATGCATAATGATATGTTTTTGGCTGGAATGCTGGATGTCTACTGCCTCTTCAAAGGCACCATAGACCTGATTGATACCAGAAATCTAATTAACTACTATTTTTTGGATCACGTAACATTCTTGTGGAGAAAAAATAACACGTGGTTTTATTAGTAATTAGCAATGTGATACTTGTGCAGTTGTGCTTGGTCCGTTGAACTTATCAGTTATCACAAACTGATTGGGGACAAATACTAATTATCTGTTTCCATGTATCCTTATAATCATAGTCATCTTTGGTGAGTCAAGTGATACTAAAACTACAAGGAGTCGAGGACTTAGGTGTTTCATGCAATAATCTGCATTAGTTTGTGTTTATAAATTCAGTACCAGTGGTTGATTCACTTTTGTGTTTCATGATGTTTCAGCTTGCCAGAAATGTTCGTGCCACAGCACTAGTACTGTCGCATAAACATTCCAGCTGCCACCTGTGCAATGTGTCCAGTGCGGATTATGTTTACAAAAAATGATAATTAGGAGAGCACATCATCTACAATATCCTAATGTACTTATGATTCAAGGTTTTTGGTCATGGTACCAAAGAAAGCAGTTGTTCACGCAGTAACACCTAAATTTGTTGTTATTATGAAGAGTTTGTGCTTTATAGGAGCTGGATATTAGCATTTAGAGACCATAGAATACTCCTTTTCTTTGGGTTGGTCGTTTTTATGAAGTGCTAGTAGTAATTGTCACTAGGCACTTTGTTCATTTATGAAGGTAGTGCATTTAGGTAGTGGCACAGTGTGTATTTTACAATGCACCAGCCTGTCCATACCATCAATTTGCTTAATGCTGTTTAGGATGATTTAGTAATGTTAGTGACGCATGGCCTTCTGTGATATGTGCATGTGATGCTTCACTTGGTAATATTATGCAATAACAGCATGTAGTGGTGTTATGCCTCCATAATTCGGTACTGAATGTCATTTTTCATCTCTACTCTCTAGCCATGAAACTGAAGTCGGGGTGCTATGCAGTATGCACTTTAGTATGTGGTTTCTACCTAGTTAATTTACAACGTGCAAACCTGTTCTGTTGTGGCAATTTATTCCTTGTTATCTTTTCCGCCTTTCGAAACTTGTTAAAGTCGGTACTGATGTTTGGTTCAGGACTTGAGTAACACACATGCTACTGCTCCTTTTCAGGACTTTTGCGGTGCTTATCTTCAACATGCCAGAGACTATTGGTTTCCGCATCCAAGTAACACTGTATAAATTAGTAGCTTTCCGCATCCAAGTAACACTGTATAAATTAGTAGCTTTCCGCATCCAAGTAACACTGTATAAATTAGTAGCTTCTATCTGTAGGGCCGTGTTTGGTTCAAACTGTCGTTTGTGTGATTCTATGGTGCCTGAGGCGCTTCAACTTCGTTAGCTCTAAAGCTATCTGGACATCCTCCTTTATTTCGCTTAGTTTCCCTTTTCAGTTATGTTTTTGGAGTTGGGCAGTCTTGCTCCTAGTCCCAGATGCTCTCTGATAAAGAGTGGAAATGAGCCTGATTCGAAGAAATTGTGATTTGTTTAAAAGTCCAGCATCCATGTTTCGTGGCAGGATACATATTCAGTTTTGGGTAGGTCTCAAGTTGGATATGAATCTTATGTAAACGCATTCGTTATGCATGGATTCTTTTAAGTAGCTGATAGTATGCCTGTATTCTATTATGTCCGTGATTCAAGCACATGGATTCAACTAGTATTTGGATGTTTCATTATTTGATTCATCTTCACCAAATAAAATATTCCATAATATATTGCATTATTTGAAACTTTCAATGGAAGGAGTAATTCTAGCACTGGTAGTACTCAAAGGCATAGGCTGCTGTACACTAGAACTTAGAAGAAGTGGACAGTGGATCTTTCTTCTAGCTACTGGTTGTTCTCGAGCGTATGGCTATAGAACCCAAGACCACAACGTTCTGTGCTTGCATAGTGAGTTATGACATACCTGTAGGCAACTGAGCCCTTCACATTGAAACCAACGTGGCTAGGAGCCTAGGCGCCCACGGCCCACCCTCTCCGGCCAGCCTGCCACTCCGCCCCCCCCCCCCTCTACCCCTGTCCTCCCGCCTGCCATGGCCCCCTCCCTTAGCTCATGCCCCCCCCACCCCCTCCGTCCCGCCTTCTCCCTTCCATGACCGTCCGCCTGCCCCTCTCCTCTCCCTCCCTCCTCCCCCCATTGGCCTTCTACCGCCTCCGCTTCTCCTTGGCCATTTTCTCCCGCCTCCCACATTGGCCAGATCCAGATCTGCCTGCCCTCCAAGCCCTCCTTCCTCTCTCATGCTGGTGGAGGCCCTCTCCGGGTCATGGACTTCTCGGATCATGCTGCTGTCGTCGACCCTGCTTGCGCCACTGGCCAGCTTTTAGCGAAATCTTTTGTGCGAGATCTTGCAAAGCCAAGCTTCCTGAGCACCGCATTTACTCCGCTTTCACCCTCAGGCGCCCTCCGTCGAAGTCTCTTCAATTCGCGAGCGTCCTCCCTAGGCGAAGGCTCTACCTCGTAGCGCCTCCTCCCTATGTCCCATCGGCTTCCTCGAGCCACCGCAGATCGCCCGTCAAGATAAGTCCGCCTCCACTCCACCCCAAAGCCGTTGGTGGCGAGCGAGATGAAGGTTGGCGGGAAGTGAAGAGGCCTCACTGGTGGCCTTGCCATGACGCCGCTTCCTGTGGCATTCACTCACCTCCATCTACCTCCTTCTCGCCAAAACCGGGTAGGTGCTTCCCTGCCTTCACAGCACCACAAAATCTCCACTGCTCGAGAGCTGTCTCTGTCTTCTCTGCTCTTCTTCCGCACCGGCGCGGATTGTCGTCAGGGTCTTCTGCGGCCTCGCTCACCTTCTGCCCCAAAGACTCAACCACCTTCGCTGCAGCCTCCTCGTCCACCACCTCCCCCAAAGCTTCGCGCCACTACAAGCCCCTCCGAAGGCCGCCCCCGTCCTCCGGCTATGACTTTCCTTGGCGCCCCTAACACCCGCCCGGAGGAGGACTATCGATCGCCAACGCCCACCACGCCGACCGTGCTTGCCAGATCGGGAGGCTATCTCTCGCTCTCGGGCGCCGCAGGCGACGCCAACGCTGATGATAGGGAGGTGGCCGAAGCAGTCCGGCGTCGCTTTGGCCTGCGGCGCGAGGACGTGGCCATCTCCCTCCACCACCCGGAGGCTTTCCTCCTCAAGTTTACCAGCAAACAAGACCGCGACAGAGTGCGCGAGGCAAAAAAGTTCCACCACGAAGCCCTGGAGATTCACGTGCGACCGTGGAGGTCATGCCTTCGGTGCTGCCATGTTCTTTCGGGTTCGGCTTTGCCTTGAAGGCGTCTCGGTGTACGCCTGGACCCCGGAGGTGGTGGAGCACATCGTAGGAAGGAAATGCTCGCTGCTCTCCTTAGAAGGGGTCTCGGCAAGCCTCGAAGACACAAGAACCCTCAACCTTTGGGCCTGGACGTCCAACCCCAGCTTGATCCCGAAGGTGGCCTGGCTCACCTTCACGCTTCGAGGTGAGGTCTCCTCTCGGCCAGAATCACGCTCCCGCAGCTTGGACAAATGGAGGCGAGGACTCACCCACCGGGTGATCATTCACCTGGACTACGTTGAGGACCACACCGCCGCACCTCTAGACGACTTCTGTCGGCGGATATCAGACCTTATGAGCTGTGGCACAACCCGGCTTCCACGAATTTGGGAGCGTGATGGGCACGCCGGAATCCAAAGGCGGGCCGCCCCACAACCCTCTCAACTCAGGCGGCGGAGAAGGAGGCGCACCTAGCCTCCCAACAAAGGCGGCGCCCGCAGCCCACCGCCGATCACAGATCACTCGGCCATGACGATCACCCCTCCAACCTAAACTGGAGACCCAAAAACAACGAAGATAGCGACGAAGACGAAGGCCGCCACCATTTCAGCAACCTTCAACGCGCCAGAAGCTCATTTTTTCTTCGCTGCGCCTCGGCCGGTCGTGTGTGATCGCTCACACGCCCGCCGGGACACTCCTGGGGGCCAACAGGACGGCCAAGACCGGCCGGTCGCCTCATGAGGAACTCCCTACGACTCTGACTCCACTCAGTGCCCCACCCTCGCCGTCGCAGGAGCAAGTTCAAGCAAACACCGATCAAGCCCTACAAGACCTCTTCGCCTCCTACGCCAAGTCCCTGCGCGCTGCCCTCCACGAGGTTTTCGACTCCGGCCTCTCTTCGAGCCCCACTCAACCTCCCATTGCTGCGGAGGTGCGTGCTGCTTGGCTGCGCAAGGTGGAGGAGTACCTAGGGGCTTCCTCAGCGGCGGCAGTGCAACTCGGCATCGCACCGGGTCCGGCGACTCCCCCAACTCCCAGGCCAACCTGGGCGTCCTTCCTACAAGCGGCAAGCAAACTAGCTATTCCAGCATCCCCGAAAGAAGACCCAAGCAAGAAGCTAACACTCAACTTTCCTCCCCAGTTCCAGGCGGGCGAGGCGATTTCAACCCAGGGGCAGCCTGGGGCAGCTCAGATGGCAAGTCCACTCCTTACCTCCAGCCTCGGGGAATTAGAGGAGACACTGCCTGGGATGACTCTTGTGGCTGTGAACCTGCCCACCATGCCGAGTTCTGAGGGTGGCTTTGAAGGCCAGAACCAGGGGTCGCAGGTGATACGTCCTCCCATGTTCTTCAGCATGGGCCCCCAACCTGAAGAGCTCGAATCCACACTCCAACAGCTCCACGTCGGGAACCCCCTCTCTACTCCGAAAGAACTGAAGATCGTCACGGCTGTGGTGGCCGTGGCGTCTAATCTTTGGGATGTCGCCACGGGTCGGGTCCTATCTCGGGAGGCCTCATCCCAGGGTCGCCTAGACCTTCACAGGAGTCTTCCACCCAGGAGCTGCGAGGGGGGTCTCCGGATCTGGCATTCCAGGTTCCACTCGGTCCCTCTCCTCCTCAATCTGGCGCTGATTTTTCTTCCCGTGCCCCCATGCAGCTTATGTCTGGCGAGTTTTCTCTTGCCCACCAGGAGACGGCAATCCTCTTCCCTCCCCTTCAACCGGCCCAGATTGCACTCCAGCGGCGATCGGCACCCTAAGGGCCCTAAGTGGCCGGGCGCTAACTCGAGATGGTTTCCCTTGGTGCCCGATGGGGAGGCTCGCTCCCGACCGATCCCTCGAGCTGATTGGTGGGATCCTCACCGCCCCGACCCCAAATTGCGGCCACAGTTACCCTCAGACTCCAGAGATCACAAGACGAGGAGCACCAGGAAACTGCACAAGACGAGGAGCTTGCGACAGCACAGTGGCAAGCCCTCCAGACGACCTTGTTCTCCACCCCGACTCCTCCGATCATCGTCTCACGGGTCTCTCTTCTGAGAATCGCTGGCCGGACGTACCAATCCTCGTCGTGGCGTTAAGCAGCGCCAAGAAAAGAACAGCTCAATCCTTCAACGTGCCCAGAAGCCCTTGCCCACAAGCCGGGCACTCGCTAAGGATCGCCTCACGGAGATCGCGCTCAAAAGTACATCGCAACTTTCGAGGCCCTCCGGAAGCCACAATCTCACTCTGGCGCGGCTCTTCAAGGTGGATCGGGCTCACTTAGCAAAGGATGACGCCTCGGCGAACTTAGCGGCCCTGCCGGACAGCCAGGAGACCGAGGTTTCGTCCACATTGTTTGCTGCTACACCTGCAGCTGCAAAGGGCGCCATAGTGGTGCCGACGTAGAAGCCGGAGTCCTTGCCCATGCAAAGACACGAAGATTTCAGGACCATGTAGACCTCCCCTGATGCTTTTGTTGACCCTACGGTTCCTGTGCCTTTTGCTGCTTTGTTGACGTCTAAGTTTCTGTTGTTTCCCCTTAGTACTTCGGTCATGTTAAGTCCTTGGACGAACTCTACGCACTCGCTGGTTAACCCCCGCCTCCTGTTGAGCTCATGTGCACTGAGGATGTCCAGACTCCAGTTGTTTATTGTGTTCTCGAACGTCAGACCCCTGCCGCTCCCCTTCGGTCTCCAGTGCTGCGTAACTCCCGTGTGGATGTCAAGTTCTCTGCAGTTCTCCCTTACCTGTTTGCTGATGCCAATTCAACTGAAAGAGTCAACTTGGTTGCTGAAATGCCCTTTAAGCATTCGCGCCGCGCCGCCTCGGTGTTGATGGCGGCGGCTTCGCCATGCCTTTTTTCCCCGACAAAAGTCGCATACCCTTCGATTTTCGCGCTCGCTTGCTCCTCATCACGGTGGCTGCCGCTTGACCCTCGGCCCTATTGTCATTGGGCGGAGGTCTCGCGGCCGATCGCTTCCTCCAGGTGTCCTGGCGAAGACCGAAGAAAGGGTTCCATGCTGTCGAGCCTCCTTGCCGCAAATCCTTTTTCTCCTAGGCCACCTCCTTCTCTGCGGCCGCAACCTCCTATCATGACAAGCCCTTGCATCAACATTCTCTGCATTGAACGTGCGGGGTCTCAACAACCAGCTCGCAGACGCGCTGCTCAGAGACCTCAACTCCACGACGTGCCATCTTGTTTGCTTGCAGAAACTAAGCTTGCCTCCGTGGACCAAAACCTCGCTTGCTCTCGGGGTTACAACTCGCGAATTTTGCCTACAACCCGGCGGAGGGTTCATGGGTGGAATTCTCTGCTTTCGAACAACGAGATCATTGCAGATGAGATGTTCTCATCTCGGTCTTGATCTGTCGGCGACGGTTCGACTAAAAGAGTGCAACTCGCCCTTCCGCCACGATAGTTTACTGCCTTCCAACTGAGACTCAAATCGGCCTTCCTTCAAGAAATCGCCTCTCTTAAACCTACCACCGCACTAACCGGCCGGGTCCTAGGGGACTTCAACCTCATCTATCGAGCTCAAGACAAAAACAACTCCAACATTAACCCGCGTCGCATGGCGCAATTTCGCAACACGCTCAACGCTTGTGAGCTCAAAGAAATACACCTCCAAAACAGAAAATTCACTTGGAGCAGCGAACGCCGGAGGCCTACCACCGTCAGCCGATGAGTCTTCTCAAATGAAGGGATACCCTCTTCGACAACCACGCCCTTCAAAGGCCGTCTCTTCGATCTCCGATCATTGCCCCCTACTCTTGTCCAACTCTTCCGGACCCGCTCGACCCAAAACTTTTCGTTTCGAAAACTTCTGGATCAGGATGCCAGGTTTCTTCGAGACGGTTAAAACCGCCTGGCTAGCCCCCTGCCTGCACACCAAACCCATGCATAGGTTGCACCACAAGCTAGCTTCCACAGCTTCCGCTCTTAAATCGTGGAGCCTCTCCCTCTTCCCCTACCAGTGCTCTTCCTCCATATAGCTTTAGAGCTCATCCTCAGGTTCGACATGGCCCAAGAGCGCAGGGCCTTGTCCCCTTCCGAACTGACCTTGAGGTCCCACCTAAAGAAGAGAGTTCTGGGACTAGCAGTGATCGAGTGAACCAGGAAACGCCAGAGCTCCCGGATCACAAACCTCAGAGAAAACGACGCAAACACAAAGTTCTTCCATATAAAAGCAAACGATCGTAAAAGGAAAAACCACATCCAAAGACTCCAAAATGGCTTGGGCTGGGCAATCTCGCACTCTGAGAAAGAGGACATAACTCAAAAGCATTTCCATGAAATGTTGGGCAGACCGGCCCCGCGAGACATCGATCTCAACTGGGAGGCACTGCAACCCCGACACAGATTTACATACTCAGCAAAGATTTCTCGGAACTCAAGTGCGCCTTGCTCTAGCCCAACTACCGGGAGACAAAGCACCGGGGCCGGAGGGTTTCTCCACAAATTTCTACAAATCCTGCTGGCCAATCATTAAAGCAGAAATCATGTCAGTGTTCCACAGCTTTCATTCCCTCCGCACGTCGAATTTCCACTTACTCAATACTACAAACATTGTCCGATCCCAAAAAGGAGGGTGCCGAGCAAAGTGCAAGATTACAGCCTATTAGCCTTATACATGGGATCGAAGTGGATCGCCAAAACGTTAGCGCCAAGGGGTGGACGCCTTTCCTCAATATCTTGGTTTCATGAGCCCAGAGTGCCTTCATCAAGACCAAGTATCCACGACAACTTCCTCTACGTCCATGAACTCGATTAGAAGACTCCACCACTCCAATACCCTTCTCTCTTCTTCAAGCTCGACATAGCCAAGGCTTTTGATTCAAATTCACCGACTACCTTCTCGACTTCTTTGCACAAAAGAGGCTTTCCTCCGGTGGATTAACGGGTGGCGACTCATAAGGTCCGCCTCATCGAGTTCTCCTTAATGGCATTCCCTGCAATGCGATCACTCATGGGCGGGGTTGCGGCAAGGAGACCCTCTCACCCTTCCTCTTCATTTTGGCCATCGATCCCATCCAAAGCCTCCTCGAGGTGGCAGCGGACCAAGGCATCTCGCCCCTTCGTGACCGCTTTGCGGACTTAGAACATCCATTTACGCGACGATGCAAAGAATCTTCATCAACCCTAGCCCAAGTGAAATTTTCTTAACCACCCAAATCATCCTCAATTTTGGGAAGGCCACCGCCTTCACACCAACTTCCAAAAAGCATTGTGCTCCCTATAAGTCAGGACCATTTAGACCTTACCTCGGTGCTCCAAGATCGCCAAAGAATCGATCAACCTTCCGATCAAATACAGGACTCCGCTCACCTCAGACGGCCCCAAAAGTGGACTTTCAACCGCTCCTCAACAAAGTGGCGGCGAAGAAGAAGCAGGAGTTAGCGGCGCTTACTTTCTCCAAAGGGATTTGCCACTCTTGTCAACCGGTTCTCACCTCGATCCCAATTTATTTCCTCACAATCTTCAAAATACCCAAAGCAATTATCCTCTCCATAGATAAGTTGAGGAGGCGGTTCCTTTGGGCCGGCTACGAAAACCTCTCGGGCGCAAACTGCAAAGTCAACTGGGACAGAGTGTGTCGCCCAACCCACCTTGGCGGTTTAGGCATCCTTAGCCTCCCGCACTTCTCCTAAGAATCGACAAATACTGCTCGCAAGAATGGAAGAACCCCACTAAACCACAGGTTGGCATGGAAATCCTTGCGATGACACGGACCAAACCTCTTGGCAAGAAGAACACGGATCTCCTCGGGGGCGGGAAGACGACCAAATTCGGTTCTCGGCGTGGTTATTTGGCGAGATCCCCAAAGTCATAGCCCCAAGATCTTTGCTTCCTCAAAGCGTAAAAAGCGATCAGATTCTCACCTCACGTAATCGGGACGGTGGGTGCAGGACATTAACCAATCGACGGGTTTCTCGGTCGATCACATCGATCAATTCGTACGACTGTGGACCAAGATCGAACAAGTTCAACTACTTCAAAGGCACCCCGGATGCGATATCCTGGAAGCAAAACTAGAATGGATCTTACTCCTCCAGATCCGCCTACGCTCTACACTTTTTGGGTTCCTTAGCGACCGACTTCAAACCTTTAATCTGGCAAACCCAGGCCCCGCCAAAGGGTAAGCTCTTCGCTTGGCTAGCAATCCAAAACAGACTGTGGACCTCCGACAGGCTCGGAGCAAGGGGTTGGCCAAACAACCACTTTTGCCCCCTTTGCAGACACACCCCAGAATCAGTGTTACACCTTTTTGCTTGATCACATTACTCGTCAGATGGAAGCTCATGGCGGATCGGATCGGTCTCGACGACTTTCAACCCTCCACTTGGTCCCTTGCACAAACATTCTTACCGGTGGTCCAACGTGGCAAAATATCAGTCCTTTCAGAAGACTAGGACGACGACCTTGATCTTAATCGTGCAGGAGCTTTGGAAGGAACGTAACACGAGAATTTTCAATAATAGAGCAACAACGCCCTTGACCTTCTTGCTAAAATTAAGGAGGAGGGACGAGCTTGGCACCTCGCGGGGGCCAAATCCTTGGAGTTTTTTGTTTCTTTGTAATTTCGGCCCTGTTTTTTTAACTCTGGTTTCGTGCGGACCTTGTTCCGTTCCTGCTCTATTAATATAACAGGCAACTCTCCTGCCGGTTTCCATTCAAAAAAAAAAAGACATACCTGTAGGCAAAGATTCGTAAATGCGCACGGCATACTGCAGCACACTACGGTGAAGTGATAACTGTCCTGTAGAAGAAGAAGCCGCTCCACTACTGTTACGGTCTAGACCAAGTAAGATTATGCTTGTTCCCCGTATTTTTTGCAGTTTTGGTTTCATGCTCGAACTTTGCTGTACCGCCTGACTTCACTCAGGTTAAAATAGAGTTTATGTAGTACAATAGTTGGTCTGTCTGGGTTAACTGGCCAAGCCTAGTAAATGTATCTATCCTACTATGATTTTGCTCTCTTTTTCCACCAGACATCGAGTTCTACTCTAATCTCTAACCAATTTCCCAATCCCCATCGTCGCGGCCGGCGAGCGGATATGCCAAGTGGCTCTCGCAGGCATGAAGCGCAGCAGCAACCGGACAGCGCTATATGACACAAACCTGTGTGCAATGTGACCGCGTTTTATTAGCATCCTCTAAATTTTAGTTCAGGATTTGACACTGTGTCCAGCTACACAGTACTCCTGATATCGTATCTCAAGTTGTTGCTTCTTTCATCCATCCACGCAGAGTCCATCCGATTCATTCTTTTCGACTCCAACTGGCTGGCTGGCTGGCTGGCCACAGACATTGCATTGCTCGATCATTACAGCTGCTGCTGGATCTTTCTGCTAATGCTGGATCATTACAGCAGTAGCAGCTGTCTTGTCACATGTGCTGCTGCTACCATGCTGATTCAGTTATACTAGAATGATACCCGCGCCACCGTGTTCGGCGCGGGCATTCCACGCGCGTGGCCCCGTTCGTCCAAAGGCCCACCACAGACGTGCGGCGAAGTGAGCGTCGCTCATTTGCACGAAGCAAAGCGGGTCAATCGGACGGACACGAGCGTTGGTGCGGAGCGATCCGAGGGCATACGTTTCACGGGCGACATGCCCGGAACGTCCGCTCACGCTTTTCACCGGCTGTTAAATAAGGCAATATGTACTGATTCAGTGGATGACTCCTTGTGAATTGCACAACTCCCTTCTCTGGATGCTCAGATGCCTACTCTGAGGTGCCCTCACCTCGCCTCTAAGCACAACCGGCTTGCCAAATGTTCTTTACCAGTTGAAAATGTTCAACTATCGACAAGCTTTGGAATAAAAAATTCCTATTTTTCATGTTTTTTAGAGAGAGCTTTTTCAGTGGTTTTTACATGTTCTCGGCAGTTGAGCTTTCAAGCCCGGCAAAGTATGGCGTCTAAAGCACGGCCACGAGTCAACACCCGTTGACTGCCAGGTGGGCCTAGACTCACCCTCCTCGGCATCTGCCCCACCACAATTCCCCTCCTGGAACTAATTATCCACTAAGCACGACCGCAATGTGCTTTTAGCTTCGATTGAGAACATGCAGTATGCTGTGACGGTGGATGTTCTACACACTGTAAGAATATTTTACTGTCTTGTTTTTCTTCATATTGTTTTTTAATCCAAAATAAGGAAAAGATTTCTAAGGAAAATTCTTGCACAATCACCTCATTATGGGTTAATTTCAGGTGTTTTCTGCTTTTGGTAATGTCCAAAAGATTGCAATGTTCGAGAAGAATGGTGGAATGCAGGATCTAATTCAATATCTAGATATGTGCCAGCTGCTGTAAACCCACCGGATCATGATCTGTTGCAAAACTGTCATGAGCAGAGAGCTTCCAGGATCTCCCAGGAGGTCCCTTAAGGCCATCCGAGAGGTCAAGTTCACCCAGAAGGTCCACTAAGACCTCCCAGAAGGTCTAGACCACCCGAAGGCCCCTCAGAAAGCATTTGAAGGTCTATCAAGATCGCCCGAGAGGTCCAACAAGACCACCCAGGAGATCTTGCCGAACCACCAGGAGGTCTGAGAGTGGCCGTGAGGTCTAGGACTCCCCAATTTCACAACCAAACCCGAAGGAGGTCATAAGACTAGGGATTTTTCAAGACCTTTGTGTACTGGGCTAGTCCCAAGATCAACTGCTAACCCACACAGTACCAAAAGTGGTGACATCCACAACGTGAACTTTATTACAAAATATCAACAGAGTTGCTTACAAAAGTGGCATTGGGCCGAACATAAAATACAAAAGGATCAAGGAAACGGTGGTCCATCAGCACGCCACAGGCAACTGACTGGAGGCACAACCTAGTCGATCTGGTCTTCTGCACTGTCAAAGCCTTCTCCTACCAAAGGTTATATTGAGCAAGCGTGAGCATAACAACCGTGCTCGCAAGTCACACCCGTGGATTAACAAAATGAAATGTATAATGGATATTTCAACGGAGGGCATAATATGGTTGATTTGCACAAAGCCAAGTTTCATTCAATTACATATACTAAGTTCCAAGACAGGTAATCCTATAATTATAATTCATTTTCTCAAATCAATTTTATAGTTGGATAACATTCATCATCAAGTGGTGAAGGATACCCTCTTGTCACATAGCTCCCCGCGCAAAACCTGTGGGATAGGAATCCCAACAGAAATCAGTTTGTCAAATCTTTTCAAAACAAAAACAACATCTAACTAAGAGCAGCTTTGCTAGCATATCCTTGACTGCGGACTCAGCTATTGGAATAGATTTTCACTTTGCAGAGGTGTACAGCTTTACCCACATGACATGATTTCTCCAGTTTGTTTGGCATTCGTCAATGCCACCTCATACTTCCTTTGGTGAGAGGTCTAGAGCTCATGACAAGGCCTTTACAATGCATTATTCCACCGCAGTCCTCTATCGCTAAGGTTTCGTCCCATGTGGATAGAAACCCACAGAGTTCATGGCCCCCTCTTGCACTAGTGGGAATGCATGTACGTAGGTCATGAAAGACCACCCAACTCAATCATATGGGCAACTACAGTGGAACTTTGCAAATTAATCAGCCAGGTCCTACCCATACAGGACATGTGGTTGCACGGTGAGGCATGGCAAAATACACTCAAAGACCAGTCCTTAATTGACTAGGGTGACTACCACAGAACCCCTGAGCCTCAACTCTACTCAAGTTGAGCTCGTGCATGGACATTCGTTTGAAAAGACTCATTATAAAAAGAGGGAGAAGAGAACTGAAGGATAAGAGAAATGGAGGAGAATATTACACCACCACACCCAATACTTCACCAAAACTTGGTTCACACAACTGAGAGGAAGGAGATGTCGGACTCGTCGGCGAACTTCTATGCAAAGATACTGCGGAAGTGCAAGTGGCTTGCTGAGAGGGCTAAACCCTACCCAGATTATTCTATGAAGGATGCGTCGGTACCATCGGAGTTCCTATGCTCGCAATGTGCGTGCGAAGAACCAGTTAAGATCATCTAGTCCACACACCCGATGACGGCCACCCGGGCGTACTACACGTGCAGGAACGTGCTCGTAAGCGAATCTTGCACACACATAAATTTTTCACATCTCACGTTCCATTCCACAAATTCCTAACTACATTTGCACATAATGACAGCCGGAGATACGATGCAACTTCTTCTAATGGATCGGCGGCCTGGACATGTATGATATGGCATTCATCGAGTAGACGTACATGTTGAATTATGTGATGCGAGCCGAGACCTTCAAATGCTGAAAACCTTACGTCCCTGACCCTACTGAAAAGTCACAGGACGAGCCTAGGAAAGCAAAGTGGTGGTAGAGGACCCCGAACAGAAGTCCGAGTATGACCAAGCGAAGGGCGGTGCACAAGAGGAAGGCTCTTGCTAGTGAGACCGACGGGCGTCCTAGTGCTCCCTGTTGTCTGGGTGCAGTCTGGAACGAAGAGGTAAGTTATATTCAGTTTACATCCTAATTATTAATTTGGACCTACGTTGTGCTATATATCCTAACATCATTCAATCGTTCAGCCCGTCTCGCAGAACATGGCTGATTTCGAAAATAGCTACCGTCACAGACAGTCCAGAGACAAGGGGAAGAGACCGATGGACCGTCAGGACTAGTCGATTTTGATTCAATCAACCTTTTTTTGGATTCCAAAAAGGCACACATGTATCGTAGGTGTATTTCGATTTGTTGATTCATGCATGTCGGCGTTTCTAATGTACGTAATCAAACCCAGTGCGCCATGTAATTCGTAATTAAATTATGAAGTCTTTCAAACTTAAATATCCTTTCCCAAATATTTTGACTATTAAATATTACGTAATATTTTCCTGAAAGAATCAGTTCCACGAACAGTACAATCATGACAACAACGCGCATGGCAACCCTAAACCCAAATATATTTGTCAGGTTTAGTTTAATACCACCGCTCCTTCATTCCGTTTCACGAAATACCAGTCTCATCACATCTTTGTTATCTACCCTATTTAACTCAGTTGCCTCTCTCCCTTATCCCCTTTTGTTCTCATTTGTCACCCCTCTCTCCCTTCTCCCCCATGTGAGCTTCTCTGTAGATGGTGGTCGCTCGCTAAGTTGCTCCACTAGTTGGTGGTGAGGGAGGAGGGGGCTTTGGGAGGAGGTTGCCCCCGCCATGCTGGACACACGAGGAGACGCTTGCCCTCATCGAGGCGTACCGCGACAAGTGGATGGCGCTGCACAAGGGCAACCTCAGGGCGGCGGATTGGGACGAAATCGCCGGTGTCGTGACCACCCGCTGCGGGAGGTTCCCCACAGCCACCCACAAGGTACGGCGTGCAGTGCCGCCACAAGATCGAGAAGCTCTGGAAGAGGTACCGCGCCGAGCGGGCACGCTCCATCGGCAGCTCCAAGGATCAATACTTGATTGGCAGATGCATGGGAGCCGGATTTGACTGGTTCTTGACCTACCGACAATGGCAAGTGGTCCCTCCAAATAAGTCGTCGGGGAGGTTGTCGGCTGGTAGCGTCGGCGCCTCGTGGGTCGACCCGGCGATCTCCTCAGAACTTGGTGACGTCGTGCTCGACGGAGGGTCCAAGATGGTTTGGTACCGATGCCTTGGCAGCAGTTCACCTTGAACACAAGCAATGCAGACGCTGCGTGCTCGTCGGCATCCTTGTACACCTTCCCGAACCTCTGCATGAAGCTGGCGAAGTGGGACTCCGCGTTCAGCTCCAGGTCGTTGTCGTCGGCATCGGCGCCACCGACGACCTATCAGATCAGGGGATCCTCGTTGGCCGTCATCGGGGAGAGGAGGAGGCCAAGGAGCAGGAGGGGAAGGAGGCGATGATCCATCGAGAATTTCTTGCTTTCCCCTTCGCTTGTTTGGATTGCTGAATTTGCTTGAGGTCCATTCTTCACAAATAGGGGAGAGAGTAAGCCTTGACAAAACTCTTTTTTTTTTGAGAGGGGGGGGGGGTTGTGTAATTAGGTAATTTTATATGGGGCTAACGGCAAAGCCAGGAGAGATGATAGATGTGTTATTTTATGAAACAGAATGAAATGATGGTGATATTAAACTGAACCTAAAAATTATAATGGTATTAAACTGAATCACAGTTTTTCTGATGGTACCAACCCAATTATACTGTAAATAAATAGGGTTTCGCTTCAGCCCGAACCCCCCCGAGTTTAGAACACGACGACGAACTCACCTCATCACACCACCAGTTTCGCAGAGCGAAGCGGAGCACGATGCGCAAGTGGGCGCTCTCCTCCGCGCTCCTCCTCCTCCTCCTCTTCACCACCCTCCCCGATCCAGGAATGTCTCTGCCGCTGCAGTTCTTCTCCCCTGAATTCTTCGCCGTTTTTTTTAACGATTTTTGCGGGAGTTCAGCAAATTTAGGTGCTAGCTTTGTGATCCGTTGGTTTTGGAGAGACTGCTAGTAGATTCGATCTCACTCCGTAGCTTATTAGCCCTTCAGCTCGCTTCGCTGTGTGATTTTTTTGGGTGGTTATTGGTGTTACCCCTTCCTCCCGATAGGCGCGCGATGTGATGAATTCGTAGTGATAAATTGCTTCTAGTTGTTTGATCCGTTGGTATAGATGTGAGTGGTACTGGGTGCGATCTCTGCTGGTAATCTCAGTCCAATTTTCCTTCTAGATCTCGCGTTTTCAATTCTAGCTTTATGGCGAGGTGGGTTCGCTTCGCGGTCACTCCGATCTGATGTAATGGCAGGGTTTATTTCGAGTTGGAGATCTCTAACTTGCTTCGTTCTTAGATCCGTCGTCCGCTATCGCGCTCCATACTTTTTTCGGCAAATTACGCAGCTAACAATATATGGGGTTTTAATAGGGTTTATTAGTCCTGTAAGCTAATCCATCTCTACCAAACTAGTGTTTGTTTAGAGTAAATCTAGTGCTGCCTGTTACTGATCTAGCGCTCTACCGTACTGTTCTTAGTGAATTTTAAGGACCCTCTACCCCGAATCCACATGTAATGTTCTACCTCCATTCTACACCTAATAGTTCGCTTCCTGTACTGCAGCTAAGAAGTTCCAAGTGAATGCCGAGGAGAGCAGCGATGACACAGCTGGCCTGCCCAAGGTGGAGGAGAAGCTTGGTGCCGTTCCGCATGGCTTGTCCACCGACTCTGAGGTTGCCCAGAGGTGCGCATGATCTTCCGATCAGTGCTGACCGTTTCCACCTTGTCATGTTGTTGACATTTGTACGAACAATGTGGTTTTGATTTGTGCAGGGAGGCCGAGTCGATCTCGAGGAAGACCCTCAGGAGCTCGGCAGAGAAGTTTGAGTTCCAGGCCGAGGTGTCCAGACTCATGGACATCATCATCAACTCACTCTACAGCAACAAGGACATCTTCCTGAGGGAGCTCATATCCAATGCATCTGATGTATGTATTGCATTTGACCCCCTGTATTTAGGTTGCATTGTGGGTGCTACAAATTAAGGGTGGTATTTTTTTTTGTGTTTGTAGGCTTTGGATAAGATTAGGTTCCTTTCCCTTACCGATAAGGAGGTTCTGGGCGAAGGTGACACTGCTAAGCTTGAAATCCAGGTACAGTTTACTGCAAAGCTGAGAGGAGAGCCTTTTTTTTTGTTTGGCATGTCTTGCTTTAGAAATATACTTTAAGGCATCTGGTGTGTGCACATGCAGATTAAGCTGGATAAGGAGAAGAAGATCCTCTCCATTCGGGATAGGGGTATTGGTATGACCAAGGAAGATCTGATTAAGAACCTTGGAACCATTGCGAAATCTGGGACTTCAGGTACTGCCCTTTCCTACCGATTGCTCCACTCCAAGATGTGTGAAATCTTTTTAGATCAAAGTCAGCATTATCTATTAGCTCGTGAAGAAAATTTTGCAGAAAGTACAATTAACGCATAAGTAAATTCTTGGATTGTGCTCTAACGTTAATTGATTGCAACTTTTGCAGCTTTTGTGGAAAAGATGCAGTCTGGAGGTGACCTCAATCTGATTGGGCAATTTGGTGTTGGCTTCTATTCAGTATACTTGGTTGCTGACTATGTTGAAGTGATCAGCAAGCATAATGATGACAAACAGTAAGGCATTGTTGCCCCTGTCTTTAATACAGCAGTGATGCATTGTGTATTTGGTTCATACCTTGCCTTCTCTTTGCAATTTGCTTCATGTTGTTGTGGCGTTGTACTTTTGATAGATATGTGTGGGAGTCCAAAGCTGATGGATCATTCGCTATCTCCGAGGACACATGGAATGAACCACTGGGCCGTGGAACTGAGATAAGACTACATCTCCGAGATGAGGCCAAGGAGTACTTGGAAGAAGACAAGCTAAAGGTATCACCATATTAGCATGCATTTTATTACGATTAATTGGTTTCTTGTTGCAACATCAAATATGCAATGTGCACAGAGTTGTAGCTGGGATCTGTATTTCAACTTGAAGTCCAGCTGCGTAGTCTGAATCAAACATTCGCCTTAAGTAGTGTAGAGAATGATGTTTCTGATCGTGAGATGAAGGATTCATGATCCTATTTGCGGTACGTGCTTGGCACGTAAGAACGTGGTATGTAGCGATGCTTTGTAAGCTTCAGTTAGATGCTAACACTTGGCTTCTGGTTTGCTGGATCTTTGTTCTGCAGTTCTGTAGGCATGGATTGCATGATTATGCCTGTGATGATATGATATTCTCAAGTATCAGCCTGTCACATCAGTATTTTGTGTACTTCAATGAATTTGTATGACTAATGCCTGTTTGTTAAAGGTATAGGTCCAGCAGCCTTTGAAAATAGGAAACTGAGACTGCCCTTTCACTAGCCACGAAATAATTGCTGACAGTACTAACTAGGAAGTCCAACCTGACCTTTTCTAAATCCATAGTTTCATACTAGTAATTTTGTTTTATCTTTGCAATAAGAGCAAATTGTTGTGCAACTGTCCCTCATCAGAACATTTCATTTTCATTGAGTGCATTCATCACTCATCAGTTGTCACGACCTAACGATCGTATCGGGTAGTTGTGAGTAGTGGGTGGCTTTGGGCCTGTTTTCCGGCGAGGCGCCCTGACGAAGATAGATAGCTAGGGCACAGGAACAGCAAGGCGCAAGGGAAAGGGCGCAGAGCAAGGGTTTGGCACAGAGGAGATAAATTGAGAGAGGGAGATTGGAGATAGCTTTTCTGATTGCCTTCATTGATAAACATAGCATCCTTATATAGTGGATGCTGCCCCTAACAAGAACTCTAATACAATCCTTTATCGAAACCAATCTCTTCCTAATTCCTAATTGTCCTGAAGGGACTTATCTAATTTTTATGGTATCGTGCAAGGGCAAGTGGAGATGTTTGAAGTCTCTTGTTATGTTACATATCATAGTCGTTTCCAACTAATAGTTGCACTGGAGACATTATACAACAAAACACATCTGTTATTTTGAGCATCTTCATGTTATCATTTGTCTAACATGTGTGCTTGTTTCTCAGGACTTGGTGAAGAAGTACTCTGAATTCATCAATTTCCCCATTTACTTGTGGGCAACCAAGGAGGTTGATGTTGAGGTGCCAGCTGATGAGGAATCAAGTGAAGAAGAGGAATCAAGTAAGTTTTTGGTCAATCTTATTCATTTTTCTTAGATGGCACCCATGTTGTGGGCAGACGAGCGCTAATGCATGATGTATTTCTTAATAGCCACAGAGACTACAGAGGAAGAAGAGACAGAAGAGGGTGAAGAGAAAAAGCCCAAGACGAAGACGATAAAGGAAACTACTTCTGAATGGGAGCTTCTGAACGACGTGAAGGCTATATGGCTTCGAAACCCCAAGGAGGTTACTGAAGAAGAATACTCAAAGTTGTACCACTCACTAGCTAAGGTACAGAGTACAGACTGTGGTGATGAATCTATAGGAGAAAAACCTTTTTTGAAAGAAAGCCTTATGTATGCCCTCATTGCCTTGTAGAAGAAAGTAAGAAACCTTGCCTAACTTCACATTTTTTTGTAGGACTTCGGTGATGACAAGCCTATGGCTTGGAGTCACTTCATTGCTGAGGGAGATGTTGAGTTCAAAGCTTTGCTCTTTGTTCCCCCGAAGGCTCCACATGATCTCTATGAGAGTTACTATAACTCTAATAAGTCAAACCTCAAGTTGTATGTTAGAAGAGTTTTCATCTCTGATGAATTTGATGAGCTTCTTCCAAAGTATCTCAGCTTTTTGAAGGTACTGGATTGCTACTTCGTGAGTAGCATACTATTCCATTCATTGACTTATGCAGACTAAACTTGTAACACGCAATTCTCTATAGGGTATTGTTGACTCAGACACACTGCCTCTCAATGTATCACGAGAAATGCTTCAACAACATAGCAGTCTGAAGACCATCAAGAAGAAACTGATCCGCAAAGCTCTCGACATGATTAGGAAAATTGCTGAGGAAGATCCTGATGAGTACAGCAACAAAGAAAAGACAGGTAACTGGGTTTGCTGTCAATGTCAAGTCACATACTTTATATTTACGATGATAGTCCTCATAAATCATCTTCTGTAAGCAGATGACGAAAAAAGTGCAATGGAGGAGAAAAAGGGCCAGTATGCCAAGTTCTGGAATGAGTTTGGCAAATCAATCAAGCTGGGGATCATCGAAGATGCAACCAACAGAAACCGTCTTGCGAAGCTTCTGAGATTTGAAAGGTTTGTCTTGGATACTGCCTTCCATTAATTGTTACTGTAGTTCTATACATTGGGGAAAAGGAAACTGATCTTGTATCTGTTTCAGTACCAAGTCGGAAGGCAAACTTGCCTCTCTCGATGAGTACATTTCAAGGATGAAGCCAGGGCAAAAGGACATCTTTTACATTACAGGAAGCAGCAAGGAACAGCTAGAGAAATCTCCCTTCCTTGAGAGGCTAACCAAGAAGAACTATGAGGTATGTTATTGTGATGGATGCCTCTTCTTTTTCGTCTCGTATAGTCAAGTTCAATGGCACTATGTGTTCTAAGGGTTCCCGTTAGGGTTTTACATTCTGAAAGTTCTGATTTGAAACCAGCCTGCAATCCTGCACAGCAGTCAATTTACTGAACTGTAATATTTAATTACACATGTCAACTCTAATGCTGTCAGAGTACTTGTCATCCTCTAAATCGTGGATAAACCTCCATGCCCCTCTCTCAGCTTCAGCGTTTGGACACTGCATCTCATGCTTTACCCCCTTTTAGCCTTTTCCAATAGGATAGCCTGAAATCTGGATACAACAGTTTTTGATGTAACAGTGTGCTCAATTTGTTTTGCAGGTTATATTCTTCACTGACCCAGTTGATGAGTACTTGATGCAATACCTCATGGACTACGAGGACAAGAAGTTCCAGAACGTGTCCAAGGAGGGTCTCAAACTGGGCAAGGACTCCAAGCTGAAGGACCTCAAGGAATCCTTCAAGGAGCTGACCGACTGGTGGAAGAAGGCTCTCGAGAGCGAGAGCGTCGACTCCGTGAAGATCAGCAACCGGCTGCACGACACCCCCTGCGTGGTGGTGGCATCCAAGTACGGGTGGAGCGCCAACATGGAGAAGATCATGCAGGCGCAAACCCTTTCGGATGACAGCAAGCAGGCGTACATGCGCGGCAAGAGGGTCCTTGAGATCAACCCCAGGCATCCCATCATCAAGGAGCTCCGCGACAAGGTTGCCCAGGATAGCGAGGTACTGACGCCGGACTGACAAGGCCTCGTGTCTGGTTACTATCTTTGCTTCCAAAGGCTTGCAGACGATGCTAATGTGCTTCTTGATGCAGAGCGAGAGCTTGAAGCAGACGGCGAGGCTCGTGTACCAGACCGCGCTCATGGAGAGCGGTTTCAACCTCCCTGATCCCAAGGACTTCGCGTCCAGCGTCTACAAGTCGGTGCAGAAGAGCCTGGACCTCAGCCCCGACGCCACCGTAGACGAGGAAGAGGAGGCAGAGGAGCCTGAGATTGAAGAGAAGGAATCCACCAAAGAGGAGTCCGAGCCGGCGTCGCAGTATGACAAGGACGAGCTGTAGTGTTCTCTCTCTCGCCCTCCCTAGCTGCTGTTAAATCTAGCTCCTTTTAGGAGAAAAAAGAAACTGTTTCCGTGTTACGATTGCGATGGTTCTGAGGGGCGTCCATTTTTCCATGCGAAAATGCATCATGTTACGGGATCTTGCCATGCACCTAGTTCGGTACTCTGTTCAAGTTAGCGGCTGCCTGATTTCGAGATGGAAGCTTGCCAGGAAATTTATTTAGACCTCGATCGAATGTACGACGGAGACCGTTGCAAACAAAACAAGTGGGTGGTGAAAGCTCAAGTGGTGCAGTAAGATGCTGCCCCCTCTTCTCTTCTGGTCGTCAAAGAAAAGTAACCTAGCTGTCTCACTGTCTGTCTGTCTGTGTCTTCCCGGGCGAAAAAGAAATCTCTCTTTCTTGGAAGCATATGCTAACCTAACAAATCTGCAAGCGATACAGCATACGTTCACGGCGGCATATCTCCTGAACATAGCCTATTCTATGCACATATGGACATAAGTCATCCGGGCTCTTCATCGCGAAATCGATGGTCCAGGGCGAGCGCCGGTGATTTTTGTGTTTTCCCCCCGCGCACAGTTAGCACCGAGTCAATCCCTTAGGCCAAATCGCAAGCGGCGACCATGGCGAGCACCTCTCCGCCTCCCCCTTGTGCTCCGTCGGCGCCACCCTCCCACCAAGTCAACCCTCCTCCCGTGCTAGGGTTTGCTGGCTCTCCGCCTCCCCCTTGTGCTCCGTCGGCGACGCCGCCTCCCTCCCACCAAGTCTCCTCTCCTCCCGTGCTAGGGTTTGCTTTGCTCTCTGCTGGCCGCCCCCGCCACCGCCTGTCCTCCCTCCATCGCCGCCTCCTTCCGCAGCGTCTCACTGCAAGACCTCACTTCCATCGCCACGCGCGAAGGACGAGCGGACACCGATCTCGAATCCGCCGTCCCAATGGCGAAGACGAAGGGCCGCACCACACCACTTCAGATCCGAATGGGCGGGATGGCATGGCGGCGGATGGGCGTGGGCGGCGGCGTGGCAGCCGGATGGGCCAAGGGTTAGGGTTCACTCAGTTCACTCAGATGCACTTTCACTCAGTTCACTAAGAAATGCATTGGATGGGCCAAGCACTAACCCTTGCCGGATTCACTCAGTTCACTCAGATGCACCCTGTGATCCTCAGAAGTGCCATGATTCATGGTGGCTGCAGCAATTCTTCGTGATACAACAGAAAAGCATCATGGTGGAAGCATCAGGTGAGATCTGAACAATTCCAGAAATCTGGAGATTGAGTCAAAAAAAACTTGGAAAGCTGGAGATGAGCCAAGCTTCTGGAGTGATGGACATGTAATACTTGCATCTTGTCAAGAATGAAATGGTTGAGTTTCATTATGTAGACATATTTTTCACTGTGATGTAGCAGTTGAAATGGTTGAGGATCATACATTGATGCTGCTATGGATATCTCACTGTCATTTCCATTTTTCACATTTTATTTCTATTTTTAATGCTTGAACAAAGGCAATTTCATGCATATTAATAAGTTTCTACTCGTAAGGCAAGAGTCGCAAATTAACTATATGACTGACTTTCTCACAACACTCAAACTTGCCCTACTATCGAAAAAGTTCAACAAACCGTAAAGTTCAATAGGTCGCCTCTGAGAAGGTTGTTGTCTCGTCATTATTACATCAAACGCAACATTGTGATGGAGCAGAGTTCCGAGATCTCAAAGTGGACATTAGGGTGGTCCCGAAAAGTCATAGATGAGCCTCGGCTCATTGAATAAAAAGATATGCAATAATAATATTAGGCATGTTGTGTAGTGAACAAACACATCAGGTTTTCTATTCTAAGATGACAGAAAGGCAAGCTCCATTATAGAAAGAAATGGACCATCATAGCGATGCAGAGCAAAACTACGGTGTTAATACCACGAAGCAAATGATGGATGTAAAATGTACAATGATGGTTACTAGTAAAATCTGTCTTCTTTGTGATATTGCATTATGCACAAAAAATAGAAGGTAGTCCAACAAGAACAATATGCTATGGTGCCTGGATTTCTTAGGGCTCCCTTTGATCAAACACATTAGCAATTTCAGTGCAAGTTGCAACATCAACAATTTCAATGGGGACTTCAGTTCAACTACAACATCACAGTGTTGCTCTTTTCATTTCAGCTTTGTAGTTCAAATCCATTTCAACATTACAAACATAGCCTAATGGACATCACATTTCATTGTTTCTTGATCACACACATTTCAATGGGAATTCACAATGTTGTGTACAATGCACAATCCAATAAGAACAATGTATTTGTTTGCTTCTAATCGGTATCTCTCATCGCTTCGCCTGGATCCTTCTGACAGACCAACCGGAGCGACGGAGCGGACCGGAGCTGGGGTCGAGCCCGACGAGGAGCTCGGGAGGCGGCCACGCCTCACTGCAGCTCACTCGGGGAGGCGGGAGGCACCAGACGGAGCCAGCGGCCACGACCGCCGAGTACTTGCTGGCCTTGAGGTACTGGCGATCTGGCCGACAGAAACTGGAGCCCCGCTTGACACCTTGACTTTCCCTCCGCCGCCTCCGTGAACTCATCTCCGAAACCAAAACCCTCGGAGGAGACTCGCCTCAGCTCCGGGGGAGGCGTAGAGGGGGCGCGGGGGGAGGCACAGGGGGAGACTCGCCTCGGTTCCGGCGGAGGAGGCGCAGGAGGAACGCCTCAGATCCGGTGGCGCCAGGCTCCGTGAGGCGCAGGGGGCGCGGGAGGCGTGGGAACCCTAGGCGTGGCCGCGTGGGTGGAGAATGAGGAGAGGGGAGCTCGGGCTGGTGCGGGGCCGAATTGCGAAATCGTGTGGGGGATTTTTCGCAATGATGCGTGAAGTGGGAGGTGGGGGAGAGGACGACCGTGGATGGATGGATGGATGGTGGGGATCTGCTATGTGCATGTGTGCACCAATTGATACATGTGTACCTGATATGCTGCCTACGTTCACACCTCTATACGCGAGAGAATTGCCAATCTCCCAACCCCTCCACGTTGGCGTCTTCCGATTTTTCGCCGAGCACGCGCCGACTGTTGCGAGCCGCCCAATCGCGCGCAGCAGCACATGCGTGGCAAGCCATTTTCCTGATCGTCCGATCGCTTCCAGAGGTGCACGTTTCGCGTCCATGTCATCCAGTCGCGCGGGGCCACACACATGCCGACTGTTCAGAAACGTCGAGTGTGTGCCTACTTTTACATGTCCTTCCACGTGTTCGGTCGTTCCCTCTGTGTTGGCTTCGTTTTCCGTGCGCTGAGGGCCTCCCCCCCCTCTTCCAATCTCCTCTCTTCGTGTGCACATCTTTCTCTCCGCTTCCCATCCCTCCTTGTTGTGCTCCCTTCCTCTCCTCTGCCTACCGCAGTGCGAGCCTTTCTGGAGACGGCGAGGCGCATCCATTCTCCTTCCCTCTCGTGCTCCCTTTTAGGTAGCACCGCCGTTGGCCGTCACCACTTTCGTGTCGATGTCCAAGCTTACTGCTGGCACCATCCATGCCGGCTCCCACCTCTTGGCCTAGCAGTGCCTATAGCAAGCGCTGGCGGCGGTCGTGGCCCCACACGCCACCCGAGGCCGCTGGCTTCATCCAAACCTCGGTGGCCAGACTCTTCCTTCTCCTGTCGCCTCGGCCTCAAGCCTCCTTCCCAACGACAACCACTATTGATCTGTTGCTGATTTTGTGGTAGGTGTTTGTTCCCCTTTTTATCCTCAACTGCTCCTACAGATATTCGATATTCTAGCTACATAATTTGGCAGCAATTTGAGCCGTCGTCGCTGTCTTTTCATGCTTACGCTTTGTTTTGACGGTCAATGCTGCACGTATTGGGATTGAGAGTTCTAAGGAGGCACCCAAGTTTGAAGTTTCATACTCTTGCTTTATCTCCCAGTTCTGATGGATTCACTATTCTTGGGTCTACAGATTCACTGTGTCCTTTTTGGTTGAGATATATTGTTTGTCTCCTTCAGGATTGCATTGTTTGCCCACAACTTTCCATATTCTAAATCAATTGGCTGACAATATGTCATAGTCAGGGATGCACCTCACCATGATGTACATACATGAGATACTTTCTTGATTCACATCTTTGAATCGTGCATGACCTTGAGGCTTTGAGCTAATGTTCTACAATTGTTAACAGTTCAGTGGTAGGTAATTTCCCTACTATTTGTTCTAATTTTAGACTGCATAGCTATATGCGTATCAATAGATGGCAATTTTTAGTGTAGGGGTAAATCAATTCTGTCTGCCTGAAATGCCTCGGGTTTCATGTTTGCAAGAAACTATGAAGTTTTTGTTTATTGATGCATCTGTGCATGTGACATGATAGATAGTGCGTAGTATTAAACTGATTCTTTTCTTAAGCTGGTAGTTTCAGATTGATCTGGATGTAGTATGCTGCTAAAAAAGTTGCCATCACCAGGTATTGCCTCATATGCATGAATTCCAACGTCTCTTTAAGTATGGAACTCTTCCATTCTCTCAAAAAACTTTACGTTGATGCCATATTTTACATTCCCTTTTGTCCTCATTGATATGAATACTTAACCACATACATGTTTTTGTCCACAAGGATAGATGGTTTGAAGAAATTAATCAAACAATATCTTCATAGTGCCTTGGTAGATATCCAACAGTTTAGTGAAAACTAAAATTCTTTTGTTCAATAGCTGGCCTCATTTGTGAAGCTATCCATTACTGTTGCAGATATGTACCAATTATGTCCTTTGCTATCATATATTTCAGCGATTATTGCATTTCCCCCTCTTTTTACAGGATATTACCCAATTAACTGATTATATTGCAGGAAATTGAATCCTGCTGATTCTAAATGAGAAATGATGTGCAAATACGATCAATGTTGCACGTATTGGGATTGAGAGTTCTAAGGAGGCACCCATGTTTGAAGTTTCATACTCTTGCTTTATCTCCCAGATCTGATGGATTCACTATTCTTGGGTCTACAAATTCTTTTTTTTTGTTGAGATATATTGTTCGTCTCTTTCAGGATTGCATCATTTTCGCACAACTTTTTATATTCTGAATCAATTAGCTGACGATATGTCATAATCAGGGATGCACATCACCATGATGTACATACATGAGATACTTTCTTCAGTTCACATGCTGAATACGTGCATGACCTTGAGGCTTTGAGCTAATATTCTACAATTGTTAACAGTTCAGTGGTAGGTAATTTCCCTGCTATTTGTTCTAATTTTAGATTGCATAGCTATATGCGTATCAATAGATGACAATTTTTAGTGTAGGGGTAAAGCAATTATGTCTGCCTGAAATGCCTCGGGTTTCATGTTTGTAAGAAACTATGAAGTTTTTTTTTATTGATACAGCTGTGCATGTGACATGATAGATAGTGCATAGTATTAAACCGAATCTTTTCTTAAGCTGGTAGTTTCATATTGATCTGGATGTAGTATGCTGCTAAAAAAAGGTTACAGCACCGGGTATTGCCTCAAATGCATGAATTCCAACATCTCTTTAAGTATGATCCGACCGCCATTTCTTTTGCAACCTTGTTTTCGAGATGTGCCATTTCCTCGAAAAGCTTGGCTGCTTCATTTCCCGAGCAGTTGAAATCTTCCTAAATGGCTTGGAGATGCACGGTGGGGTCGGAGGCCTTCAGTTTTGCCAAAGCAAAACTGACTCCATTCGCGACAGCTTCTTTCAATGTCTGTGCATGGTTCTCTCGAATAGTCTTAAGCAGGCTTCTGAGGTCTTCGAGTTGTTGGGCAAGGAAGTTGATCTTCTCCATGAGATCTCCTAAGATGGGCAGTTGCACTCCTGATCCCATATCGAAGGGTATTTTATTGAAAGCCTTGACCTTCTCTTCAAGATTTTGCCTAAGGACGGCTTCCTTGCCACGCTCAAACTCAAGAGCTTTTTTTACATTCTTCAATGCTTGAGTTTGCTCTGCACAAATAGACCAAAGAATAAATACATGTAATTAGAAAAGATAGTACACTGGTCGAGTCTACGATCGGTTACCTTGATATTTCTTCTCAATAGTCTCAAGGACTTCTTTGTGTCTGGTCGTCAGATATTCGATCGATCGATCCTTGGCTTGACATTCATTTTCAAGTTGGCTTATCTGGCTTTTTTAGCCATAATCTCTTCTTTAATTTTCTCCGAATCTATCAAATATGATAAGTGGAGAAGTTAATTAATAAGAGAGGAGCAAAATAGGCAAAGAAAGAGAAGGGAAGTCAAGAAGAAACTACTTACTTTCTTATTCGGAGTTCTTCTTCTCCAAGAAATTGATTCGTTGGGTTAGTCCTCCGATCACAGCGAAATTTTCGACCATGTGCTATAGTAGTAAACTTCTTTAAGTTTCTTGATAAACTTTAAGGAAATGCCTATTAAAGTGGTCGTGAATGCTTACCCGGATCGCTACGTCATTATATTTAGCGAAAATGGTATCAGGACTCGTTTCTGCTTGACGGTCCAATATCCTCCCCCAAGCCTCATCGAGCTCTTTATCATCGATGAACCAGGGGCAATAAGGGAAGTTGCCTTGAATAGGAAACTTCCCAGCAGGGGTCGGAACCTACTGGGATCCTTCAGGAACCTCCACCTCCATAAGTGGGGTTGGAGCCACCGCAGATTCCTAAGCAGACACTGGCTTTGCCACCTACTCGGGGGCTGGCTCGACCTCCTTTTCCTCAAGAACTTTCTCCTGAGGGGTGTTCTGGTCGGAAGCAACCGGAACAACGAAAGACCTATAAGGAAAGAAGAAAAGAAGCTTAAAGACTCCAGAACACCAGAAGACTTACCTTCCCTGGAATCCTTGGTCGCTTCATCATGACCAATATGCCAGAGCAGGGAGCATGATCGAAGCTTCAGGGGACTAATCCGATGCATGGAAAAGTCCCTAACCACGTCTCAAGCAGTCAATCCCTTGGCACCGAGGCCTTAGATGGCATCGACCACCCTTCTAACCCGTCCTTCTTTCTTCTCGGTGACCGCCAGTGCAGGTTCTCGCTCACCACTTTGCCGGTGAAGTAAAGGTCGTCCTCTTTTGTGACCGTCATGTAGAACCAGTTTTTCTTCCATGAAGACCATGAGGACTTTGGGTACATCCGGATGTACTCATCGGCCTTCCCGTCGTGGAGTTGCAACGAACACTTCCCAGGTTCGGCCGCCTATTTCCCCGACCTCGCCATCTTATAGAAATACTTGAAGACCTTCAGACTTGGTTGGATCCCCAGGTATGCCTCGTAAAGGTAAACGAAGATGCTGAGGTTGGCGATGGAGTTGGGGGGGGGCTAGATTCACCAACTCGACCTCGTAGTACTCCAGGACTCGGGAGAGGAACTTGTGAGCTGGAAACCTGAGCCCGCACTCGATGTAGGCGAGGAAAATCGGAATTTCCCCTTCTTCGCGGCTCGAAAAGTGTTCTCCGGCCGCCAACCTCTATTTGATCAAACTCTTATCCGGAAGCATCCCGATCTCCTCCAGCGCCTCGAGCTTCCTACTCAGATCTGAAACCAACCACTTGGTGATCGAGTCCGACATAACGAGATCTTTGAGTGGGTGAACAGAGGTCGGAGGAAGCTTTTGATGGAAGAGTGAGAGGAGGTTGGAGAAGATTTTTTGTAAGAAAATGAAAAGGATTGGAGGAAAATCTGAGAGCGTAAAACCCCTAAAGCCCTACGCTGACGGGATTTTATAGCCACAATTCCTTAATTGTAATCGGAAGTTACCCAAAAATCCAACAGACAAACTTTTTCCAACAGACATAAAACCCTTTGGTTCCCAAGGCAGTTTCTCAACTTTAAAGTGAATACAGACCACCTCGACTGTCACAACATTAAATGAGGGTCTGCACGATACGACTTCATCGGAGAAAGGGTTCACACGACCAATTCATTTTAAAGTTCGGGGGCTAGCTGACGAGGATTAAAATCTCTATGTATTACTTTAATACATAATAAAAGACTATAAGTCTTTGTGGTCGTAACCCCTAAGGCTAACGATCCCTGTGGTCGTAAGGATTCCAGATGTTACATAATGGTACCCTAGTCAGATGAAGTCATGTACCTAGTCCCTGACCAGGTGATTGCTCGTAGAAACGATGAACTGGCATCTAAATCTAACTATAAGTATATTCCTTACCTTGTGATGAATGAAACATATGTCGTATTTGTTCCATACCACGCGATGTTTCATAGTTCTAAGACACTGATAATAACCACCATATTGTTTAGTGTCTCACAGGCACTAACCGACGATCAGCTACTGTTTCACTAATTGTAACTGACCCTTCGACCAGACGCGCCACTTCCAATTAGCGTCTTTTCCAAGAGTAACTGTAATACCCCGAAACGACTTAGAGAGAGAACGAAAAGGTTTTGTGGGGTTTTTCTGAAAATACCCCTCTTGAGGACCAGTGCGTAATTAAGAAAAAAAAAGGATATGTGAAAACGAGATGATTTGGATTTTATAGAGGGGTCGGTTTTTTTGGAACGAGTCGTACAGAACGAGTTGAGTCTGCCGTGTAAAAGGGGATGCGGGAATTAGGGGATCCAAAATCTAGAGAGAGAAAAACCCTAGCAGCGTTTTTGTTTTCTTTTCCCGTGCTCCGCCGCCGCCAATCGCCAGTCGCCATTGCAATCCTCGCTCGCCACGCGCCAACGACGTTGCCCCGCGCGCTAGTGCATTGATCGCCGCGCGTGTGTTTGCCACCCGCCGCCGCTGCCCGCGTGAGCGTGCGTTGCCTGCCGCGTGCATGTGCCCGGTTCGCTCGCCAATCAGCCGCCTGCCGCGCGCGTGGGGCATCTGCCGCATGCCTGGAAGCGTGTTTTCCCCCGTGACTACATGCATTTGCGTGTGCATGTGCCTTGGTTTTTATTCTTGCCGTACGTGCTTTTAGTGCTGCTGCTAGCTACTAGATGCTTGATGATTTGTATGTGTATGTGTATGTGTTGAGTTGAGCAGTAGAGGAAGGAAAAGAGAAGCAAGAAGAAAAAAATATTAGAAGGGAGAAGGGAAGGGAAGGGAAGGGAAAAGCAAGGATTAGATCAGAGTTTTGACGTCCGCCATATGGTAACGATCTGGTTTTTTCTCTCTGTTTTCTAATTATTTTAGTAGAGATTAGAGTCGGGATTAGAGGGGAAGTAGCAAGTGTTCGTTAGGGAAATGATTAGTAGATCGGGTTAGTATGTAGAACTGTTGTACTTTTTTACGGGTAGTTTAAATGCATAATATGATAATTTCATCTACTAGAGAGTTGTTGAGAATTTCGATAACTTTCCGTAGAATTTTTATCATGTCAATCCGATGCATAGATTGTGAAATATGAATTTTATAGTTCTGCTGTCCGGTAGAGTTTGTCGTGTGTTGACAGTCTGTAGTAATTAGTAGATTAAAAATAGTATGTTAGTTAATCTGGGAATTTGGTAAACATGAATGTTGTAGGCTGTTTCGTGAGGATTCTAGAAAGTCTTGGATGACTGAATTTAGAGTTCATATGAGTAAGATATGACTATTTTACTACTGGGACAGCGGGTAGTGTGTCCGGTAGTTTCGGTTAAAAAGTGTCGGTGTGGTGTAGACGTGCGTTAACGGTTAGAATAAAGTGTATATGCTGTAATGTATGGTTTTGATATGTGTTTTGGATTGTTTGTCCAGGGAGTGTGGTCCCGTGTGCATTGCCGCCGTTTCATTCTCCAGCGTTACAAGGAAAAGAGGCAAGTGCATGGCAGACAGTGGTTATTAGTTGATCACTGTATGCTTTACCATTTATTACCATTAAATTGCTGTGCTTTTACTTATTTAATTGCAAGTAATGTTAATGGTCAGTATTTATTCCTTATTGTTGGACAATGGTAATGTTGATGAAATCATGGATAATTGTGCATTCATAAGCATCATTGCATATAAGAAAGTGATCATGTTGATCACAACTCCACGGGAGTGGAGGAGGTCCCCGATCCTTGAGGTGGACGAGCTTGAGAGTGTGTCATTGACGGGTGAACACTCATGCTATACCGGTATACGCAAAAGAAGTGCATGTGGACATGTAGTATAGAGATGCATGGAATGAAAGGTAGTTGATGGTTGTGTATGTGAATAAGGAAATAGAATTGAATGATTGATCGTAAGAATAAAGGAAAGTGAACAATTGATGTTAATGATGATATTGTGTACTGTTGTTTAAGCAATGTTCATTGTTTATTACTGTACATGCTGAGTCGTGGACTCACTCTTACTCTATTGTTGTTTTTAGGTAATAGTTGACGACGCTTCACTTGGGAAGGGATATCACTTGGAATACAACATACACTCAATTGTTTGATCACTTGTCATGAGAAATCTTTACCTTAGCATGATGGTTAGTTCTATTAGGACATGTTAGACATCGAATAACTCTAGATGATTTCTTGAAACTTGTTATTCTTTCAGTAGCCTCTTTTGGACGGGTGTTTGTGTTGATTTGTTTGCTGGAATTTATTGTTAATTGTTGATAAAGTTAGTAGTTAGGGTAGTGTGGTGGTATTCTGGGCTCAGTGTTGGGTCAAGGTATTACAGTAACTATCACCCCTTCGATGGTTATTTAAAGATGGAGCACGAAGGAACAAAAACATTAGATTGAAACAAGACAATCGGCATTATATTCATGTTTCAAGTCTGATTTAATAGCATAGCAAGTATTACGCTCGGTGTAATTAGGATTAGTCTATTACCTTGTCGAGGGCACTCCCTGTAAAGAATCCAGTTCGTAACAATAAAGAGCAGTCTCATTCTCTCCAAAAAACTTTTGTCATTTTTCTCTGTTTATTTCATAAGATCAACGATTCGATCGTCGACACTAACTCTGACGTCCGAACACCCATCCTAAAAAAGTGGCAACATGTACACATTCTCCTCATGATCATAGTTACTTGCAATAATCCTAGAGTGAAAAGAGTGATCTCTCGATCGTTTACAATTGAGAACAAATATACATATTTACAAGCTGATCGAGCACGCACATGAGATCTTTAAAATGCCTCTCTTCGTGTTACAATATACACAACCATAAAGGGGGAAAATGGAAAATTAAGGAGAAGAAACGAGCAAGGAAGGTAACCAGTACTAGAGGCATTGGCTCGTCTCCCACGTCCGCCGGCGAGACGCCAGCGCCGCCGGCCGCAGCCCACCGCAGCATCGTCGGACGCAGGGCGCGTTCGTGTGGACTGTGGAGAGCGCGCGCCTCGGCCGGGATTAGTAGGTTCAGCATACACCGCATACGTCCCGACGAACTCGCCGGCACGGCACGCTCCGCTCCGCCGCCGGTACGCCGCGCGGGGCATCCCCGAACGGCCCGGCAAGGGTGGGGTATATTTGATAATAGTATATCCCAAGGGTCTCTTCTGCAAATAGACGTCCGCGGTTCCTTTCTATGGCTCAATCTGCACCGTATAAATCGATCCAACTGGGGAGCGTGTAAACGACAATAGCTAGTAACTGGAGGGCTCCGCTGCAAAATATGCTCCTTTTCCCTCCTCGATCCGGGCCGTCTAATCCGGATCTGATGGCGTGCAGTAGCCCAGGGGATTTTCCCCCCGACCACCGAGTGCTCCCGCGACTGCAACGCCGTGCCTGATCCTACCAGCACTGGTCCGTCTCCCACGTCCGCCGGCGAAACACCGGCGTCGACCTACGCAGCGCCATCGGGCCGACCATGGCGCGGTCGTAGAGCGCGCGCTCGTCGGGGTCGGCGAGCGTGGCGTACGCGGAGTGCAGCCGGATGAAGTCCTCGTCGCCGCCCTCACCCCCGCCGGCGTCCGGGTGCACCTCCCTCGCCAGACGCCGGTACGCCGCCTTGATCTCCCCTATGCTCGCGCCCGCGCCCACCCCGAGAACCTCGTAGTGCGTCCTCTTCGGCGCCGCCACCGCAGACGACGCACGGACCACACAAGGGGCGCACCAGCCGCCACGCCGAGCTCCGCCAACGCAGCCAGGAGGCACTGCGGCAGCAGTCGTCCATCCAAACGAGGCCATTCTCCTGTAGCCTTTCCGTGCAGTTGTTGTCACTTGTCGCCGTCGTCGTCGAGGAGAGCGCAAAGGCGAATGGATTTATTTATATGGAGTTGGGGGGCGGGGGGGTGTGTTGAGGAGTCCACTCTGTTACGGTGAGTTCTCGAGCTTATCTTTGGGAGGATTTATTTATCAGAGAGAGGATTGCGTGACTCTCTGCTGAGTCAGCCACCCCACCAGTGTGTGTCCATGCCTTCCTCCGTATTTACGGTGCATAATATTAGAGAGCAATCTTACCGTTCGATTAAATTTAATCGAAGTACGATATCAACTACAGTGTTGTTATAGTAAATATCTCATGTTGCTACGCTCACAGAATACTGTTAACACAGAGGATACCGATCCAAGTCTGTTATCTGCACGGACGAGAGTAAGATTCACATATAGATATACGATAGTAATACTTGCCTATGCGGTATCAGTATGGAAATCAAGCGACAGACCAGGTAGGAGAAACGCTACTCTCAACGCCGTTTTCTTTTCTTCTCTCGCCTCAACTGCGCATCTACATCCAGTTTTGATGCTTAGCTTACGGCTTCTTTTCTTGAAAATAATTCGAATCCATACGAAGAAGCTAAGCTGTGGCAGAGGCGATGGACGGAATCATCGATTTGACGGATGGGTCGAGCAGTCATGGCGACGGCCACGTAGGGTTTTGATTACCGGCTAAAAAAACGGATTTGCTTGAATTTTATCTTTTCTTTATTTTAGCTTCGAAAAAAATTATTTTTTGATTTAAATTTTTGCCTGAAATTGTCTATTTCGATTCTACCGGTGAGCCGGTGAAAAATTAAAACCGGTAATAATAACCCAGCGGCGACGGCAAATGGGCAATTGTGCGGACCGCGGAAGCCAGTGCGGTGCGGGGTGGGGTCTCTTTCGCTGCGTGCATCTGTGTGGCTGAGGGAGCAGCGCTGGACATGGTCGTCGCTGGAAATGGCAGAAATGTGTGTATACATCTATCCGGATAAGATAGGAGGAAACTTGGGGAAGATTCTGTTAGTAGCGGTGGATAAACTTTGACGACCATCCAAAGGCAATTTGTGGCAGAGAGTTATTGCTGAACAAGCAATACGCAGACATGGAGGGCTTGCAAGATTTCTCCCTTGTTTTTCAGTAATTGTTGGAACTGAGCGCTGAGCTGAAAATCCTCTTGCGTAGATTTCTATTTTCTGGCCTCAAAGAAAGTAAAATCAAATCGATTTTTTTGTTTCCCTTTGAAGAGCCAGGAGACAACAGTTCTCCTTCTGAACACAGGAAATGACAAGGCACACAGAGAGAGACCAGAACAAAGATGACAACGAGGCATAGAACATCATCGCTTGTGATCTTGCTATATTTCCACTCAATCGCCCAACCATAATACTAACTTATATATGTACATAAACTAAGACAATATATAGGTAGATCACACATATACAAGATATACGACCGATGAACCGGAAAGAGGCAGCAAAATAATACCTATTTTTGTGCAGCATATCTAACAGAATGTTGGGGATGTCGGGGAATATCAAGTCAGTCTATCCAAGCCATCTATTACATCCAGATCCCTTGTCTTGTCACGGTCTGGGCCTGAGTCCCTACCGAATTCCCTCGCCGGAGAGTTGCCATGGCTACGGCACGAGCCCCAGTTCCGATGTGCCGTGCTCCCTCTATTAGGTAGAGGCTCGCAGCTCTTGCTCCTCCCGTAGCTCGTCGTCCTCTTGAAGCTCAGATGGTCTAGTGTTTCGTGTTCGGAGTCCGACAGCGGGCTAGAATATGTCCCATTGTTCATCGGAGATGTGTTGTGCTTGCTTTCAGCTTGTAGGTCCAATCCCTTGCGGGATCGGGACAGGTTCTGCTTTGCGGACTTGTGCCCATAGCCTCTGTTCTTCACCTGGACCACTAAATGATGGAGCAGCACCACCAGTTCGAGTATGTATTGCTCTGTCTTTGCCTTATCTGCATGAAAAAGCGTCTGGATGCGGGTGACGCTGTGTTGGGAATCTGATTTCTCGTTCATTTCGCTCCTGCAAAATCGCTATGTTAGGTTATGTTGCAAACAGGAGTAACTGATGCTGTACTGTCGATGGGAAATTTAAAGGGAATAAGATAAGCAAATCATGATTTGATACTAACCCAAGGTTTGCCCATTCGCCGACCCATCCAAAACCTTGATGTGCTCTGGTACAAGTATGAAAACAGTGAATTTTTAGAGAGAGGGAGAGAAAAAGCTATGCGCAGAAGTCAGAACGACTGATAACAATCTCAGTCCACCTTATTGTATTTTCTGCTATTGGCAGAAGCCAGCGAAGAGTTTTCTGCATTTCAGCATTGATTTGAGCTACAGTACGCTGCAGAGAATAAAGTAAAGGGTCACGTTTAATACTTTGACGTGCCAAGGGTAGCAACACCAAAATCAAGTGTCAGCTCTTGTCAAGAAAATATATGCAAAAAACCTAATCATATTATACATTATGTATTCCATGTATTTGTGCATTTGTATTTCTTGTAGCTATGCCCACATGAACAGTTCAACTTTCAGTGCTTCAAGATTGAAGCGTGTTTATGGAAAATAAAATAAAATCCTACGAGTGTTAAGCTCCTCTTCAGTATTCCACGTGCATAGATAATACAATGGAAATGAATCGTTTTTTCTGCTGCAAGGTTGTATAAAAGACAAACCTCCTCTTCAGTATTAAATGATTGCAACCGTGATCGCAGATCTGACTTCACTGTTATTGGAAGTCCATGGTACAAATTGTCCCTAGCGTTAGGAGGAAGAGAGAGTGGTCGAGAAACCTGCATAGGTACACATGATATTGAGAACTCTATGGCTTTTTTTTAATCAATGAAGCATCACCAATAGCAGGCTAAAGACTAAAACATGTAGACTTTGGTAATACAGCACATGCACTATGATGTTGGAACTTGTTCAACTTCAAAAATGACTTTCGAATTAGTATTTTGCAGCTAGGAGACAGATATTCACGCTGAGTGACCATAAAAAATCCATTATAATTCACAATTGCACTTCACCAAAGGAAAGGGAAATGGATAAATGCATGGTTTGTCAACATAACAGAAACAGATTTCTAGATAAATAAGGGCCTGTATGGAAATTACTGCCAAGTCAACATAATGAAAGTGGGATATCAAACAGGCACAATAAACATGGCATGGGCCATCAAAATGACTTACTATATTTTCAATTTGATTGATAATGTTAGCATAATGTAGTGCCAGACCACAGGGACCTAGCCTATTGTTCTGAACTTGCTCGGAATCCAATAAGTCAGTACCTACAGGAACTTTTTATTCACAGAGGTGTAAGGATATTGTCAGACAAATTTGTGGGAACAATAAAACATCCAATTGAGAATTACCAACCAGCTTCACTGAATGCATCCCGAATTTGTTTATGCAAAAATATGACGATATCAACAAGCTTCTCCACAATCTGGATAGAGGATAAAGAAAGCAACGTCGGAAGAAAAAAAATATGAGTAGCATATTCATTAAAAAAAAAATCTCAGTGGCGTGGCAATGCTACCAGACATAACCTAACAAACACAACGTCATGAAGCAAATGTGGCCAAAGATAATTACCTCCTCCAAAGTTCTAGACCACAAGGATTTCTTCTTCAGATTTTTCACAAGCTTCCTTTGGCGCTTTAGCTCACTATGCAAAATCATAACACTCTCTGCAAAGAACAAAATTTGAATACAATAAACATCTCCAATAGCAGTTTTAGCATTACACGGAAAAAATTAATAGCAACCACAAAAAAGGCCATATAAAAATGCGGTGCAACAGAAATGCTTACATTTTTTTTATACATTTCAAGTATTTTTCAGAATAAGCATTGTGCATGCATTCTAGCATCTACTGATATAATTTCAAAAAATGGCATCAGTCCGGTTGTACCCCGTCTAGCTGCTGGCACAGACTCCTCTTCATGAAATTTCCTTTGAAAATCCTGCTCAAACCTGTCCAGCGCGTGCAATTCATGGTAAAGCTCCTGCAATTATAGAACTAGCTCATCAGCATAAGTTTCTAGCCAGTGTAAATATTGCAAGAAAATAGCTTGATTGTACCACCCCCCCTCAAAAATGTAGTTTTAGCCTGCTGTTATGTAAGGCAGTAAGACTTAATTTTTAGTAATAGGACCTATTGAAAGATTCTTGATGCCACTACAGAAATTTAGCCATTCAATAATTCAAAGAAAAATAGTAATGACAACAGTACTACTTCTTGACTCTATAAAAGTAAGAAGTATTATCAAGTACAGGCACCTCCCAAAGTATAGAAATGAGGAAATTAAAGTAAAAACAGAAGAGTTCTTTATGGCATAGCATACATACAGAAGTGTTTTGAGCCAAATTAATCAATTGCTGAACAGTAGTTTCCATATGCTCTTTAGAATGATCCAGGGGCATGAAATCTGTCGATAACCTGCATATCAAAGTAATCCATAGTGTTAAGAGCAAGAAACGCTTGACATGATTGTAAATACTGTCATCTCAAAATGAAATGAATACTTCTCAAAAGCCTACTTGTCGAAATAGCGTCCCAAGTTATGCCATGTGGGATCTTTACACAGGTCACCGAATCGAATTACTTCTCTTGAAAAGATGGCAAGTTCGTACCTGTTGGATTCCATTTCAAGTCCACGTCAACCATGATTATGATTAGATGAATAAAAAAATCTAAGTCAACTTCCTTTTTTAACCATCATACCTTTTGTCAACAGCAGCAATATGCAAGAGCTCACTGGTATTTGAGGAAAGCAATATTTGCACTCCATCTGAATGCAAAATTTCTTCCTTCAATTCTTTTATACTGTCGTCGGAGCATGATCTCAATAAACTAGAAGCTTTAGCTATTGTATTTGCGATTTCAAATGCTAAAATACAGACTTTATTTCCTCGATTTGTTCCCCCAGAGAGAAACCCACTGCCATGATTCAAACTTGTCATGCTACTCCCGAGGGTATCTAACACCTCAACAGCCTTTTCCAGACCAGCAATACTGGCTCTTCCTAAAAATGTACCTGTTTCCGATACCTGGCATAACTTAGTATGTCAGAGTTAATGTGAAAAAGGCTACTGCTGTCTTCTCAGGTAATAACATGTGATCTCTATGTCTTCAACTTCCAATAGAAACATAACCAGTTATAGCACAAAGCAAAGGGAAGAAAATGAGAGATGTATTGTCCCTTTAAGAAACATAACATCAGCTGTTACCTTCTAACAAAGAAACTAAGAAAGGAAGATATAATTGCTTTGAACTATTGATGCTGTTCCTATTAATGCTGTTGCAAAATTATGAAATACAACCATATTAAATAATATTGATATTAGAGTATTATCTTTCCAGTTTGATGTGCATGCTACTCAATGAGAACATGAACTAATTGAATGAAATGGATATGTCAAAATAAAAATGGAGATATCACTCCTTTAAGGCTAGTCCATAACCCTTCCGAGTTTTTTATGCTATCGAAGATCACCCCTGATGCTCATTGGCCAGATCAAAGTAGACTTGGAAGAAATGCTAGCAGAGAAATGGACATGTACCCATGGACAACTAATAACGGTAAATTCCCTTAACCAGATTCTTCAGCTTCAGTCTCCTATAGCCTAGATTTGCCATCTCCAGGTATGAGGTTTCAGTCATGTTCAATTTACCCGATCACTGCTCATCCAAATCATTCACTAAACGTGTTGACAGTAACATACACCAAGGCTGCTTCTTTCTTGTCACAGTCTGTACTTCACCATACTTCTTACATATCTAGTCCCTTCTTCTAACTGTAATTCAAAGTGGCCAAGTTCATTATTTGCAAGAGAAGTGACGGTATAATATCTCAAACTCCATGGATGGCATGGAGAAGTGGTCAACAGCAACAAAGATAGAAGTTTATGTTTGGGTAACTGGCTTGACCAGTGCAGTAGACTTTGGCTGACAGCAACCTGAATGTAGATTAAGCACTCCTGCTCTTCATTTATCTGAGTAGAAGGAATCCTCCTTGGACAAAGCTTAGAATATGAAAAGCCAAGGCCGCCAAGCTTTATTTCACATTATATATCCACTCGCAGATTTGTGGGCGTTTTGGCTCTACTTTTTGTATCTGTTTCCCTATTTTCCCCTGCTCCGCTTAAAGAATACATGCAGATTCCCCAAGGTTCATCAAAATATCTGTGCGTCCTCGAACCATTGCCAAACTATTTTGATGGAGTTAACTAAATTGAAGACCTCCAGCGCCATACCTAAATCGCGCAGCAGCTTCACCTGAATAATTAATTAGCCATGGCAGGATTCACTATGACCAGTATCACAGCTCCCCTGATCACGGTAGCTAAAAACAACAACTGTTTGATACGCAATCCGGAGGGGGGAGAGATGTCTCAAAGCCGCAGCAACTGGACGTTCTAGGCGGATTGGAATTTCGAAGCGAACCTTCCATTAGCGCGTGTTCTGCGTTCAATTCGTTGAGAATTCTCACGGACTGGCTACCTAACGAGCCAACGCACCCTGCAAACAAGGCCGAGCATCACACGCTCACACCAGAAGCGTCGTCACAGAGGCCTCCTGCAGCTGTCGGATTTTGCAGCCAACCAGCGAACACGGCTCAAGCCGGCGCGCGCTCGAGCTCAACAACATATGCGAGAGAAGTAAGTGAGACCGTAAGAGGTGACGGCAGTAGCACGTACCTTGTGCGACGGGGGCGCCTTGGGCGGCGGGATGGCGAGCTCGCCGGAGTCGTAGTCCCCGGGACCGTAGCGGCCGCGGCGCGCGTCGTAGGCGGCGGCGAACGGCCGCGGTGCCCCCTCGTCGGGGAAGCGCCTCGAGCACACGCACCCCATGGATGGATGGCTAACTATCAAGCTAGATATACAGGTAGAGATAGCTCAGCGCCTCAATCGGACTCGTCGTCGGAGTTGGCGGGAGTCGCGCGCTGGAGTAGGGGACGCGGCGGAGTCGGTGGTGTCTGAAGTTTGAAGCCTCAAGTGGGGCGGAGTCGGAGTCGGAGTCGGAGGTGTGGGGATTGGAAACTCGCTCGGTCGTCGTCGCCGTCCTGTCGTGCTCGCAACCTTTGACCTGTTCCCACGCGTAGCCCTTCTGGTCTTCCTCCTAGCTTGCCTTTCCCTCTCCCCCTCCTTTTTTGCTTCTTCTCTCTTGACTCTTAGCGGTTTCTCCTGTAGTTATCAAGAATTTTTTTAAAAAAATAATCTATTTTTTATTCGGAAATACGAAAATAATACCGCTTAATTTTTTTTATAGAAATAATTACGTGTCGCTTTACGGTTGGGCAACTCGTGCAAGTCGCAAAACCGCACTGCAACCAACCTTCACGACGCCGAACGGAACAGCGATTTAAAGGTTCGATGCAAGGTCGCTTTATGGAATGGCGACTTGAAGAGAGTCGCCATTCCATCGCGCGACTTGCTCGTAGCTCAACCCAAGTCGCCCAACCGTATGGCGACTTGGAGCGGTTATAAAACCAAGACGCTAGAACCATCGCCATTCCAACGAGCGAATCGCCGGGAGCCGACAGAAAAGAAGAGAAAGAGAGGGAAAGAAGAGGAGGAGGGAAAGAAGAGGAGGATAAAAAAAAAGAGGTTTTTCGTTTCGCATCGACGACTAGGACGGTAAGTATTAATTTGTAAAAGTTTATTTTTGAAACCATGGTAGGTTAGCAAGCAACTTTATGTGTAGTGACATATTGTTAACAAATATTTAGAGATGGCATGATTAATTACTAACCATGGTACGTTAGCCTCAAACATCGTGTGTAGTGACATATTGTTAGCAAATGTTTAGAGATAGCATGAGTAATACTTAGAAGTTCATATAAAGGAAAAATGAGTTAGTAAAAATAAATTTAGTTGTACTATTCCGTGTCTTTGCGCTTAATTGCGTGCATTTGCTAGATGAATGATAACATGTTACTTTTGTATTATATAAACACGCCGATAACTTGTGCATTCGCAAATGCTAGTTTATAGAATGTTAAATACAAATATTTTTTTATAATAAAGAATTGAAAACATTTACTTCATAGTTTTGGTTGGATTAAGGAATCACACATACATGTACTTCATAGTTTTTGTTATAATAAGCAATTTGAATGCTTTTAATCTCTTAATTTGTAGGTATGGCTCAAGACCCTAGTGGTTCGGATTGGCATTTCAGTCTGCTGAACCGGTTGGTCGACGTCAAAGATCGTCTTGAGCCGTCGTGTGCGCGATCCGGTTGGCGGGGGACGACGCTGGTGAGTCAGTGGTGGTCAGACGCGGACACCCGACGGGCTTGGAGACTAGACCCACGTTGGGTAGAGAGGTTTGTCGCAAGCTGTGCCATTTTTTGTATCATATGCACACTATGTACTTACTTTTTCGTGCTTTGTAGGCTGAGCCGTTCTGGCCTTCTACCTCTCGCACGGATGGTAGAGGCCACCAAAGAGGACGGCGGTCTGGTCGACGACGATGGGGAGGTCTAGGCCGGTCCGGAGCGATCACGACGATTCCCGTTCGACCGGCCGCTCTGGCCGCTCTGTGGACCGCGATGCCCGAGACGACACCTTCCACCTCCTTTCGGGAGATGGTCCCTACTCGCAGATGTCGCGATGTCGCTTCGGCTTGCCTATCGCGGAGCCTCTGATTCCCGGGACACTACTGTCGATCGCGCGACGCCTGTTGAAGCGAGTTTCAAGGGTTCTTGGGCGAGGCCGCCGCCTCGATTTCGACTTCTAACGACAATGACATGGCCCGCCCCTACGGTGGCTTTCGCAGTTCCGCGTACGTATACTACCTATTTTCCATGTTTAGTGATTCATTGAGACGTAGCCATATGACGGGCTTACTAATAATTCGTTTACACAGAGGTCGAGCGGATGGTCCCACAAACCACCGTCGACCGTGTGTCGCGACCGGGGCGCACTGTTGTGGCTCTTCTACCGGTCTTGCTTACCAACAACCACGGTGACTCGCGACGGCGCTCACTCGTGGTAAGTCGCGAGGGCCATCGCCGACAATGAGGAGCTAGAGATCGATTGGGGCTCACCAGTACTTGCCACGACGCATCATGCATGTGCGATGCGTCTTTGAGGACGGCCCGCATCTATCCTCACAGTCGCCCCCTCGTCAGAGGCCGTGGTCGTTCGAGCGCTTCTCTCTCGGACGCCCATGCCGTAGACTCCGGACCATACTGGCGCGGACATGTACCATGGGGACGCGGTGGACCGGCCGATCGTAGGGTCCCTTTGGTGCCGTAGACGGGTACGTACTTCCTATATCTTTACTTCATCAGATTACATGTAATCCTTTGTAACCATCGCTTACGCCCGCAGTACGAGTATCTTGCGGCAGTCACACGCGGCGTCGACGAGCACTTTGTGGAGCGGTTGACCGCCTCACCGCCGACGATGTGCGCCGAGCCTTACTCCGATCAGAGACGGGTCCGTGCTCCCACCGGTCGTTTTCATCGTCTTCGGGCGACCGGCGATCTTGGCGACGCAGAGGAAGCTCGTCTTCGACGTGTTCGTCGAGGACTACGTAGTGCACAGGGTGATGCGCCAGTTCGGCCTTCGCCAGGTTGTTCTAGTTCCTGTCAGGACAAGGGTGCCTGAGTCGACCCACGCGTGAGTTACATGCAACACATGTTAACATATGTTTTTGATATTTCTGTAACGGTGGCTTCTAATTGCAGTGGTATGTTTCGCAGGTATAGTAGGAGGGGTGGCACCAGGACGCAGTGGCCGGCCAAGATGGAGCTGTGGGTGGCACAGTGGGCGAACGCCCAAGAGGACTGCGTGCGGAGGACGGCCAGACGACCCCAAAGGCGCGTCTGGCGAGTACCTTCGCCGGTACGCCTACAGACACGCACTGCCGGGTGCATGTCATCGACCTCCCCGCTTGCGTGCAAGACCGACCGACTCCTACCCTCTGCGACTTAGCGCGAACGTGCACCTCGCGACGTAAAATCATGTTTGAAAATGTCTGCGTCGTTATTACAAATTATAGGTTTGACGCTTTGATATACTCCTTGTAGACGCAGACATCAACGCGGGGTTGCGGCCGACGACAATCGATCCCGGGCAGATCGGCATTGGTGCGAGGTCACGCGATGAGCTAGTGCGGTTTGTTCGTCGGGCATGCGGCGGCAAGGCAATGCGTGGCCTCGACGTCATGCGCAGACGCGACAGAGGTGGCCTCATCGGTGCAGAGGTGGGATCCTCGATCCGGGAGGTGGCCTCGCTTGTGCATAGGTCGAGGACGCCACGCCCTGATGCCAGTGCGGCGAGCTCGTGAGGGCACGCCCACGTGCCCGCTCGCGCTTACACCTTCGCCTCCTCTCACTGCTGCCGGGCAGCCGGAGGGTCCGGTGGCACGCGGCACGACTTCACCGCCATCGGCGCGTCGGTCAGATGTTTTTCGTCCCCGACCCGTCTGGGCGATATGATGGGGGTATGACATCCCGCACCGCCTACCGGTCAGTACATTTCTCTCTTGAGTTTGCGATCGTCGATATATTGTAGAGATTAACATTATTTGCCATGCGATGTCTTTGTTATCCACCGACACATGAGTTCTCCCGCGACGAGAACGTGGATCAAGATTGCGGAAGCACCGGGAGGTCCAGAGGGCACTCACCGCACTCGCCGAGGTTATTTCCATTGAGCGACTTAGCGGGCCCCGGTGATCACGCGAACCAGTGGAGTCGACCCTCGGGACCACGGATCGAGAGGGCTCTGGCGCCTTTCCTGTCTGGGCCCGGCCTAGGCACCCCGCCGACTTCTAAGCCAAGCGGGCGTATTGCTCGGCGCGACCGGGTGTGGGACATGGCGACGACGGAGGAGGTGCTGCGGGTGGAGCAGCGGGTGGCTAGTAGGGGGTTTACATATTCTGTGTTTACGTATTGTATTTCGTAGGTACTATGACATGGTTGTCTATGCATAACTTGTATTATGTGTTGACGTATTCTGCTTCGTAATTACTATGACATCGTTCGTGACCTAGTCGGGCTAGTACTTACTGCCAAGTCGTCCAACTCATTTATTCGATGCATATAACTTAAAGCACGCGACACATCGATGCAACATGTAAACTCGATAAAAGGCAACCGCAATAACGCTGGCCCATGGGCGCTCGCCATCATATGTTATTGAAGACGGAGAAAGTTCTTCTTCCTACGGTTTCAAGGGTCGAGTGGTCCTAATTTTGGAGCGTGGGCGTGCGTTTTATAGTTCTCAGCCAGAGGCTAACAAAGCGAGTAATGTATTAGCTTGTAGATGACAAGACCAGCACGAGACCGGGTGCTTTGAGCATAGACAAGACCAAACGGGTAGGCTTGCGCAAAGACAAGACATAATAGGGGCACCTTTGCAAAGGACAAGACCAAATGAGGCGACTTTTACGCAGTGACAAGACCACACGGGCAGCTTTGCACGTTGATAAGACCAAAGGAGTCAGCTTTCTGCAGTGCCAAGACCACATGGGGCAGCTTTGCGCACTGAGAAGACCACACGGCCACTTTCATGGTCATGACAATTGTATGCGCATTTTAGGGTTTAGGGTTAGGGTTAGCCTTTTCAGATCGAATTGACAACTCAATTAAAGCCTCGCCAGCTTTTAAGACCGAAAAGACAAGACTCTGCAACGAGTGTTCTCAGCCTCTTCGTAATATCACTTACCTTTCTACTTAGCACTCATTACTATCTCAATCGTCCTCACAAAATTCTATAGAAATTTAGCGCACTACAACAATATACAACGATCACAACATGTTATTGCGAGTCTGACATATTTCGTACCTTTCATATTCTACGAAAATAACAAACAGACCAATCAACGTTGTCACCACACTATTATCTTCTAAAAAAATAACATCATATAATACAATTTGCTAAATACAATACCTACAACATGTAATATCTATTTTAACACAATTGTTCCAATTGGATTCACATAATTCCAAGTTTATTTGCTCAAATCGCCCACTGGTCGAGCGATTTCAAATAAGTCGCCCACCTACTACGCGACGTGCTAAACTCGCTCTACAAATCAGCGATTCTAACACATCTCGCACATTAGTTTGGCGACTAGGTCCAGTCAGCTTATAGTCACTTTACCACTATGCGACTTGAAGGTTGGTCGCAGTTCGGCTGGGCGACTTGCACGAGTCGCCCAACCGTACAGCAATAGGAGATTATTTCTGTAAAAAAAAATAAGCGGTATTACATCTGTATTTCCGAATAAAAAATAGATTATTTAAAAAAAATTCTAGTTATCAATTCTATTTCGGTTTGCCTTTTGGTATAAAATACATTGGTACTTAGGTATATTTCGCCAGCACTTCCAAATTTTAATGTAATAAATAAATATATATAATTATATGCACACATAATTTCACTTGGAATCTTACTTCAAATACAAAACCATAGAATAAAAATGACACATAGTTCAATTACTTCATAAATATAAAGGTCGTACGTAGTTAAATAATACAAAACGAGTTCATAATTTCATACATTTTACCATAGTCTAGCATAATTTACTTACCGAAGGAGTATTACTGGACTCGACCTTTCGAACTGATTCAAACAAGTGGTCACTTCAATTTTGATTTTTTTTTACCGGTACCGAAATGACCAGAATGAACCGAAATGGCCGATACGGGATTGAAACTACGGTGTGCCAATTTGGGTGCCGGTATAGCATCCGGCCGAAACCGGAATGGAATTGATAAGTATGGTTTCTTCGCTCCTCTTTTCCTTTCACTTTGCCCCCCCCGGCTTCGTCGGTTTTACTTTTACAGTTTAGTAATTAACACAATTAATTTCTCATGTATGCAATGCTCAATCACGCTCATGCTCATATGCATCTCAATCGGTTGATACCGGTATAGCGGGGTGATCACCCGTTGGCGAACCATTATATCCTTCACTAACGTGAAGTGCCTACCGAAGTAGGGTTTTATCTAGAGCACCCCGGACTAGTCATGTAACATTACTCACCGACCCCACTAGAATAGTTACATGGCTTTCTCACCGATCTAACTCGTGAAACTCATGCCACGATAAATGTAAATGATACAACATCTTTTAATTATTCATGAACATAATCCATCATTGTTATTACCATGTCGTTACCATATCATGTCATAACATCATTAAATCATCATAATCATTATATCATGGTATTTAAATAAGCATAAATAAATGTCATATCAATTCAATTATAAAGACAATGGTCGACAAACCGATGTCTACCACTCTAACATACACTTGTCTTTTAGCCATAACAGTCAGAACGATGCAAAGACAATACCGAACTCGAAGTGACACTCCCTGGATAAAGATCAATAATACATCTCAAAACATGCAACAATAGTAGACAAACATCAATCTACTCAAACATGGTTCCTATGTGCAAACCCAACACAACTAACCCACTTTCACCGGACAACATACTCACTGTCCCAGTGATCAAACATCCATAAATTTTAATTATGTACTTTAAATATAGCAAAATCTATACTTTATGGAATCTACATGAAAATTTCTACAGTTTATTAGTTATACAAATACTCTAATTTTGACATCTAGTCCCCCGTTTTCAACCCTGAATGTTATTTTGGAATTTCACAGAACAGTCGACTTTACAATTTTATAACTATTTTTCTACAACTTAGAAAATAGTAAATCATACCATTTCTAGAAACTACAGAGAATCATCTAGATAAACCTAGTTATGACCATAAATTAATTCTACCATCTATTATACATGATAAATTAATCTAGGGGGTGTTACATATTGCATGCGGAACCATTTGTTACTACTCTCCCAGATCGATCACATGCATGTTACATCCCCCTGCAGCACAGGCACAGCCTCAAATTGAACGTTGCACACAGTGTGTGTGTGTGTGTGTGTGTGTGTGTGTGTGTGTGTATACGTACTCCTGGGAGTATGTACTCCTACTTTCAATATACCACTTAAACGAAGATATTATACTTCTTTATCATTTTCAGTATACTTAAATACCAATTATAAGATACTCCAATACGACTTGATTGAAAACTTTTCATTGGAGTCCTTTATTTTTGCCATATATCCTTTTTCATATATAAAAGAAGTATATACACAAATTTTGCTATAAAAAGGTGGATTTTAATGAAATTTTTTACGAAACTCACTTTGGGTATCTTATAATCATATATATATATATATAGGAAGCCTCTTTGCTATTCTCAGGTGTAGTTACTCCCGTTGTATCTATCGTCCATCTGTCTCGGATACCACATGCTTGATTGGATTATTGGGTCGGATACTGCATACTTGATTTGATTATTGGGTCAATAACAATCACTAGCAATCCGCTAACATCATACGTAATTTATTGCCTTGCAAAAGAAAATCAGAACTAATGACAAGATCCCGGATACTACGTAATTGACTTTTGATTTTGGGAACCGCTCCCGTATACATCGGCGTTGGTTAGTCATTGGCGTTTCCTTCCGTCTTGCGTGAGTTGATTTGCTGCTGGTTTTTTTTCAATTGAGTTACACTAGTCATCCTCCAGTGAGAAGAAAGACAGGGAAAAGTCCGGTCGTGGAGCAATGCAAGAAATGGAGAAATGTTAGCTTTGAGTATGTATACTAAGGGAGTATTTTAGTACATGTAATTAGGTAGTATGTATAACTCGGGAGTATTTTAGTACATGTACTTACATAGTATGTATACCGCGGGAGTATGTTAGTACAAGTAATTGGGGAGTATTTTAGTACATGCACTTAGGTAGTATGTATACTAAGGGAGTAGAGAAAAGAGTTAAGTAGTATGTATACTAAGGGAGTATTTTAGTACATATAATTAGGTAGTATGTATAACTTAAGTACATGTAGTATTTTAGTACATGTACTTAGATAGTATGTATATCGCGGGAGTATGTTAGTACAAGTAATTGGGGAGTATTTTAGTACATGTACTTAGGTAGTATGTATACTAAGGGAGTAGAGAAAAGACTTAGGTAGTATGTATACTAAGGGAGTATTTTAGTACATGTAATTAGGTAGTATGTATAACTCGAGAGTATTTTAGTACATGTACTTAGGTAGTATGTATACCGCGGGAATATGTTAGTACAAGTAATTGGGGAGTATTTTAGTACATGCACTTAGGTAGTATGTACATACCCCCTGGTCAAATTGCCATGAATGGGAGTATGTATACCAATGTGTTTGTATATACCATGAATGGGAGTATATATACCATGGAGTATGTAGATTATAAAATTTTCATTTACGTGGATCGGCACCTGCGTTTACGAGTATGTATACCCTTGTGTTTGTATATACAATGAATTGGAGTATATATACCATGGATTAGAACCAAGCGCATCAAATCCACGACTGCCAAGGGCTATTTAGGCAAACAGAACAGGACTCGTATCATCAAATAGCTCTTTGGCTCAATGGTTAAACAAGGAATTTGAAACATAAGATCAGGCTAAAAAAGTAGAAGATCGATCTTCAGTCTTTTCTGCTTCCACTTCGGAAGCTTGCTAAATGCTTCCTTTGTCACTCCAAACTTTTATTCCTTTGTCATTCCAAACTTTTATTTGAACTCAACCGAAGATAAGTAGGTCTGCATTCAGATGAAAACAATGTATGTGCTCATTTGTAACGACCCGGCCTAGGGCACCCCCGGGAGGTCCCTCAGGACCTCCTGGGAGGTCCAGAGAGGAGCCCCCAAGACGTCCCGAGAGGTCCCTCAGGACCTCCTGGGAGGTCCGCAAAGGACTTCCCAGGACGTCCCGAGAGGACATCCCGGTGGACCGCACAGACCTCCCGAGAGGTCCGAGAGGACCACTTGGAGGTCTGGGAGGTCCTGACCCGCAGAGGTCGCTGGACCTCAGACCTCCCCAAAACTCCACGTCTCCACCCGAGGAAGGTCCGAGGGAACCACCCCGAGGAGGTCGTGGGGCTTAGGGCAAGCCTGAAGTCCTTTGTGATCCAAACCAGCCCCCAGAGATCATCGATTGGTTCTCACAGTAACAAGTGATAACATAAACATCCACAAGACTTTATTAACAGCAAAAAGGGAGGTTTGATTACAAGGGTTGCTTACAACTCCAGCAACAGGGAGCACTCAAACGCAGTGGAGAACAAAAGACAATGTCCACCCATTACACCACAGGTGACTGGTTGGAGGGCGCGGCCTAATTGAGCTGGTCATCTTCATCATCATAGGAGTCTTCATCTGCTCAATATATGAATCAAGCAAGAGTGAGCACAATAACCGTGCTCGCAAGTTACACCCGTCAAATAACAGAATGACATGCATAGGGGTATATCAAAGGACAGCATATTAGGGTTGGTTTGCATAAAGTGAATTTTATTTCAAATACAATTATTAAGTTTCAAGGCAGGTTACCATAATTAAAATTCATTTTTGTGAAAACCATTTTCAGTTGGATAGCATTCAACATAGCAATGGTGAAGGATACCCTCCTGCACAAGGCTTCCAGCCCACACCCATTTTGGTTAAACCACCAAACCATTTTTGTAACTTTTTGAAAACCAAAACCAAAGCTAACTTTGAGTGACATTGCCAGCATGTCCATGATCGTGGACACGGCTATTCGAATAGATTTACACTCTGCAGAGGTTGCACACTTTACCCATATGACATGAATTCTCTAGTTCGCTTGACATCCGTCGATGCCACCTCACACTTCCTTTGGTGAGAGGTCTAGAGCACATGACAAGGCAGTTACAATGCATTGCTCCACCGTAGCCCACCCCCATTAAGGTTTCACAATCCCCCCCTTTGGGTAGAAACACCGCCGGGTTAATGGGGTGCCCTCTCTTATGCCAGGTGGGACTACAACTAGTCATAACATGACAAACCCACCGCGTCCGCGGGATGAACCACGATAGAGCTTTGCAAATTAGTTAGCCAGGTCCCACGCCCCATACTGGAGACATGTGGTTGCACAATTTTGGCATAGCCCATTATAGGCTTAGCAAGTGGTGTCTCAAAGACCGGTCCTTAACCGACTTGGGCGACAAACCTCGACCCTGGGACATCGGATCACACGACCCCCCGTGCATAGACATGCACCAACCATACAACCAACTTCGCCCAAGTCAAAACCATTTTCATTTACTTTGCTTTATAATCCTCCATGGCACACCAATGCCAAGGTCACAAGTAAAACATCCATGACACACCAATGTCATGGCCGAAAGCTCCATGGCACACCAATGCCATGGCTCAAAACATTTGATCATTTGATGTTTTTAGTCAAAGCTCCCTAAATCAAGATTTTGGTCTAAGCATTACTAATTTCAAATAAAAATCCAAAAGGAGTACATATATACTGCTCTGTTAAAAAAACGTATCTTCTCAAGAAAATGAAGTATATATACCATGTAGTAGCATACTACATGATTAGAAATTGTATGTGTGTACTGTTCTGTACTATTCTCTCAAGAAAAATGAAGTATATATACCATGAAAAAACAGTACATACTACGTACTTAACGTACTGCATTAGAAAGTTGTATTAGTTTCAAACAATACTACGAGTTTTGTTCATACGAATTCACACGTGTTCATTCAACAAGGATATTCTACCTTGCTGGAGCTAAGTACATTGTTCAAGGTCGTCTCCTAAGACCGAAATACAGCTAGAGCTCAGAAGGGCATGGTAAACAAATAAATCATGTACAAAAATTACAACATGGCCAGCGATAGAATCCACACCATCCCTAACCGAAACAATAACACAAGGCACAAACAGCAGCATAAAGCATACTTCCAGAATACATCGTACGAACTTAGCAGAGCGAAACAGGGAGGCAGGGAACGAGGAGGATCTCACCAGGGGCAGGTCTAGATCCGGTGAGCTCGCCGGCAGATGGAACCGGGCCGCCGAGGGAACCGTAGGGAGCCGAGGAGGCGAGCGGAGGATGGGGAATCTGGAGTGAATGTATGGTTTGAAGCAGGCGGGAACATCATCAAGAGGTTATGGCTGGGCAGGAGGCGATCAAGGAAAATCCTCGGAATGGGGGCGTGAAGAGGAAAGAATCATTTAACAAAATCTGCAGAGCAGAAAGAAACAATAACCAAAATCTCGGATATATCTCCCGTGTTTGAATGCGGTTGTTGGATCGGGTCCCTCTGCCATCCATGAATTCGGGCCCATTAGGCTTATAAGAGCGCACGGATCTTAATGAGGATTAGAGGTGGATGAATAGGAGTAACTACACCGGGAGTAGAAAGTATTTTTCTCTCTCTCTCTCTCTCTCTCTATATATATATATATATATATATATATATATATATATATATATATATATATATATATATATATATATATGGTATGGTATGGTATGGTACTCACAGGAGTACTTTACTCCCACTCAAACGAACGTCCTACACACACACACAATGAGCATATCGATAAAAATTAGGCAAATTTGGATATATGCCACTGAGAAAGTTGTTACTTCGAGATACGTCACTCGGTTTTCTGAAATTTGAAATTTGCCACTCCTGTTTTCTCTACCTTTGAAATTTGCCATTATCACCTTTTTTTCTCCCATTTTCCATCAATTCCTTTGTGATCTACCCATTTGCCAATAACTCCACACATAGAGACATCATTGGAAGCGACACCGAGGCATCCCTCCCCGGGAACCACCCGATGGGCCATCCCACCCGGGGCGGCGGGCGTGACCCGGGAAGCCTACGAAGCTCTCCAACGGGAACCGACGATCTCCGTCGGAAGATGTTGGGTCTTCGACAGCCGACGGAGGTGGCCCTTGCAGACCAACACTGCTGGAGTTGGTGTTTGTCGGTGTTTTAGAACCGAACTTACGTAAAGATTGTTTGATTCGGGGGGTCTCCTAGAATGGAATCACGCAGAGAGATTGACACGGGGATTTTTATACGAGTTCAGCCTTCTCCAGAGAGAATAACAACCCTACTCTGTGTGTGTATGGTATTGAGTGTATTCGAACAATCGGGGAAAAACTAAGACTATTACAGATAGTGTTTGTATTCTGATGGCCCGATTGATCCTCCCTTCCTTTCTCGATTGCCTTTTATAGTACGTGAAGGAGGCGGCAGCTACTCGAATAAGCGGCGCCTCATTACCTCCCGTGAACGGCGCCGTTGGTAATAATCACCGGTGTATTAACTCCTCCACGTCGCTCAACATGACTATATACCGAGATAATGGAGTATTACATGCCATTACTCATGAGAAACAACAGATGATGATCGTTTGAATCCCTTAATCAATAAGACCCACTTGTCTGCAGAGGTTTATTTGATCATAAGGTGGTCGTGGTGACCTAGTCGTAGAAGAACTTACGACTATGAGGTAGTCGTAGTAAGACTTACGACTATTGGGGTAGTCGTAGCATAACTTACGACTATGGGGGTGGTCGTAGCAGAACTTACGACCACCCATTAGGCTCTTCCCTCATAACATTAAAGGGTATACTCAGGGTCCACATGACGTCATATTTACTTATAATAAGAATTATAGATAAAAGATAAAATGAGGATTATTATATCCTCGTCATCTAGCCCCCAAGCTTCATAGTCGTAAGTTATGTGCTTGGTGAACTACATAGTGAGGGAAAGACTCCTCAAAATGACACGATAACCGCTCACATAGGTACTATTGGGGATCAAGTCGGGACTTTGCAAGATCTGGTGACTACTCAAAGGCCAACCAAGTTTTGAATCGATAAAGGAAGCGGTCGAAGCTGCGATAAGTTATGCATTAGCAAAACTTAAAGCTCATGACCCCAACCTTAATGTGCAACCACTGGCCGAAGCTTTTGATCGCTCAAGCGAAGGAAGACGTCGATGGAGGAGATGCAATCGGTTAGTAGGAAAGTTTCAGAGGAGATGCGGTTGGGATCTCCTCTTGAGTAGCTTGTAATAAACTGTAAAAACAAGCTTTTGTTGATGTAATATCGATCCATCTTGTTTCACGCAAATTATCTTATCGAGTAGTTAGTAACTCAAAAGATAATTAACGAATTTTAAAGACTAAAAAATGAAGTCAAATTAATGACTTTATCCTAGCCCTCGACTATTTGCTTAGTTTGTTGAAACTAAGTAAATTGTCTTGTCTCCTGCAAATCATCTTGTCGAGTAGTTAGTAACTCAAAAGATAATTAACTAATTTAAAGACTAAGAATTGAAATCAAATTATCCTAGCCCTCGACTATTTCTTTGAGTTTGTTTAGACAAACTAAGTAAATAGTCTTTAGAAAGGGTTTCAAAAGAGAGGTTTGTTTAACTTGTAGTTTTTGGCCCCAATTGTCATGCAATCGGTCTAAAGAGTGGTAACAAATTGACACTAGGAAGTTCCTTCTAGTGGGCGGGGACCACGTCTTGAGAGAGAGAGGCTTGAGTAGGTAATGTTAACATCTCCGACTAGATTAATTAAATCGAGAACAGCAACTTGAGTTAAACAAACATCCAGAGAACTTCAAAAAATTCGTTCGCCCTTCTTTGGAGGATTCAATAAGTCTGCCCTGTTATCAAGAGTTGGAAACTGAACGATGCTAGGAAGTTCCTTTTAGTGGGCAGGACCACGTGTAGAGAGGAGAGACTTCGACTAGATGTGTTTCTTCCTCCGACTTAGTTAAGACGAATTGAATACACCAAAGGCAAATGAATAAATCTTAAAAGTGCACTCTGCTTAGAATATTTTTCAAAAATGAAGTGAAGAAATAATCTAAGGTGAAAGGAGTTTGCCTTCAAAAAAATTCGACTAAATAAAACCCGAGTTCTTTGTGTTGGCAACAAAAGCGAGTAACGAGTTGACACTAGAAGCTCCTTCTAGTGGGCGTGACCACATGCAGAGAGGAGAGGCTTCGACTAGGTGTTGTTATCGCCTTTTCACCAATGTAAAGAAAACGGGTGTTTGAAACATAGTCGAAATATTATGAAAGCACTACTCAAAAGTGAGACAATAGAGATAGAGAAAACACGAGTCTTTATTGTCCGAATGATTGGTTACACATAGAACTTGCGAATCGGGTCGATGTTCCAAGAATTTGAGAGAACTCGCCGCCTTCCATTGCCAATCGTCTGAAGCTCAGACGAGTAACTTCGACCATCGTGTAAGGACCTTCCCACTTGGGAGAAAGTTTGTTCGATTAGACTTGGATTGGCAAAGCCTCAATACCAAGTCACCTACAAAGAAGGTCATGAGGTTGGATCTTCTGATCGTAGTATCTTCGCAGGCTTGTTGGTAGACCGCCGAATCTAATTAGGGCCTGGTTTCTCCTTTCTTCAAGTAGATTAATATCATCTGCTCGAATTTGTTCTGGTTGGAGTCTTTGAATGTTTCACTGTGTTGACCGTATCTTTAGTTCAAGGAAGCATGGCTTCAAAGACCAAGACTAGAAAGAAAGGTGTTTCTCCTGAGTCTGATCGTAGTTGTACTGATCGCCCATAATACTGAGGGTAACTCTTGTACCCAAGCCCCGAGCGCTTGATTTAGCTAGTCGAAAACTCGAGTTTTAATTCCTCTCATTATTTGGCCGTTTGCACGCTCGATTGCCCCATTACTCGGGGATGGGCCATGTAGCATAGCACAACTTGGTACCCAACTCGTCGCAAAAAATTCACAAATTTTGCGCCAAAATTGCTTACCATTATCTGTAATTATTCGACTCGGTACTCCAAATCGAGTAATTACGCATCTCATCATAAACCGCTTTGCCGCTTCGTTGTTATCGATCCACCAGTTTCGCTTCAATCCATTTTGTGAACGATCAATAGCCACAAAAGGAACTCAAACCTCCCGGAGCTTTGGGGAACGGTCCCGGATATCAAGACCCCAAAGTTGCAAAAGGCCAAGATAGAGGTATTGTTTGTAATGCATGAAATTTGGTTGGTGTATTTGCCTACTATGAAACCGCATCGACACACTTTTAACCAACTCTTTAGCATCGTATAGGGTGTTGGCGAAGAAAACCTTATCGAAAAGCCTTGCCGACCAACGCTCAGAGGAAGCATGATTTCCACAGATGCCACCATGTATGTCGTGAAGGAGTGTTAATCCTTCGCTCTGCGGAATGCATCGCATGAGCACCCCTTGAGTACCCTTTTATAGAGAACTCCTTCACCAAAGTATACATTTTGGCTTTTCGGGATAAGCGATCGCCTCGAGATCGTCTTGGTCGCATGAACCCTACAAGATAATCATAGATGGGCACCATCCATGTATCCTCGCACTCTAGAGAGGTGTCTCAATAGGAGGTGTCTCGGCTCGTCGACGGAGAAGGCTTCGAGTTGTTCCAAGAAGACTCCTTTTGGTACTTGGATCGGGAAGAAGCTATTCGAGCAAGTCGGTCTCATGCGAGGAAATTATCCTTCGAGGATGAATTGTGCCTCAAACCTAAAAATGCTTTTCTAGCTTACGACTTCCGATAAGTACCGAGACATTGTCGGGTTAGAGCACCTTGGTACTCTTTGTCGACTTGATTCACGACTAGTTGAGAGTCTCTCTCACGAGTAGTCGGTGAATCGAGAGCGCTTCATTGCTTTCGATACCGCCTAGCAAACCTTCAGATTCGCCACATTATTAGTGGCCTGAAAGCTTAATTGTATGGCATACTTTAAGGTCTCTCCGGTAGGAGATATCAGGACCACCCAAGCCCTCGAGCCACTTAAAGTAAGCGACCCGTCAAAGTACATCGTCCACTGATCGTGGGAATCAGATCGGGATCCTGAACAGGTTCAGGATTTGTCCATTCGGCGACAAAGTCTGCCAAGATCTGGGATTTAATGGCCGTTTGGGACACGAATGGATGTCGAACTCCCCAAGTTCGACCGACTATTTTGCCATGCGTCCCATTGCTTCCTATTCGGAGGATCGCTCCCAAGGGAAACTCGAGACGCAAGACAAACTAGTTTGTGCGCTGAAAATAATGCCGCAGCTTCTCGAAGACATGAGGAGGGCATATAGAAGCTTTTGGACCGAGGGTAACGCTCCTTAGGTCCGTGTAAACTTCACTTACATAGTAGACTGGTCGTTGTACATTTTCACGTTCTACGACCACTACTGCGCTTACTGCCTGTGGCATGGCGGCTAGGTAAACCAAGAGCGTTTCTTCTGGCCTCGGAGAGACCAGAATAGGAGCACTCGTAAGGTACCTCTTGACATCCTCAAAGGCAGTGTTTGCCTCTTTCGACCACTCAAAACCTTCGTGTTTTCTTAGAAGTTTAAAGAAAGGTAGTCCTTTTTCTCCCAGTCGTGCGATGAAACGACTTAAAGCCATGCACCCAGTGAGTTTCTGGACTTCTTTCCGTGTAGTTGGAGGGCGCATTTCTAAAATGGCTTTTATCTTTTCGGGATTTGCTTCGATTCCTCGTATTGATACTAGGAATCCAAGCAATTTCCCTGAAGAGATTCCAAATACACACTTCTCAGGATTAAGTTTTAAGCGATGTTTTCTGAGATTGTCGAACGTTTCTTGCAGGTCAGTAATATGATTAAGTCTCTTGATGCTTTTGACAACTAGATCATCAACATAGGCTTCTAGATTTCGGCCAATAGAAGGTCGCAGAGGTGTTGCCAAGAGTAAATCGACTCGAGTGGTTGATTCAGTAACCACGATCGAGCGGATCCTTCGAGCACAGTTGGAAGATAATTTGCCATTACATGCTCTCCTCCTCCTGCCGCTTCGGACAAATTGTTGTGTAGATTTGAAGGAATTCGATGGGATTTTGGGAACCATCAAACTTCTCCATGTTCATCGGTCGAAAATGAGGTGGCAAAGAAAATTTCGAGATCGGCGAGAATGCCCGACATCCAAGAATGACTTCTTGACGCCTCCTGCGTGAAATAAGGATTGATATCATCGGTGGTCGTACTCGGCGATACCTAGTAATAGGTTGACCGGACCTATGATAGATCTCGATCTTCGAGGGAATACTCGTAGTTTATCTCTTCTTCGCAGATTCCCATGTCGGAATGGTGAGCGATCACCTCTCAGGGGTTTGTTGATCATCGATCGTTCGAAAGACATTTCTCCGAATAGGTGATCGATCGACTTCTTCGCGTCGATTCCTCCGTGGTGATATGTTCGATCGACCGTAGCCAAGAAGTCGATTGCTATGACTTCTGAATGATGTCGTGGCGCTTCGGCCTTGCCATCGTGTTCAAGCCTTTGTGCGATCTCTTCAACGAAAAGGTCGTAGCACGGTGCTCGAGCTAGCTCTTGAGTTGGATTCTCGAGCAAGTCATTGATATACCGGGTTCTTGAGCTTCCTTCGATCGATATTGGATGCGCCTGCATGCATTCTTCGGGCTTCAATTTTCTTCCGTCGAATAGCCTCAAGAGCTTCTATGTCGACTCTTGAGACCGCCTCAATGAAGTGCGAGAATGTCGAGGATTTCCTTGCGTTCATGAAGGTGTTGGTCGTGTCCGCCAATGGTGGCGTCCTTGCCAACGCCACGAGGGGCGATGTGTGATTTTCGGAAGAGTCTCCATCTCGGTCTCTAGAAGAGTGATCTTGATCGAGGAAGAATGAAGACCTCCGTTGATGATTCTCACTTGCGCTCGAGGCCTCTCCGCTTGAGGAGTCGTCGAGAGACACCATCTGGCGACTTGGAGTAATCCCTCGGTAGGGAAGTCTGGTTATAACCGTCTCCGTCGGCGGTGTGATCTGCGGAGAGATGGTCGAATTTGTAGGAAAAGCATACTTGATCCCGCTCTCTCTGGCGTCATCCGGAGAGAGGATCACCAGATGCTTGCGAAGTCCTGCATTGTGGCTTCGAGCTTGCCTCACCAAGTCGGACCGCCTTAGGGGACTTGGACACTTCGAGGAAAAACTCTCGTCGTGTCGTGAGTCCACTGGGCGCGGTCTGGTCGATTGACCCTTGTCCTTTGAGAGGTAGATTCTCTCTTGGGCGTCTTGTTATGAGGATAAGGATCCTCCTCAACTCCGCCGGCGACATTGTCTCTGGATCTGTGGGAAGATCCCGGAGGCGCAATGCCATAGGATGAGTCATCACTTGGTTAAATCGAATCCGGCATCCATGTCGACGTCTGCGTGTCTGCCAAGTCGAACCAATTCTCCTCGTTCCATTCTCCGCCATGAGTGCATGAGATTTGGAAAAGCAGAGAGTATGTTGACAAGAGATTACCGAAGATCCCCGGTGCCGACGCCTAACCGCTTGTTTTAGAACCGAACTTACGTAAAGATTGTTTGATTCGGGGTCTCCTAGAATGGAATCACGCAGAGATTGACACGGGATTTTTATACTGAGTTCAGCCTTCTCCGGAGAGAATAACAACCCTACTCCTGTGTGTATGGTATTGAGTGTATTCGAACAATCGGGGAAAAACTAAGACTATTATAGATAGTGTTTATATTCCCGATGGCCGATTGATCCTCCCTTCCTTTCTCGATTGCGCCTTTTATAGTGCGTGAAGGAGCTGCAGCTACTCGAGATAAAGCGGCGCCTCATTACCTCCCGTGTGAGCGCACGTTGGTAATAATCACCGATGTATTAACTCCTCCACGTCGCTCAACAAACTATATACCGAGATAATGGAGTATTACGTGCCATTACTTCGCAGAATAACGGTATGATGATCTGTTTGAATCCTTAATCAATAAGACCCACTTGTGCAGAGGTTTATTTGATCATAAGGTGGTCGATGGTGACCTAGTCGTAGAAGAACTTACGACTATGAGGTAGTCGTAGTAAGACTTACGACTATTGGGGTAGTCGTAGCATAACTTACGACTATGGGGGTGGTCGTAGCAGAACTTACGACCACCCATTAGGCTCTTCCCTCATAACATTAAGGGGTATACTCAGGGTCCACATGACGTCATATTTACTTATAATAAGAATTATAGATAAAAGATAAAATGAGGATTATTATATCCTCGTTAGTGTTGTAGCACGAGATGCTGAAGGTAAGGTTTTGCTATCTTCTTCGTGTGCACACTTCGATGGAGTGGCATGTAGAGGAAGTAGAACTAATGGTGAGATGCTGAAGGTAAGATTTTGTTGTCTTCTTGGCGTGCACTCTTCAATGGATCAGATGCAGAGTAAGTAGAACTAATGGCGCCTCGCGAAGGCTTGATGCTGGCATCTGAATGGATTCTTCATCCAATGATTTTGGAATCTGATTGCGCGCAGGTGATCAAGCTGCTAAGACCATCTCCAATGTTGTGTTTTAGCCGGTTCAAATGAAGAGAGAGAAGACATTGAATCAATTCAATACATTGGAGGGGTCGATTCTAACAAAAAAAATGTATGGAACCGGACTCTACTTAGGAGTCGATTCAAAGTATTAAACAACTCATATGAGTATTAAACAACTACATAGGAGAGAGTGCGGTTGAGAGAGGATATTATTATTTTGTGGTTTTTTAATGTAACGTGGGTCTTAGTTATTAGTAGGAATTGGTTCAATACATTGGAGAAAAACAAGCTCAGTTCATAGAATGCTTACGTGGTATGATTTTAAATCGACATCGGTTTAATACACTAAAGATACTCTAAATCACCCAAGGACCAGCGATCGAGTGATCATTTTATCATTCAAGAAGCCCTGGTGTTTGTTGGCCATCTCCCAGAAGTCGATTTCCGACATGTGAGGGGGGAGAGACAGAGAGAGAAGTTGCATATGAGCTCGCACAATTTGCGAAAAACACAAAACACGGTGTTGTGCAGCGTGATAGTTTTCCGGTGTGTATCGAGCATGTCATTGCTCAAGAATGTAACCGTGTTTTGGAGTAATCGTAAAGCTCTCTTTTCCTTGGAAAAAAAAAGAGAGGTCTATCTCTCGAATCCCTCTCCCTCCTAAGCAACATACTTATATTTGGTGACGGAAGGAGTATAATCTATATATGAAAGTATAATCTACACGTGGCAAGACATCAGTAGTTGATTCAAAAAAATAGATCACTGGTGTCATCATATGCTAATCCCACTTGGCCAACTAGAGTCAACACACGGCATCTTTGAATTGATTACACACAACACAGTAATGTACAGTGAAACACCACCGCCGTGTGACCAAGGTTGTTTCTCTGTACTTGTGCTCCTCTGTAGAGATAATCAGGTAGTGTCTAGTAGCAAAGGCAAGTGGCGCTCGGTCCAACCACATTCCAAGTGGCCGGCTTGCACAAGAGAACATGCCGTGCCGTGCCGCCCCGTCCGGTCGTCTCCCCCGAGACGAGCAGAAAACCAACGACCGGCCGGCAACCATAGCCGTAGCCGTAGCCGTAGCCGTAGCCGTAGCGGATAATAGAATACTAGTAGCAAGGAGAGACGAGGAAGGAAGGCTCCACGGCACAGCACTACAGCAGCACGACGCAGGAAGGAGAGGGAGACACCACACCACCAATTCTTGTCCCATTCCCCCTCTGTTCCCTTCAAAACTGGAGGCGGGAGGGGAGGGAGGGAAATTAATTGTTGCGTTTCTTGCCTTTGATTCGTCGTCTCCTCTTTCCCCGAGGCGGACGAGGACAGAGGATAGATAGATACGAGGATGGAGGTGGCGGACAACACCAAGGGGCTTGCGCTGGCGGTGGCCTCCAGCGCCTTCATCGGCGCCAGCTTCATCCTCAAGAAGATCGGCCTCATGCGCGCCGGCAAGTGCGGCGTCCGCGCAGGTACGTACATACATACATACATACCAATATACAATACATATGCTTGCTTAATTGCTGTATTTTTGTTTCCTACGCCTACGTATTCTTCAACGGATCTTCGTGTGCTTCCTCCTGTCCTGGCTGGGGGATCCATGGACAATGTGGTTCCTTGTGTTGGTCAATCCGATGCTCCTACAGTCCTACATTGACCAAATTTTTGGCGCTGTATCTAATCTTGGCTCCGGTAGAGAATGATTTGGATCTTGATGACGCATGCAATGCAACACCGGCTGCTTTGGTCTGGTCGATTTACGGAGCAATGACGCTTGGATCCCATCCAGGTGAAGGTGGTGACATACCGAGAGTTGAAAATGTCAGGAACGCAAGTGCCGGTCTCTGGTTTGACTCATCGTTCAGTTGCTGCGCCTGCGCGATTGGGGGGCGGCCGTTGTGATTCTAACTCTTCACAAGGCTGCTTTGCGCTCTGTTTGTCAAAGTCAGAAACTTGTGCATGATATGAGCATTGCAGTCGTTGGGGTTGTCGCTATCTTCTGGACGCGAACAAAACTACTCGTGCTGATTGATTTCGGAAGACGGGGTCAATTCAATTGCCTGGGATTTCCGTGCTGAATTTGCAGCCCATCATCTTCTTCTGTCATTTTTTCTGCATGCGTGGTGAGAATTGAGAGAAGATAAAAAAATTGGCAGGAAGATCAAAACATGAACGGGAACAAATGGGTTAGCATTAGAGGAAATAAAAACAGAGAGAGCCATTATGAGAAATAAACTAAAAATTCAAGAAATGGAAGCATGCTTATGCTTTGGAACAGGATCTGTCTAGCTTGTAAGCTCGTTTTTTTAATGAAACCAGCAGGAGGGCTGCCCGTTATATTAATAGAGAAGTGCGGAACGGAAGCCGCAGTTTACAGGGGAAAAGTGAAAGAACTAATTACAAAGAGTTGAAAAACTCTAGACACTAGGGCCCCGCACGGAACCACCATGTTCCTGGAACAGGATCTGTCTAGCTTGTAAGCTCATAATGCATGATCGGGAGTGGAGTTGCATTTTTTTTTCGGGTCAAGAAATTGCAATGATGATGATGATACAATATTATGAACTATTTAGCCGCACATTTTGTTGTACGTATACCATTACAATATAGTTCGGATAGTTGTTTGAATCTCTGAAATTTGAACCAAAATTTCTTGATTTTCAGATGTCCTGCGCCCTATTTATCTCATGCACTTAATTATCGTGGTTGGAAATATAAAAACAAAGGATTTTCACCATTTCTTCTGCATTGTGAATCTTTATACGGGAAAGTTTAGTTAAGTCATTCAGACTTTTCTTTGGGGGCAACCGTCCTCCCATTTCAGCTTACGTGTGTTATTTGTTCTACATTACAGGTGGTGGAGGATACACTTATCTTTTGGAGCCTTTCTGGTGGGCTGGAATGACCACAAGTATGTTCATTCTACACAACATTTGCAGTGGATTTTAATTTATTTATGCAACTGAATTTCCTTAGTGTTGGCCTGCACAAGTGCTTCTTGGGGAGGTCGCAAACTTTGTTGCTTATGTCTTTGCGCCAGCTGTACTTGTGACTCCTCTTGGAGCACTAAGCATAATCGTGAGGTGAATTTTCCAAAACCAAAACCTTTAGGTTCAATACTGTCTTTGCTTCTCCTATGCTTGACATACATATTATCTAAATTTGGGCAGTTTACTGTTGGCACACTTTGTGTTGAAGGAGCGGCTTGAGAAGCTCGGTGTTCTTGGTTGTATATCGTGCATAGTAGGTTCAGTTATTGTCGTTATACATGCTCCGAAGAGCACATGCCTAATTCTGTAGAAGAAATCTGGAACCTAGCTACTCAACCAGGTGAGTCATCGACGTGCAATCATGCACCTTACTGTTAGTTGCAGCTACATGTCTTACATGCTTTATCCATATTGTGGTGTCAACCATGGGCAGGATTTCTAACATATGCAGCAGCAACATTGTTACTCGTGGCAGCGTTAGTAGTCTTCTTTGAACCTCGATATGGTCAGACAAATATCCTGATATATCTGGGTATCTGCTCTTCTATGGGATCACTAACAGTAAGTGTGCTTTGACTAGCAGATGCACAGCCTAACCACACGGATTTTCTTTTTACTGAATTGTCAGTACTTTGTAGGTTCTTAGCATCAAAGCCATCGGTGTTGCCATAAAGCTTACACTTGATGGAATGAACCAGGTTGCTTATCCACACACATGGCCTTTTGTTGTGGTTGCAATTATCTGCGTGGTTTCTCAGATAAATTACCTCAACAAGGTAAGCCCATCTCTTCCTGCTGCTAATTACTTGCTACACCTGTGAATATGTTTTGCTTGATTGCACCTACATGAGCCTGTACTTCACAGGTTTACGACTTACAACTTTCAGTGATTTGTTGCTTATTTGCAAGTTTATTATGATTTTCCACCACAGCTATTAAGACAACATGGGCTATCATTTTTACTTGGCCTTGTACTCTAGTTTATGATCATCATAGTGTATTCCTCAGTGTTCAGGTCATGCTGATTTTGTTCCACTTTTGCAGGCACTGGATACCTTTAATTTAGCTGTCGTTTCTCCTATTTACTATGTAATGTTTACGACCCTTACAATAGTGGCGAGTGGAATTATGTTCAAGGTAGAAACCAATTTTAGATGTTTAATTAATTAAGCTGGACTTACTGATAGTAAGGGTGGAGTTTGCAACTTATTCTGCTTACTGTCAAATGCAGGACTGGGCTGCTTAAAGCTTAAGTAGTATCGCTTCTGAACTCTGCGGCCTAATAACAATCCTTTCTGGAACAATTTTGTTGCATACGGCAAAGGAGGAAGAAACCGCCCGTTGTGCAGGTATAGTCATTCAGCTCTTTTTTTCTTGTTTTATGAACATGTCGTACTTATTTCAAAATATACTCTATTCTTTTGAATCACTGATAACTAAAATTTCGAAACAAATGATAACTTGGAAGCTTTCCTAGGTAGGCCTCAACATTTCCTAAGATATGTTTTTTTTTCTTGTGAAGACAACCATGTGATTCACCAGCTAATAGTGCTATCGGAATGTTGGTTAACTAATGCCAGCACTAATTCCCATAGATTTTCTAAACAAAAGAGATACAGGTTTTAGCTCTTTTCCGATCCGAGTGTTCATTCGAACTGAAATTCTTCCTTCGAAGCTGTTAGCACTGGTGTATTTCCATATTTTGTATTAATAGCAGATTTTGTTAAGGCATGGTTTGATCTGAGAAAACCTTTTTGTTTTGTTTTCAGCATTACCTTGGCCTTTGGATAGAGGATCCATATCTTGGTATATCAGCTTAGGTAGCGACAATCTACTGAAGAACGTCGAAGAGGACTACTTTGCAGCTCTGCAAAGTTCACCTGCCCCAGTTTGATCATACATTTGGAAATGATTTCCTCTACTTCCTTCGTAGAAGAAATCAGTAGGCATTTGTAAAAATCATGTGAACTGCAGAGTAACCTTAGCAGTGCCAACATTCTAGCAGTTTTGGCTGAGAAGATTTCTTCTGCCATTCTTTCGGTGTATATAGGAACTTGTAAATTTCCAAAATCATTGACACTTGGAACCATGTAGGCCCTGTCATCCAATCTGTTGTCTGCTGGTGACTGGTGAGCAAATTGAACTGCTGCCTGCATGTTGTACCTTATGTAAAATTTTCGTCTTTAACGTAGGCTCAAAAGTGAAACATCAATGTATGGTATATGTGTCACATATGTATTTGTTGTTGGTGTAAAAATCGAACACGAGTGAGGGGGCGGACGTCGATTTTTTTTTAAAATAATCTATTTTTTATTAGAAATTACAAAAATAATCCTGCGATATTTTTTTTACATAAATATACGTCTGTCGCTCAACGGTCGGGCGAGCTAGTCGTCCAACAGTTGGACGACTACGGTTCTGTCGCCTAATCATTGGACATTTATGCTGGAGGCGCCGCGCTGTTGGCTTCGGTCGCCTAACAGCAGACGCCCTACGCGAGCCTGGCAAAGCAAGCCGATGCCTTGACCTGCGCGCACGCCTTAACGCCTAGACGTCGCCTTAAGGACGCCTTAATAACCATGTACACATGTAAGGGAAATGCGCACGACTAGCACTCATGTCTGGAGTTTACAACGATCTGACTTTAAAAAAAATCTATGCTATTTTTGGGTATAAATAAACTTGAATCTCCATGTAAATCATTGATGGTATGGTATCGCACGAATTTGAGAGGCTCGAGCCAATTTTTGTCGACCCAAGGGCCAATTTTGTGCTTACCTCATCCTCGTTTGACCCTTTTCTGAACCCAACAAGACAACGCGAGAGAAGCTGAGAAAAAAAAGCAGAGAGGAGGGTGGGTCTCCCGAGTCCATCGCCACTCCCACCGCAACCGCCGCCGGCGATGTCTCCGTCCGCCGACACCGCCGCGCCCGCCTCCACATCCGGCGCCCCGCTCGCGCCCCTTGTCGCCGCGCAGCTCAACTTCCTCCTCTCCCACTCCAAGCTCCCCATCAGGGTAGGGTACCACCCAGTACTCCTCCCCCATTCCGCCCCCTCTTCCTGCCCGCTCCCTTCTCTCATCCGTCTCTCAGCGCTCGCTTGCAGGTGGTCCAGATCTGGTCCGGCTGCCGCAACGGCCTCTACGCCGATCGCTTCACGCTCGCCATCCCCTTCTGCCTCGACTACGTCTACTGTAACGCATCTCTTCTCTCCTCCCGCTCGTTCGCTCCCTGTAATTGTTTAGGGTTCGGGTTTGGATTTCGTGGCTCTGATTCTTAGTATCGCAGGGGATTTCTTGTATAATGCGTTGTACCCGAAGGCGGCGCCGGACGTGGTGTTCGGGCCGGGGGACGAGGGGTTCCAGCCGGTGGTCGATTATGATGAAACCGGGAATGGGGACAAGAGCTGCTTGGCACGGTGGGATTGCCGCGACCCCGGGGGCCTCCTTGCCCTCGTAAAGGAGCTCCGGTGAGGTTCTTTTGTCTTCTCTGGTTCTCTACGTTAATGATGCGATCATCACCTGTTTTGTGTAATCACTTTGAGTGTGTGTTGGTTGGAATCGATAGTAACTGACAATTGTAAACATGAGAAGATGGTTTCTCCATGTACTGTTATGAAGTGGGATTAGGATTGTCATTGCAGTTGCTTGCTGTTGGGATTGAATATGTGCTTTGTCAATTTTTTGTATATTGGGCCACTGTTTGTTGGGGTGACTGTATGGTGGGGATAATATTGGTTTAATGGGCTGGGACTGTATCCCAGATCGTTGGCGCGGAAAGTGTGCTGGAGATTATCTGGTAGTTTTGGTAGTAAACTTGCTTTTAAATGGTTTGCTGTTGACTTCATTTACCACAGGGAATTGTACATTGAATACCAAAAGAAGCGGGTTGCAGATGTGGATGATGCAAGACTGAAGTTTGAAATAAGCACTGTTCTCTCTAAGGAGGTACTGCACTACATTCACCACACATGCCCTTTCTGCGGTTGCCGTTTTAGAATGAGTGCAATCAACCTTGAAAAATCACTAATATAAACAAAAATATTTTGATTTGTAACATGGAAATGATGTAAGTAGGTTTATCATGAAAAGAACTTCCATATTATTATGCTTTTTATAATATTTTTTGGTGGCACATAATTAGAAAAAATATAATGGTCAAATGGGCTGTCTTGGAGACTGTGTCCATGTCCAAAATGACAAGTAAAAGAGAACAGAGGTAGTATGTAAATGTATGAAGTAGAACTCGAAGGTATTCCTAAATCTTAATATGTTGTGGTTACAATATAGTGAGAAACATACATGATCATTTGTATGCTTTCCCCAATTAGCCCAATTGTTTTACTAAATTCGTTGGCTGAGAAATGATTTTTTTTCTTTTCAATTTGTGCACTTCGAACAGGGGATTGAACACATACATGATCATATGTATGCTTTCCCCAGTTAGCCCAATTGTTTTACTAAATTCGTTGGCTGAGAAATGATTTTTTTTTTCTTTTCAATTTGTGCACTTCGAACAGGGGATTGAAGTCTGCATGGTATCATCCACTGATAAGGTAACTTTACTGATTTCCATAACCCTTTTTTCGGTATAAACTAATGTTCGTTCTTATCTTGTATTTGTTATATTCCTTTATAGCCAGATGAGGTGAAATTTGCTGTCCCGCTTCTTGATTTGGAATTAGCAAAACTGGTGCCTGGATGTCCTTGGAAATTTCCTCAAAAGATCCATCTGCAGGTTAATCTCTAAAGCCTCTGCTTACATGTACACAATCTTGGACATGTAAAAGTAGGTGCTGTAATAATGATTATAAACATCGTATCAGCAAAATTTCAGCTGGTTATGCCCTGTTGAAACTTGAAATTATAATACTACAATATTAATTGGCTGTCGAACATTTTTTTTCTGGAATAGTACTTGCTACATCTCATGTAACAAAGATTATCTGCATCTTCTCCAACTAAGATAGTCTGCATAGTAGAATCATGCGAATTTTACTATTATTGTTACCTGCTGCTTTATGAATTTTCAGCTGTTGCACGTTAGACTGACCAGAGCACTGTATCATTGTATGACATGCAAATGGTTCAGAAGTTTTTCTCGTTAAAAAAGGATCAGAAATTTCAAGTTTTCAACATCAACAATCCCATGGCTGCATTTAGATATTTTCTTCAGCGAGGAGTGTCTTGCATTGTTTTGGGATTTCAGTCAGATATTAAATTAGAAGTATATGATGTAATTGCTAAGGACTCGGTATGCAAACAAACAGAAAAACTTCTTGCAAAAACGTTCTAATGCATTCAGTGTTAGACACCACTGTTCACTATATATGTCTTTATAATTTGGATAATCTGACGGAATTTGGGAGTTTCTATTGTGCATTTGAAAATGGAATGCTGGTTTGTTATGCAGGTTATATTTCCAATTAGCAGAATTTACTCCTCTGTTCCTTCTGCACCACGACTCAAACTGATTTCAACCCCGGATCTAAAGTCATTTTTTTCAGTGGATGATGTCAAACTTCCTCCATGGTTAGATGGGATGTAAGTCAACTTGCCACACTCCTTGATGAAGATTGTCCTCTTTTATTATAATATTTTCACCAAAAGAAGCAATATCACTTCGTCACTGATGCACTCTCTTTCTTGGTCTAATTATATAAAGGTGCATGGCTGAGTATATTCCTGCTTTAGAAGAAAATCTTAAAATCCAGGTAAATTATTGTTTGCTTTTTGCTGGTAATTGTTTTGATCTTGATTGTCTATTGTTTTTGTTATTGTTGTTGCTATTGTGCCATATCTTGTAGTTGCCATGTCAATGCCATGCATATTGTATGTGATATGCTTGTTAGGGATTGCAGAATGTTTACTGGTTCTGTTACATTAAATCTGTGAGCACATCTGTGTTCAAGATTTCGTTCTGTCTATGTCCTTCAAAAAAAGGGGGCAAAGAAGGCAAAAAGAATCTGGAAAAACACAGTAGGTCTTATGCTATTGTTGAGATCGTAGCTGTTACTGTAAGCAGGAAGGAGAGCTTTTGCTGTATTGTACCTTTTCCATTTCAACCTTGTTTTACTGAAAATACCTGGATGTATGAAACATACAATCTTTTTATTTATTCAAGCATGTTAAACCCACTGGAAACTTGAACTTAGCTACTGTTGAAATATTTATTGGTTAAACCATTGAAATTCTTACCGGCGAAAACCGGCGGTTACCGGCCTTATCGGTGGGTTCAGGTAAGGTAAAATTATGTACCGGTAAAGAAAACTCATTTGAATTTGAATTTTGAAGGGTTAAAATGCCACACAAGTTATATACTGAACACGAAGCGCCACCTTCCCTGGTGGTTAAGCACCTGCACGTGCATGCGGCAGGTCCTGGGTTCGAATCTCAGCGATATCATTTTTTTGTTCTAATAGTACCTATGACATGCGGGTCCCACTGTTGAAAAGAAAAAAAGGAAAGAAAAACAGCACTCCATTTCGACGGGATTTGAACGCAGGACTTTGCGCACACGCAAGCGTAAGCTTTTGCAATTGGGATAGTTGCATAGTTATGTCAAATATTATGGTTGCAGTAGGTTTTGTCCTTATATCTGAACTTTAAAATTCAAACTCAAACTGAAAATTTCGGGCTGTAAATGGTACAGTAAGGGCGATAACCAGATCTACCAGTCTTACCAGTGGGTCCCAGTATTTTTTCTAGTCCGGTAGATTTTTCCCTGGGTTAAACAAGGCATCATGTATGGCATAATATTAATGCCACTATTTGTTTCATTGTTACAAACTTATATGTTTCTGAACTACACTGAAGGTTGTGGATGCATCAGCTTCAATTGGTTCCAGAAGACGTTTCATTGAGGCTCTAGCTCCTACTTTTGGGAGACCATTAGAGGCTGATCCGGTACTTGTTTGACACTGTTTTTCTTATGATATTGTGGATTTTGCCATGTTTTCTAACAACCCCATACATGCACCAGATTTTTTGCAGGAGAGCTACAGTTCTTTCCATTTCAGGGATTTTCACATTTCTGGTATGGCATAAAATGCGCAAACCCAATTTTTTCTCTGTTTTTGCCGTTCCATGGAGTTTTTTTTTCCGAAGGAAGGAGCAAAATTTCATTACTGTTCCATGGAGTTAATCAGGAAAGAAATAAATACATTTGTTTCATGATCTGTCTTCCAAAAAGCATTTAGGCTGCTCCTTTGTTCTGGATGTGTATTCTGCATTTGCACATAGCTGTCTGCAATTATGTGTTAGGTTTACAAAATTTGTCAAGCACATTGAACCATGACCGCATCCAATTTCCAGACACTATTGAAAGAAAAAGGATCATACATCCAGAAACAATATAAATTCTCATGGAACTGCACCGCAATCTTGTACAGGGTGCACTGTCACCAATTTCCAGACGTGGGTGCAGATGCATCTTCCACAATTCATTTTACTGGAAACAATGGAAAACAGTAAATGGTGGAATATGTCTTTTCTACATTCCTCCGACTTTGCAAATTACTAACTGTTTATCTTACACATTAAGTAATAATGCTTTCTAATTATATATATATATATAGGACGCCCGTTTCGTACTCTCGGGAGCACATACTCTCACTTCGAATATACCACTTTAACGAATATATTACGCTTTATCATTTTCAGTATACTTAAATATCAATTATAAGATACTCCAATGCGACTTGATTGAAAAAATTCATTGGAGCCCTTTATTTTTGCTATATATCCTATTTCATATATAAAAGAAGTATATACATAAATTTTGCTATAAAAAGTGGACTTAAAAGATTTTTTTCATGGAATTCACTTTGGAGTATCTTATAATCATTATTGGAGTATACTCAAATGGATAAAGAGGTGTCATCATACGATTTAAGTGATATATGAGAAGTGAGAATCTTGACTCTCTGAGTACCATACCATTTTCATATATATATATATATATATATATATATATATATATATATATATATAGGGCCTTGTTTCATATTCACAGGAGTATGTACTCCACTTCCAATATACCACTTAAACACACATATTATACTTATTTATCACTTTCAATATACTTAAATACCAATTATAAGATACTCCAATGCGACTTGATTTTAAAATTTCCATTGGAGCCCTTTATTTTTTGCTATATACCCCTTTTCATATATAAAAGAAGTATATACACAAATTTCGCTATAAAAAGTAGATTTTAATAAAAAAAATTCATGGAACTCACTTTAGGGTATCTTATAATCATTATTAGAGTATGCTCAAATTGACAAAGAGGTATCATCATATGACTTAAGTAGTATATGAGACACGGGAGTACGTACTCCCAAGAGTACTATACCATTTTCATATATATATATATATTCTGTAACCGAGCGTATAATAGTTATTCTACGCCTAGCCAGCCCACCACGCTGACCGGGCAGTGTGGCGACATCTTGCACAAGAACCCCATCTGGCGTCCCCAATTAACTACATGATCGGCGGGCGAAGCGTCCGCGCCCGCGCGACACTCGATTTTGATGGTAAATAATATGATACATGGCAGTAATTCGTGAATCATTTTACTGCCTTCTTTTGCGGCACACGACCTTTTTCGAGCTCGTATGTTTGATAATAAAACATAACGGTAAGACAGTGAAGTTATTATGTGTTTTACTGCCTTTATTGTGGCAGGTGACTTTTTCATGCTTGTACGTTTGATAGTAAAACACGACCGGTAAGACAGTAAAGTTGTAATGTGTTTACTGTCGGATCACGGTGAGGATTTTGTTTTTACGCTCGAACAGTGAAGTTAAGCAACACAATGCAGTAAAATTATACGTACAAAGCAGTAACAGATAAAGATGACATCTTTTTTTTTACATATATTACGGCTGATTCGGCCAAATAGCGTGGTCGGTCACTTTTGTTTTTATGTACATTGCTTGATCTAATACGAAAAGAAGGAAGGCCCTAGTGGCCAACGTAGGACCCTAACACAGTCCTCAAGCGTTCGTAAGCTTGCTTGTGGGCTTCGGCGGGAACGAGATCAGGGAATACGTGGAGGAACGACTCCACCTGGTCCTTCGCGGCGACGAGTCGAGCTTGGAGCTGTTGGTATTGAGGGTACATGTCGACCATGTGCCAAAGGATAGCTTCAGCCTCTTCCACGCTATCGTATCGTCGATCCTCGCGCTCAGCTCGTCGATGTATCCATCGTACATCCGGATCGACTCTTCGACATGATGCACACAGTTGGTGAGTGTGACCTCAAGCACGAGGTTTGCCCACCGGACGTCAGAGACCAAGCCATTGGTTCGGCTGAGGAGGAGGTGCAGTCCGCGGATGATCGGAGACACGATATTCGGGAGACAGGGGGTGGAGATTGGAGGAGATCGCGGACTGCATAATGGCCAGCAGCATTGCTAAGGGTCCAATCAGAGAGGTGATCGTATACAAGGGTGAGGTAGGCCAGAACTACCGTGGGCAGTTGAGAGGAAGAAGAGCTCGAAGGTATTTTTTTATTTACTAGTTTGTGTGGAAAATAATATGGGGTTTTTTGTGTGTTATTTGGTTAGCGGATGTCCATCCTTATAGGTCATAATGGTTTTTTTTTTTGGGGGGGGGGTGCGAAGAGACGCATCAGGCAGTTGAAGTGGCACTTTCAGTTATGCACACGCGAACATACAAAACAAAGAAGAGCGAATGTAGTACAGTAAAATACAGGCCCTAATGTAGTAAAACATGTTTCGCGCGCAGTAATTCCAAACAAATTAGAAGTTCAATAATTGCTTTCGCATTTTACAGTAAAAGAGCTATCACATATCATTTTGTTGTAAATGTCGAGCGGGCAGTACAGCGCAAGTCAGTGTGTGTGTGTATTAAAAAAACTTGTTTGACATTTGGCAACATATCTTTTGATTCTTTCATGCTATGGACTTTCATTTGTGGATTAATGACAAGAAACGCAATGTGATGCTGCAGGTTCACTTTGCCATCCCTCTTCAATTCCCGAAGCAGCAACCTGTCCTGACATTGCAGAGTTCTCAGGTAGTTATTTGGCTCCTCACTGCTTACGGTTAGAGGTCTCGTTCTTGTGTTCTGTTATTGTTGTATTCATATAGATTCACGCGGGTGGTAGAAGTGACTTTCGATAAAATTGCATAAGGATGGTAGCGGTATTTCTGTGTTTTGGTCTGGAGATTGAAATCCTACTAGATAACCAAGTGAAGCAACCGCTGTTAATTTCATTGTAGCTAATGTCTTGTTTTTTCCCTACTGCATGTCATCCCCTTCCATGGTTCTGTCGGGTTCTGAAAATGAACACATAAGTAAACATGTAGTTTGATGTCTCATGGAAAATACTCTGGGAGCCACTTGAATATTGAAGCTTGATAGCACACTGCGATGCTACGTGATGTTAGTCTTCTTTTGGTTACTAAGTTGGTTAGAATTGTTTCGACTTGTATGCAAAGAAATACAGATCTCAATGTGACTATTAATCTATGGTTGTTGTGCTTGTAAGTCATATAATCTGTCGTTCTTTTCGAGGTTTAGGCAATAACATTTGCTTTCCTGATACCTCTGCAGCACTTCAATTCCCAAGGGATACCTATTATGTCACCTCCAATAAATGACTATCCCTGGAGTCCTAGATGGGATTCAACTGAAATGGTGGAACGCATCTAGTAAGTCAATGGTCTACCTTTTATTGCATCTACAGTAGCTTTCAAGAATCTGGTTTCAAGATTTTTCTCAACAATTTGCAGCGAGTTCCTGGCTGAAGAGTGCCAAAATTTCAAGAAGTCCTGCAGTGATGCTCTCCCTCAACAGAAGTAGTTGATGAGGTGATTTTTTTCACAAGAATAAACTTTTGCTGTCAGAGATTGTTAATTCACTGCAGAAGTGCTACTATTGATTGATTGTTCTCATCTGCTCTTTATGAATCATCTCTGGCATCGTGGCTTGTGTGCTCTGTTTGTAGCTCTCAACTTCTCATGTGACGAGCGAAAAGCGATGAGGCAGTCTGATCAGGCCGTAGAACCCATAGGGTGGGAGTGCTTCTATTTGGCAAGTAAATTGTGTACAATAGAGCTTTTCGAAGCAGCATTGTTTGGTTAATTCTACCCCTGCTGGTCATGGTGTTTGTCGGGGATAAATGGCAATCCAGTTCAGTTCCTTCTGACTTGTACATATGGATAATGGCCGTTGAATTCTCCCCAGTGTAAAGTTTGATGCAAGTGACAGTGGAAAGTAGGAACCATTTTGTTCTTGGGCATCTAAGACAATTCGGATGGCAACTCGAAGACCTGCTCTTGCTATTGTTGTGCCACTTCTTGCTTGCCTTTTTATTCAAGTACTTGTCTGCATATCACATCCTCAGACTTGCCTGTTTGTTGGTATGAGAACAAGTGAATTGGCAGTGACTGAAGGGCCGGACGTGCCCAAGAATCAACTAAGCAAGCCCTCTCGTTTTTACATTTTAGAGACCGTCCCAAGCCGGCCTGTCGCTCCCCTGGGAGCTGGCTTCCCCCCACGGTCCCAGCGGGGGAGGTCTGGCGCCGACTGGGTCCCCTTTGGAGCTGAACGGCGGGACCCACGCTGCCCTCCACCTCCAGTCTGCCCCCATACTGTTGCAGGTTGCCGATATCTCTCCTGCACAACAGGAGACTGCACAAGAAGAGGAGCAAGCGACTACACAGTGGCAAGCTCTCCAAACGGCCTTGTTCTCCACCCCGACTCCTTCGATCATCGCCTCGCCAGTCTCCTCATATAACAATCGCACAATCGGACGGACCAATCCCCGTCGCAGCGTTCGCCTGGCCGCCAAGAGAAGAACGGGCTCAATTCTTCAACGTGCCCAGGAAGCCCTTGCCCACAAGCTAGACACTCTGCCAAGGGATCGCCCCCTCACGGAGACTGCGCTCAAAGAGTACCTCGCAACTTTCGAAGCCCCCCTTCCGGAAGCCACAATCTTAGCTCTGGCGCAGCTCTTCAAGGTGGACTACCGGCTTACTCAGCAAGCGGATGACGCCCTCGTTGAACTTGGAGGCCCCTCCCTGCTGGATAGTCAGGAGATCGAGGCTTCGTCCACGCTGTTTGCTGCTAGACCTGCAGTTGCAAAGGGCGCCCTAGTGGTGCTGACATAGAAGACGGAGTCCCTTTCCATGCGAAGACAGGACAAATTCAGGACCATGTAGACCTCCCCTTATGCTTTTGTCGACCTTGCGGTTCCTGTGTCCTTTGCTGCATTGTTGTTGTTTAAGCTTCAGCTGTTTCCCTTCAGTATTTTGTTGAAGTTAAGCCCATTGAGGAGATCTACACACTCGCTAGTTACTTTCAGTCTTCTGTTGAACTCATGTGCACTGAGGATGTCAAGACTACTGTTGTTTTCTTTCAGTCCTTTGTTGTGGAACTCTAGACTCCAGCCGCTCTCCTTCAGTCTCCTGTTGAACTTAAGACCTATGTGGATGTCAAGACTTCTGTTGTTTTCCTTCAGCCATTTGTTGATGAATTATCTACTGAGAAAGTCTAGTCTGTTGCTGAAATGTCCATTAAGGAAACTGCCTTCGTTGTCGAAGCTCCAATCTCCAAGCTCCCCTCGCCCCCCCAGGTGTCGGACAGCAGCTTCGGCCAAGCTCCTTTTCTTCCGTTCAAGACAGATTGCAAACCCTCTCGGATCTTTTCCTTGATCTTCCTTAGTCTGTTTGCAGTCACTTGACCCTCGGCTCTTTCCGTTCTTTGGCGGGAGGTCTGGCAAGTGTTGCTCTTCCGTCTGAGTCCTGGTGGGGCCAAGAAAGGATCCTGTGGTGAAGCGTTCTTCTTGCCAACCCTTAATCTCCTAGGCCACTCCCTTCCCTGTGGCTGCAACCTCCTACCATGACAAGCCCTTGTATCAACATTCTCTGCTGGAACGTGCGGGGTCTCAACAACCAGGCCAGGCACGCGCTCGTTCAGGAGACCCTCACCTCCACGACGTGTCATCTAGTTTGCTTGCAGGAAACTAAGCTTGCCTCCATGGATCAAAACCTTGCTTGCTCCCTTGGGGGTTACAACCTGTGGAATTTCGTCTACAACCCGGCGGAGGGTTCGAGGGGTGGAATTCTCCTTCTCTGGAATAACGAGGTCACTGCGGTGCAAGATGTTCTCATCTTGGTCTTCAGTCTGTCGGCGACGGTGTCTCTAAAAGAGTGTAATTCGTCCTTCCGCCTCACGATAGTTTACGAGCCTTCCCGAAGCAGACTTAAGTCGGCCTTCCTTAAAGAAATTGCCTCTTTAAAACCTACCACCGGCACCAACTGGCTGGTCCTAGGCGATTTCAACATTATCTATCGAGCTCAAGATAAAAACAACTCCAATATTAACCCGCGACGCATGGCGCAATTCCGCAACACGCTCAACGCTTGTGAGCTCAAAGAAATCCACCTTCAAAACAGAAAATTCACTTGGAGCAGCGAACGTCGGAGACCCACCCTGGTTAGGCTGGACAGAGTTTTCTCTAATGAAGGCTGGGATACCCTCTTCGACAACCACGTCCTTCAGGCGCTGTCCTCTTCGATCTCCGACCATTGCCCTCTACTCCTTTCCAACTCTTCCGGACCCGCTCGCCCTAAAACTTTTCGTTTCGAAAACTTCTGGATCAAGATGCCAGGATTCTTCGAGACGGTCAAAAATGCATGGCTAGCACCCTGCCTGCACACCGAACCCATGCATAGGTTGCACCACAAGCTAGCTTCCACAAGCAGCTCTAAAATCATGGAGCTTCTCCTCTTCCCCTGACCTAGGCTCTTTCTCCATATGGCTTTAGAGCTCATTCTCGTGTTCGACATGGCTTAAGAGCGTAGGGACTTGTCCTCTTCTGAACTGACCTTGAGGTCCCACCTAAAGAAGAGAGTTCTAGGACTGGTAGTGGTCGAGCGAACTAGAAAACGCCAGAGTTCCTGGATCACAAACCTCAGAGAAAATGACGCAAACACAAAGTTCTGCCTGCACACCGAACCCATGCATAGGTTGCACCACAAGCTAGCTTCCACGGCAACCGCTCTAAAATCATGGAGCTTCTCCCTCTTCCCCCAGCCTAGGCTCTTTCTCCATATGGCTTTAGAGCTCATTCTCAGGTTCGACATGGCTTAAGAGCGTAGGGACTTGTCCTCTTCTGAACTGACCTTGAGGTCCCACCTAAAGAAGAGAGTTCTAGGACTGGTAGTGGTCGAGCGAACTAGAAAACGCCAGAGTTCCTGGATCACAAACCTCAGAGAAAATGACGCAAACACAAAGTTCTGCCTGCACACCGAACCCATGCATAGGTTGCACCACAAGCTAGCTTCCACGGCAACCGCTCTAAAATCATGGAGCTTCTCCCTCTTCCCCCAGCCTAGGCTCTTTCTCCATATGGCTTTAGAGCTCATTCTCAGGTTCGACATGGCTTAAGAGCGTAGGGACTTGTCCTCTTCTGAACTGACCTTGAGGTCCCACCTAAAGAAGAGAGTTCTAGGATCAGTAGTGGTCGGCGAACTAAAAACGCCAGAGTTCTGGATCACAAACCTCGAGAAAATGACCTTAAACACAAAGTTCTGCCTGCACACCGAACCCATGCATAGGTTGCACCACAAGCTAGCTTCCACGGCAACCGCTCTAAAATCATGGAGCTTCTCCCTCTTCCCCCAGCCTAGGCTCTTTCTCCATATGGCTTTAGAGCTCATTCTCAGGTTCGACATGGCTTAAGAGCGTAGGGACTTGTCCTCTTCTGAACTGACCTTGAGGTCCCACCTAAAGAAGAGAGTTCTAGGACTGGTAGTGGTCGAGCGAACTAGAAAACGCCAGAGTTCCTGGATCACAAACCTCAGAGAAAATGACGCAAACACAAAGTTCTTCTATATAAAAGCAAATGGCCGCAAAAGGAAAAACCACATCCAAAGATTCCAAAATGGTATGGGTTGGGCGATCTCGCACTCTAAGAAAGAGGACATAACTCAAAAGCACTTCCAAGAAATGTTGGGCAGGCCGGCCCCGCGCGACACTGACCTCAACTGGGAGGCCCTGCACCCTCCGGCACAAGATTTACACAATCTGCAGGCTGCGTTCTCGGAATCTGAAGTGCGCCTTGCTCGAGACCAACTACCGGGAGACAAAGCACCGGGGCCGGAAGGTTTCTCCACTAATTTCTACAAATTCTGCTGCTCAATCATTAAAGCAGAAATCATGTCTGTGTTCTACAGCTTTCACTCCCTCTGCACGTCGCACTTTCACTTACTCAATACTGCAAACATTATGCTGATCCCAAAAAAAAGAGGGAGCCGACAAAGTGCAAGATTTCAGACCTATCAGCCTTATACATGGGATCGGGAAGTGGATCGCTAAAACGTTAGCGCTGCGGTTGGCGCCTTTCCTCAATAGCTTGGTCTTGCGAGCTCAGAGTGCCTTCATCAAGACTCGAAGCATCCACAACAACTTTCTCTACGTCCGCAACCTGATTAGAAGACTTCACCACTCCAATACCCCCTCTCTCTTCTTCAAGCTTGACATAGCCAAGGCCTTCGATTCGGTCCGTTGGGACTACCTTCTAGAGTCACTTTGCACAAAGAGGTTTCCAGCCGTTGGACAAAGCGGGTGGCGACCTGTTAAGGTCTGCCTCGTCAAGAGTCCTCCTCAGCGGCATCCCTGGTAATGTGATCACTTATGGGCGGGGGCTGCGGCAAGGAGACCCCCTTTCACCCTTCCTCTTCATTTTGGCCATCGATCCCATTCAAAGTCTCCTCGAGGTGGCAACGGATTTGGGACATCTCGCCCCCTGCGTGACCGTCTCGCCAGACTTAGAACCTCCATTTACGCGGACGATGCAGCTATCTTCATCAACCCTAGCCCAAGTGAAATTTTCTTAACCACCCAAATCATTCTCAATTTCGGGAAGGCCACCAGCCTACACACCAACTTCCAAAAAAGCATTGTGCTCCCAATAAGCTGTGACCATTTAGACCTTACCTCGGTGCTCCAAGATCGCGACAATCCGATCAACCTTTCGGATCAAGTACACAGGACTCCGCTCACTTCTGAGCGGCTCATAAAGTGGACTTTCAAGCGCTTCTCGACAAGGTGGCGGAAGGTTAGCGGTGGCAAGCGTCTACTTTCTCGGCGAGGCGGGCCACTCTTGTTAAATCAGTTCTCACCTCGATCCCAATTTATTTCCTCACAGCCTTCAAAATACCCAAAGCAATTATCCTCTCCATAGACAAGTTAAGGCGGCGTTTCCTTTGGTAAGCTCTGAAAACCTCTCGGGTGCAAAGTGCAAAATCAACTGGGAAAGAGTGTGTCGCCCAACCCACCTTGACGGCTTAGGCATCCTCAGCCTCCAGCATTTCTCCTCGCCAATCAGACTGCGCTGGCTCTGGCAAGAATGGAAGAACCCACTTAAACCCTAGGTTGGCATGGAAATCCCTTGCGATGACTCGGACCGAAATCTCTTTGCGGCAGCGACAAGGATCTCTCTCGAGGACGGGAAGACGGCCAAATTTTGGTTCTCGGTGTGGTTATTTGGAGAGGCCCCCAAAGACATAGCCCCCAAGATCTTTGCTTCCTCAAAGCGAAAAAAATAGTCTGTGTTCTCAGCCTTACAGAACGGGCGGTGGGTGCAGGACATTAACCAATCGTCGAGATTCTCGATCGATCACATCGAACAATTAAATCGATGTGGACCAAAATCGAACAAGTTCAAGCGATTCAAGGCACCGGATGCGATATCACGAAGCAAAATCGAATGGATCCTACTCTCTAGATGCGCCTCGCTCTACACTTTATGGGTTCCATAGCGACCAACTTCAAATCTTTAATCTGGCAAACTCAGGCCCCGTCGAAGGGAAAGCTATTCGCTTGGCTAGCAATCCAAAACAAATCGTGGACCTCTGACAGGCTCGGAACAAGGGGATGGCCAAACAACCACTTTTGCCCCCTTTGTAGACACACTCCGGAATCAGTCTTACACATTTTTGCGCAGTGCCGTTACTCAGGTCGTATTTGGAAGCTCATGGCGGGGGCAGAACGAGCAATGACTTTCAACCCTCCTTTGGGCCCTTGCACGAACATTCTTACCTGGTGGTCCATCGTGGCAAAAACATCAAGTCCATTCAGGAAAATCAGGACGACGACCATGATCTTAATCATCTGGAAGCTTTGGAAGGAACATAACGCGAGAATCTTCAATAATAGAGCAACAACGCCTCTTGATCTTCTTGCTAAGATCAAGGATAAGGGAAGAGCTTGGCGCCTCACGAGGGCCAAATCTTTAGAGTTTTTTATTTCTCTATAATTTTGCCTCTATTTTTTTAACTCTGGTTCTGTACAGACCTTGTTTCATCCCTCCTCCATTAATATAACGGGCAACTCTCCTACGGTTTTCCTTCCAAAAAAAAAAGATACACACAGCAGGTGGCGGCGGCGCCACCGCGTCGGTTGGGAAACGGAGCTGACAACAAGGTTAACCGATAAACATACAATCTCAGCCGTGAAGCTTCGCAGATCGGACGGCTGGAAGAGGTCCAGGTCTCGAGCCGAGGGCCTCACGCAGCCCTAGCTTGCACGCCCGTCTATAAATACCACCACTCCTAGGCAGGGCAGGGCAGGGTGGCCGCCGCCGCCGCCGCCTCGTGCTGTATCTCCATGGCACGAGTGTGTGGTGTGGTGCTCGGTTGCTCCTCTCTTTCTCCGGAGAATTCGAATTCTTTTATGTATTCTGTTCTTGGGAGCTCGAATGTTTCTACCGTATGTCCAAGTCGTCCTTGTGTGTTATATATAATCGCGTCTTGTTTTATATACTTCAACTTGCACCTTCTTTTATAACGCGTCTGCCGATTTGTTTTGTGATTTTCTCTGGTTTGATTTGTGGGGGCAAGATGTCGCAGATGACGACATGTATATCCTGCTCAAGAGGAGCAGAAGCTGGCTTTGCTAAGCAAGCTGTGTTGCACGTCTTCCATGACTCTGATGCCGTCTTGTCCCCCCACCTATATATTTGGTCTTTTAACTCTAGAATCCGGATGGAAACATGGACTTGTTTTTAGTGGCTTAATCAGTCTGTTTTTCGTCTTTTGTGATTCCTTCGAATATCTTAGCTTGCTGTTTCTTCTGGATCTTGAGATAAGAAAAGGCAAACGACTGGACGATGCGGCCTGGTCCAGAGGCAAAACTTCTTATAGATTCTCAACGTTTTGATCTGAAATCCTGAATTGGTCTGTGGTCCTTGAGATCTGAAGCCTCTGAACTGATTCGTTTAGAACAGCGTAGCAAAGTCATGCAAGGGAAACCTACTAAAATTAGCAATTTCTTCAGTTTTGGCCCGATTTGGATGGCATCTGCGGACTGCGGCCCAATTTCTTCATATGCAGAGAAGATAGAGAGAGAGAGAGAGAGAGAGAGAGAGAGAGTCACTTAATTAGCCAAATGACTCAATGTGTTGCTGATGCACGATGACATCAGGTGCCAAGGGAGGGGAGGGGTACATACAACCATACAAAACAATCTTTTATTATTGAATTAGCTTTCTTCTGATTTCATACATCATATCATTAGGTCAGGTGTTAATCAGTCTCCGGGAAAAACACCTACGTTGGCGTTGCAGTTTGCGACCTCTTTGTTGTATACTGATATGCTCTCGGTCTGATGCCATCATCGTGTTGCAGTATCGTACGAGAAGACTTCGAACTCAGGAGCAATAAACCACACCCCCTCCTTGATTAGATGGTTATTAAAGACAATGATGCACTGCATTAGGTCAAATTGTTGCCTCGCTGAATCTCCCGACTTCCATTCCGAGCTGGACGGGCTTAATTAGATGGGGTTGCGATAGGCCCATTCACGCCGGGCCTAGGCGCTAGCCCGAGAGGCCTAGCCAATCGCTATTCGGCCCATCACGCCGGCCAGTCACTAGCCTCCCTCACACCCCATCAGTCATGATAGCGGACAGCCCACTCGATCCGGAAATAAATTCTATGAGGGGAGAGCTCCCATGAGGCCTCCCCTCACACCGTTGGATCTTCTTCCCCCTCTCTCTCTCCTCCCTCCCCCTTCAGATCGGACGGTACGATGCTGGGGAGGGGCCTCCAGACTTCCACTCGATCCTCATCCGACAGTCACCACATCCCACGTGGCCATGCCTCCCGTTCCTGAGTCCTACTCCCACCCCACCTAGACCTAATCTTGGAATCCTCAATTCTGTCACCGTAGCCCTCACAACCTCGCTCGTCACCGCGGCCCACGCGCCCTCCTTCCACGCCCAGTGGCCACCCCTTCCTTCGCGCCCTCCCCTGTGCCCAACGCCCTCGCCTAGCCCTCACAACCTCGCTCGTCACCGCGGCCCACGCGCCCTCCTTCCACGCCCAGTGGCCACCCCTTCCTTTGCGCCCTCCCCTGTGCCCAACGCCCTCGCCTCCACGCCCTGGCGGCCGCCCCTCCCTCTGCGCTCTTCCTTCACGCCGATGTCGTGCCCTCACCTCCACGCCTGACGGCCGCCCCTTCCTTCACGCCCAGCGTCGCACCCTTGTCTTGCCCTCCGTCCCCACTCGACGCCATTGAGGAGGTAAGGTTGAGACGCAGAAGCTTGAAGTTGCTGCATAGGTATTGCTCGCTGCAAGCCTGCAACCTGTGTGCTACAAGGCAGAAGCAATTCCTTTAATTCCGATGTCTTGTTTTAGCATGTTGGTGTGGACTGTTTGAGGCGGTGAGGCCTAAACTTCTTAGCTAAGAGATCTCGTCAAAGAATTTGTTCTTAGTTCTGGTGCTTCATTTGTGTGTATTCAAGAATCCAAACTAGTTGTGGTGGATCCATATATATATGTGTGTGTGTGTGTGTGTGTGTGTGAGACTCGCATTTTGATGGATTTGAATGTTTTCCGGCTATTAACGACTCTGGAGGCATCATCCTGGCTTGGCGTCAGGACACCATCCAAGTAGTTAGCATTTAGAAAGGACTAGGACGATTTGCACGCTCCGCTACACCCCGTCAGGTGCATGGTATTAGGGTTTGTTATGAGTTGTTGGGCAAAACAAAATGTATGATAGCGAGTGTGTATATACGTTGCAGTAATATAGAAGGTGTAATAGAAGTAACATTTGGATTAATTCTTGGTATCACAGCAAACTGAAGCTACAATCGAAAGCAACACATCTGGTATGCATATAAGGGATACTACAAGAGATGGATCATGGAGCTTATTACATATCATAATGAGAGCAAATAATAGCAAGCCTTAGGATTGCACTAAGCTGTAGAGAACTTGGATCTCTAATCATCTCTTTAGGCCCACCGTCTCTGTTCTCTTTGAAGTTTCTTTAACAAAGAATCATAGATCTAACCGCGGCGTAGTTTGGAAACCACAAAATTATCACCAGCAATGCCGATCACCAGATAAGAGCAACTAATCCCTAGCTTCCTGAGCCTGCTTTGCTCCAACAGAGAAGAACTCAGTGATGACCTCCAGAGGCATGGCCTTTGTCTCTCGCACCTTCATGAAGACAAATACGAGAGCTAGTATGCAGACAAATACGAGAGCTAGTATGCAGAGATGATTAGAGATCCAAGTTCTCTGCAGCTTGTATATGGAATTTCTGAGACAAAAAGGTTACCACTTAGCTGAAGCGCTGGATATAGCAGGCTGTTCTTTTGCTTATCTTAGCGTTATTACTTCAATTAACCTACTAAGGCTTCTTTGGCATTGCGGTGCCTTTTAAAAAGCACATTTTTAGCCTTTTTTTTATAAACTAACTATTTTGCAGCCTCTATTTTCAAACCAGAACAGGAAAAAAATACTGCAACTGGTACCATTCCCTTGATTCCACATCACAACACAGCGAAGCGCAACAATAATAAACCGGCCCTAAAAGTCTAACAGAAATGCGTTAATGATTTCTCAGTATCACAGCTGCAGGTTGAAAGATTTAGTTCAGCATAAATATTATAAATAGAAAGACGAAATTCATGTACCACAATGAAAAGGGAGCAGAAGCCAGAGAGTCATGAAATAATCAGCAAACTTACTGATATATCTCCTGAGTATTGCTTCAAAGTTTTTCAGAGCAAAACTTCCTTTGATAACCAATCTTTGTTGCCCATCAAGGGATCCACTTGTTCCCATCTCAGCAAGTAAGAGCATCATCACGTGTTCAGGTTGCCTATGCATTCTGAAAAGTGCAAACATCATTTACATTAGCTCATGGTAGTTTTATGTTTTTTTTAAAATCAAAATAGAGGGAGAAAATAAAATGAAGTGGACATAAAGTGAGATCATACGTTTTGCACAAGTCCATGAAGTTCACAAAAACTGTCTTCTTTGTGCCTTCCCTAAGAACTTGAGGGGGCCTCATAACAGTTCTCCGTCTATCACCGGCAAGATCTGGATTATTCTCACGCAGGATATTGAAGACTCTGCCAAGCAGCTGTCACCAAACGGATTGATGATAAAGTTTCACCAACAAAAAACATAACTGAATTCTAGTAAAAACTGGGCACTACCCAAGATGCTAGTTCTGTACTAATAACATCTACGGAGGAAAAAACAAATGAATAGCTAAATCAAGAAATACATGAAAGAGAACATCACAATGCTTCTCGATCAACACTGCACTACCTTACTAATATGACTTGTGGAGATAAGCAATTGCAGGTAATAATAGGAGGAAGGCACCACCTTTCTAATTTGAAACATATCATTTCTATATTATTTTTTGCATAGAACTCATGACCTGTGAACAATAGGCTAATCAGAAATTTTGAACAGATATAGAGTATCAACTATCAAGTACCTCTTCATATATGTAATCTCTATCAGTTCCTTCCCAAGGGTATAGGGTGGCACCACCAAGCACAATCCCTTCTCCTTGTTCGTTCTCCCCAACTTGATCATCTGGATAATAGATGCTCAGACACAGCAACAAAGCATAGCGAAGCAAATGAAATTACTAAGTGATCCATATATTTACCAATAGCATCTTCACCATCTGCAGCATTAGTAAGAGATGAATCATGTTCCACCTGAAATGTGCACGATTAGTAAATTGAAGGAAACTATGTCAAGCAATTATTAGTCCAAAGAACATTTGCAACCAATCGCTGATAGCCTAACAAACCCACATGTTTCTTCTTCTTCTTTTTCATGCCTGCAAAGCTTGGTTCGCCAGACACTGTGACTGAAAAACAAAACAAAGGAATATTTATATTAAAAAAAAGGCCAGCGGATTAGTGATTTTTTTGTAGTATACTTGGCCAACCTGCCAAGCTCTCCGTCTTCTCTGCCAACTTATCCACTTCATCAGATGAATCTTGGATCACAACCTTCTTCTTCTTTTTCTTGGTCGGATCAAAAGGAGTAAGCTACAGAACATTATAAACAGCATCAACAAGCTCGCACAGGAAAACAGAAAATACAAGCATGACAAGTCAAATTTATGGATCACTGAGAAGGGAGCAAGATGACAAATTGACAACCATTATTCACAAACAGATTAAATACCATAGTCCACCATGCAGTAAGCCATTAATTTCAGCATCAAGCAACATCATGGTCTACTGAATTTGCAGGAGACGAACAAACAGTCAAGCTAAGAGTTTTGGACTGAATTTGCAGGAGACCGTCATCGAGCGAAGCCAGGCGCGGGGAAAGGAACGGGAACAAAACCCTCACGGGACGGCCGAATCATGCGCACCAGGGGGGAGCAAGCGGAAGGCCGCAGGTGGAGACGGGTGCGCACGGCGCTGCAGCGAGCCGAGGGAAGCGCAGGCGCGAACGTCCAGAGGCAGGCGGCGGAAAAGGAAGGGGAACGAGCGGTCACGGGCGGGCCGCAGCGTGCGCACCAGGGTAGGAGCAGGCGTACGGCGGAGGTGTCGCCGGCTGCGCACGGCATAGCCGCGGGCCGAGGGAGGCGTGGTGACGGCCGGGCCGCATCGTGCGCACCAGGGGGGAGCAGGCGGAAGGGAGGAGGCGAAGCCGGCTGTGCACGGCGTAGTTGGGCCAGGGAGGGAGGAGCCGGAGGCGGCACAGCTGGCGGCGGGCCGGTGGCGGCGGCGCAGAAGCCGGGGGCGTCCACGTCGTGGGCCGAGGCGGGGAGCGGGCCGAGCGAGGCGAAGGCGGGTGCGCTAGGCCGGCGAAGCAGCGGGCCGGGGAGGGAGGAGCCGGGGCGGCGCAGCTGGCGGCGGCGCAGAAGCCGGGGCGTCCACGTCGCGGACCGACGCGGGGAGCGGTCCGAGCGAGGCGGAGGCGGGTGCGCCGGGCCGGCGAAGCAGGGCACCATGGGAGGAGCCCGATGCGGCGCAGCTGGCGGCGGGCCGGCCGCGGCGGCGCAGAAGCCGGTTGGCGTCGGCGAAGGGGAGGAGGAGCCGGGGCGGCGCAGCTGGCGGCGGGCCGGTGGCGGCGGCGCAGAAGCCGGGGGCGTCCACGTCGCGGACCGACGCGGGGAGCGGTCCGAGAGAGGCGGAGGCGGGTGCGCCGGGCCGGCGAAGCAGGGCACCATGGGAGGAGCCCGATGCGGCGCAGCTGGCGGCGGGCCGGCCGCGGCGGCGCAGAAGCCGGTTGGCGTCGGCGAAGGGGAGGAGGAGGAGGACGCGCGCGACGGGCCGAAGACGAAGAAGGGGCGTGCGGGAACGGCGTCGGCAGGCACGGCAGGGGAGGAAGCGAGCGCGACGAAAGAGACGGGAAGCTTCTGGCGAACACCTGAAGCCACGCCGAAGGGGCTGCGCTGCAGGCGAAGGAAAAGAGCGCAGGAGGTCGATCGGACGGCCCGCACGCGATCTCGGCGCGATCCGACGGCGGTCCCTTTCTTGATGACGTAGAGGGGCTGGGAGAACGGCAATCCTCCCCGCTTTGGATAAAACTATAGATTGTGGTCCTACTCTGTGCATGTTAATTAGATCAAAGCGAGCTGATTTTATACACAATGTCACAATCCATTAGCTTATGCATGGCTTCTTTAGGGTAGTAAGTAGTAACTACTGTCTACTGCAGTGCTCAAAATTGTTATTAGGTGCATTTCTTATTTAGGAATTAGAGATACAAAATGAAGATGCGCAAGACATTGGAAAAAAATAGAAAGCTTTAAATTTGTATTTATCATGCATCTTATGGTCAGAATTCTAGGCAAGACTAATGATCTTTCACAATGGTTGCAAAAGAAAGATCAAAATATTGTTCGTGTTGTAGGGTTGATTGGGACCGCAGTGAAGACAATTGAGGTAATAACAAATTATTGTTGGGATGAGCTTTTCGAAGAGTCAAACGCCTTTTGTCTCCACCATAATATCGTGGTGCCAAACATGTCTGATAAAATACCGGTTAGAGGTCGTTCAAGAGGTCGTGGTAGCCAGATGATAACTTACTCTGATCATTTCCATCATGAAATATTTATTGTGGTGCGTGACCAAATTATTGTTGAGTTGGATAATCGTTTTGCTGAAAGATCTACTCAGTTATTGAGGTGTATTCCTTGTCTTGATCTAAAGAATTCTTTTTGCCAACTTTGGTGAAGACAAATTAATTAAATTTGCTAGGATGTATGCTGCTGACTTCTCCCAATATGACTGTGTAGTCCTTAGAGATCAACTAGGCACATTTATTGTTGATGTGAGAGACGATATAGATTTTGCAAACTACACTGATCTTGGAAATCTTGTTGTGAAGATGGTTCAGACCGACCGACACACAGTTTTTTCATCGATATATCGTCTCATTGAATTGACCTTGATTTTGTCAGTGGCAACAGCAACTGTAGAAAGAGCATTCTCAGCTATGAGCATTATTAAAATTGATTTGCGGAATAAGATGAATGATGAATGGATAAATCATGGCATGGTATGCTATATTGAGCGAAACATATTTGCAAGCATTAAAGATGATAAGATTTTAGAGTGTTTTCAAGGAATGAGGTCACATAAGAAACAACTATCTCGCGCTAGTGGTAAGTTAGGTTCTTACAAATCTAAATTTCATATTTTTTGTATTTAATCATAGCTCTGTTTGATTTATTTTTTAATGTTGTCTATGTATGTTCTACTACTTGTCCAACTATTGATGAAGGAATGGTGGACTAGGTTAGAGATGAAATATTCATCATTTAGGTACTCAATTTGTATCTCGAAGATGCTATATTATTTATGTTTTGTCATGTTTTTCTTATTATATTTTATGTCGAAGCATTTTTTGCTAAAGTTTCATGTCAATAAAGCATTTGTGGCTTATGTTTTTGTTATGCCCTGATGTGGGTAGAAATTAACATTTGTTTTAAGACGTTAGCCTATTAAAATTTAGCCTAAAACATAATTAAATCCTAGATCCACCGCTGAATGCGTGGAGAACGTAATTAAATCCAAATCCACCGCTGAAAGTGTGGAGAACACCTGCAAAGTTGAAGTTGAAGGAAGGCGTCATAAGGTCGCTTTCCCACTATCACAAATTGATCCATTGCGATGTAGGAAGCCGAGATTGAATCATAATCGCTAACGGCATGTCTTGAACACAGTAAGGTGGTGACAGCGATGGTTCATAGCAACTTGCAGTAGACCAGCACTCTCCTTTTACGAATGAAAGCATATTCTGCTACATTTTTTTTTTGGCAAATGACATAATGAAAGTGGCATCAGGCCGTTAGGGCAATGACCCGAGACCAAAGATCAAAAGCCCATAAAAAATTTATTAAAAATCATCAAAATATAAGTTCGGTTCAAGAACAGCTGGCCTAACCCGAGGCTTGGACTGTGGCTAGCTCCGCTCTGTCTGAAACTGAGGAACAAGCATTTTCTTGAAGGAACAAGTGGCTTACCAGTCAATATATGAAATCTCACCAATGATTATATTATCCCTTGAAGTGGAAAAATACCTATACAAACCCAAGAATGAAATGAGAATCCGAAAGATCAAAAGTGCGTCATATAAACACTTCTGAAGTGCATCTCCACTAGGAAGACAGTAGAAATGACGTTATACTCTAGCACCAGGAAGGTGTGGATTACATCGGTCATAAATGACAATTTTATTATTCTCCCAAAGACTAAAATTTAGAATGTTTATATCCTAATTTGTAGTGTTACAAGCTAATTCTTATATTTCGGTGGAACAAACTAATTTAGACTGGTTTGGGGATGGGACAAGGCGGGATGGGATTGATCCTAAGGGTAGGGTGGCAACGAGGCCCTGCCCCCTATCCCCACTACCTCATCTCCGCCTGGCCCAACAAGCTTCACGGGGGGCAAACGTCCTGTGTCTCCGTTGTCGAACCTGGGAATGAAGGATCCCGGATTTTCTATGTTACATACACTAGTCCAGGAATAGCTAGTGTGCACAATCGAACAAAAGGTGATAGCACAACCATAATGTGCGATACATTCATAATAACTTAAGTTTGCTACAAAAGGACATAATACAACAAGCAAAATACAACGAAAGCATAAGTAAAAGGTAGACCACACGATTTACCACAGGCAATCGTCTGGGGGCGTAGTCTAGTCGTCCAAGTTCTCTCCCTCCTCGTAGTACTCTTCTCTGATCAACACTTTATTAAGCAAGGTGAGTACAAATAAATGTACTTCGTAAGTTACACCCAATAACAGATTATAATACATGAGGGTATAGCAAAGGATGGCTTATAGGGTTGATTTTACATAAGGCAAGGTTTTCCTTTTTCAATACTTGTACTAAGTTCCAAAGCAGTTATTCTATAACTAAAATTCATTTTTGAAAATTCTCAAGTTTTACAGTAGGATAACCTCCATACAAGAGTGGTGAAGAATACCCTCCTATCACATGGCTACCCGCCCAATTTCCCGATTGGATAAGATTTCCAGAATCATTTGATAAAATCTTTTGAAATAAAAACAAAAAAATCTAACTTTGCATTGGCTTTGCTTCAGCATGTCCATGACCGTGGACATGGCTATTCAAATAGTTTTATACTCTGCAATGGTTGTATAGCTTGACCCACACGAGATAATCATCTTATAATGTCCGTCTGACACACTTCCGTAGGTGTGCGACTAAGTGATATCACATGGCCTTTACAATTCACCATCCCACCATAGTCCCGCCTCCCCAGGGTTTCACTTCCTTTTGATTGAACCATCCTCCGGATTTAAGACCCCTCTTGCGCTATGTGGGAATATATAAAAGTAGGTCATGACACCCACACAATTGGATGGCACAACCACGGTGAAATGTTACAAATTAGTTAGCCAAGTCCTCCCCACTTTGGACATGTGGTTGTACGGTAAGGCTTGGCAAGATGCAGTTTGAAAACCGGTCCTTAACTGACTTGGGTGACTTCCAATAAAACACTAGGCTTCGATCATATAAATGAATCGATCCCGTGCATAAATATGCACACACCAAACATCCATTTCGCCCAACTCTAAATCAGTCTTAATTTTATTTCAGTTTTCAAAGCATTTGTAAACTTCCATAACAAACTAATGTCATAGTTACAATTTTAGACAACACTTAACCTTTTGGCCGTAAATTCCCTCAAATCAAATATTTCAGGTCTAAGCATTGCTACGCATAATTTTCTAACATGTTCTAGTTATACTAATGTACTAACCGGATTTCAACTATGATACCAAGGAATGGCTAATTCAATAGTAAAATTTGGCTATACAAATGTGACACCCTAATTTTCAGAGCCTTTTTGAAAAAATTTCAAAATAAAAAGAACCATTTTGTTTTGATGAGAATTCAAAGCTTAACCTGAAATTTCATAATGGATTTAAGTTGACTAACTCAAACTACAACTAAAGTTCCTTGTTGGTTTGCTGAGTTATTGGAGTTTTGATGGTCTTCCCTTCGCTGTCCATCTTTTACCCACCTCTGGCCTAGACCTCCCTTTGTGTGGGATCTAATGGCCCAGACCTCCCCTTCGTTTGGATCCAAAGGTTCGGACCTCCTTTGTGTTGTCTTCCCATGGTCCAGACCTCCTTGGGTCTAGACCTCCCAAATGCTTGGACCTCCCTGGGTCCGATTCTCCCTCTCGGGTCTTCTCTGGCTTACAACCTCCCCAAGCCTTCGCCACCCTCATGTGCATCTGAGCTCCTTTGGAATCCTGTTGAATCATTTCGGGTTTACTTGGACTTTTCCTCGCCGCTTATATCCTTGAAACCTTCTCTGGAGGTTCCCTTCAGTACCAGCCCGGTAGTACCACCCGCACCATGCGGTACTACCGCTTCTTCGGACCTCCCCTTACCTTTATTGGACCTCTCCGCGTCCTTCAGGACCTCTCCATGTCCTCTAGGACCTCCCCTTACCTTTATTGGACCTCTCCGCGTCCTTCAGGACCTCTCCATGTCCTCTAGAACCTTCTCTTACCTTTATTGGACCTCCCTGTGTCCTACCGGACCTTCCCAAGTCCTCCAAGACCTCCTCCTTGTAAATCTGGACCGTTAAGACCTCCCCTTAGAGATCTTAACCGTCCAGACCTCCTCCTTGTAAATCTGGACCGTTAAGACCTCCCCCTTGGAGATCTTAACTGTCCAGACCTCCTCCTTGCACATCTGGACCGTCAAGACCTCCCCCTTGGAGATCTTAACCGTGCAGACCTCCTCCTTGCACATCTGGACCGTCAAGACCTCCCCTTGGAGATCTTAACCGTCCAGACCTCCTCCTTGCACATCTGGACCGTCAAGACCTCCCCCTTGGAGATCTTAACCGTGCAGACCACCTCCTTGCACATCTGGATCGTCAAGACCTCCCCTTGGAGATCTTAACCGTCCAGACCTCCTCCTTGCACATCTGGACCGTTAAGACCTCCCCCTTGGAGATCTTAATCGTCCAGACCTCTCTCCTTGTACATCTGGCCGTCAAGACCTCCCCCTTGGAGATCTTGGCCGTCCAGACCTCCCCCTTTTTGGCAGATCCGATCGTTAGGGCCTCCCCGTGGAGATCTTAACCGTTCAGACCTTCCCTGGATTTGATCCCACGGCTCTGACCACCCTTGCGGGTGAGGTTCTCCTTTTACCTTTGCAGACCTCCCCGATTGTAATTGATCTTGACCGTTGGACCTTCCTTCCGGAAATCCAACCGTCTAGACCTCCCTTGCGGGTGAGGACCTCCTCCTAGCTCTTGTGGACCTCCTCTGGTGCACTTAATCTTGGCCGTTTGGACCTCCCTTCGGGAGATCCAACCGTCAGGACCTCCCCGGTGGGTGAGGATCTCCCCTTGTTCACTGCAAGACCTCCTCAAGGTCATTGCAGGACCTCCTCTGCGGGTCTTGGCAGCCTCCGTTGGGCGGTCACACCCAGTTTTCTTACCTTTGACTGTGTCCTTTGGGCAAGGAAGTCTTCACCGCATTTAATGCATGTTGTATCACATTAAATGCCCTCACCTTTGCAGTACTCCTGTCATACGATTGTCACATTCCTTGCCTACTCCCATTGTCCTATTACCAACTCTGATGACCCCTATCTGGGTCATGTGCATTAACTTCCACTATATATAGTTTGGGAAGCCCTCCTTTCTCACTTTCTTCCCCATTTCTCCTCTCTGTCTCAACCGAGCACTCTCTGGACCTCCTCCAACCAGTTCTTGGATCTCCTCTCTTGAGTCCTGAGACCTCTCCAGCGAGCTCCTTGGACCTCCTCTTGACCTCCCAACCTCTCTGTTAGTTTTGTATTTAAGTTTATTTGGAGTTCTTTGAATCTTGTTTGAGCTTTATTTGAATATTTGGCTTTTCACCGTGTAGATTGCGAAGGTAGTGTGGGCAGAGTTCTATCTTGGGAGAAAAGCGACTCAAGACTTTGAGCAAGGCAAGTTACACTCTTGAATATGTTGCACCCAATACTTCAAATTACTTATATCGATTTCAAATATGTATGCATGCTTACTTTACTAAGTTATTTCAATGCCTATCTTTCAATTCCTAGTTATGCCTACTGCTTGGTATGACCACTGTCCATGTTGAAATCAACTTCATTGTCACCCTAGATAAAACCTGTTTCTTGCAATAGTGAGGACCCGTAGCTTTGAAAAATGAAATGCTTAGTCTCGCTTAGACCAAAATCTTGATTTGGGAGTTTTGACCAAAATATCACTTAATCAAATAATTTGGGCTGTGGCATTGGTGTGCCATGGAGATTTCGGCCATGACATTGGTGTGTCATGGAGGTTTTACAAATGGCCATGGCATTGGTGTGCCATGGAGGTCTGAAAAGCAAAGTAAATAAAAATGGATTTGACTTGGGCGAAGCTGGTTGTTTGGCTGGTGCATGTCTATGCACGGGGGGTCGTGTGATCCGATGCCCTAGGGTTGAGGTTTGTCGCCCAAGTCGGTTAAGGACTGGTCTTTGAGACACCACTTGCTAAGCCTATAATGGGCTATGCCAAAATTGCGCAACCACATATCTCTAGTATGGGGCGTGGGACCTGGCTAAATAATTTGCAAAGCTCTATCGTGGTTTACTCTGTGGATGCGGTGGGTTGTCATGTTACGACTGTTGTAGTCCCACCTGGCATAAGAGGGGGCACCCCATTAACCCGGCGGGTTTTTATCCAAAGGGGGGATCTGCGAAACCTTAATGTGGGTGGACTACGGTGGAGCAATGCATTGTAAAGGCCTTGTCATGTGCTCTAGACCTCTCACCAAAGGAAGTGTGAGGTGGTATCGACGGATGCCAAGCAAGCTAGAGAATTCATGTCATGTGGGTAAAATGTACAACCTCTGCAGAGTGTAAATCTATTCGAATAGCCGTGTCCACGGTCATGGACATGCTGGCAATGTCACTCAAAGTTAGCTCTTGGTTTTGGTTTTCAAAAGAATTATGACATTGGTTTTGGTGGTTTAACCAAATTAGGTTTGGGCGGGAAGCCATGTGCAGGAGGGTATCCTTCACCATCTACATGATGAATGTTATCCAACTGAAAATGGATTTCACAAAAATGAATTTTAACTATTGTAACCTGCCTCGAAACTTAATACTTGTATTTGAAATAAAATTGGCTTTATGCAAAACAACCCTAATATGCTTTCCTTTGATATATCCCTATGCATGTCATTACATTAATTGTGGGTGTAACTTGCGAGCACGGTTGTTGTGCTCGCTCTTGCTGATTCATGAATTGAGCGGATGAAGACTCCTATGATGATGAAGATGATCAACTCAATTAGGCCGCCCTCCCCGATCTGTGGTGTAATGGGTGGCAATGTCTTTGTTTTCCGCAAGCGTTTGTGTGCTCTCGGTTCTTTGGAGCTTGTAAGCAACCCTTGTAATCAAACCTCCTTTTGTTGTTAATAAAGTTGTGTGGATGTTTTCTTTGTCACTTGCTTGTTTGTGAGAACTGGTCGGTGATCCCTGGGGACCAGTTTGGATCGCAGTGGACTTAAGGCTCGTCCTCAAGCCTCACGACCTCCTCGGGTTGGCTCCTCTCGGACCTCCTCGAGTAGCGCGTGGTGCTTGAGGAGGTCTGAGGTCCAACGACCTCCTCGGGTGGGACCCCTGACCTCCGGGTGGTCTGTTGGACCTCTCGGGAGGTTTGGAGGTCCCACCGGATGTCCTCTCGGGGCGTCTGGGAAGTCCTTCTGGACCTCCCAGAGGTCTTGAGGACCTCTCGGGGCGTCTGGGGTTCCTTTTGGACCTCCCAGAGGTCTGAGGACCTCCGGATGTACCTGGTCGAGTCGTGACAAGTGGTATCAGAGCATCTTGACTGCAGGACGTAGCTTAATAGAATGGCTGTTAGGAAGAGTTCAAAATGTGTTTTAATAAACCAGAGAAATAAAATTGTTCTCTCCTTACCTGAGTCATCTATCTATTCTTACCCCTCTTATGTGTCTTATCTCACCTTATCTCCTCCTTATCTTTTTGCTTGCCTCGACGTTTTATAAAATTAAATGGAATTCTTTCATTGGGATATCTATAGGACCGATCTTGGTTGTGGTGGTAGCAATAAGGACCTCCCTGTTGTGGCAATGAGTGGCAGCTCTTTTGTAAAGGTTACCCTTGGGGATTACTTTGCAAAATACCACCCCCCTCCTTGTCATGATCTCATTACTTGCAGCCCTGAGGGCAGCAAGCCTCGCGTAGAAGGTGTTGAGTATGATTGTTGGAGTTCCTGTTTTTGGTTATCATTGGTTTGGGTGCCTTAAGCCTTAAGCCTTCCTCCTTAAGTTCTCTTATCTTTTCTCACCTCTTGGACCCTAGCAGATGGTGACCACAAGGGGTAGCGGCAGCGCAAGTGGCCAAGGTCTAGCCTCTTGGAATGATCCGGAGACTCCAGTGAAGCAGCCACCTCCTCCTCCACCCCAAGGTCCAGACTGGAACCAAATGATAACCAATCAAGCACAATTGATCAATTTACTAGCCCATCCATCACCAACACCTGAACCTTCAAGCGGCGGCGGCTTCGACCTCTGTGTATGTTCCACCTCCTCCTAGAGCCAACATTTCTGAGTTTATGAGGATGAGGCCACCCACATTCTCGGCAAAGACCATCGAACCCCTTGAAGGCGATGGTGGCTCGGGGTTGTGAGTAGAAAACGGACATGATCCAATGCATGACAGAGAGAGAGTTTTATTTGCCTCTCATCAACTTCAGGGACCAGCCTCGGAATGGTGGGAAAACTTTACTCAATCTCACCCCGACGCTCAAGAAATCATCTGGGAGGAATTCACTCAGGCTTTTAGGCATGCACATATTCCTCATGGAATGATGGTACTAAAGAAGAAGGAGTTTAGAGCCTTGCGCCAAGGGAACTACACAGTCAGCGAATATCTACACAAGTTCAACCAGTTTGCAAGGTATGCACCTGAGGATGTGGCCACCGATGAGTCCAACCAAGAGCGGTTCTTGGACGGACTTAATGATGATCTCTCAGTCCAGCTTCTTGCTCATGATTACCCAGATTTCTAGCACCTAGTGAGCAAGACCCTTCGGCAAGAGGGCAAGCATGTTGAGATGGAAAACCGCAAAAAGAGGAAGGCACCAATAGATTCAGTCGAGAGGATTCTCGGGACAAAGACCTCCCAATTCCGACCTATGAGGTCTCGACCTCCTCCCCATCGAGACTTGATGCAAGCCAAGCGGCTGGCACCTCCGGCTCTTATAAGACCTCCCGGAGGTCAATCTTAAACAAGGCAGTCCACAAACTTCTGCGGCGGGGTGATTTGTTTTAATTGCCATGAAGTTGGGCACTATGCAAATAAATGTCCAGAAGAAACTTCAAGCTTCAACTCCAACTCCCACCCGTCGGCAAGGGTCCTCGGCTCATGGCGACCACACCCATCCAAAGCCTCCGATCTGTCTGATACAAGAAAGGCGAGTGAACCATCTCACGGTGAGGAAGCTCAACAAGCTTCGGATGTGGTCTTTAATACGTTCTTTGTTAATACCATACCAAATTTCAATTCTTTTTGATTAGGAGCTTCTCATTCATTTATCTCTTCAAAGTTTGTGGGTAATAATGGGTTAGCTATAACTCCTTTAGTAAACCCTATGCTAATCCATTCCACAGGCTTGGAAATGAGGACTAACTCCTTGTGCCCAAATCTTTCCTTGGAAATCTTGGGAGTACCTTTCTATCTGAGACTTGATAGTCCTGCGCTCCCAAGGATTAGATGTGATTCTTGGAATGGATGGTTATCTAAGAACCGAGGGCCAAATAGATTGTGCCAACAAGTCCATTGTGCTCACCAATGAGCAAGGGGTGCAAGTAGAATTGACCCGAGACCTCTCTAAGGCGGGTTCTAGGTTGTCTGCTTAAGAGAAGTGAAACTTGAAGACCTCCACATGGTAAGGAGTACCCGATGTGTTTCCTAGTGAGTTGCTGGAATGCCTCGGATAGAGATTTGGAGTTTGTCATTAACCTAGTCGGGGGCGGGACCTATTTCCAAAAGGCCATATAGGTTGCCTGTCAATAACCTAGTTGAGCTAAAGCAACAAATTGAAGAAATGCAAAGTAAAGGTTTTGTGAGGCCGAGTTCCTCTCCTTGGGGAGCTCCTGTGATCTTTGTGGCAAAGAAGGATGGTACACAGCGCATGTGTGTGGATTATAGAGCTCTTAATGATGTTACCATCAAGAATAAGTATCCTTTGCCCAGGATCGATGACTTATTTGATCAACTTAAAGGGGCAGCAGTTTTCTCCAAGATTGACTTAAGGCTCGTCCTCAAGCCCCACGACCTCTTCGGGTTGGCTCCTCTTGGACCTCCCTCGAGTAGCGCGTGGTGCTTGAGGAGGTCTGAGGTCCAACGACCTCCTCGGGTCGGGACCCCAGACCTCCGGGTGGTCTATTGGAACTCTCAGGAGGTCTGGAGGTCCTACTGGGATGTCCTCTCGGACGTCCTGGGAAGTCTTTTACGGACCTCCCAGGAGGTCCTGAGGGACCTCTCGGGACGTCCTGGGGGTTCCTTTTTGGACCTCCCAGGAGGTCCTGAGGGACCTCCCGGGTGTACCCTAGGCCGGGTCGTGACAACAAAGGTATTAGGAATAACTACATTTTAAAATAGGAATCTGAATTACTTGAATACAAGTACGCATGCAATAATGATTTAAAACAGAATTTAAATAATTTAAAATGTTGAGATTGAAATATGATCAAATGATGTAACTTGCCTTTCTCAAAAGCTTGAGGGTCTAACTCTTCGAATAGTTCGGGTTCCCTGGAGTCGTTGAAATCTACACGCGAAGACAACACAAATTCAAATTAACTCCAAATTAAATAATTTCTGTCGCCGCCATTGAATCACTCGAATCGGAGCTCGAACGAAGGAGAACGGACTCTCGAAAGTTTGCAATTCAATAAAATGATGAAAAGGGGATTTTTGGAATTATTTTCCCGAACAAAAACATTTATGACATTAGCGGCCGAAATTAATGATTTTTGGCCAAAATATTTTTCTGAAGAAAAACGCTTGTGCCACTGACATGTGGGCCTGCGGTCCATAGACCAGGTCCACAAAATGGCAAGCGTCTACGGTGAACGCGGTGCATGAAACAGTGTGCATTACGCGTGTGCTGGTGTCACGTTCCACGTTGGCGTGGACATGTGCGCTGACTGGCAATAGGGCCTACGTGTCGATGACGTGGCCGCCTAGGTGGCACTGACGTGGTTTGCCACGTCACGCCGGCGGTGGTGGTGCTCGGGTTCCCATGGTCGCCGACGCTACGCACCACGGCGAGGAGTGTGGGTGGTACCAATAGAATGAGGGAGACGAGGCGAACCTACTGCTTACCTTCATGGCGAGAGAGCAAGAGGAAAAGGCCAGCGACAAGGAAGAAATGCGGTGGCGTTGTCGGGCTTGCGACGACGAAGAGGTTCCGGCTATGGTCTGACGAAATTAGCGTGCACACAAGATAGAACGTGGTCTTGCAAACTCGAGGATGTAGACAACATCGCCGGAGCTTCAATGGCGGCGACAGAATCAGAGAAGAAAGAATGCGCGGCGGAGGAGCTTCAAGCTTTGATTGCAGCGACTAGATGGAGAAAGAAGCGAAGTGGTGAGGTGGAATGGGAAGAGGAGGAGATGGCGCACAAGGTGACGTGGCTAGGGTGGCAAGGGCACCAACAGACCAGTGGTTTGACGTTGAGGCGGCGCAGCCGGCGTCGAAGAAGAAAGAGGAAAGGGGGGAAGGAGGGGAGAGGAAAGAGGGAGCAAGGGCTGGCGGCCTACTTTTATAGTCGAGGGCGGAGCAAACGAGAGGAGGCGGTGTGGCGACGCGTGGCGCATCTTGTGGCGAGTGGCGCATGAGAGGCGGGCGTGGCGCTCGATGCTGCTGATTCTTCATGAGGAAGAAGCGAGGAGGAGGCTAACATGCAGGGCCCACATGTTAGTGGTGAGGTGAGAGAGGCGCGGGCTAGGCTGGAGAACTAGGTTGGCGCATGAGGAAAAGGAGACAGGCCGAGGGAGTTTCGGCCCAAGGAGGTTTTTCAGATTTTGATTGATTTACAAATTTCAGAAATTCAGTTAATTCAATTTGACTTTAGAAAATAGCAAATAAAATCTAAAAATTATGAAAAAATTCACAGAAATTCTCTAAGACATTATGGACTTAAATAAAATATTTCCAACTCAACATTGGTATTTAATTTTGAAAATAAATTATTTTGGCTTTAACATAAATAGGGAAAAGCTTTTAAAATTTCAGAAAACTTAAGGAAAATAATTAAATTTTATTTTTAAACTAGAAATGAAAATTTGGGATGTTACATCCACCCTCGCTGGGACCGAACCAATGTGGGGATCCTTGTCGGGGACTAATCATATGGGTTAAATTATTTTTACTTTTAAATGTGCCTTAAGCTGTTAATTTATAAATAGTATGTATATTTGTTTTGACATATATAGCTTCAAAATTTATATCTTAACTAGCTTAGTGTCCGTGCTTTGCTACGGACAAAAAAAACATATTCCTCTAGCATGTCGAACCGTTGTTATTGAGATATGTGATAACCCGCGTCGTGTCTCACATGAATTGTGGTGCTCAACGCTTCAGCCTACAACACAACCATGGCTCTGACACAATGCCTAGTCAAGCTCTGACGCGACCTACATGGCACCTTCATGGTTGGGCCTAGCGTGTCCTGCACGCACGGCTTGCATCGCCATCCTCACTCGATAGCAACTAATTGGTCACATTGTTAGTATAAGAATGAAATTTGCTAGTATTTTCCTATTTTTGCTGGAAGGTGGAATGTAACATTCTGATTTTCTGAATCCTTTTTAAATGTGTAAAATAAATTAAAACTATTTTATTTTAATGAGAATTCAAAGTTTGGTTCTGTTGGAAGGGTTTGATTTGTTTGTACTCCCTTGCTGGTAAGCTCGGCAATCCTCCTTTAACCTATCTCTTTTGGGTTGTGTAGGTTTAGGCCTTCTCTGTGACCTAGACCTCCCCAGTGGTTCTTAAGGTTAGACCTCCCTTGAGGCTTGGACCTTTTCTCACCTGGACAAACCCTTATGTCCAGGCCTTTTTCCCTTGAGTTTGGTCACTTGGACCTCTTTGTTGGTTCGAATCTCTTTGGATCGGACCTCTTTTACATTGAGACTTCTCTTAAGTCTAGACCCTTCTTTGCTGGGCACTCTTTTATGCCTGACCTCTTTTTAGTCGGGACCTCCTTGTGTTCCAAAGGACTTCTTATATGCCTTCGAACCTCCTGGGTTCATTTGAACCTCCTTGACATTTTCTCTTGGCCGAAAGGACCTTTGTAGGGTTCAATCCTAACCGCCAAGGCCTTGATCTCACCTGAGCGGTTGGGAGTCACTTTTGAGTTGCCTTGACTTACGAACTTCTGTTGGACCACCTTTTGTGAATCTCCCCGTGGAGTTCCTCTTTTTCTGGGAACCCCTCCGCCTGGACCTCTCCTTGTTCTGAATCTAACGGTTTGGACCTCTCCTCATTTTGGATCCAAAGGCCCAAACCACCCCTGCACGTTTGATCTTGGTTGTTGGACCTCCCTCTCGGAGATCCAACCGCCCGGACCTCAACTTGCCTTTAATCTCAACCACGAAACCTTCTTGTAGTTCTCTAGACCTCCTGTCCAAGACCTCTCCGTGGCCTTTTACATTTGACTCTGGACCTCCTCGCCTGACCTCCCTTGATGAGATCCCAACCGCCAGGACCTCCTTCTGCTGATCCTGACCGTCAGGACCTCTGCAGGTCCAGACCTCCTCTGAATGTCTGGACCTCCTCAACCTTTAGACCTCCCGGTCCTTTGGGCCTAGGACCTCCTAAGCCTCTCGGACCTCCTCAAAGACCTCCTCCGCGGGGCAAGACCTCCCCTATTGACCCGACTGTTTCTAAGTTGATTGGCCCCACTTGCCAGACTTAGTCATTCTCATTTCCTCCGCCACATTAATATATTAGGCATTTAAGGCGTGTCTTGTCACATTAAATGCATCCACATACGTGGTGTTTACTCTGAATCGGGTCACTTAGCCGTACCCTGACATGCTTCCTTGTTCCTTCTCATAGCAACATACGTTGTCCTTTCTTGTACCTTTCAACCAGAATGGTAGTGACACCTGCTCTGCCACTCACCTGCCTTTGACCCATTTCTATACTTATCATTGACACGTATATTTCTAGTTTTCTTCACCACCTTGACTACAATTAGACCAAGAAATCCTACCACATCACCTTTCTCCACACTCTGTTATCTTGGCTCTCGTTCAGTGGCTCCCAGGGAAGACCTTGTGCCCGACCTCCCTCCATCCATTGGTTCCTTCTTGTCCTGGTAAGTCCTTGGTGATCTGCTCCACTCTTGTTCGTGCCCTTTGCCTTGAGTGGTCATGTCCATCTCAGGACCTCCCCTGGTGGACTTCTTTTCGGATTTCTATGGCCTTTGTGTGAGGACCTCCTCTGGACTTTACGCAAGAGCCATTTCTCAGGACTTCTCTGTTGTATTACTTAAATCACTCCTTTGGGGTCTTTTGCTAAAGACCATCTCCTCCTGGTAAGCTTGGACCTCTTCCAAAAGAACCATTCTAAAAATGTAGACCTCTCCTGTTGATTGAGTTCTGGACTCCCTCTGGGGTTCATTTGGTTTTTTTGTTAATCTCAGTTGGATCTTTATTCGAATCTTCTTTGAATTTGCTCTTTTACACGTGTAGATTGTGAAGACTCCAGGGAGTCTGAGGGTTCTGAAGAGGAGGATTCTCAGGATAGTGAGCAAGGCAAGTTACACTCTTGATCATATTGCACCCAATAATTCAATTTATTTATGTTCAGTTTCAAAGTATAATGCATGCCTATTTCTACCAAGTTATTTCAATACCTGTTTTAAATTCATAGTTATGCCTACTTCCTTTGTATGGCCATTGTTGACTTTGAATTGAACTTATTGTCACCTTTGGATCAAACTTGGGTCATGCAGTAGTGTGAGCCAAGACCATTTGAAAAACCTGTGCTTAGTCAAGCTTAGACCAAAAGTATTGATTTGGGGAAATCTTTACCAACATGACCAAATATTGCTTAAAATGTTTTGACCATGACATTGGGTTGTCATGGGAATATGAAAGTGTTCTTTGGGAAGCAAAGAATATGAAATTGGATTTAGGTCAGGCGAATTGGTTGGCTTGGTGGTGCAATGTTTGTGCCGGACTCTATCTGGCTAAGGTGGAGGTCCAAGGGTTTGTGAGTCGCCCTAGTCATGTGAGGACCGGTCTTTGGCGACCAATGCCATGCCTATAATGGGCTATGCCACAATTGTACAACCACATGTCTCGAGAATGGGCGTGGGACTGGTGATTAATTTGCAAAACTCCACCATATCTTTGCTCCATTGGAGGTGTGGGAGGTCTTGTAGGGCTAATGGTCTTTTATGACCCTCTGTTCCCACGGTGCAAGAGGGGCTTTTAGCGGATTATGATCCACGGAAAGTGAAACCTTAGCAAGGAAAGGCTGTGGTGGGGCAATGCATTGTAAAGGCCTTGTCATGAGCTCTAGACCTCTTACCTTTGGTAGTGAGAGGTGGCATTGACGGATCTTGGGATAAACTAGAGAAATCATGTCATGTGGGTAAAGTGTACAACCTCTGCGAGTTAAATCTATTGAATAGCCATGTCCACGGTCATAGGCGTCTTTGGCAAAGGCTACTCGAGTTAGATGTTGATTTTGAGGTTTTCGAAATGTTTTCAAATCTGTTTTGGGAATTCTATCCCATGGGTTTGGGCGGGAGGAGCCGGTGTCGAGAGGTATCCTTCACCAACTTGTTGATGAATGTTATCCAAGCGAAAAATTGCTTTGCCTAAAATGAATTTTAGTTATAAAGACACCTTTGGAACTTAGTAATGGTATTTGAAAGAAAATTGGCTTTGTGCAAATTAACCATATTATGCCATCCGTTGATTATCCATATATGCATGTCATTTTGCTAACCCACGGGTGTAACTTGCGAGCACGGTTGTGTGCTCACTCTTGCTCATTACAATTTTTGCCAGGAGAGGACCTTGGCAGTGAAGAAGACCCAAGTGAATAGGTTGTGCCTTCCAGTCAGTTGCCTGTGGCGTGCTGATGGACCTTTGATCTTTTGTTCTTTTTGCTCTTTTGTATATATGTGCTTGGCCCAAGGCCACCTTGTAAACAACTCTGTAGATATTTTGCTTTAATAAAGATGCGTTTTGGATGTTACCACCATTGTAGTATTACTGTGAAGAGCTAGCCATGATCCTTGGGACTAGCTCGGGTTTTACAGGGAACCTTGGAGCAAACTTGGACCTCCATGTCCACACGATGGAATGAGCAGCGTGAGGTTACAGGGGTGGTCTCGGACCTCCACGACCTCCTCTAGAGGGTCATGGTGGTCTTGGGGTGCCCCTGCACCTCCTCGTTTTTCCCTGGTTGGGCAGTGGCAGGTCCTCGGGTGCTCATTGGTTCCAAGACCCTCTCGGGTTATGTTCCCCTGGACTTCCAGGAGGTCTTGCTGGACCTCCTGGGAGGTCTTGGTGGACTGTCCGAGAGGTCCTTTGTGGACCTCCTGGGGGGTCCTGATGGACTTTCCAGGAGTTCTTGGAGGACCTCTCGGGAGCCCTAGAGTTGGGTCGTTACATGGAAGAGGTGTAAAGGCAGAGTTTTTGGCCTAAATGTTACCATTGGTGCCATGATTAACAAAAATGGTGCTCGACCCATCGTAATGCCAAAAATGGCACAACGAACAAGCCAGCCGCCGACACGTGTCCAAATCCGGGCCCCAGGGTGGCGGACACGTTCTCCACCGTTCCGAGGGGACGCCCCCTGTTGCGCCACATCACCACTGCCGTGCCCCTAGGGGTCGGGGCAGCCGTGGCTGTGCCATTAGGGCATTGCCTTCTCCCTCGGCGTGCCACGTGGCCCTGTCGTGCCCTCCGTGCCCGGATGGCCACTGTTGTGTCCCCCGCGCCCAGATGCACACTATCGTACCCCAAGGACACAGTCTCGTGTGCGGCCATGGGCACGGTCTTGTGCCATACGGTCCCTTGACTTGGGCGTTTGGCCCTTGTCCGATGACTTGACGGAGCTGCTAAAAAGAGAGCGATTTAGCAATGGAAGATCAATGCTTTCTTCATTTTGTTTGGTTACTGGCCTAATCCTCCAGGACCTCAACGGATTTGCCATGGTATCATCGGTGTTGTGCTCTGCAGCCATCGAGGATGTTCATGCAACCACGACTCTGCTCTCTAAACTCCAAAGGAATTAATGCAGATGTCAGTTACTGTTTCGCCCCTCAAAGAATGATACTCCTCCCTTGTCAGGGGGCACGATAGGGCCATGTGGCATGCCGAGGGCGAAGGCAGTGCCCTGGGGACACGGCCACGGTTGCTCCAGCCTCTAGGGGCACGCGAATCGTTTGAGTGCGCCCTCGAGCACGACAAATGATGACGTGGCGCCGCGCCCTTCCCCACTCGAGCGGTGGAGAACGAGTCTGCCCCCTAGGAGCTAGATTTGGATGCGTGTCGGCGGCCGACTTGAACGTTGTGTCATTTTTAGCATTACAACAGGTCGAGTGCCATTTTTGTTAATAATGGTACAAACAGTGACATTTAGGGGGGAAAAACTCGTGAAGGCATGAGGTCCCATCAACATCTATTCTTTATTCATGAAGCACGTTGTACATCGGTCAATGCGTGAGCACCATCTGACCATCAATCACAAGATGAAATTGCTCAAAACCAGAGGACCATAAAAAACATCAAGCAAATTTATATGAACAACTGACATGGCATGTTCATGAATTGATTGAAAATTTAGTTGTGTAAAATAGTACATGTTTTTCGTTATGCATGAAACTAGTTCTCAGGAGACATCTTCGGCTTATACCTAGAGCTCCCCGCATCTGCAGGGAACGAATCCATTAATTTCCACTCTTCAGGTACTCCCATTTAAAACATGATGCAAATAGTTATGAAAAATTTCGATAAATTTTGGTTAGATACATTATGATATAGTCAAGTATGCTACAAAATTCAACTACAAACATGACTTACATTAAGAGAAACAAAAAGGACAATATTCACTGGCTTTTATCTTTATCTTTTTTCCCTTTTTTATTTTTGATTTCCTTTTCAGCGGAATTTGTTCTTTTTGTTTCTCAATATCTAGATTGAATCCACATTTAAATTTTTTGTGGCATGACGGATTGATTTTGTGTCATTTCTATAGATGTTTTTGAAATTTGTTAAAACTATTTGTATAGTGTTTTGAAGAGATGGAGTACATAACTACCCGAAGGGTGGGAAGTATTGTATTGGTTCTCATGCAAACCTGTGACAGTGTCATTTACGAAGTTGTTCTAAACGTGTAGATTTTGGCAAATTTGATGGTTTGATTGCAACACTTATGTACTGCTAAGCACCAAACACAATCAGACTGCCCGGGCGTTGCATGACCACTTGACGAGTAGTTGAACCAGATTGTTGATCAAATGGCAGTGTAGCACTGCAACCAATAGAGGTGGAAGAAAATACGAGTATGTTGCTGCTTGTTTTGCATTCTATTAGGGACGTCTTCCTCGAAGATATGGTTTTCAACAACAATTGAAGCTCCCTGCACTATATGAAGACTCGTTGAGTCGTTGCCGTGATTTTGGAGCGGTTTTGTGAATGATGCTAGGTACGGCATCAATGCAAGTAGTTTCAACAGAAGATATAACAAACTTAACTGGTAAAAAACATATTATCCTAGCATGTCGTACCACCGTTGCCTAGCTTGGCTTGCGCCACACCATCAACCCAGTCAAGACACCTCGCTAAGCTCCATTATGTTCCGCACCGCGCCCCCAGCACTTGTTCATCTTACGTCGCACCCTTTGCTACGTCTCCACGCTGGGAAACAACTAACAAAACTTTAATTATTTGTAATTGAACTTGATATGATGTTTACCACACAAGGGCCGCCATGGATTCGGGGGTGACGAGGCCGGGTCCACACGTCGGCACGCGATTTGTCGAGGGAATGAGGGTTGTGACTTGCGGGGAGTGGTGATGGGGGGTGAACGAAAGTACCACCACTTTCTTTTTTCATTGTACTAGCTGGGTGTTCGTGCGTTGCAACGAATCCCAAAAGAGGGTGAGATGTGGTCGTAAAACATACAATAAATATCAATTTTCTTTTACACGCATATCAAGCAAAACATATCTATGCAAGCTTACATAAATCAAATCGCAAAGAAAAAATTTACATGTTCTAAAATCCCAAAAGCGAAATAAAGCCATCGTCGTTGTTAGGTCATTGAAATGCCTCCGCCGTCACTTTCCAGCCGCTTGTCGAGTTCCATTTCTCTCTCTTCCCCCACCTCCCCCTCTCGTTCATCCCCTTTCTCTATCTCCCCACCTCCACCTCTCCCTCCTCTCCACGCCCTCTCTCCTCCACGGCTTCATGGCCTCCACCACCACGTCACTCCTCCTCCATCCAGATCCAGCAGCGGCCATGTCCAGCCTCCTCACGAACCCTCCTCTCCACTATGTCGTCCATCTATCTCTCTCTCTCTCTCTCTCTTCTTCATCCACCGCAGAGCGGCGATAACTTGACGACAGCGTTGGAGCAATTCTCGGCGGCGACGCGTCTTCTCCGGCCTCCTGACGACCTGATTCGGCGACGGCAGTTCTCCCTAAAACTGGCGGTGGCTACCACCCGGCGACCTGGCTTCCTATCTCAACACGTTGGGCGGCAACCACAAGTACCATCACCTTCGCGCCACCTGACATGTGAACCGACCTCTCTCCCTTCTTGCTGTCCAACACCGCCACTTCTCCTTTGGCCCCAATCGACTGCCACCGCCTCCATCTTCGCCCTAGTCCGCTCCCTTCGCTCTTGATCAGGATTGAATAATCCTCAATTGATGAAGCTATTCGTCTATAATATTCATTATAGATAATGGTATTCTAATAGCCCTCTCGTATACCCTTGGTCGGTGATGCTTGCCATGACCAAGCCAGGTTACGACCACACCTGGTCGTAAGGACTGTTATGGCTAGGTTAAAACGCGACCATCTTTTGGTCGGTAAGTCTCACATACAAACATATGGGCCTATCTTATCAACTAGGGATATTGTACACCATGCTCAAGTATGCATGGTAGTTAATAGAACATATACACGTATGTGTCTCTGACATAACTACATGCACCTATCTCTGTCTCTAGCGATAACTGCCTAGTGAACGCACAAGGAGAACATTTCACTAACAACAACCGTCATCGACGTGCTGATTCCAGCAACTGTCAAGGCGCCTCCTAACGCAAAGCAACTGCCACCCCTTCGACGCTTTATAAGGGGCGGTGCCGGCAGACGGAGGCATAAGAGCCCAACACACAAACATAAGCCATTGACAACATTCTTAGTTTTTGGTCGCTTGCTGTGCTTTTGTAACCTCATTCAATACAAGAACACAGTAGTAAAGTTGTTATTCTCTCCAGAGAAGGCTTAGACCTATCTAAAAACACCATGTCTCGTCTTGCGTGATCTCGAGAGTTGTTTCCCTTGCATTTACTCACAAATATCGATAGTAATTCATTGACAGCTCTCTCTCTCTCTCCCCGCACTCCACTGCCGCAATCGATCGGGCTGCTCCTCCCTCTTTGCCTTGGTTCACTCCCTTCGATTGACGCTCCTCCTTTGCGCCTCGATCTCCTTCTCCATCCTCCGCCTCGTCCCTGGGACGCCCTTGATGCAGTTTGTGAGATGATGAGACTTGGTGTCATGGGGGCCACAACCCTGCAGGTTACAAGGAGATCAGAGGGGACAACAGATCTGAGAAGGAGGTGATGCGAATTGGGAGAGGAGGATGTTGGCTAGGGCTTGGATTTGGATTTGGGGGAAGAAGTGGGGATAGCGCGTGCGTAGGGGAGAATGGGGGCTGGACTGACACGATGGCCCACATGTCAGTCATTTTTAGGGGAGGGCGTGGGATTGCGTAGTGCGTAGTGTGCTACGACGCTAGGACGTAGTGTGTTGCACTCGTGGGACGGGTGGGACGATCATACCGCTACGCGGGGTAAACTCCTTTTATTAGTAGTTAAATATATGAGAAAAAATAGACATATCAAATAAAAATGATGTAATGTACAAACAAATATAATGTGTTTTAAATTTGACCCCTGTTCTTGGCCTGCTAGCCGGGGCCTCCAGGGGATTATCCCCATGGGGGAAATTGCCATCCCTAATTGATCCCACCTTAGGGAATATGCTCTCTAGATGCGGGATGATGCCATACTTCAAAATTTGGTGAATGAGATGGGATGTGATCAATTAATCATGACGATTAGCAACTATTAGTGGTAATTAGCATGTTTTATTTTTAATTAGTTGTTATTAGTGCAAGTTTAGCGTTGTAAGTGATAATTACTCATAATTAAAATAGTTTCAATCTCTCACCAATACAGACAAGAAGTATATCACTGAAAATTAATAACTAGCCATATGGGTATATGAAGAGCGTGAATTCCTTTATACCCTACCCAATTTGAATTAGAGGAGATATTCATTTTCCTAAAGAGGCGGATAAGATATTAGGTTGTAATTTGATACCACCAAAAAGAGAAAAGAAAGATTCTAATGAGTTGAACAATGAGATTCCTCTGGACGCAGGAGATCCCTCGAAGACTGTTCGCATTGGGGATACTTCCGACCCCAAGTAGGAAGATGCCCTCATCACCTTCCTCCGAGCTAACGCAGATGTCTTCGCGTGGCAGGCATCCGACATGCCCGGAGTCCCGGGAGGTGATCGAGCCTGAGCTAGCTTCTGACTACCGCAAAGTACAGTAAAACAAAAACTACAGAGATTTGCCCACGATCGACGAGATGCTATTAAATCAGAATTGGACAAGCTACTTAAAGCAGGCTTTATAAGAGAAGTCGACCACCCAGAGTGGTTGGCTAACCCTGTAATGGTTAGGAAGTCGAACGGCAAATGGCGTATGTGCATAGACTTCACTGATCTTAATAAAGCTTGTCCAAGAGATGATTTTCCTTTACCTCGTATCGATCAGTTGGTTGATTCTACTGCAGGTTGTGAAATGTTAAGTTTTTTAGATGCATATTCTGGGTACCACCAGATCAATATATGTCTAGACGATGAAGAAAAGACCGCATTCATTACACCATTTGGTATATTTCGCTATGTCAAAATGCCATTTGGTCTAAAAAATGACGGTGCTTCTTTTCAACGCTTAATGCAATCAACTTTTTCATCTCAACTAGGCCGAAACTTGGAAGCCTATGTTGATGATCTAGTCGTTAAAAGCATCAAGAGACTCAATCATATCACTGACCTACAAGAAACATTCGACAACCTCAGAAAGCACCGCTTAAAACTCAATCCTGAGAAGTGTGTGTTCAAAATCTCTTCAGAAAAATTGCTTGGATTCCTAGTATCTATACGAGGAATCGAAGTAAATCCTGAAAAGATAAAGGCCATTCTACAAATGCGCCCTCCGACCATGAAGAAAGAAGTCCAGAAACTCACAGGGGGCATGGCGGCTTTAAGTCGTTTTATCGCACGACTAGGAGAAAAAGGACTACCTTTCTTTAAATTTCTAAGGAGACATGAAGGTTTTGAGTGGTCGAACGAGGCAAACGTTGCCTTTGAGGATGTCAAGAGGTATCTTACAAGTGCTCCTATTTTGGTTTCTCCAAGGCCAGAAGAGACACTCTTAATTTACCTAGCTGCCACGCCACGCAGGCGATGGCCGTGATCTTGATCGTAGAGAACGTGAAAACGCACAACGGCCGGGTTTACTACGTTAGTGAAGTTTTACACGGGCCTAAGTAGCATTACCTCAGGTCCAAAAACTTCTATATGCCCTCCTCATGTCTTGAGAAGCTGCGGCATTATTTTCAGCGCACAAAATAGTTGTCCGCCCGAGTTTCCCTTGGGAGCGATCCTCCAGAATAGGGAAACAACGGGACGCATGGCAAAATGGTCAGTCGAACTTGAGGAGTTCGACCTCCATTTCGTGTCCCGAACGGCCATTAAATCCCAGATCTTTGACAGACTTTGTCCCCGAATGGACAAATCCTGAACCTGTTCAGGATCCCCAAAACGATTCCTGACGGGTCACTTACTTTAAGTGGCTCGGCGGCCGGGGTGGTCCTGGTATCTCCTACCGGAGAGACCTTAAAGTATGCCATACAATTAAACTTTCAGGTCACTAACAACGTGCCAGAATATGAAGATTTGCTAGCTGGCATACGAGCTACGAAAGCGCTCTCGATTCGCCGACTACTCGTGAGGGGAGACTCTCAACTAGTCGTGAATCAAGTCGGAAAAGAGTACCAGTGCTCGAACCCGACAATGTCTCGGTACTTATCGGAAGTGCGTAAGCTAGAAAAACAATTTTTCGGTTTCGATGCACAATTCATCCCTCGAAAGGATAATTTCCTCGCAGACCAGCTTGCTCTAATGGCTTCTTCCCGATCTGTAGTACCAAAAGGAGTCTTCTTGGAACAACTCCAGAAGCCATCCCTGGTTGAAGAACCAAAGACACCTCCCATTGAGACGGTCTCTCTAGAATACGAGGATACCTGGATGGCTCCCATCTACGAGTATCTTCAGAAGGGTTCTGTACCCGAAGACGATCCCAAGGCAGATCGCTTATCCCGAAAAGCCAAAATGTATACTTTGGTTGAAGGAGTCCTCTATAAACGAGGTACTCAAGGGGTGCTCATGCGATGCATTCCGTAGAGCGAAGGATTAACACTCCTTCACGACATACACGGTGGCATCTGTGGAACTCATGCTTCCTACAAAACGCTGGTCGGTAAGGCCTTTCGACAAGGTTTCTACTGACCAACAGCCCTGTACGATGCCAAAGTGTTGGTTAAAAAGTGTGTCCAATGCCAGTTTCATAGCAGACAAATACACCAACCAGCTCAAGCATTACAAACAATATCTCTGTCTTGGCTTTTTGCGACCTGGGGTCTCGATATCCTAGGACCGTTCCCCAAAGCTCCGGAGGTTTGAGTTCCTTTTGTGGCTATTGATCGTTCACAAAATGGATCGGGCGAACTTATGCTTCGGATAACAACGGCAAACAAAGCGGTTCATGATGAGATGCGTAATTACTCGATTTGGAGTTCCAAGTCGAATAATCACAGATAATGGTAAACAATTTTCGAGCAAAAATTTGAGAATTTTGCGACGAGTTCAGTACCAAGTTATGTTATGCTACATTGCCCATCCCCAAAGCAATGGGGCGGTCGAGCGTGCAAATGGCCAAATAATGCCGGGAATTAAAACCCGAGTCTTCAACCAGCTCGTCAAGCACTCAGGGGCTCGGGTACAAGAATTACCCTCCGTATTATGGGCAGCTCGTACGACTACTTGTCGGGCTACAGGTGAAACCCCCTTTTTTCTAGTCTTCAGAGTCGAAGTCATGCTTCCTCCGGAACTAAAGATACGGTCAACACGAGTAAAAACTTTCAATGACTCCAACCAAGAACAACTTCGAGCGGATGACATCAACCTGCTCGAAGAAAGGAGAAACCAGGCCTTAATCTGTTCACCAGTCTACCAACAAGCCCTGCGCAGATACTACGATCGTAAGGTCCAACCTCGCAGACCTTCTTTGTAAGTGACTTAGTATTGAGGCTCGCCAATCCAAGTCTAATCCGAATAAACTTTCTCCCAAGTGGGAAGGTCCTTACGAGTGGTCGAGTTACACGGCGAGGTCGAGACGATTGGCAATGGAAGGCGGCGGGTTCTCTCGAATTCTTGGAACATCGACCCGATTCACAAAGTTTTATGTGTAACAAACCATTCAGACAATAAAGTCTCAGGTTCTCTCTACCTCTATTGTCTTATTTTTGAGTAGTGCTTTCATAATCTTTCAACTACATTCCAAACACCCAGTTTTCTTTACATTGGTCGAAAGGCAGGTAACATCACCTAGTCGAAGCCTCTCCCCTCTGCACGTAGTCCTGCCTACTAGAAGGAGCTTCCTAGTATCGACTCGTTACTCACTTTTGCTGTCAATACAAAGAGCTCGGGTTCTATTTGGTGGAAATATTTTTAAAGCCAATTCTTTTCCACCTTAGTTTATGTCTTCAGATATTTTGAAAAATACTCTAAGTAGAGTGCACTTTCTTAGATTTATTCAACCGCTTTTGTGTACTCGTTAAAATCCCAACCGGGTTGGAGGAAGAAACACATCTAGTCGAAGTCTCTCTCTCTACACATGGTCACGCCCCACCGTAAGAACTTCCTAGCATTGTTCGATTTTCTACTTTTGCTACCAATCTGAGACCTATCGAGTCCACCAAAGAAGGATCGAACGAATTTTTAAAGTCCTCTAGACGTTTGCCTAACTCAAGTTCTTTGTTATCGATTTAATTAATCGATCGATCGAGATGGTAATATCACTTAGTCGAAGCCTTTCCTCTCTGCGTGGTCACGCCCCACTAGAAGGAACTTCCTAGAGTCGATTCATTACTACTCTTTTGACGAAAGCATGACAATCGTGATAAAAACTACAAGTTAATCAAACATCTCTGTTTTCATAAACCCTTTTAACACTATTTACCTAGTTATCTAAATAAACTAAGCAAATAGTCGGGGGCTAGGATAAAGTTATTAATTTGACTTCAATTCTTAGTCTTTTGTTCGTCAGTTATCTTTTGAGTTACTAACTACTCAACAAGATAATTTGCATGAAACAAGATGGATTATATATTACATAAGAAAAAGCTTGTTTTCACAAGTTTTTATTACAAACTACTCTGAAGAAGGAGATCCCAGTTGCATCTCCTCCGAGACCTTCTCTTGAGCTAGTCAGATTTCTTCAATCAAACGACTTGCTTCTGCCTTAGGGTAGTCGAAGTCGGCGTCGATTAGTTGCACATTAAAATTTGGGGTCATGAGCTTTAAGTTTTGCCAATACATAACTTATTGCACCTTGACCGCCTCCTTTATCGAGTCGGCTAGGTTGGCCTTGAGGTGATCGGCGGTTCTTGCAAAGTCCCGACTTGTTCCCCGATAGTACTTATGTGAGCGGCTATCATGTCTTACGGAGGAGTTTTTCCCTCACCACGCAGACTCACTTAAGTATATTGTTCAGAGCATGATGTTGCCTTGAAGATTAATCTTCATCGACTTCATCTCTGTTGATTCTGAGTCGAAGCCTCATGAGTTGTTCATTCTCGACTACTTGCTCTAAAAGGGTAAGACCAAATAGCAAAAATAATTCCTAAAGAGGAAAGAACTAGTTCACGGTAAAGAATTCCTTACGCTAGTCGAGAATCTAACTTCTCGATTTCCTTATTATAGGAAGCAATGGTTTGACATATCGCTTCTCCCATAATTTGATGTCATTTATGCTTTCTCTGGCGTCTGAAGGGTCTCGTTAAGGATCATGGTTTTTCTTGATCCTAGTTTGAGCCTTCCTACCGAGCTCAATTTCTAACAAGAAATGGGAGTTAGAATAAGAAAAGAACTCATGAAGGACTACAGGTAAATAAATGCTTACCTGCTTGCCGAGATCTCAGCCTTTCAATCTCTTGATCTTTATCTTTGGCGATACGAGAAATCTCGTGAACAATCAAAGTTTTATCTTTAACCCGATTTGGAGCCTTCTCATTTCGTCCTCTTTTTACGAAAAGAAGTAAGAGTTAAAAGGTAAAGATCAACGACATAAGCAGTCTTAAGTTCAGCACTTACTGTTTGTCTCTCCCTGCAATTTTTGAGCTACAGAGTTATCCTCCTGAAGCTTCTTCAAGAGGTCTTCTTTCTCTTCCCTTAGCTTTCTCGTCTCGTCTTTTTCATAATCGGCGAGTCGGCCAAGGTCTTTTAAATCACTATTTAACCTATAAAGGTTAAAAGTAGATATGAGCACTATCTAGCGGTTGTAAGTCTTTCTCGACTAGCACCTAGTCATGAGTTTTTCCACGACAAACCCCATAAGCACTATATAAGTGGTCAAATCAAAAAGCGACTACTTAATAACGTTGACTTACCATCTCTGCTGTTCACAGTTAAGCTTTTTCTTGTCGTAGCTCTACAAGTTGTCAGTGATATTCACCAACAGTGGCAATTTGTTCTAGAGTTTTCTACAAAAAGAAAGACAGCAAGAAGCAAGAGGTTTTGGGCCGAAGCTATTGCTACAGCTTGCCATATTTTAAACCGTGTCTTCTTGAGACCGTCTTTGGGCAAGACTTCTTATGAGCTTTGATTTGGTAGAAAAATCTCTGTCTCTCACTTTCGAGTTTTTGGATCAAAGTGTTTTATTCTCAAGACAGGAAACCTAGATAAATTTGAATCAAGGACTTGTGATGGTTTATTTCTGGATTATCCTGCTCATTCGAGGGGTTTCGGGTTTTTAATGTTGAAACTAACATTGTCTAGGAGACATACAATGTCACTTTTGATGATACTAGCCCTGGAGCTAGGTCCGACATTTCAGGTGATTCACAAGAGTCGGAGAGCATTTTTGTAGAAGAAGATGATGGTGAAGTTGATATTGCTTTTCCACCTGTTGCTGATGCTCTTGTCCAACCTCCAGAACCTGCTACGACTGCTTTACCATCAATTGAGGCTCTTGCTGCATCTTCATCATCAACAGTACCTGCGGAGGTTGAGAAGATGCTATCTCCCCCGGGCGCTCCACTGCACATTCAGAAGCAACACCCTCTGGATCATATGATAGGTAATCTTCATGAGCGAGTCACTCTCTCTAGGTATCACGATCCAAGTCTCTTCTCTCATTTTGCGTTTGTAGCTTCTTTTGAACCCCGCGATATATCACATGCTTTATCTGATTCTAGCTGGGTCAATGCCATGTATGAGGAGTTATAAAATTTTGAGAGAAATATGGTCTGGAACCTAGTAGAGCCTCCTAGTGGTCATAATGTGATAGGAACCCGTTGGGTGTTCAAGAATAAGCAAAATGAGGATGGTTTTGTGGTTAGAAACAAGGCTAGGTTGGTAGCTCAGGGCTTTAGCCAAGTTGAGGGGTTAGACTTTGATGAGACCTTTGCTCCTGTTGCTAGACTAGAAGCCATTCGCATTCTACTTGCATTTGTTGCATCTAAGGGATTTAGGTTGTATCAAATGGATGTTAAGAGTGCCTTTCTGAATGGTTTTATAGAGGAGGAAGTGTATGGTAGGCAACCCCCTGGCTTTGAGAATCCCAAGCACCCAGATCGTGTTTATAAGCTATTCAAAGCCTTGTATGGTCTTAAGCAAACCCCTAGAGCCTGGTATGATAGACTTAAGACCTTCTTGATTAAGAATAATTTTGAAATGAGAAAGGTAGATAAGACTCTTTTCATTCTTAGGCATGGCAATGACTCCCTGCTTATTCAGATTTACGTGGATGATATTATCTTTGGTGGTTCTTTTCATGCTCTTGTTTCCAGTTTTTTTGAGACCATGTCTAGGGAATTTGAGATGAGTATGATGGGAGAGCTCAATTATTTTCTGGGGCTTCAAATTAAGCAATGCAAGGAAAGGATCTTCATCCATCAAACGAAGTACACCAAGGATCTGCTCAAACGCTTCGAGATGGGTGACTGCAAGCCGATCGCCACTCCCATGGCGACTTCGACTGCTCTGGATCCAGATGAGGAAGGAGAAGCCGTGGATCAACGCGAGTACCACAGTATGATCGGCTCCCTTCTGTACCTAACGGTCTCAAGACCGGACATCCACTTCGTGGTCTGCCTCTGTGTGAGGTTTCAGGCGTCTCCGAGGACTTCACATCGCCAAGCCGTTAAGTGCATCTTCAGGTACCTTCACTCTACCCACCAGTATGGCATTTGGTATTCTTGCTTTTCTTCATTGTCCATTCGGGGGTTTTCTGATTCTGATTTTGCGGGCTGTCAGCTAGATAAGAAGAGTACCTCTGGCACTTGTCATTTCTTAGACACTTCTCTTGTCTCTTGGTCGTCTAGGAAGCAGTCTTTTGTTGCACAATCCATCTTTGAAATTTGAATATGTAGCCATTTGCTAGTTCTTTGTAGTCGATTTTGTGGATGGTGTCCACTCTTAAGGACTTTGGGTTAAATTTTGCTAATGTTCCTCTTTTCTGTGATAACACTTCTGCCATTAATATTGCTAAGAACCCAGTGCAACATTCTAAGACCAAGCACATAGACATTCGCTATCACTTCCTTAGAGACCATATTGAGAAGGGTGATATTGTGCTGCATTTTGTGGAGTCCGAGGCTCAGTTCGCTGATATCCTCACCAAGCCTTTAGACCCAACAAGGTTTGCCACCTTGAGGAGTAAGTTAGGGGTAATTTATCCCTATGGGTTGGTTTGGGGGGAGTTGGATCTTTTCTGATCTTTCCTTGTTCATCTGATCCTTTCTTGATCTTCTTTTGAACTTGTTGATCTTTTTGATCTGTTAGGCTTTTTTGAGCTTTTCTCGCATCTCATTGCATCATATTGCATTCATATGAAAAACACAAAAAAACGCATTGTAATATAAGCTTTACTGCTAGTCTTTTAAAATTGATGAAGCTTTGCTTATTACCCTTTTGAGCTTTAGTATTTCAATTCTTGCTCAATACCATGTCTAGTTCTTTGACTTGCTAAAATTATCGTGCTCTCACGAGTGCAGCTAAGTATTTGCTAAAATGAGCTAGAACTTTAAGACAACTTGAACTAAAAATTACAATTTATGGATGTTTTAGCTAGTTGCGCAATTAATGCTCCTTTTGTGACATTGGTCCTGTCAAAATTGCTTTGTTAGCTCTTGAATCTAAAGTTGATCATTACTTGAGCTACTTGTTCTTCTGAGAATCTAAAACTGCTCTTGGGAAAAATTGAAAAAAAATAAAAATAAAATCAAAATTTAAGATTGTCTTGTGCTTAAAATGTGCCAAACTACTCTCATGAGGCGCATGTCATAGACATGAACTTGGAGATAGTTTGATGATCGAACGATCTCATGGGGATTTGCTTGTCCAAACCGACATGAATCTCAAGATTTATGCATACTGGTAGAAGCTTAGGAAGAGTTTGTGGATGGCTCCTAGTTAGGATCTTCTTCACTAAGATATACCTTTAATCAACTTCAGTGAACCTTAGGAAGAGTTTGTGGATGGCTCCTAGTCCAGGATCTTCTTCACTAAGTTAGACCATTAGTCAACTTTAATATTCATTGCAAATGAAAAACTGTTGAAAAATGGGCGTTTGAGAAAATTGAGCAAAATGATTCAATTCAGGACCTGTTTGTCTCTTAACGTGGTCTTTGTTAGCTTTTTGATCTCACATTGATATTTTGACATGACCAGTATCATTTTAGGATCCCTGTTGATGAACTTGCTAAATTTGAAGCTTTGCTTAAATTGATAAAATTCATTGCGTTACATTGAGCCTTCTAGCTTAGTTTTGATATATATGTATTAACATGATCTTGCTAGAGCCTTTAGGCTTGATATGCTCTTGTGCATTCTTAAAAATGTTAGCTTATTCTTTTGGGTAATCTCCAAAGCTTCTTGTAATCAAAAATTAAAAAATACAAAAAATGAAGTCACTCCATTGCATTTCATGCATGCTCCTTCTTATGCTTTTTCCTCAATTCTGCATTTGTTATCTCTGGACAAGAGGAAGGCGTGATTCCTTGATAACTCTATTGTCAAAGGGGGGGAAGAAGTAACAAAAATGTTTGAAAGGGGGGGCCTTTTGGAGAAAATTGGAGAATTTGAATTTTTTTAAAAATTTGAGGATCATAGTGAGGGGGGGTTTCTTATTTGCATTCTTATGATCTTATTGCTATTTCTGAATTTGAATTGCAATTCTTGCAACCTCACAATGATCAAAGGTCAATTTGAACAATTGTTCTTCCATATGGACCTTAAGTGAGATTTTGACTCTTTTATGGAAAATGAAGCTTTCTCGCTTTCTTTTGCCTTATCTCACTTGTCTATGCCATTCTGAAGCCAACTTGGTCATTTTCTTTGCTTTCTCCTAGATTTGGACCAAGTTGTGCCTTGGTGCGAAAACGTCGAGTTTTTACTTTTCAAACCTCAAAATTTGCATTTGTTAGAAATTGCCAATGTGTTCATCAAGAGGGAGATTGTGGATATCATGGAGATATGCTCATGATCTTGTGTCTTGAAACGCTAGCTATTTTCTTGTTTCGGAATCGGTAGGTCGATCCCCAGCCCTTATAACGCCGGTCGGAGCCAATGATCGAACCAGCGCATTGCCATCGGTCGAGACCTTGCGGTCCGTCCGACCGCGCTATACACGCTGGTCGGACCGCGCCCTAGGGTTTGAACTCATGTTTGGTCTCTTGCTTTGGGGTTTTTTGTTTGGATTCACAAGTCTTCCGTTGTACTTGTAGATTGATCTTCATAGCTTCTATAGCTACTGAAGTGAAATTGGTGTTGAATCCGATCAAAGTGAAAAAGTGAGCGTGCTCCTATTCACCCCCTCGCTAGTCGCCTTTTCGATCCAACACTATGAGATCTTGTTGCACCTTGGCGGAACCGAGTGCGCTTCAGCACCAAAGTGGCGTGCCCGAGCACGAGGCTACGCCGCGGTGCTCCTTATTTTCGAGGCGGACTGGCGAGACATCATCGTCAAATATCTCGCAGGACACGAACCAGAAGATGCCACCGAAGCAAGGCGCCTCTCGCATAGGGCTAGAAATTACCACATCATCGGCAGGGAACTCTACAAGGGGGGAGTCTGTGCCCCTTCCTGTGCCTATCCTGAGAAGAGGGCCAATCCCCCCTGAAGGACATCCACGAGAGCCTCTACGGCGCACACCAAGCGCCCCGGGACCTTGTGGGGAAAGCCTTCCGCCAAGGCTTCTATTGGCCCATCGCACTCCGAGACGCGCAAGACCTCGTACAGCGCTGCCAGGGGTGCTAGTGGGCCAGCCGACAAACAAAAGCACCCTCGCTCCCGCTGCATCCGCTGCCTCCTGTCTGGCCCTTCGCACGATGGGGCTCGATGTCATCGGACCGTAACCAACGTCCAAGGGCAGCCTCCGCTTCGCGTTCATCGCCATCGAATATTTCTCCAGATGGGTCAAAGTCGAGCCGGTCGCCAAAATCACGGTCGTGGCAACGCAGCGATTCGTGTGGAAAAACATAATTTACCGATATGGGGTACCGCGTGACATCATCATAGACAACAGCACCCAGTTCGACTCGGCGGTGTTTCGAACATTTTGCTAAAACTTGGGCATCACAGTATGCTTTGCATTCGTGGGACACCCTGAGTCCAACGGGGCAGTCGAGCGGGCCAATGGCAACCTGCTAGAAGGTTTGAAGAAGCGCCTTGTGGGACTTCCAAAGGGACCCCGGCCTGAGGAGCTCCAAAAAGCCCTATGGGCACTCCGCACATCGCCAACGAGAGCTACAGGCTTCTCTCTGTTCAAGCTCCTCTTCGGCGATGAAGCCATGACCCCGAGAGAATTCACGGCCAGGTCTCTCCGAGCAACATCTGAAGCAGCCCCAGCGGAGCAGGAGACCTCCCTCGACCTCCTTGAGGAACACCGCGTATATGCCATAACAACCATGTCAAGTACAGCGAAGGCGTCACCCCGAGCATACAACCGAAGAGTCAAGATTCGCCCCCTAGCACTGGGCGACATGGTTCTCAAGCGAGTTGCAAATCCGATGACCGTGGGCAAGCTAGAGACCAAATGGGAGGGGCCATACATCATCAACCGCGACACTTGGCCGGTTCCTTCTACATCGCAACACCGGAGGGACAGCAATTGGGCCACACATGGAACGCAAAGAGCCTCCGAAAGTTCTACCCTTAGGCCTATGTAAAAACTAGCTGCACCTGGGAAATCGGCCCTTCGCCTTTATACGGCGTGGGCATGTACAAAAACAAAGTGTACCCTACGGCATTTTACCCCCGTTTAATGAACAAATAGCAACAAGCCCACAAGGGTGGCATCAAATAAGCCCACCACACTGGCAACTAAGACACTGTGCATGGCCTTCGGCCCTAGTGCACACCAATACCATCCGCAGACATGAGTGTATAAACTAAGACACCGTGTATGGCCTTCGGCCCCAGTGCACACCGATGTCCTCCGCAGGCATGAGTGTATAAACTAAGACATTGCGCATGTCCTTTGGCCCCAGTGCACACCGATGCCCTCCATAGGCATGAGTGTATAAACTAAGGTAGTGTTTGGATGGATGAATCATGTGGTACTTGTATCGGATGATTCGAAATATACTATGGTTCATGCGTTTGGTTGGAGGAATGGAACGAAGCCGTTTGGGACAAGATGATTCAAGACAAGGGAATATATCTCAAATATGCTAAACTAACTCGTTCCACGAAATCGGTGGAACCACGCGGTCCAGGACGTAGCACATTCAAGGTGATTAATGTTTCCATGATTCTCGAGGCAATCAGATGTAAAGGTGACACATTTTACTGGAAATTCATGAAATGCTGGAACACAGGATTTCACCTAATCTCGTGATTCCACTCATCGTCTAACAGAAAATAATAATGGGAGAGGCATGTCCCGCGTTGTATCATGTAATTCCACTCAACCAGTAAAGTTGAAAAATCTATCTATGGCGTTACTACAAATCCAAGTTCACGACAGGACCTCGTGACATCTCTCAAAGAACAAAATTTGTAGTATTTCACGGTTTTTTCCTTCTCTTTTTGACTTGTACTTTGAAGTTTGTAAACGAGTATAGTATTGGCCAAATGGGCGGAACTCTATTCAACCCACACAAAATTCAAACTCTATCCAACAACCAAAGCAATGTTTGAATTAGTTTAAGCTAACACTTGAACATTGAGGTTTCAAATTTTATTTGAGTATTAGCACATCCCAGGAACCTCCCTGAATTATTTCAAGATTTTAGGAAATTTTTTGCTATTTTATAGAGCTCGGGTCTGTTCGAACCGTCCGATCGAAATCGGACCTTCCGATCGGAGGAGACGTCCAGACCGTCTGAACGTCTTGGTCAGTCTGGATGATCCAATCAGAATCGGACAGTCCGATCGGAGGAGACGTTCGCACCAGACGGTCCGATTCCGATCGGACGGTCCGAACAGACCTGGGCTCTATAAAATAGCAAAAAAAGAAAAAAAATCCTAAAATCTTGAAATAATTCAAGGAGGTTCCTGAGATGTGCTAATACTCAAATAAAATTTGAAACCACTGTTCTACAAGATTTTACTAGATATATAAAATCGAATGAATAGTAACCAAAGTGTATTTTCGACCCTTTTTGCAAAACCTGATTTTCAAACTACTACAATTTTCACTTGCTAACTCCAAATATAATAATTCCTTCACTTAAATTCATCATCTAGCTACTGTAGAGAATTCATGTATTTTTTAGCACTTTGAATTTTTAGGTTTTTCTCGATGTTGTTTTTGTTTTGTATAGAATCCAAATATTTTAAATGAATAAAATAAACTTTAATTAAACTCAAAAATATTTTATGTAATTTTTTTAGTAAGGAAGAAAAGAAAATAAAAAATTGTGACCATCCAAATACAACCTCATTCATCAAACCAGACACCGAGAAAAACCTAAAAATTTCAAGTGCTAAAAAATGTATGAATTTTCTACCGTAGCTAGATGATGATTTTAGATGAATTTATGTGAAAGAATTATTATATTTTGAGTTAGCAAGTGAAAGTTATAGTAGTTTGAAAATCAGGTTCTCAAAAAAATACACTTGAGTTAATATTAATCTGATTTTAATTATTTAGTGAAATTTTGTAGAACAGTGGTGGAGATAAAGATTACATAGGTAAATAGAAAATAAAATTATAAGACCAAAATAACTTGGTTCACCTCAATTGGAGTTCACATGAATTAGTTATGAATTTCCAAAGTTAAAAGCATTTTCTAAAAATTGGACCATCCGATCAGAATCGGATGGTCCCGATCGGAGGAGACATTCGGATCGTCCGAACAGGTCGGCCTGTTCAGACCTTCGATCGGAATCGGACGATCCAATTTTTAGAAAATGAAACGCACCCTAAGACACCGTGCATGGCCTTCGGCCTCGGTGCACACCGATGCCCTCCGGAGGCATGCGTGTATAAACTAAGACACCATGTATGGCCTTCAGCCCCGGTGCACACCGATGCCCTCTGCAAGCATTTGTGTATAAAACACACCGTGCGTGGCCTTCGGCCCTGGTGCACAGAGATGCCCCCGAGGGACAGTGAAGACGAAGACTCCACACAATGCCAACCCCGGCATGGCTCTTGTACTCGATACCAGAGTGCGCCAGGGGGTGACGACGTCATCTTCGCCCCCTTCTCACAAAAAAAGAGGTTAGGGCTCCCCAGAGCCCTATCTAAAAAAGTATGGGGGATGGCGTGAGGCTCCATCTCCCCCTTTGCAAAATCCTAGATTAGGGCTCCCCCAGAGCTCTATCTAAAAAAGTATGTGGGATAGCACGAGGCTCCGCCTTCCCTTTCGCAAAACCCTAGGTTAGGGCTCCCTCAGAGCCCTATCTAAAAAAGTATGGGAGACAACGCGAGGCTCCGTCTCCCCCTTCGCAAAATCCTAGGTTAGGGCTCCCCTGAAGCCCTATCTAAAAGTATGGGGAAGGCGCGAGGTTGCGCCTCCCCCTTCGCAAAATCCTAGGTTAGGGCTCCCTCGGAGCCCTATCTAAAAAAGTATGGGGGATGGCGCGAGGCTCCGCCTCCCCCTTCGCAAAATCCTAGGTTAGGGCTCCCCCAGAGCCCTATTTAAAAAAGTATGAGGGACAGTGCGAGGCTCCGCCTCCCCCTTCGTAAAAGCTTAGGTTAGGGATCCCCCGAAGCCCTATCTAAAAGTATGGGGAAGGCGCGAGGCTCCGCCTCTCCCTTCGCAAAATCCTAGGTTAGGGCTCCCCTGGAACCCTATCTAAAAAAGTATGGGGGACGATGCAAGGCTCCGCCTCCCCCTTCGCAAACTCCTAGGTTAAGGCTCCCTCGGAGCTCTATCTAAAAAAAGTATGGGGGACAGCGCGAGGCTCCGCCTCCCTCTTCGCAAAATCCTAGGTTACGACTCCCATGTCCTCCTCAGACTCTACCTTGCTTGTCCTTGTGATCCAGGACCATACTAGGCAACCAGGACAAAAACCAAACAGACACACACCACACCACAACAGTCCAGCACCCACCCCGAACAGAGTGAGAAACGCACCAAAACCCTAACTAGCCAAGAAGCGCACCGCGCCGCACATGGTCACCACCACCACTGTCTCCGCACACCCCCAGAGCCCTATCTAAAAGAGTATGGGGGGCGGCGCGAGTCTTCGCCCCCCCCTCGCGCAAAAAAAATAGACGAGGGTACAAAGCGAGCAACAATTGCGTTATTCTTCACAACCTCAAATATACACGGCATACAAGGGCCAAACAATGCGACCCGAACAATACAATTACGTTACAAATACACTCCCTCAACATTAGTTGTAACAAGGCCCCATCAGGCGTAGACGACACAAAATCCCATGGCTCCTCGCGTAGCACCCATGCAAGCAGCTCCTCGTCGGATGGCCCAGTTGCCATGAACTTCAAGCACTCCCTCTCCGCGGCACAGTCATCTGATGCGTCGGAGGAACTCGGCGAAACCACGGGTGTAGGGGCAGGGACCCCTCGGGCGCCGTCGTAACCCCCGGCGCTCCCAGAAAGCTCGTATCTCTTCACGCGCCCATGCGGCCTTCTGTTCACAAAGACGAAAAAACCTCTTCATTGACCCTTCCGGGTTTGCCTTCTTCCAGCGCTGCCACTTAGCGCCATGGCATACGATGCCTCGGTAGCACACCAGCAGAGGCCAAATGGACAGCATGCTGCACTCATCCTTCGGCCCTCGCGGAGCAACGCAAGACTTAGTCCTTAGCGCCTCGGGGGGGGGGGCACCGGACGGGGCATTTAAATAGTCGACGGGGTATCTGCAGACATAGACCTTCTATAAAAAATCAAAGGCAAATGCAGCAAAACCATCGCGGATAGGGCGGGAAAAATTCATTCCAAAAAGGGGTCATTACAAAAGACAAAACGAGATTCCCCACTCAAAAAACCGCTCCCAAGACAATACATAAAAGGGGAGTGGACAACAGTCCCCACCAAGCTAAAAACCTAACTAGCTGGTAGAGGGTCACACCTTGTCCCTATGGGCGGCCCTCCGCTCCTCGCCCCCCGGCGCCGCCGTCAGAACTGTCACCGGAGCTTTGCCCTTCACCCTCTGCGCCTGGACATCCCTCAGGGACACCATCGTGGACTCGGCACCGCGAGGCGTCTAGAAATCCTGGAGAAGGACGTTCCTGCTCTGTCGCGTCCGGCGATATGCGGTAGCCACCTCTGCAGTGGTTGCCACAGCGACAGAACGGGTGGCAAGGGCATCCGTGTGAGCACAACCCGCCTTGTCAAGCGAGGCGAGATCCATCAGCGAGCCCACCTTGGCGCAGTGGTCCCCGTAAAGACGGGCAACCGGGAGGAACACCTCTCCCACGTGCTGAAGACGCCCAGGGTGACATCAACCTCTGCCAAGGTATGGGTCCGCGGGGAGGCACAGCACCGAGGTCCACCATGGCGCCCTCGAGGACCTCCATCGTGTCTCAGGTCGCACGTGCCACCGTGTTTGAAAGGTCCCGCTCCGCCTGGATCTCCTCCTCGAGCACCCTCCAGACACCTCGCAAGGCACTCACCTCAGCTTGAAGGGTGATGTGCTCCTCTTCGAGCCCCGCCACCCGTTCCTCCAAAGCGATCACCCTACCGGCAAGCCCATCGCGCTTGGCGCGCAGGCCCTTGCTCTGCCGATGCTCCGTTGTAGGACCGAAATAGGCGACTAGAGGGGGGGTGAATAGGAGCACGAACTCTTTTTCGAAAAGATTAGATTCAATGCAATTTTCACTCCAATAGCTACAAGAGCTATGAATATCAATATACAAGTATAGCGGAAACCTTGTATTGAATCCTAATCAAAACCCCCAAACACAGAAGCCTTGTATTGAATCCTAATCAAAACCCCCAAACACAGCAATAAAAAATACAAAGATGTGCTGAAGACAGGAAAATCGGTAATACCTCTGTATATAGGCGGTATTACCGGAAATCGGTAGTACCTCAGTTCATGGGCGGTATTACCGATTCTACTGGAGCTCAGCCCGAATGAAACCAAAATCGACACAACTTTTTCACCGCACTATCATTGTCACACAAAAGAGGCATTTTATCAAAGTTAATTCCATAATCCATCAAGGTTTGCCTCATCCATAGCAATTGAGCACAACAACTTCCTCATGAAACATATTAAACCGGGTAGATAAGGCTACGGAGTTTTGTTTCTTGGATGACCATGATACTAACGATCTTCCTAAAATTGACAAGCTGCTGAGGTGCTTTTTCTATCCACTTTGCAACCCGCATAATCGAATCGGAATATCCAATTAAATCAAATTTAGCACCTTTGGGGAACCATAGGCCAATGCTAGAGGAATGCTTTAAATATCTAAGAATTCTTTTAACTGCCATAAGATGACACTCTTTTGGATTAGCTTGAAAACGAGCACACATACAAACACTAAACATGATATCGGGCCTAGATGCAGTAAGATAAAGCAAGCTACCAATCATGGATCTATAAAGCTTTAAATCTATCGATTTACCTCCCTCATTTAGATCAAGATGACCATTTGTGGCCATGGGAGTCTTGATGGGCTTTGCATCCTCCATGCCAAATCTTTTAAGTAAATCCTTCGCGTACTTGGCTTGACTTATAAAGGTCCCATCTTTGAGTTGCTTGATTTGAAGTCCAAGGAAATAGCTCAATTCTCCAATCATGGACATTTCAAATTCCCTAGACATCATATCACCAAACTCTTTGCAAAAGTCTTGATTAGTAGACCCAAAAATGATATCATCAACATAAATTTGACAGACGAAGAATTCATCATCTAAAACTTTAGTAAATAAAGTTGAATCAATTTTCCCGATTTTGAATCCTTTTGAGACTAGAAAATCTCTAAGGCGTTCATACCATGCTCTAGGAGCTTGTTTAAGACCATAGAGCGCCTTGGAGAGTTTATAGACATGATTTGGATTTTAGGATCTTGAAAACCGGGAGGTTGTTCAACAAAGACAAGTTCGGATATTTCACCATTTAAGAAAGCACTTTTAACATCCATTTGAAATAATTTAATATCAAAGCATGATGCAAAAGCAAGTAATATCCGAATTGATTCAAGTCTAGCTACGGGAGCGAAGGTTTCACCAAAATCCAAACCTTCAACTTGTGAAAATCCTTGAGCGACCAATCCTGCTTTGTTTCGAATGACCAATCCATTCTCATCTTGCTTGTTCCTAAATACCCATTTCGTACCAATAATATTTTGTTCTTTGGGTCGATCCACCAATGTCCAAACTTCATTCCGGGTAAAGTTATTGAGTTCTTCATGCATCGCATTCACCCAATCCGGATCGTCAAGTGCTTCTTCTACATGCTTTGGCTCAATAGGCGAGACAAAAGAGTAATGTTCACAAAAGAAGCAACACGAGAGCGAAGTTTAGACACCCTTACTTACGTCACCCAATATTTGATCTATTGGATGATCCTTTGCAATTGCATTGTGGATTCTTGGTGGTAGGTTGGATGGTTGATCATCTTCCTTGTTAACTTCTTCAATGTTTTGTACTTGACTTGTGGAAGAAGTGGGTGGTTCAACTTAAGTGGAAGATGATGGACCATCTTGAACTTGATGTCGCCTATTTGCATATGTTCCATTGCTTTTCTTAAGGCTTCATTACCTACATCATCCAAGTTCTCATGCTCTTCTTGAGAGCCGTTAGTCTCATCAAATTGCACATCGTGCCTTTCTTCAACTAAGCCGGAGTTTTTGTTGAAGACACGATAAACCTTGCTATTTGAAGAATAACCCGACAAGAAACCAACATCACAACGACTATCAAATTTTGAAAGCGAACACCCTTCTTCAAAATGTAACACTTGCAACCAAAAACACGAAAGTAAGAGATGTTCGGTTTTCTTCCCACAATAAGCTCATAGGAAGTCTTTTTCAAAAGGCGGTGCAAATAAAGACGATTTATGGCATGACAAGCGGTGTTAATAGCTTCCGCCCAAAAACTATCGGAGTATTATATTCATCAAGCATTGTCCTAGCCATTTCAATTAATGTTCGATTTTTCCTTTCTACTACTCCATTTTGCTCCGGAGTGTAGGTTGTGGAAAGTTCATGCTTTATTCAAGTTCATCACAAAAGTCCTCAACTTTAGTATTTTTGAACTCGGAGCCATTATCACTCTGGATTTTCTTTATTTTGAAATCAAATTCATTTTGAGCCCTTTTTGCAAATCTTTTGAAAATTCCGGAGGTTTCACCTTTATCATCTAGGAAGAATACCCATGTATATCTATAGTAATCATCCACAATGACTAAACAATAGCTATTTCCCCCGGTACTCTTATAGGTTGTTGGCCCAAATAAATCCATATGTAAGAGTTCCAATGGTCTATAAGTTGACATGATACTTTTGGAAGGATGAGAATTAGCGACTTGTTTACCGGCTTGACAAGCACTACAAAGTCTATTTTTCTCAAATTTCACATCTTTCAAGCCAACAACTAAATCATGTTTGAAAAGCTTTTTAAGTTGAATCATTCCAACATGAGCTAGCCTTCTATGCCAAAGCCAACCCAATGAGGTTTTAGCGATTAAGCAAGTTTTTAAACAAGATTCACTTGAACTAAAATCAACAAAGTAAAGATTTCCAAATCTAAAGCCTCTGAAAGCTAAAGAGCCATCACTTGCGTTAGAAATGGTTACACCTTCACTAGAGAATGAGCAAATTAGTCCAAAATCACATATGTGAGCAACGGATAGTAAGTTAAAGTTTAATGATTCTACTAGAGAAACATTAGAAATGGAAAGGTCATTCGAGATAGCAATTTTACCCAATCCTAATACCTTTCCTTTACTATTATCGCCGAAAGTGATCTTGTCTACTCCTTTTCCATTCTCGAATGTGGTGAACATTTTTCTATCACCGGTCATGTGTTGAGTGCATCCACTATCAAGCACCCAATGTTTTCCACCGGTCTTATAGTTCACCTACAAAACAAGAGTCAAGTTCTTTTAGGTACCCAAATTTGTTTGGGTCCTTGGAGGTTAGTAACCAAGGATTTAGGCACCCAAATAGCATTCTTTTTAGCGCCCATAATTGAAGTGCCAACAAAATGAGCAATTACTTTACCATCCTTAGATTTTCTAAGCATATAGCATGAATCATATATACCAAGAGATGGAACCTTACCCTTAGGACAATTTTGTTGCATATGTCCTATTTCCCGGCACTTATAGCAATACATACCATTTTGCCTCACAAAACTTGTGGGCTTATTTACCGGCTTCTTGCCTTTCTTAGGCACATACCCAAGACCTTTCTTGTTGAATGAACACCTTTGCTCGCTCAAAAGTTTGTCAAGAGTGGCCTTACCCTTGAAATATCTTTCCAAGCTCTTGCTTAGCTTGGTCACTTATTCTTTTAGTTCATGATTTTCAACAATGAGCAAAGGATAACAAGCATTTTCTAAATTAACAATTGAATTATCACTTGAGCGACATGGCATAGCAAGTAGGTCATCACACGAAGTAGATGCACTAGTCTTAGCAACTTCTATACTAGGCATTTTATCAATAATATCGCATGTAATTCCTACACTAGAACAAGACTTATGTGAATTCTCTTGGATAAGCAAGTTGTGAGTTTCCTTAAGCTCCATATAAGAATCTTTTAGAGTAAAATATTCTTTATGTAAGACCTTATATTTTGATTTTTCTTTTCCAAGATATTCATTTAAATCATCAAGCATATCCATTAATTCATCATAAGTTGGTTAAATCACCAATAATGGATTTTACCTTTTCTCCTTTTGCCATGAGGCAAGTAGGAGTGGAGAATAGCGATGAAGCTTCCTTGATGGCTATCTGACTAGCCCCTTTTTCTTGGGGGATTCTTCCTCATCGGAATCAGAGTCGGAGTCGCTTGACTCATCATTTGAATCCCACTCTCCGATGTGAGCTTCATTTTGCCATCCTTGTAAAGCTTCTTGAAAAGCTTCTTTTTCTGTTGTATTCCTTCTTCTTGAATGGCTTGCTCTTGTCATCCTTCTTTTCGAGAACAACGAGAAGCAATGTGTCCCTTTTCTTCACAATTATAGCATCGAATATTGCTATATCTCTTCTTGTCATTTGAGGATTGCCCTTCTTGAACTTGTCAAAGTTATAGCTTCTATTAGGCGCCTCTTCATGACCCTCTTCATTCTTCTCACAAGGAGTGCATACTCCTCGTCGAGTCTTCTTCTCCATCCTCATCATCACTAGATTCCGCCTTGGCTTTGAATGCGGTAATTTTCTTCTTTGAGGATGATGTCTCCAAAAGCTCTTCTTTGTCCTTTTGAACAACTCATTTGTGATGAGGTTGCCCAAAAGCCCGTTGGTGTCATCCTTGGCAACTTCGGGCGAGTTGAAAATAACGTCACCAACGTCTCATATTTATCCGGAAGAGCCCTAAGTATCTTGCGAACAACATCAACATCAAGAAGGTTAGTTCCAAGGCCTTTGAGCTCATTCACAATGTTGTTGAGTCTTGAATACATCTCATTGATGTTTTCATGAGGCAACATTATGAATGTCTCATATTTAATTGAAGCCTATGCAATTTGGCTTCTTTGACCGTGGATGTACCCTCATGGATTTACGAGAGAGTTGTCCAAATAGCATGAGCATTTTCCAAGTTGCTCACTCTATTGAACTCATCGCGTTCAAAGCACCAAAAGAGCATTCATAGCTTGAGCATCTAAATGAGAGTTCTGGCGTATCTTGATCCGTGGGTTCTAGTGGATTAAGAGACATAGCATAACCATCATTTACGATTTTCCAAATGCTTGGACTCATGGCTTTTAAATAAATTGACATTCTAATTTTCCAATAAGCATAATTTGAGCCATCAAAGAGAGGAGCCTTTCCTATAGCAATTCCTCGCTAGCCATCCTTTTCTCTCTTAGGCGGTTAAGTCTAAATCAATGAGAGACCAAGCTCGATACCACTTGTAGGATCAAGGATAACCGACTAGAGGGGGTGAATAGGAGGTTTTAAACTTTTTAACAAATTAACAAGATTATCCAATTATTAACTTAGACTAAACAAGATATGATTCTAGCTAAGCAATTTATCACAATAGACAAGCTAGAATTATAATTGCGGAAATGTAAAGACTAGAAATAACCACAATGACACAAGAAAGTTTTTCCCGTGGTATCGAAGACTTGGGTCTTCACTAATCCGCGTTGAGGGAGCTTGATAAATTCAAGCCGCTCCACAATTAAGCCTTTCCTCGATCACTAGAGGTAGCTCTTCTCCTCTCCTGGATAAGGCGAGCTCCAACCTTCACAAATGCCCTGCCTTCTCACAATCTCCTTTGAGAAGATCACCGAACCCAACTCCAAACCGTCTAGGAGGCGGCAATCTCCAAGAGTAATAGAGCAAGAATTCTTCACTTGAAAGCGCTCTAAATGCCACAATTTATCAAACACAATGAATGCTCTTTAGAGGACCTCAACTACCTTTGCAAATAGAAATCAATGCTCTCAATGAGTAGGAAACAATGCAAAGGGCTCAAGAGATGTTAAATGAGGCTCAACTACGTTTCTAGTGGCGATGGGGAGGTATTTATAGCCTCCACCCACTTTACTAGCCGTTGGACACGAAATTCCCAATTTTTTGATGAGCAGTCGGTCCATGAACTCTGATGCGGTCGATCCGACCTCGGTTATAACAGTCGTTATTCGCATTTAATGCTGCTGAAATAGAGTCATTCTGAGAGGGTCCGTCGATCCATGAGCAAGCACGCACATCGATCCGACCTCTGAAAACAATTCGTTTAGGAACTCTCTGGAAAAAAGTGACCGCAACCAAAACCGGTGCGGTCGGTCCGGACAATTACTGCGGTCGGTCCGGCTGGCATTTTCAATGAAAACCTTCTCTGGAAAATGTTGACGCGTCCTGACCGGGTGCGGTCGATCCGACAAAGCCGTCGGTCGATCCGGGCGAGGATTTTACCAAAAGCGAAACGATACCTTCTTGGAAAATGTTGACCGCCGTTTTGGTCAAAAAAGCGGTCGATCCGGCCGATTAACGTCGGTCGGCCGGCCTCGATAGAAAATCGATGAAACTTAAATTGAGGCAACACCAAAAACAAAACCAAGATTAAACCAATTAAGATTTGGCGGTTGTGGCATCGTTCACTTTCAAGGTACTCAAGTTTTGCACCCTCTTAATAATGCGGTTTGTCTAGCCTATAATCCGATCTTCAAACCAATTCACCTAAGACCGGTAAAATCAAAAGATCCTAGACTATTGTACCTTGCCTTTGAGTCGTAAGATCTTCATGTAAACCTTTCGCGTGCAATTTCTGATCATCAAGAACGCCGATGGGACTTAACCTTGTACATTCTCAATAAATGAGTTAATCCCATATTCACATATTGTCATTAATTACCAAAACAATTTTTAGGGGCCTAGATGCTTTCACGGGCCCACGTTCGCGTGCCCATGGTTGCAGGGGTAGCGGATGAAGTCGCCGCCTCAGAACTTGCTGACGCCGAACCACCAGCACAGTGACCACCGCCTTGGCCACTTACGACAGCCATACCGGCCGACACCTGCAGCATCACAAGTACAACGTCGATATCCTCAGTGCCCCTCTCATAAGCGGCCGAGGATGTACCGCCGCACGAGGAAGCATCCAACAGCAACCTCGCCAAACCGAATAGGCCCGTGACGCTGTCGACCTCCGTCGCCGCACGTTCTCCTGCCCTTGCTGGCGCACCAGCCTCAACCACCTCGTTGGCGCGGCACGCGGGCGAAACTGCGTGTACGTCCGAAGAAAGGCTGTTGGACTCGGCACGCTCCACCTGCTCCGAGGGCTCTGCCGCATCCCTCTTCGCCACGGGTCCCGCCACATCCCGCCGGCCGCGGGAGGAGTCGCCCACCTTGCAGGTGCCAGCGGTGTGCAGCGGAGCCACCGTGATCGGCCCGCAGACGTCAACTTCGACCGCGCGGGCGTGTTTCTTCTTCCCCTCATTCGGATCCGGAAGCTCGGCAAGTCGGACCGACGTGTCATACGCCCGGTTCAATCGGGCATCCCTCATCACGACCCCGTGTCGAGCATGCTCTTTGCCTGTGTACGGGCCCGAGAGCACCTCCGCGGCTCGGGCTGCTTCATCAATAGACGCAACTACCAGCACATAAACAAGGTAAAAAAGCATATAGTAGTGCTTTCGTACCTTTGCGTGGTGCACCCTCTTGGTTTGGCACGGTGAGGGTCGGAAGATAGAACCTCGGAGCCCCTAGCTCAACACGCCACCTGTAGGACAGGGGCCAAACTCTGAAGGCACAGAACTCCATCACGAGGTCGCGAGTCGAAAGGCGATTCGTCGCGTTCAACAGCAAGTGGAGGAGAGCCTCCTCCCGCGAGGTCAAGGCGATCTCTGGTGAGGCGGTTAACTCTATTAGACCACCCCTCAAGTAAAGACCAGCCTCCGCTGGCACGGTATGGTAGAACAACTAGCGCGTCCAATCGGTATCCCAGCGGTTGCGTGCAGCGGGGCAGGCACGTATATTTGCATCCGCACCCTCGACTAAAAATTAATGCTACCGAAGTTCAGCGTCGCCCCCCGGAGTTCTTCTTCTTCTTCGGTTGGCACCGCCCATCGTGAAGATAAGCGAAGAGCCGTCTTTTGCCACTGGTACCAGCAGATCGAAGATTCCATTCGAACACACCCAACTTCACGATAGAGTTTGGAGTAAGCTGTGCCAACTCCGCCCCATATAGCTACAACACATCGGAGACCAGCCCAACGCACGGGAGGCGAAGCCCGACGTCAAAAAAGGCCACGAAAACTACCGCCTCGTCCGACCTCGGCGTCGGAACCGTCTCCTACCTCAGAGCCCTCACCTTTGCCAGGCTCTCCAGTTTACCCTCGTCCACGAGGGTCCGGAGAACCAGCGAAGTCACGGCCGATCTGCCAAGATCACTCGTGTACTGCACCTCTCCCATGCCCTCCTTGCTCCGCTTCGTCATGGCCCCAGCGACGCATACCAAGCTCAAATCAAAGGCGCGAAGCACACTCGGGGGGTAGGGCGACGGCTCATTCACACGAAATAGCAAAGGCGTGAATCACATCAGGGGGCACCCCCTATTTATACACACCAAACCACACCCAAACAACGTGCGGCAACCGAGGAGCCCCGCCCCATTTACAAGCTGACACGTGACACCTGCAAACAGCTATCGCGCGTGACACCAAATTACTGCGCACGACCACCGAAGAGGCACCATTAAAAGCAAAGTCGGCCTAGCGGCAAGGCACAAGGCCCAACGATGGTGTGCGGGAAACGATGGGACGACATCAACACCTACCACGCCAACCACAATGGCGGCACAATAATGAGGGCACATACGCTTCGCTAGGTCAAAGGGGACGGTGCACCTGTACCCTTCAGGAAAAAGGCGCGATTTCAGCAATGATGAAGCAAGACCTCGACCGCGAGGGGCTTGTCGTAGGGGCGGTCCACCGGCCCCTACGATCTGGTGAACACCACAAGCACCCCACCCTCCGAGTCTGCGTAGAAGGGTCAGAGTCTTAGAAGGGACAGGGGCAGGGGGTCCGAAGGGGCCCAGAGCACTACAACCCCGGGAGAGCCAAGGACCTTCAGACTAAGTGGCACCCTGCGCCCTTTGGAGGCCCACTGTGCTGCTGGATCGGGCACGCTAGTCAGATGGACCGGGACCAGGAGGGTCTATCATGAGCCAAAGGCTATACATAGGGGTAGGAAAAGCCCCTGCAGCTCCTACTAGCATAGGGCCATGTGGAGTGTAGATCTGTAATCTCGGGTACCCGGAAGAAAGGCTATTAGCCTTCCTCCCCCATGTAATAGGGCAGATGATTTTGTAGCAATCAATACACACACACTCTTCCTGACAACCTATCCCCTCTTTGAGGACTCTTCGGTCACCCGCGTGGGTACTAAGAGTCCTACTCCTTTTACTGTCTAGTTTTTCTTATTACGACAAAAGCCAAAGCCAAGAAAGATCTTATCAACTACTCTCCAAATTGCAGGATAAGTCATAGAATTCAAATGGAAGATAGAAAGAGAAGGCAATTCAAACCTAATTGCCAAACATTACAAATCCAAGATAGAAAGACCTATAGCCATAAAAGAATAACAAGTAGCCATAAAGCCCATAAGGGAATAACAAGAGAACGAAAACAACTCCATATTTTACTGGCCTACCTCTCTGATCTACTACCCAATTGCCATGGAAGCACCACTAAAGACTGTCTTCTCCGACCTTCCACCTGATCCTGGGCGATCCCGGATCGACAAGCCGACAATGTGGATTCCCTATATATGGATGGTAGGAATGCTTCAACTACAAAGCCCTGAATGCGTCAGTGAGGTTCCCTCTATGAGAGAAAGAGAGGTTGCTAATCTTGGATCAGACAACGTGTTGGTATTATCGATAAGGCTTGGATTAGCAAATTAGCACCTCTTGAGTTATATAGATACAATGCTTTACCTGTAGACGTTTCTCCAACTCTCGCAAAATTGTATGGGAGTCGTCCTGGGGGGACTTTCGGAATGACCGTATCGAGGAATTCTACTGTACTCCATGCAACTATGGTTGTTGATCCCGCGGAGCCTATCCAAAGGTTCACGATGGATTGTAGAAGTGTGTGATACATTTTTCGTATTTCCATGAGAATAGGTCGATATGCGTGTGACAAATCTTTATTAATAAGGAATGGTGGTGCGTGCAAAAATCGAATCATTTGGTTGCCAGGTGAAGTCCCGGGCTTTCATCCAGGGCCAGGCCCAACAGAAACGCGATTATTTGTTACCAGCCCAGCCCAGCCCGGCCCGGCTCACCGGGCTTGCTAACTGACAGGGAAGGCGACGCGTGCGGGTCCCCCCTGCTCAGGAGAGCTTCGTGCATCCGCGCGTGCAAAAGCTGGGCGATAGGGTCGCGCCGGATCCGCTCGTCGTCCCTCTTCCACCAAGCGCCTGAGGTAAGACCGGCAGACGGTGGCTCCGGCGGGGGTAGCCGACGGTGCAATTTCTCCCCTCCCTTCTCCTCTCCCCCGCCTCTGTTCTTCCCCCTGCCCCTTGTTGTGGCGATTTGATTTTCTGTGATTTTGCGCGTAGTACTCAGTGCCATGTTTTCGCATAGATCTGCTCTCTTCACCCATGTTTTCGCATAGATCTGCTCTGTTTATGTGAACTTGCCCTACGAACCTCGCCATCCTCCATGCCCTAGCACGCGCAGGCTACGAGCGATCGAGAACATCCCATCCCCAAACAGCCCGTGGTAACCGCCGTCTCCGATTCCTCCCTCCCTTCCCCATCAACCCCGTCCGATCAAATCCCTAGCTACAGCTTCTCCACGCGACGCCCACCTCTGCTCGGTCCGTTCGGTGGCGGTGCTGCGTCCACGGCGATGTGAATTCTAGATTGACGGCGAGGGGCGATACCCCGTGAGGGAGAGGGAGCTCGTGTGGTTTTGCGATCGTTGGTCTGCAAATTGCGCTGTGGGTGTCTAGGTTTTGATCGGCCGCGCTCCGGGTGCCTGTCGCTTCCGCGACCTCTACAGATCTGTGCTGAACCGTGCGTGTGTGTGTGTGGGGGGGCGGTTCTGTTTGGGTGTGATTTGTGATTGGAGTCGCTGGGGCAGTGAAGTAGGTTGGGGGATTGGGAATCTCTGCCCTTTTTTTGTTGCGGGGATTTGGAGTTCTCATGGGATCTGCCAGTGCTGGTGGATTCTGTTGCAAGGGTGGCGCTAAGGTGATTGCCTTGCATTTTAATCTTAGTATTTTACATGTTGTTTGGATGTTTTTGTTGGGATAGTTAGGTGTCGTTCGACCGTTGATGCTGTTGACTTTGGATAATCTGTTTTGGAAGGCGTTTTGAACGAGTGCATTTATGAAACACATTACTGGAAGTGGAAGCACGGCCTTTTATTGATGGATGAATTATCTGGCCATCCCCGTTGATCTTTTATCATCCACTTTAGTTTGCTGACAGTGCCGTTTTGACAATTTGAATTCATGACATTGTAGTCTGCGTAGATTCACTATAATTGATGCTGCATGGGTCTAACAAATTTATATGTGCAGGTCTTTTGTTTGGCCCGCTCATGATTTAGCAGCAGTCATATTGACCTCCAACTCTGTGCAGTGGCATAGCGTGTTGATATAATAACAAATCAAGAACTAAGCATGGCGGATTCGATAGTAGCGAGCTTCTGGGGACCTGTTACATCCACAACTGAGTTGTGCGAGGAGAACTACGCACACTCATCATATATTGCAGAATTCTACAATACTATCTCTAATGTTCCGTGCATTCTTTTGGCGCTTATTGGACTCGTGAATGCTCTCCTCCAACGTTTTGAGAAACGATTCAGTGTCCTGCACATATCCAATATGATACTTGCTATTGGGAGTATCATCTTCCATGCCACCTTGCAACATGTGTAAGTTTTCTTTTAACTATAGTATTTTTTGCTGCTTTTAAGTGCCACCTTTAATAATGTGATTATCAGAATAGATATTACACCAACTACCATGATTTTTTATGTGATTAATCGTACCATTCGCCCCTGGAATGTTGTTCTTTTCTCTAACATGCTTCTTATAGTTTAGCTCACTATGACGGGGATATGTTTTTTTGGGTGTTGGTTACCATGTTTTACCTCCTTTTGAAGAAAACACGAGCATTTTCTTTTGCTGTTTTATTACTTGTGATTTTGTTTATAAATATTAAAGTTAAATGTGGTGAAACCATTTTGACAAAAAAGGTCATTTGCAGAAGGCCAAGCATCATTCCGCTTATAGTCATTTTTTAGAACTCCTGAGAACATGAGTGATATTTTTTGGCAATAAATTTCTTTATAAGCCATGGCATTGACTTGATTAGTTTTGGATTTGTTGCTTCACCTAGAACATCTTCATTATTTTTTTTTGCTGATTTTGTCTAGAATAAATATTTGTTTTTGTTAAAAATCCTTTCTATTTCTTTGGATCTTATGAAGTTTCATGACCACTCATTATCAACTTATAAAAGGATTTAGCTTCTTGGATGGTTAATTGTCCACATTGGCAATTAGGTGAATAGATTACAAATTTACAGGCCAACCAACTCCTTGAAGGCTATCGGCTGAGTCAGCCCCTCATATTGTAACCATATTTGAGATTACTAACCACTCTTCTCCTGTGGTTACCCCTCATATTGTGTTTATTTTTTGGTTATTGACTTATATCAACTATGACCTTTTCTGGATTAGCAGTTGAACAGGATGTTTTATTGGTAACCATAAGATCATTGAAATATATTGAACATATTAATACTCTTCAGAGCAGCATATGTCAGATTTCTCAGAAATGTTACCCAGGAGGCATGCTTTACATTTAGCAACTGACACTTGCCATTAATTGAGAGTTTCTGTTAATAACAAACTAATACTCTTTGACGGGCCCTAAGTTTACCGCCCTAATTTTGTTGACATGAAATTAGTGTTCCATTTCTAGTAGTAATATGATGGATTGCACCCTGCTAATGTGAATTTTACCTTATTTTCGATACTGCTGCTGTGTATATGTTGACTGTCGAGCAATGAATTTTACTTCTTGTGTTTTAGGCTTTTAGCATTGGCATGGCTGACTATTGCGAACGGCAGTTTTATTACTCACTGCATGAATCCACGAACACCTCAGTCCCCAGTTGCTTTTATTGCTACCATCCAAAGCCTTATTTTGCCCCCAAACCCCAAATTGCTAATTGTCAGTTGTCACCATTTCATGCCTCAAGAGAATTCTATTTTTGTTAAAACGAGAATAATTTGTTGGCTACTGGAGGCATCATTCCTTTGCGTGGCTGTATGCAACATTTTTAGTTTCTGTTATTGCACATAATAGATGGCTTGAAATGCCCGTTTGTCTCTTATGGTAGCAATAGTGCGTAATTAGACAGCCTCATAAGCACCCATATCTCTCTCATGATAGCAACATTACTCTTACTGTGGTAGCCTCATTTTGGTTAATTTTTTCTGTTTTTATATAAAACTTTCCAAAATTGCTTAGTGTTTCTGTTGTTACCTGTTAGTGCTTCTCCCTGCTCTAGACCTGGATATTGGCATGATAGTTTTCAATGTATTGTTATGTAAACCATCGTAGAGAATTATTTTTTCCATATAGTTTCTTTTCTAGATAGGTGACAATCCAGCTTATATGGAGTCTAAACTAGGACAAATGTGCAATGCATTTCTTTTTTCTACTTCTGTTGCGGTTCTGGTAGCACCACTTATAATTTTTTTAGGTGACCTTAGAGTTAAACCCTGACATGCTCATTCTATTCCTAGTTTTGAAAACTGATTGGCTTTGGGAAGTTACAAAGGTAACAGTATATTGCAGACGCAAGAGGATCACCTTGTATCATTTGAACTTTATAGGTTGATAACTTTAAGTTACGGAAGTGTGTAGTGTAGTTAATTTGGAAATCAGTTTAAAATGGTTGTTTTTTCCTTGAGTTTTTTCTTTTTGAGTTGTTGTAGTGTGGTGGTTGGTACTTGGTAGGCAGTTCAGGTTACCGTTGATACAAATCAACATCTCAATATATTAGATGGATACCCAAAGGCGAATCAACATCTCAATGTATTAGATGGATACTCAAAGGTATGTATAGTAGCAGTACAAAACCCTAGAGCTAATGGGCCTCATGGGCCATATATACATATGGGTTATATATACATATACTTAACACCCCCTTCAAACTCAACATGGGTTAGGAGGATCTGAAACATTGAGTTTGGAGAGATAGAAGCGATGTTGCTCTCGAGTTTGAGCCTTGGTGAAGAAATCAACAACTTGAATCTCAGAGGGCACATACTGAAGAGCAATGGTCTTCTGTTGACAATGAGAATGTGTGAAGTACGCATCCACACCAATATGCTCAGTAAGCTCATGCTTCACTGGATCAGTAGCAATCTGTATAGCACTAGTGTTGTCACACAGAAGAGATGCAGGAATATCGCATGACACACCAAGATCAGCCAAAAGCCAACGAAGCCAAACAATCTCTGAAGTAGTAGTGGTTAACGCTCGAAGCTCAGCCTCAGCACTAGACCGTGATACTGCAATCTGTTTCTTGGACTTCCAGGCAATAAGCGAAGACCCAAGAAATATGCAATAACCAGAGACAGATCGTCTATCAACAGGATCACTCGCCCAAGTCGAGTCAGAGTAAGTATGAAGCTAAAGCTGATTCAACCGAGAATAAAAGAGACAACGATCAACAGTCCCTCGTAGATAGCGCAACACACGTAGCAGATGAGCATAGTGAACATACGTAGGAGCATAAACAAACTGGCTGAGCACATGAACAGAATAAGCAATATCAGGACGTGTCACTGCAAGATAGACAAGACTCCCAACAATACGACGATAACGAGAAGGGTCTTCAAGCAAAGTGCCATCAGTAGGACGAAGCTTAAGATGAAGCTCCATAGGAGTAGTAGCTGTCCGACTGTTAGCGAGATCAGAGCGAGCAAGCAAATCTTGAAGATAGCGCTGCTGATATAGATAGTAGCCATCATCTGTGCAAGTAAAGTCAATCCCTAGAAAATAACGGAGAGGACCCAAATCTAACATCAAAAACTGCTCACTGAGCTGTTGCTTAACAAAAGCAATGTACTCCGTGTCATCTCCAGTAATAAGCATGTCATCAACACAGAGTAGAAGCATAGCACGACCATGTGGAGATGTATGAATAAACAATACAGGATCATGATTGCTCGGGAAGAACCCAGCAGCTAACACAACTGAACTGAATCGCTCAAACCAAGCACGAGGAGTCTGTTTGAGGCTATAAGAAGCACGACGAAGGCGACAAACATGACCGGTAGGAGCCACAACACCCTGAGGTGGTGTCATATAAACCTCCTGCAAATCGCCATGAAGAAAAGCATTCTTCACATCCATCTGAGAGATAGTCCAAGAGTGAATAGCAGCCACGGCAACAAGAGTGCGAACCGTTACCATATGAGCAACATGAGCAAATGTCTCGTCATAATCACGACCATGTGCCTGCTGAAAACCACGAGCAACTAGTCGAGCCTTGTACCTCTCAACAGAGCTATTAGATTTGGTCTTAACTTTAAAAACCCGCTTGCAAGTAATAGGAACAACATGAGCAGATAAAGGAACAAGATCTCACGTACTAGTACGATCCAAAGCAGCTAAATCCTCCGGTATAGCTAACTACCACTTAGGATGAACAACAGCCTCCTGATAAGTGTGCGGCTCAAGCACAACAGCAGTAGAAAGAAAACCATATCTATCAGGAGTAGCAATAGTAGTACGATCACGAAGCTCATACCGAGATGATGGTGCCGGTGGAGGATCATCGAAAGAGTATCATCGATTACTAGCCATGCCATCGAGAGGAAGCGAGAAGGCGAGTATCACGAACCCTAGACCGACGAGTATAGTGAAGAGGAAACGATGATATGACTAAGGATAGAGAAGAGGACTCCACAGAAAGGTTTATCAGACGAAACAATGTGTGGAAGATAAAGAAAAGAGAGAGACTCAGCGGGAGAGGAGGACCGAGTGGTAGAAGAATAAAAATAGGGACGATCCTCAACAAAAGAAACATCACGAGAAATGCGCATACGCCGAGCAGAGGGATCATAACAACAATAGCTCTTATGCTCAAGACTATATCCAAGAAAAACACACTCAATAGACTGAGCTGTTAACTTGGTGCGCTTACGAGGCGAAAGTAGAACATAACAGGTACAACCAAAAACCCGAAGATGGTCATATCGTGGGAGAGTAGAAAACAAGAGCTCTTTAGGACACTTTCCCTGAAGGCGAGAAGAAGACTGCATATTAGTGAGATAGATAGATGTAGAAACCGCATCAGCCCAAAAATGTTGTGGAACATGAAATGCAAGTAAAAGAGTACGAGCAGTCTCAATAAGATGACGATGTTTACGTTAAGCAACGCCGTTCAGCAACGCCGTTTTGAGCATAGGCACCAGGACAGGAAAGCTGAGGAAGGGTTCCCTGAGTGGAGAGATTGACGAAAGACATGTGACAAGTACTCCCCCCTGAATCAGAACGAAAAGTCTGAATAGGAGTGGAAAACTAGGTGTGAACCATACGAGCAAAAGACTGATAAATGAACAAGAGTTGAGAATGATGTTTCATAAATAAACCCAAGTATATTGAGAATAGTCATCAATAAAAATTACATAATAGATATGACCACCATTGGAAGCAAAATGAGCAGGACCCCAAACATCAGAATGAACTAACTCAAAAGGACGACTAGACCTAGATGTACTGGTAGGATATGGGAGTTGTAGCTGTTTACCAAGCTTGCAACCTTTACAATTATAACTAGTGTCGACAATGACATGACCTAGAACACCCTGACAAGCTAATGTAGAAAGACGAGAGCCACACAAGTGACCAAGCCGATGATGCCACTGAGGAAAACTAACAGACGCTGACGCAAGAACTGAAGATGCATGAGCGGAGGAAGATGGGAGACTTAGACAATCAAGAAAATAGAGATCCTGAGAATCTCTAAGGCGATGGCCAGTACCAACAAGAACTCCTGTCCGACGATCCTGCACATAGCAAGTAGAGTCATCAAACCCGACAAAGTAGTGCATATCAGCAAGCTGACCAACAGACATAAGATTCATAGAAAGCTGAGGTACAAATGACACATTGGGAACAATAAAATGAGTAGAGTGCCCTGATGAGTGATTGAACATGAGGTGTCATCGGCTGTCTGTATATAGGAGCAATCCATAACAGGTCGACATGATGCAAAATGAGACTTATCCGATGTCATGTGAAAAGAAACTCCGAGTCTAAAACCCATGGAAGACTAGTACCTGACATGGAAGAAGAGGCCACAACAAGATTGGCAGACCCACTAGGAGGGGCATCAGATGAAGACCGCTGCTGAACTTGAGTCTGAAGAGCCTGAAGCTGAGACTGAAGCTGATCTAACTGAGTGGCAAGAGTAGAATCTCCAACAGATGCAGGAGTGTTGGCAGCAACCACACCATGTTGACGACGATGAGATGCAGGTCGTAGCTCTGGATGAAGTCGGTAGCACCTCTGAACAGGATGACCAGGCTTCTTGCAGTGAGGGCATAAAGCCTGGTTGGATGTAGCATCAGAAAGTGGAACAGGCTAATAAACCTCTTGACGAGGTGCTGCAAGAACAGACTGGGGTGGTGTCAATCCGAAGGACAGAGAGCGAAGTCAAGTCTCCTCAGCAATCAACGCAGCAAGGGCCGCCTCCATGGTTGGAAGAACAACACGTCCCAATAGTTGACAAATAGACTTCTGGGCGAAGGCGCATAACAAAGGTGAACATTAAATTATGCGCATCATGATCCGCCTTGCCTACACAGCCAGTACATCCAGCACATGAAAGAGGAACTATGGAGGTCAGCTGTCGTGAGATGTGAGTGAAAGAACTGTAGTATTCCTCAATAGACATCTCCTGCTGACGTAAATCATGAAGAGTTTGTAGAAGAGAAAAGTGATGCGCTGTATTGGTCTGCTCATAACGATGCTGAAGATACTCCCACATCTTGCGAGAACTTGGAAGATAAATGAAATCCATCCTGATTGAAATTTCAGCACTGTGACATAAGATACCCATAACACGATCATCAGCACTGCGCCAGGCAGCAACTTCCTTCACATCCGTCTTCTTAGTTGGAGGCTCCGCCGTAATATATGAGAGAAGACCAATAGACCGAAGAAGCATGCGAACCGACGACGACCACTCACGATAATTCTGGCCATCCAGTTTGATATCTGAGGCTAGAAGAGCACCTCCCATTCCTCCCATACCGAGAGAAGGGAAGGTACCAGAGGCTATTTCACCAGCTCAACGCTTAAGCCAGCTCCAGCCCACAAGCTAGCTAGCCACAATGGCGTCGACCACCTCCTTCCTCCCCATCCTCGCTATCTTGCTCGTGGCCCTCGCGGCGCTGGCGCGGTGCAGCGGCGTCATCTGGGTGAAGCAAGCGCTGGGCAACCCGAAGACGCTATCGATGTGGTTGCGGAGGAAGGCGAATGGCGTCGGGGGCAGGTCAATGTGCGGTATGGCGGTAGCGGTAGCGGCGTCGTCCAGGGAGTGGAGGCCCAGCAAGTCGCGCGACTTAGCGAGGACCATGCCGGCGCTCCGCTACCATGTCTCCCCGGGCTGCCCACTCCTCGTCTCTGCACTGCGGCATAGCATCGCGCATGGGAATCTGATCCGGCGGCGAAACAGTGGCGGCTTGCAACCCCAAGCGGCGGAAGAACAGCAGGGGGAGATGGGCTCAAGAGTAGAGGGGCTGCAGCGGTTGCCCACCAACGCGACAGAGGCAGGAGCCGTTCGGCGGAAGGCGGCGGAGAAACCTGAGCTCTGATACCATGATACGAATCAACATCTCTGTAACACCCTGACCCGCCTCCTAGGCCCAGAATGCTACCACCACACATCATTTATTACAAACTTGCCCAGCTAGTTAACAACTAGACATGAAACAGCAAAAATGGATTATCTAAGGAGAATGAGTTGCATTAGTAACTATATGTGATGTGGATGTACTATTCTCCCTTCCCGAAGCTTGTCATCTGCGACGCACACCTAAAAAAACAACGATAAGCAAGGGTGAGTCCGAAGACTCAGTAAACACATAATAGAAACGATAAGCACTGACACACAAGCATAACATAACCATTTCATCATTTCTATCATTAACTCTGCATTAGTGCAATGTATCATTATTCTACATGCTCATTTGCTCACTTCATTGCTCATATATACGAATGCACCATCATGCCCATCATGCTCATGCATCTCATCAGCTAATACTGGTATCTCAGAGTGTTTACCCGTTGATGACACACTCTTCCCCCATCTTCGTTAGGATGGAGTCCTTACATTGTAGGACTTTATCTAGTCCCTACAGATGTAGGACTTCATCTAGAGCACATCGGATTAGTCATGTATCTTTCTCACCGATCTCACCGGAATAGTTACATGACTTTCTCGTCGACCTGGCTCATGCATTCTTGTCATGATGCAAATGCACATGTCCATTGTCAATAACATAATTCATCATTGTCATCATTAACAGAGTAGTCTCATTGCTCACCTTATCCTATCATTATTGCGGGGAATCCTGATCCGAGCGACGAACATGTAAACATTATCATGTAATCATCATCATGTAAACATTATCATATCACGCAAACATCACATATTTCGTAACACTTACAGGCTATCGCTCTATCATGCACTTGCCTGTTAACCAAGCGGAGCGGAGTAACATGCGGATGACGCCGTTCCAGAACCTCCACCTGACATGTATTCAACCAGACTAACACATAGTAGCAATACATGTACACATTTGGATGTCATTGAACCTACGCGCAAAATGACACGAACAAACCCCTCTCACCGAACATTATTCCACTAACCCGGTGCCAACAATAAATCATATCAATAGGTTAGAGATTCGCTTTGTCAAATCTTGCGAATAAAAATTTAGGTGTGCGTCCTTAATTTCTTTCTCCTCTTTTACTTGCCCCCCTTTTTTTTCTTCTCTCCTTCTCTTTCTTTCTTTTCCCTTCTGGCCGAAGCCACCCTCTCCAGCCGCTCCTTATCTCCTCACCTCCCCCTTTCCTCACCCACTCATTCTCTCCCCCTCTCAGTGGTTCTCCCGATTAATGGCTCTGTCAATCGCCTCTCTGCCATCTCGCCTCATGGGAGCCGCCTCCGCGCCAGCCGCCTCTCTCTCTGTGCACCTCCTCCCCACTGGCGTCGCCTCGCTTGGTCCTTCTCTTGGCCTTGACCCATTCTGGCAGCGCCATCATCATCTACAGCCTCCTCTACTGCTCTACTATCGGCCGTCGGCTCTCCATTGATGCCTCGTCGAGCCGCCAAGTCCTCTTCTTGCCGTGTACAAAACTCCTCTGGCTCACTTGCACCTGGCTCAACCTCTGTCATGGTGCGATTCTTTGCTTCCACGAGCTCCATCCCCAGGTAGTTGTAACATCCCAATGTTCTGAGCTTTAAAAATCCTTTGCATAGTTAGTAGGGAGAAAATTCACCATTTAGATTTATTTGAGTTTAATTCGAAAGCTTAATATTGAACCTTGTGCATCAAAACAATTTAATATGATTAAAGTCAACATCAACAATAGTCAAAACTATTTTATTTGGATTCTATGTGTTTGGATATATTTTCTAATTTTTTTCTAAAATTTTTCCAAGTTCATTTGCTATTTTCTATTTGCCATTTGGATTTTCTGGTAATTTATTAAAAAGAAAAAACTATTAATAAATCTCAGTATTCGTTTGGGCCGAATCCTTCTGACCCGGCCCAATTCCTTTCCCTTTCAGCTCGTCTCTCTTTGGCCTAGTCCTCAACATCGGTCCGTTTATTTCTTTCTCCGCTCGGCGGCCGGCTTTCGGCTCGGCCTTTTCTCATAAGCTTCGAGCAATACGCCCTTTCCTTTCTTTGACTCACCGATCGGTGGACCGACCCTTTTGCCAGCTCAGCGTCGTCCTCCTCAAGAACTCCTGTGTCTTGAGTCCGTTCCAAACACGAGCGCCGCCGGGTTTCACCTCTTCTCAATCTCCCTTCTTCCGTGGCTATTTAAGGTCATGACCGCGTCATAAGCAGCGCATCAACCGCCCTCCTCCAAAACCCTAACTCGCCTTTGGAGTTGCGCCGTCTTTTCGTTGATTAAAGCCCTTGAAGGTCTGTGTCGCCGCAACCTTCTTCGCCGCCTTGCATTGCCGTTGGTGAGCCTTTGTCTTCGCCGTCACCGGATTCAAGGTCATCGTAGCGTGTTCATCCGTCTTGCGCACGATCTTCTCGAGAGACCTGCGTCGCCTCGCCATCGATCAGCCGAAATTTGCTTTGCCGTAATTCGCCGCCACCGTCGCCATGGTTATTCTTGGTGGCGTTGGACTACAACATCGAGTTCCTTGTCGCATCCCCTCCCTAGCGTGCTGCTCCGCCGCCGCCGGAGAACCTCTAGTCACCGAGGCTTGTGCTCGCTGGAATGTGGCCGTCGTGGAACCTCAGTTGGGCAATCCAACTCACCTCCACCTCGGCGCCACGTCATCGTTTTTGCTCGTGTGGCATCTCAATCAGCGTCCGAGTGGCAATGCCATGTGGCGTGTTTACACCCAAACCCAGATCCAACCTCCTTGAACCTGGTCCATGGTGCACCGTCCCTATCAGTGGGCCCCACGAGCAAAATCAATTTCCTTGTCATCTCTTTCCAGCCGAAACCCTTGACGTCAGCGCCACGTCAGAAATCTCGGATTTTCTTTTGAAAGATAATTCGGATTATTCTGAAAATAGGATTTCTTTTTGATTCAAACCTCCAAAGCCCATATCTTTTGCATCCGAACTCCATTTGAGCCCATTCAAATTTCTAAATTCAAGAGCTATCTATCTGAGATTTTTATTTAATTTTTGGAGTTTGTTTTGCCTCTGCTATTTATTTGTTTTGTTTATTTGCTTCGTTTGCGAGTAGACGTTGATACTTTAGGAAGATGTGAAGGAGTACCTCAAGATCAAGATCAGTACCTAGACCTATTTCAAGGCAAGTCATACCTTTGATTATATTGAATCCCAGTTTTTCAAAAGTTATATTGATTCAAATTATTGCATCTGCTTTAAGTATTTATTTAAATGCTTTTGGGTTTAGTTATTAATCCAATTTGTTATAACCACCTTGTCTATTGTTATGTCATAATCTTTTGTCACCCTAGATTGATTTATTTAGTTGGTATTATCGTAGCACCAACGTAGGTTGGTTAGATTCAATTAGTCTGCTTAGCCATGCCACGAGTTATCATCTCATGTGAGTTGCAATTATAAACCTAACTAAGTGATTATGGAACTATGTGATAAAACTGTGTATACTATGTGCTATTACTCGTTGATGGTATATGTTGCATTTAACCAACAGGGTGGGAAATGATTTAGACGGAGGCAAGTGGACTGTGTATTGTTATAGTGGATCTGTGTGCATAGGCTTAAAAATCTGTGTGCATAGGGATTTGTAGTAAATTGGAAGTCTTGTCTTGGTCAATTAAGGATTTAACTTTGTGCGCCATTGAACTGAGCCTCACCGTACGACCACATGCCTGGTATGGGACGGGCCTAACTTAGTAAGTTATGGAATCTTGACATTGCTACTCAGGTTGTAGGTTAGACTGTGTTGATTGGGTGGAGGTGTGCTACTAAGTAGTTACATCATGAGGCGGTTCGCCGTGTCCCTGTCCAACGGTGTGTGTCGTACCTATCGCTGTGTATGGCTGGGTATGACGGTTTGTAAGCACACTGGGAGTATCAATGCCTGAGATGAAGTTTCTGAAACGTTTTGTTATGACTGATGCTTGCAACACTAGTTGTATCTTGTGGGTAAAATATACAAACTCTGTAGAGTGTTAAATCAGTCTATTTTTATAGCCGCGTTCGTGGTCATGGATATGCTCGGGGATTTTACATAAGAGGTAGATTTTCATAAATTGTTTGGGAAGGGAGCTATGTGATCTAAGTCATATGGCTATGTTAATAACTTGTTTAGGCTATGTGTCTTTGTGAAATCACACTGTTAAATTATTATTGTTATTTGTTTCACTTATGCTTTCAATCTATTATTTGTATTCAAACTGCAAATGTTGCATTTCTGCAAAAGAACCATAGAAGCCTTTCCTTTGGAATAAGCCTGTATCTATACATTGCATTCTGTGGTGTGACTTGCGAGTACGGTTGTGTACTTATGCTTGTTAAATCAAATCAACAGAAGAGGAGGAGTCATCGCCTGCTTTCGAGGAGGAGTTCGTTGAAGGTGCTTGATCGTAGGGTCTTAATCCCAGTCGGTTGCCTGTAGTGAATTGATGGGATGCCGTTGCCGTTTCTGTTTCCGCTGCTATTTAATTTTCTGTTAGCCCTGCGTGGTTTAATAAGTGTAAACTCGACCATAAGGTCAAAACCCTTATTTGTTAATCAAATTACTCGTTTATGCTATTAATCGCATTGTGTGGATCGATATTCATCCATGTTGAAACTGTTTGCACTAGCGTGATCCTGGACTAGTGCATTATACACAGAGGGTCCATAATTGCATTTTTGGGTTCCGACAGTAGTCTACTCTTATCTCCCCCCCCCTCTCTCTTCCCTTGTGCCATGAAAGCATGTGATAGAAATGGAGGGATGGGGCGACATAGTTGGTTTGTTGGTCTAGGAGTGGGCAGTGGCGATGATGTCGTGCTTCCTGGTGCGCCCTTGGTTCCTCTTCTCCTTGACTGCTGTGGCTTTGTTGCCTTCGGTGGCCAAGAAATGGGATTGGAGGAGAGATTAGCCTGGTGGCTTGGTCTTATCCCTTCTCTCTCTCTCTCTCTCCCTCCCTCTCTCTCTACCTCTCTCTCTCTAATGGCTTTCCTACTGTGGGGAGGTAATTTGGTAAAATGCATTCTCAATTTTTTTTTACTTTCCCCTCCCTTTCTATTCTTACTGGCATTACAATCTCAGTGTATTAGATGGATACCCAAAGGTATGTATAGTGGCAGTACAAAACCCTAGAGCTAATGGGCCTCATGGGCCATATATACATATACTTAACAACCGTGAACTGTAATTTTAGCGCATCAAAGTTGTACATATTAAGAAATGTAGTTGTAATTCTCATTTAACATGTATGGTGTAATTACACTTGAAAGAATTGAAGATAAACTACTTTACGTTGAATGTGCAGCTCTATGTACCAAAAGTAAGCTGAGAACCCTGACTCTATGGTGGCTGAAATGTTATCTAATTAGCGTTGATCTTTTTTAGTTGTAATTTTCTTTCATTATACTTTCGTCTTTTTTCTTTTGTTGTGCTGTGCTGTTTATTTTTGCTTTCACAGCTCTCTGGATGATTTGCTGTGTGATAATTTTTTTAATGATCTATCTACTGGGTTAATGTTCACGACCCTCGGCCCCATCAAACACACATGCGTGCATGCATGTGTACACTCAAACTGCCAGATTGTTTCGTTGGTTTCTGGGTTTAATTTCAAATATGGATTGTAAATTGGGATGTATGGGTATACTGATGCACTGGCTGATTGGCCACCACTGGCAGCTGTTCTGAATTCTGATGATCATTGCCAAAATTTCGCCTGATGTAAATGTTTTTCTTATGTTTAATGATTAAATTTCAGCATTCAGCAATGCTCATTTGGTGAAGGATCCATTTTTCTCTCTATGGTTATCTGACTTTGCTGTTGCTGCAATAAGAACATTGGGAAAACTTAGGATAACCTAGCTATCTATTGTGGCGGATCGATTAGCGGTTACACTCTGAATGAAATAACTTGGTTTGGTAGTCATATTATGCCGCCATCAATTGCCGTCTTATCAACTGAATTGTACTGCATGTTATTTTTTAAAATGCTATGTACATTATATCATACATAGCAGGAGCTATTTTGCCATTGTGATTGATACTTCACAACCTATGTAGAGTAGGTGCTTGCCCGTAACTAGGACTAGATTGCAGGCTAGAAATCATCCTCTCTCTCTCAATTTCTCAAGTAAAGGGTTGTACTTTTCAATCTTCATAGATTATCACAGGCATTTCTTGGTGTACTTTAAATCTTAGCATGTTCTTAGTTTCTGTCAAAAGCTTCCTATTTCTTTTACTGTGTCTCCTAGCAGTTACACCTGCAACATGCTATATAGCCTTTTGACTTATTGGGCTATCTCATTGTACTCATCTGCTAATTGCAACATGTTTGCTTTACTATGCACGATATATTAATTTGTTTTGGTCATGTTTTGTTTTCCAGATTACAGCAGAGTGACGAGACTCCAATGGTGTGGGAGATCCTCCTATATCTGTATGTCCTTTATTCACCAGACTGGCATTACAGGAGCACCATGCCTACTTTCCTTTTCCTATACGGTGCTGCATTTGCCGTAGTCCATTTCCTGGTGCGATTCCAACTAGTATTCAAGTTGCATTACATTGGCCTCTGCCTCCTATGCATCCCGCGGATGTACAAGTACTACATACAGACTAAAGACTTGTCTGCCAAGCGGCTCGCAAAGCTGTGGGTTCTTACTATTTTCCTGGGGGCTCTTTGCTGGCTATTTGATCGGATCTTCTGTAAGAAGCTGTCACATTGGTACATCAACCCGCAGGGGCACGCATGGTGGCATGTGCTTATGGGTTTTAACTCGTACTTTGCAAACACATTCTTAATGTTTTGCCGGGCGCAGCAGCGTGGGTGGGAGCCCCGCATTACCAACCTTTTGGGGTTCTTGCCGTATGTTAAGATTCAGAAACCCCAAAAGAGGGAATGAGTTCTCTGTTGATCAGTGGTGTTCTCCAGGACATGAAAGCTAATGTCCCCCATGTGCGCAAAAACAAGCCGTGGCATTTTTGTATATGGGCTTCCAAGTGATTCCGGACTACAAATGTTATGATGTCTCGTTGGATTTTTGGTAATTTAACTGACGCCTGTTTTGTACCATACTTAATCGTCAATCAGAGATTAGTTGGAGTGTTGATCTCTTAGTTTTGGTCCTTTTTATTTGTTTATTTCTCCGCAGTTCGTCTTTCAGTGCTAATAGGACCGAGTTTTATTTATTTGTTATTTTCCTTGAATGGAGTCGAATTGTATTAGTTAGTTACTGCTTCTTATGGCGATAGATTCATCGTTCTGATGACTTAATTATTTTTGCCTGGTGTTACTTTTGGGATATTTTATGTTCGATTTATGTGTTCTTTTACAGGATGCATGTATCTGAAGCATGGTTATGTAATTATGGGTGGGATAACATTGCTTATCACGAGTGTTTTTCTTTACTTGGAACATATTCATTTGGTGTGCCTTGCCCTTGATTGAAAAACTATCGGTATTTTGACGGTAGATGCTGTAATTTTAAGTAAGGCGGATGAATTGATTCTTCATTTCTTTGTTACTCGGGAAAAAAAATCTGTGGTTATCACGCAAATAGCAGCAGGTAGGAAATATCTAGCCGCATATTACTATCTTTATAGTGCCTAGAATCGCCGGCCTACCATCTCTGCCGTCGCCGTTTATAGTTCCTGCGCTTCACCTACCCTTCTCAACGCTGCCTCTCCCTCCTTCGAGCACCTCTTTCCTAGCGCGGCTGCCTTCTCCGCCTTCACCGTGCCCCTCCGTGTAGCCTGATACCACCGCGCCCCTCCGTGTAGCCTGATACGCCCCTTTGGTTCCCTTGCACTCTCATTGAGATCTATGTCCGTCCTCCTACCGTTTCTATTAATTGGGCCAGTTAGTAGCAAAAGCTACACATTCGTGTTTGCTAGGCCAGGTTGCCCACATTTTGTTCTACTGCATTACTATGGATTTTGTTAGGCAAGGGAGAGGTATATTCCAGCATTCTTCCATTAGCACACCTTCAATTCATTGGCATAGAAAAAGATCGAGTTAATTTCCATTAGTTACTGCTCTCGTTGACCTTTGTCAACGAATTGGAGCAGACAATACTGATATATATTTTGCCACATCTAAGCGAGTGTTTTTTTTTACTGAATTGGCATTTATATGTTAACAAAATTAACCTCTTAGATGGTACCAATTGGCGATGGTGCTGGTTGGAATAACCATGAAATTTTCCTTTTTCTCCTTTCCAACAACTTCTGCTCTTTCTTTTGGTTATGACTTTGCCACTACTCCAATCAGTTGGCATTATTTGTTAACATCTACGAGGTTAATTTTTATGGTTGGTGTTCATGCAGATGGAAAGAGACTTGACAAGGGAGGATACTCATCAATATCCTTGTTTAACAGTCAGCAAATTGTGACGGTAGATGGAAAGAGACTTTACCCCTCTCAGCTGCATAATCACTCTATCCTCTTGTGTTATCAAATAATTTGGACTTTCATTAACTCGCTTTTGCTTTGTGTAATCAATTGTTGGCCAGGAAATGAAACCTACGTCAACATTGAATATGAAGCTTCCGAGATGTTTGACCTGCATAATGTTGTCGTATCTATACCTCTGCGTGCACTTCAGGGAGCTCCAAGTGTTAGACAAATAGATGGAGAGTGCAAGTAATGTTTCCCTCTTTAGTTTCCCTCCCTCTTATATTTTACTAAAATAATCTTGCAAAAAATTTTACTGACAAAATTTCCCGCTTTTTATAAGTAAACCTTTCAGGTTCTTGCTATGCATGGTGTTTGCAGTCGCATCTTAAAAAATTACAAGTGATAACTACCACTCTTGCCTTTGTTCTTACCACTGCTATTTCAGCTGTTAAGGGTTGGAATTTTGTGTAGTTAAAGCTTAACTTTTATATTATAGATGTCATTACACTGGATAATACTGAAAAAGTTGTGGTGTCTTTGTGTTATTCGTATTTCCTTGTGTGAATATTACACCATTATAAATTGCACATCTCTCCCTTTTATAGCCTTCAGATGCATATATTTCTTCTTTCTTGTGCATTTTTGTTTTGTTTAATGTTTCCTTGTGAATACGGGTATGACTCAAGAAACTCTGTTAGGATGTCTTATTTTTCTTATTGTTCCGTTGAACCGTGGGTGCGAAATATATGAATTCTTAGAATAATTTTTCAGTTCTGTAGCAACCTTGTTGCTTACTCTTGTTTTTCCTTCTTCGCAGTGGGTCCATGGAATTTGTTGTCACTCCAGCTGACCCATCAACATTTTTTTCCTATATCCGTTGGATTTTCTACATCAAATACTTCCAAGTGATTTCAAGGTTTGTTTCCCATATTGGTTGACGGACTCTGCTTTGTATGTATGTTGATCTTCCAATTCATTTCATTTTTTTTGTTAATTTGGATTATTGAAAATTTCTCATGTTACTGAAATAGAAACCCACCAAACTACTCAGAGGATTCGTTTGGTCACCGCTAATTATCAGATAGTTTGACACCCTAATAAGGGTTGATTGTTCTCAATTTAGCGGTACATATTTGTGGTATATGATCTTTTTTTCGATGAACTGCTAAGAAGTCATGGCAAGGAATCCTCTTGTTAGCGGCTTCGTTGCCTCCCTATTGCGGCCTTTGGTGACTTCGTTGCCCGTGATTGCTCTTTCTTATCCTGCAGCTGTCTGTGCGGTGCCTGAATCATCGGTGGCCCGTCGGGCCGGTGTGGTGGCCATAGCAAGGTGAGCCGTTCTTTTTCTTTGTATCGACATGTTCCAATGTGCTTCTATGTCATTGTGTTGCACGTGTCTTGGTTTTGTTACGATCTGTTGTTCCACCACACTTTTGTGTGTATAAAAACAGCCAGAGTATTGAACCACACTTTAATCGTCGGTGCGGCGTAACGCGCAATTTCATCCTAATATGGTTTATGCGGCAACCCTAAGTGGTTAGGCAGACTAGGGGGTTTAAGTGGGTTTGGCTTAAACAAAGCAACTTGCTCCCCAGTCCTCACCGCTTAAACAACGTAACTAGCTCCCACCTCCCAGGCAACAATTGACGAATGAACAAATCACTAAAATCATCATGAAGCACATCACAGTTTTTCATGTAACAACTGAATTCTAGAATATACAGACTGCTTGTTTCGCCTCGAAGTTTAGGTTAACAATGAATACTTAATACGTATGGGTGTAAGCATAATCTTTAGTGGCAAGTTTGCAATCTGCATGAAGATCAACATGGATGATTTGGGGCTTCGCCGAGGATCAACAATCTGCAGGAAGCCGCTTCAAGCTACCATTGTACAACCAGTTGCAAGACCCGCAAACAAGCTACCTTCCACCTTTCAGCTTTAATTCAGAATCAGAAACAAAGAGTACCGATTTACAATGAGAGTAAAATTAGTATGTTCTAGATTGACGGTAATACTTAATACTGCTGGGGCACCAAAATTAGCAAAGTAAGCTCCAGATCCAAATAACAAGATAAAAAACAAGTGTGATCAATTCTTTGATAGCCAATACTAAATTTAACCACGAAAGTCTCATGTTTCTGCAGTTCAGATTTTTTTTGCCCAGTAAATTTAACCAACTACTGACACTGGCATGCAGGTGTATACCAAAGGTGATAAGGAAAAATGACAGTTTTTTTCGTATATTCTAATCAGATGTTAAAATCATTGCAACAGTATAGAATACCTCCAGAATAATTTCACTGGAGAAAATTCAAACTGAAATACATATATTCAAAGCATGTCAACAGGTGAGAACAATTTACATTTGGGCTGAAACAAGGAAAGCAGCAGAAAATATATGTACAACTGAAGCCATGTACTACTCTAATGATATTATTACTAAACTATCAGCGGGTGCTACTGGCCTACTGCAGCAGCGGAATGGATAAATTCTGAAGCCTGTTAAACCAAATTCTGAGTTTTTGTGTATCAGCAGGTGCTACTGCAGAATGTGCATATTAAAAAAATCAATCGATGAATCCTGTAGGATTGAACCTTGACCTAACATTCCACAATCCATGGCTCCAGTTAACTCAGATTTGAAAAAATGGAGTTCTTTTTCTTTTTGGTAATGGCATCGATGTATGATTTTTAGCAGAAGCCCCTCATCCAACATGTCTCTTCATGTGTGTGTGATATAACAGAGGTGGTAGAAGCAAATATATTGGTTCAGCCACTTCCCTACTACAAGTTTAGATATTGGTTCAACCATTTCCCTAATACTGCATAGCACCAGCTTATGCATGCATGTTCATAATTGAGCACCAAAAGAAATCAATATGAGATGTCTTCTTCCCCTTCGCTTCCTCCCTGAGCCGATGCTCCTCCTCCAGCTTCTTCCTCTTCTCCTCCAGCCTCTTCCTTTTCTTCTCCAACTTCTTCCTCTTCTCTTCTTTCATGGATCTGCACCCAATGAACATGCGGCAACCACATCAGAAAAAAAAAATCTAACAAAATCTGAAGCCAAGAAGCCAAGAACGCGAGAGAGGAGGAGATAGGCTCACTTCTTGGAGAGTTGCAGCTCTTCACTGCCGCCCAACTGCTCCTGATCCTCGCCATCCGCTGACTGCTACACAAGCTCCTCTGCGTAGCCCGCCAGCTGCTGCACAAGCTCATTTAAGTGTTGCGGTTTAACGCGACCGCCGCCTCTTACATCCTTACATCTATATCATTGCCTTGAGGTGCTTATGGAAAGACATTTCGAACATGGGCATTAATTTCTTGGGGAAAGGAGCCAGGGGAGCGACGAGGGCGACGGCGGGTCCAGCGGGCCGGTCGGCCAGGCCATGGCGTGCACGCGGCTCACTGCACGCGATCTCCCAGTTTTCGTCGGTCGGGCGCGAAACCTGCCCAAACAGCCACCACGTACGGTTGCGACGAGGGCGACGGCGGGTCCAGCAGGCTGGTCGGCTGGACCTGGCGGCTTGCCTTGCTTTTATACCCTACCACCTTGCTTTTATACCTTCTCCTTTTGCTTGCGCTTCCACAAATCGACCGCCTAATGTCGCGGCCTGCGTCGGCGTCTCCCGCGGCTGGCGCAACTGCGTGCCCTTCCTCCCGGCGCTCTACTTCCCGCGCGGCGCCTTCGACGCGGTGGACGGCGCCATCGGGCGAATGGTCGAGGCCGCCGGGCGGCTGGAGGAGCTGGTCATCTACTGCCCCTTCTCCGTCGCTCGCCTGCCGCATTGGCTCGCGATGCGGAGCGCCACACTGCGCGTTCTCGAGCTACGGATGGACTCCGCGTCCAACAAGGCGGTGTCGCCTGGCGAGGGATCCGGGCACCTGGGCTGCATCGGGGTCGTCGCGAACCTCGAGGAACTGAGGTTGTGGGGGGCTGACGATGACGTGCGCGCCAGCGTGGGGGGCAGCTGGAGCGGCTCCGCGTGCTGGAGATCGTCGGCGCAGCGCTGCGGGATGTCGCGGTGACAAATGAAAAGAAAATGGGATGACAGAGCGAGGCAAGGGGGTTAGATAGGCCAGAAGAGTGGCGACGGACATGGTATTTCGTAGAACGGAACGAAGGGGCAGTGGTATTTAAACTGAATCTGAAGAATACGGTGGTATTAAACTGAACTATAGTGTTTCTCATGGTACCAATCTAATGAATATGTCAAAAATAAACAGCCGATAAAATAAATTGCAAAAATAATATTTATCATTAATTCATTTGGCGACATGATTATATCGTCAAATGAATTGGTAACAGCTTATGTAGCAGCTTCTATCGCCGGTTCATTTGGCGACCGAGCTTCTATCGCCAAATCAGAGTCTACCGACCAAACAATTCTGTATCGTCAAATGATTTGGCGACAAGAGCTGCCACATCTGTCTCTCACTATTTTATTTGGCGGCAACGCCCTATTTCCATATAAATGGGTGACAGTTTTTTTAGTAATTTTTTGTTGGCTATTTATTTTCTTATATTAATAAAAAAACGAGTTTTTTTTTAAAAAAAAATCAGTATCCGAGTACGCGGACATGGACCCACATCTTGGCTTACCAACGATTTTGCCTGCTTATTTCTCTCTTTCTGCACTGGTCGCAGCCCCGACTTCGCTCGTCTAAAACTCTGCTATTATTCATTCAAGTCAACGAGTGGGAAGTGCGTGCGATGCTATACATACTGAATAGTAGTAGCCCAGTAGGCACTAGGTACTAGCAACTTCTTGCAAAAAGAAAACCCACTGTATATGCTGTAGTTCAGGTGATGCAAAACATGTGCTACGTTTGGATATGAGAATTGGAGACCGTAGACCAGTGTTCCTCGAGAAAATTCAGATAAATGGTGTTCACTTCCACAAAACCACAAGTAGACCTCACACAAACATGGGCCTCGGACTTTCCAAAAGGAAAACATACATCTATCATATAATACCGAGAAACCAAACCAATAATTGTTTCAGTGCCAGGCTTCCCAGCAGCTGATACCATTTGACACGGCACGATTTGGACAACCCAAATCTTACATCCACCACAGTGAGAAAATACTTGGGTGATAGACAAATAAATGCAAAATTCAGCAGCGCACATATCAAATAAGATCAGAAATCCCAGCGATAACATATACCTTCAACAAAATTGTGTTTTAAGTAAACTTTCATGTGAAGTACACAAGGTCGAAAATGGTGTCAACAAGATGTGCGGCCACGAGACCAAACTTAAACACCTCGGTTCTCATCTATCTTCTGCAGAGTTACTTGTGAAGGGCTACCCTCAATTGTCTCATTCTAGATCCTGAAATGATTAACTAGGCAAAACCACCTCGAATCTATTTCTTTTTCTTGGATTTGCTTCCCTGTGCAAATGCAGTACCCTGCAAGGTAGGAGGAACAAATGTTAACCTCTGAATATACAGCACGACATGGATCTCATTTGAGGAAGTTATTGGTGCGCAGAAAGATACCTCCAGCCACTCGTCCATGTTGGCATCAGTAGTTCCAGTTCCCAGTTCCACCTTGGGGGCCTTCTTTGTTTTCTGCAACACAGAAACAAGTTGTTCAGAAAAAAAAAAATACATGACTCTTCGATGAGCTCTAAAAACAAAGTATGCACCATGCAGCATGTGTACCGCTTGTGTTCATGCATTAGTTTACTCCTATAAAGAACACCTAGTGACACCAGGGTTCAAGAAGCCATTACTGGTAACCTGGCAGCTACTGAGATTCAGATAACCAGTCACCAGGAAGCAGCCTGGATTACCGGATCCCGATGGTTTATTGAACAATGAACAACTCATATTTCCGTAATAAAAGAAAACATACGGCACTAACGAAACAGACAAGTAGGGGAAATGCCAACTTACAAATTTAGAAGTACAGTGCAGCATACAAATATCATATTACCACTATAAACAAGAGAATAATTACCTTTGAGAGCTGTTGTACTTGACCATATGCCCACAATCCTAAGAGACCAACAAGTGCAATTCCGAGGGTAATAAGGAACACAGACTCAACACTGAGTAAACCTCCAGCCTCAACAACTTCGACGGTGCCATTGTAGAAGACATTCTGATATGGGTGCTGATCGATCTCATACACTATGTAACCCACTAGATCATATGCTCCAGGCTGCAAGGATACGAGCATTAGATCTTCATTAAATCAAGAAGTGAGCATCATCATATTCATTAGTTGCTTCAAAGGTAAAGGAAAGAGTACGATTGTTAATTGACAGACCTGCAAGAACTTGCTCACAACAAATGTATAGGGAAAGGATGCTTGCACAGAGACAGGAACTGATGCATTGAAGAAATTCTGTACAGAGAAGCCAAAAAAATAACAAAGTTAATGATATTGTCTTCCAAAACATGTGGTTGACCCTGTAAACTATGCTTTAATTTGTCCACCTCACTCCCCCTGATCCCCAGGCAGTAGCTCTACCCTTTACTCCTGCACCTTCATTCATCACACTACATTACCCAAATGACTACCACTTCTCTCCACAAACTGAACTACTGCCATTTACATAGTTTGAGATTCATAAATCCTAGTAGGATCCATGGTTGTCAGAATCGTGATTTTGAATCGGATCGGATACACTCCAGTAGGATCGCATTTTAGGATCAAATCGTAGAATCTAAGATCCTATTTGATTCTGCCACAAATACCAAAAAATACATTTTTTCAATGTGCTGGGTATTCCAAGTGATATGAGTGTTTATTTAGACATTTGGCATCTAATTTGATTGATAAATGTCTAAATCGTGGTTTAGATTCCATGCCATTCAAAGCTGCGTCTAGAATATTGATTTTAACAACATTGCCATTACCTGAACATTTTAACAAAAAAAGTAAAATAAATAAATAATCAAAATAATTTTTATTATTCCAAACCTCCTAATCTTAATGTCTAAACTATTAACTACTTTGGTACTTACAACTTGAATTGAGGAATATCACCCAACCAAACACCTAAATCTTTCATAATCTGAGATGATGCATGATTCTACACGATTCTACGACTAGGAGCGTGATTCTACCCGATGCGACTCAAGGTACGATTTAGGTCGTTTTGTGTTTGTGGGATTTAGAATCGTAATTCTAACAACATTCTGAGAGAATTGGAACCTCACAAGCACTCAAACACGCACACAAACGCTCAGCTGGATGGACTCACGAATGCAAAAACGAAATGGAGAGAGCACACAGCGGATGCGACGTGCAAACTGCTCACATCTTTTCGTTGCTTCTGTTTCTCTTATTCAAAGCATTAAAGGTTACATGCAGCAATAAATGTGGCACGTCAGTTATCAGACTCGCACACACTCTGGTTGCACATACACACACTCTGCATGCATGCATGCAAAAGAGAGAGAGACGCATTAAACCTACACATACACACACACTCTGCATGCAATAACAAACTACTAGCCAGCCCGACGTAAACGCGCACGCCTCAAGCCCATGCATCTGCTCCATGACCTATTCTAGTACATATACATGCACACATTGAGCCACTAACTCGCCCATGCAGAACTCCAAAAGCGCGCACGTCCACAGGCCTCGACTAACTGCCCACTTCTTTCTCCATGTCTATCACAGGACTCAGGCTCTGCTCTGCATGCTAATACACTCAGGCTAGAAGACTAAACACACACACACACACGGTGTCGTACATGCATAGCACTATGCAGACACAAGACTTATATGCTATGCAAACACAAATAAACGTTAGACAACAAGACTAAACCCAACAATCACCCGCTTAATCTTCTTGTCGTTATTTGAGTACCTTCTCGCCGAGCTTCAAAGTAGCGTCGGTTCGTCATCGGCATCCGCCATAACGAAATGTTCCTCCTCTTCCTTCGGCGTGCGGCACTCTTTAGCGTAGTGCTTGTACTCTTCGCAGTTGTAGCAGCGCACCTTTGCCTTGTCAAAAGTGCTCTTCTTCTTGTTGGTGCCATTGCGGTTCTTCATGCGCGCTAGCCACTCCTCTGTGAGGAGGAGGCGCATTTCGTTACGACGGATGCCGATGATAAACCTACGCTACTTTGAAGCTCGGAAAGAAGGTACTCAAATAACGACAACAAGATTAAGGGGATGATTGTTGGGTTTAGTCTTGTTGTCTAACGTTTATTTGCGTTTGCATGGCATGTTTAGTCGTGTAAGTCTTGTGTCCGCATAGTGCTATGCATGTATGACACCGTGGGTGTGTGTTTAGTCTTCTAGCCTAAGTGTGTTAGCATGCAGAGGAGAGCCCGAGTCCTGTGATAGACGTGGAGAAAGAAGCAGGTGCAGTTAGTCGAGACCTGCAGACGTGTGCGCTTCTGGAGTTCTGCATGGGCAAGTTAGTGGCTCAATGTGTGCATGTATATGCACTAGAATAGGTCATGGAGCAGATGCATGGGCATGAGGCATGCGCGTTTACGTCGGACCAGCTAGTAGTCTGTTATTGCATGAAGTTGCATGCAGAGTGTGTGTATGTGTAGCTTTAATGCGTCTCTCTCTCTTGCATGCATGCAGAGTGTGTGTGTATGTGCAGTCAAAGTATGCGTGGGTATGATAACTGACGTGCTGCATTTATTGCTGCATGTAAACTTTAATGCTTTGAATAAGAGAAACAGAAGCAACGAAAAGATGTGAGCAGTTTGCACGTCGCATCCGCTGTGTGCGCTCTCTCCCCATTTTGTTTTTGCATTCGCGAGTCTGTGAGTTCATTCAGCCGAGCGTTCGCGTGCGTGTTTGAGTGCTTGTGAGGTTCCAGTTCTCTCAATTGGTAAGCATTAAAGGTTACATGCATCAATAAATGCGGCACATCAGTTATCAGACTCGCGCATACTCTGGCTGCACGTACACACACTCTGCATGCATGCAAGAGAGAGAGACGCATTAGAGCTACACATACACACACACACACACACTCTACATGCAACTTCATGCAATAACAAACTACTAGCCGGCCCGACGTAAACGTGCATGCCTCAAGCCCATGCATCTGCTCCATGACCTATTCTAGTGCATATACATGCACACATTGAGCCACTAACTCGCCCATGCAGAACTCCAGAAGCGCACACGTCCGCAGGCCTCGACTAACTACGCAAGCTTCTTTCTCTGCATCTATCACAGGACTCGGGCTCTCCTTTGCATGCTAACACACTCAGGCTAGAAGACTAAACACACACACACACGGTGTCGTACATGCATAGCACTATGCAGACACAAGACTAAACATGCCATGCAAACACAAATAAATGTTAGACAGCAAGACTAAACCCAACACTTGGTAGGATCCACATATTACTACTACCTTTCACTCCACCCTGTACCCTCCCCACATCTTCACCTAGTGTTCAAGAAGTCGGCTCTAGCCCACTGTGATTTCGCAGTAGTCGGCAGCCTAGGCGGGGAGGCCGCCTAGCTGGTCCTAGGCGGAGGAAGTCGGGGCGGAAAACGCGACGCCTTCGCACCTGGGCAGGAGCTAGGTGGCCGATTTGGCGAAGGGAGAGGAAAAGCAGTGGGTATAAAAGCCAGTCGGGTTAGAGATTCGGTTAGCACCTGGTTCCTTTAGGGTTTCTTGGAAGCTTGGAGAATCCACCTCCCCCACCGCCGATCGACCTCCTTGGCTGCCAGATCTGCCTTCCCCGCCGCCGAATCATCCTCATCGCCGTCGATTTGTCCTCTCCTTGCTGCCGATTCGTCCTCTCCGCCGTCGCCGGCCAGCCCAGCAGGCTGCAGTAGGACACGAGGTACCCGCCCAGCGCCCCTACTCTGCTCATCCCCCTCTCCTTATGTTGTTGCTCTGGTGTGCGCATGTGCTTTGCCTCTGCTTACTACTGTGGTGCTGCCTCTGTTTACTGTTGCCGCTGCTATTCAGTTACTACTAGTACCTAGTCCTTACTGCTGACCAAATATACACGACTGCCTTGCTGCGCACCCCCCCCCCCCACCCCAAGTTGGACACCTAGGCGCACCAGCTTGCCGCCCGACTAGCGCCTTGGTTAACATTGTCTTCGCCTCCTGCTCCTCTACTCCTCTCGCCACATCTTATCACTACTCCACCCACTCTGGCTCACACCTATTCAGTTCAGGCCCTCCTCCCTTTTGTCCAAATCAAGATAACTTCAAGGGGAATAAAATCCATTAATGCATTTGAGCCAAAAAAAAAAACCCAGAAACCTGAAGAAAAATCAACAAAACAAGAACAAAATCCCTACAATTATTTCTCAACATTATGACAGAACAATGGTAAAATCAATCTCTTGAGAGATAACAATTAAGTATATGATGACATTACGGTTGGATGGTGCATACATCCACCAGTGCAAGTTTCATTCACTTCAGCTAGTATAAAAGATAACAACAAGCAATAAGGATCCGATGTTTCCTCACCTGAACAGTGAGGTTCTGGCCATACATACGATGATCAAAAGGAAGATGGAGAGTTGAATGTATAGCAACAACATTCAAAGTTGATTCACCTGTAAACACGAAGTACATGATAGCTGTAAGCCAACCATTCACAGGAACTAGCATGGTATAAAAATATTAAATGCAAAAAAAAAAAGCAAATCTATATTGCCAACATAGGGGGAAAATTTTGTCCATCTATGCACATGCCACAGATTTTGTAGCCATAAAAGAACATAGTGACTGATAAGGCTGAGCATCTACTTTGACTCATCAACTTATGGTAGTGAGACAGGGCATCCACATAGGTTTGAAAAAAGACATCACACAAGGATCTGTAACCAAAAGACTCCTGAAATTGGTGGGACAGGCACATGTTACCATTTATTTTATCCATTTGGCCCTACCTGGTGTTTTTAACTGATCCTATATAAAAAAACAATGACAGCTTACACAAAACTAGTAATATACAAGCTAGCAGGACAGCAAACTGAAGTACTAAACAATCTTGGCTTGTGGAGTACTGGTTATCTGAAGCAGGCAAGTAACTATTTGAAGCAAACTGAACTACTGAAGCAGGACAGCGTACTTAACTTAAACCAAAAGGAGATGAACTTGCAGTAATACTACACATAAAGTAAATAATTGACAGCACACATGAGCATGGTTGAAATAGAAATCTTGTGGCCAACTCTAGGCAAATAGAGGTAATCCAAGCTCACCACTATTCCTAGCATAGTAAAAGTGCTTAAAAAAATGTAAATTTGTTTTTGGAAGAAACAGCATATGTTACCATCATTTTGCAGGCCAACCAGTAGTTCAGTTTCTTCACCTGCTGGTACAACTGCAACCAAAGAATAAAAGGGATACGTTATTGGTTACTGAACTTAAGAAAAAGAAGATGCAGATTTTCAACAAAAAACAATGGTTGCTCTCCTTGAGAGATCTTCTTTCTCGCTTTATTGACTTTACAGGAGAATTAAAAATCTTAAGGATACATCGCATCCTACAAATATTCATGGAATCCTTTCAGATGAACAAAACAAACAATTTCAGTTTAACTATCATGAGTGAGTGACGAATGCAGGCTCCCATTGAACTTGAAGTGAAAAATTGCAATTACTTGCTAATGACTGATCATCAAAGAAAAGGTTTACCGAAATTGCATGCTAGTACTCACTTTTGCCAGCATTTTTGGGGAAGACACATACCGTCTCCACACCAGTAGCCGGGCTTAAAGGTTCATCACTGGAAACCTGAGTATCATCACCCACGATTCCTAGATCAGCCCCTTCAACAACTTCAGCTGTAGCAGCTTCTTCCTCCGACTGTGCTCTAGCAACTGCAGGAAGGGAAGTAATATATAATTCAGTCCAAACGAACATGGTAGTAAACAGTCGTGCCTGTGGAGTCTACACCATTTGAATAACTGAAGAATATGATATTATTAGTTGTACAAATTCATAAAGTAAAACCTATTGTATTAGACAACCTAGGGTGTCACAAAATTTTCTGCATGCAGAAGTGGTAGCAATGTTAGGACATGCAACAGGATAAGGCATCCTTACAACAATGAAAAATATCTAAGAGCATTAGCAAAATTTACTTTGAGCTTCTAGTATATGATGTTCTTGTGAACGCAGATCAGTGCACGAACAAAATGAGAAAACTTGTCCTAGCTGGTTAAAAGGCCTGCTATGCGAGCACTACATCCTTATTAATTGTTAGTGCTTCAAACTTAGAATTCATGCTTTGTCCTAGCTGGTTAAAAGACCTGCTATGCGAGCACTACATCCTGATTAATTGTTAGTGCTTCAAACTTATGATTCATGCTAGTCGTTCGCTTGCCTATTGGCAAAAATGACTCGGCTCTTAATACCTCGCAATTTTGCAAGCTGCCCCGAATCCCAAATCCCACCAACACCGCTACACCCCCAACAAAAAAAAAGCACCGATCAAATCCACCTAAGCTCGCTCGCCCCGAATCCCAATCTGCCCCGGTACAACCCCACAGAGCCCGATCGGCTCCATTCCGGCGCCGCGGAGCGCACAGATCTAGCGTTGCTCCGCCGCGAAATTCTCGAGAGCGAGCCAGCGGATCTGAGCGGCGGAGCGCACGCGAGAGGGGGCCCAGGGATGGATCGGTGCGCGCGCGCTGTTACCTTGGACGAAGGGGGAGGCGGCGAGGAGGAAGGCGAGGAGGAGGGCGGAGAACCAAACCCTAGTCGCCATGGCCGGCTCAGATCGGATCGGAGCTCTTGGGTGTGGCTACTGGTTGGTAGTTACTAGTAGGAGTCGTCTCGTTTTGGATTTATTTCATCCTTTTCCTCAGGTTTGTTATTTGTTTGTTTGGCACATTCAATACAGTGTCAGGGGATCATGATCAGCGCTGTAATGTGGGGCCCACTGAAATACGGTGTAGTGTTAAGTTGAGAGCGTACAGTACAATACAACTAGCAGTACACCGTATTGATAGTTTGATACGCGTTGCTATGTTCGGCACCCACAGGCCTCGCATCACTGCACGCGCGTAGTGGTGCAAGTGGGACGGGCTATGAATAGCCTGTGTCCACCCACGAAAGCTTCTGAGCCATTTGTGGCTGTTTTTAGCCCACAAATACAACTCACTATACTAATGTGGCCTTGGTAGCTACCCGCAAAGCGCCCGTCGCAACGGCCCATCCCCACTCCTCACCGACATCGGCTGCTTCTTGATGGAAGATTCCATCTTCGTCAGAACTTTTTTTATTAATTAACCTTTTTTTGAATTTTATTTTAAAGTTAACCCCTAACACATTTTATTTTCAATTCTGACTCTTTTGATCACGCCACAGGTGGTGGCGTGACAAAATAACACTGTCACGCGTCAGGATAAGTCCTCAAAATAGCACTTTTTGTCACGCCACTGGTTGTGACGTGACCAAATAACACTGTCACGCCACTTCCAGTAAAAGTGGCGTGACAAGAGTCTGACTAGAAATAAGTTGACGTGATAGTGTTATTTTGTCACGTCACGGGTGGTGGCGTGACAAGAGTCTAACTAGAAATAAGTTGGCGTGATAGTGTTATTTTGTCACGTCATGGGTGGTGGCGTGACCAAAGGGGCCAGAATTAGAAATAAAGTGTCGAGGGTTAATTTTTTAAAAAAATTAATAAAAATATTAATTAATAAAAAAAAATTCTCTTCGCCATCTCTTCCTGCTTAATCTTGATGGAGCCGATGTATCCCAGCAGCTCGACCTAGGCGCCGGAGGCGTGAGGAGGCGCTGCAGGCCGGTTTACCTTTGCGAGCAGCATTTAACCGCCGAGAAGTAGAAGACGCCTCGCCAGAGAGTGAGAAGCATGAGGCGGGGAGGTGGGGTTCATGCCGGGCGTTGAGGTCTGGACGAACTTGCCGAGGCGGAAGGCCTTCTTACGAGGCCGACGCCGACTCGAAGGACTTGAGGCGCGGCAGCAGTGGTAGTGGCACAAGACGGCCACGAGGCGAGGCGCAGCAGCAGAAGGGAGATCTTTACGAGCTTGTCGACGCCAGCTGCGACGAGCGAGGTAGGCCTCGACGTGGACGAGGAAGTCGCGGGCGGCGGCGACGGTCTTATGATTCGGAGGCGCCGCCGGAGGCCATGGCGATTTTTGGCGTGGGCGACGACGGCGTCTGGTTTAGAGAGAGCAGATATCTGGCGGCTCAAGGGGTATGCAGTGGCTCGGTAGAAATCACACAAGATTCGCGGTTTTTTTTGCAAAAGTTTAAGTAGGCTGATTTTGTGCGACGGATCAGCGGTTTAACGGACAGACTCGTCTCACTTACACCTCTACGCTATGAAACAAGAGCATACACAATTCTAAGGTTAAGGCTCGTTCGGAACACGAGATTTTCTCTCTCTAAATCCTGCGATAATTTTACTATTTTCTATCTATGAAAAACCTACGAAATTCATGAGTACCAAACGGGCACACAGAAGCACAAAGGCAAAAGAAAAAAGTCTCCTCCCACATACATTTCACTACTAGTGGTTCCAGTAAAAGTGCAAAAAAGTTCAGCAAATGTTCAGTTTGGCATGTCCATTGTTATCATATGCGTGTCATCTTCAAAAGCCAAGCTGCAATATATGCAAGCATTTCAGCTTACTTTAACAGCACCCTGACGAAACAGTAGCTGAAGCAGCGTTCGAGCAGACCGATGAAATTGCAGTTATATTTTTCAATGGATATACGAAATTGGACAAATGCGCCCAATCTTACACACATTTCAGGATACACGATGTAAGGGTTACAGTTCCAGCACAACCTCCACACGCACACACTCAACGTACGCCTCATTCACACCACCACACCAACCTCCGCACCTAAGGTAACAATTGTTTGCATCACGAACCACAGCCCTGGGAACTCGACGGCAGCATCGGTTATTTCGCAACATCCAGGGTTTTTCTTTCGGTCTCACGACAATGTAATCTGTAAGCGACATCAGTTGGACAAGTGCAGGCGCCTCTCGTGTATCTCGCACTACTTGGGATGGTTCAGCGCCATGAACTTGCACTGCTCACTCATCGCCTGAAGCTGCGCCTCCTTCTTATCAACCATGGCCCGCAGCCTCACATTCTCCTCCATCACCTTCTGAACTTCAGCTTCTTTCTGCGCTTTCTCACTCTCAAGCTGGTTAGTCCTCGCAACTAGCCTGTTCACAAGCATAAGAAACTCAATACTCCATTGGTTACAGAGGAAGGATTGGATACTGTTAAACAGTACATATATACTTGCCTGACCAATTCCTAAATTATCTGCCGTAATAGCTGTCTGCCAGTAGTAAACTAAGGACTAACAGCAGGGAGACTATCAATGCATGCTCTCTGTTATATCTACAAATTTGATGACACGTGCAACAAGACACGATCCTGTTTTCCTGTGTGAGGGAAGTGGGGGAGGATCTAACCATTAGACTTCTCTATATAATTCTATGACTATGAATCTATGATATGCTGATTACACCAGTATCAAGTAGAGAATAGAAAAAGAAAGCAGGTAGAAGACAATGGACAAGGCATATGATTTATCCACCTCTCCCCTAGAATGCGATTTCCTATGTTTTTCACCACTCATGGGCATTTCCTTAAGGTGGCGTTTGGATGCACACTGGGATAAGGATATGGACATAAGGTGGGATATATTGAGGTGGGTTTTGGATTGGCATGCAAGCTTTTAAACCCTATCCTTTGTTTGGTATGTGTTGGATTGGGTATGGGAAATCAAAATGTCGTTGACTAAAATACCCATGGTCACAAGTTTTGAAAATTAGCCTCCTTGTGTAAAACGTAAGCATAAGAAAATACACTTCCAAAACATAGGAAATTACGCTTCCAAAAAAAAGCACACGAGCAAACAGAACACAGAATACAAACAAGAGCGAAGTAGAATAAAAGCGAAAGAAAAGGAGAAAAAATGGGATCGAAGCAAAAAAAAAAGAAAGGCAGGGAGCCTAGGGGAGAAGATCGAAGTAGGAAAAAAAAGGAGAGAAAGAAATGTGATCGAATAAAGAAAATGCAGGGCGTCATAGAGAAAAGGTATGGAGGCAACAAGCAATAAGAAAAGGGGGTTCTGCTAAGCATCAATTCCCTTGCTTTTACCTTCTTCCGCTAGATCCCAAATCAAAATTGAGTACAGCAAGCAGCAGCAGCCTCCACATGGATGCTCGAGGGGGTTTGTGGGAAGCATCGGTTCTGCTAAAAATGAAAAAAGAATGGCCATAGAAGACAGCATTGATTGAACAAGTGGAGGCTAGTGCAGCTTCTTCGATGGGAGGCACACGGCGGCCTCGACCGCTAGCTGTAGAGCGGCCATGGGAGCGGCTTGAGGGCGACCTCGTAATTGGACCCGACGAGAGCGGAATAGTCGAATAGAGGATGGAGAGCACGGTTGGTGACCTCAATGACGGTCTCCTGCGCTGGGACAAGCGAAGAAGAAGCAGGGTAGGGAAGGAATCTCCTCGTAACCCAATCAAAACCCACCCCACCCCACGGGATTAAAACGGTGGGATATGAGGTCCCATATCCCATTCCCAAACCCCATGCTCTTCCCAATCCCTCAATCCAAACACTGGATAAAATATATCCCACCCAAAACATCCCATTCCCAACTCCCATAACCCACGATCCAAATGCCACCTAAGTAGATGTTCCGGTTTTTGAGACCGTACAAGCAGCAGGAAACTTATTGATTCAAAATGTCAAATTTGAAACTGAAAAAACTATCAGGTTCAGAAAGCAGCAAGAACTAGAATTTTGGACCAAATGCAGACCAGCAGAAAACAGGTTGCTAGACTTAGCCAATTCTACATCCATTTAGGTGGGCATCTTCTTGATCATTATACATCCATTTACATTTTGGACATGGTCAAAGCACAAAACTGCCGCACTTCAGTGAGAAGTACATTGATCCTACTTAGAATATTTGCTCACAACAATCTATATCAGGTACCAAGAAGTGACAAAAAGAAAACAGTAAATACTTTAGAAGAATCATTTTTATAACACAAATAGTAAATCCCTGCCGTATGATCAATTTTAATCAAAGATTGCATGATAGTAATGATGAAGCAAGTGAAGAAGAAACCAATGACGATATGTGATAGGGAGAGAACCCTTCTGGGGATGCCATATACTAAGGTTAAGCCCACTTAGTCAATAATATATTGAAGTTGTTAACAAAAGAAAGCACTCTGGTCTTTGGGCCGGTGTCACAGCTCTTATCAAACATTTACTAACAGCATTAGAATCATATACCTGCAGAAAGACTTTTTCATTTTGCAGTTGGAAGATTCTAATGTTGATGCAGTGTTATAAGAAAGTTCAAAGGGGGGGTAAGCATATGCTATGGGAAAGCAGTTAGATTCATGACTAACTGAATATAGTGTTAAGATAGTAGCTGACATTTTACAACACTCTGTGGGTTTTCCTGAACTGTACCAGGGCTTTAAAGTCACTAACGCATCAAAGTATGAAAAATTGTACAGGGGCATTCCGTAAGCATGTCCTATCAATTTATCACTAGGACGCCAGAAATTTATGTAAATGAATTATTAGTGCTGCTGCTTTGTCCAAAGTTCAGAGGTTGAAATTAAATATTTTTAAGTCTTCCTTCATCAAAGCTTTTTTTTAAAGTTTTCTTTACCAAACTGTACAAAGTTTCCCAAGCAAAATGAACAAGAAGTAGTTACTGAAAATAGCATGATACTTGTGAAAATACCTGTCAAAAAGTTTCTCCATTGTTTCGAATTGCTTCTCCGATGAAAGAAGAGTTTCTCTGACACTAACGAGTGTGCTGACATAAGTTCTGAGCGACTCAAAGTCCTGCTTCACACGACTAAGCTCCTGCTCATTTTCAGCAGCGCGCTGCCTCTGTCGAGTGGTCTCCAGCACCATATCTTCAACCCTCTGTCTCATCTCATTCAGCATACCATTCGTACCAACCGCAAATTTCTCCATCTCCTCGACTTTTGCTGACATTGACTCAACCTGTATGGTCTTCCTCCTGATCTCTTCCAACCCCATCCTCACCTTTTCCTTCTCATTAGCAGCTTCAGACTCAGCAACAATGACCCTCTTCACAAGGGACTCCATGACGTCGGTCACCACACGGATTGACTTCAGAATGTCATCCACGTCCTCACCCCCCTCGCTGGCATTGCCTTGTTCAGGAACACCGCTACTCTCTACCACCATTTCGTCACCCAAACCACCATGGGAAGCGGACTCAGCAGCCTTGGACCAATCAGCCAGCGGCACCCCGTGCCTGTCGACGTACCCCACGCCGTCCCGTTGCCTAATCCCGCACGACGTGTGCGCGAGGTGCGGTATCGCCATGATCCTCGCCTTGGATTTGAGGTACGCCAGCAGCGTGGCGATGGTCTTCACCCTGCGGCACAGGTGCTCCAGCTCCCTCCTGGAGCCCTCCTCGGAAAACTTCATCCCCACCTTCACCTCCACGAGCCTGTCGCGCAGCGCGTCGACCTGGGACTGCTGCTGCCTCAGCTCCTCCCTCCATTCGCACTTCCCAACCGGCAGTTCACTCTGATCAGGGGCATGCTCCATGAAACCTCTGGGATCGATGAAATCAAACAGGAAGTACTACTCGTCACCTCTCAGATACATTTCGATTGGGCTACGGATGGATCTACCACCGAATTTGACCGGATGAACGAGTAATTGTGTGGATTTGCGCGAGAAACTGCGGGGATTTTTTTTGTGGGGGTGGGTACCTTCTGATCGCAGGCGAGGAGCGCGAAGCCAGCGGCGAACCGGATGGGCTCCGTTGCGGTGGCGTGCGGGGGTTGCTCGCTTTCTCCTCTTGTGCTTCGCTCGCTCGCCCGCCCGCGTTCGCTGGTCGCTTCTCTTCTCCTCGCCTTTCCCCTTCTCTTCTCTTCCCCAGCCAATGAAGTTCCCTTTTTTTTCTCTTGCTTTTATTTGCTTCCTTTGATGATCAGGTGTGTACACGTACGTACGTCCATGGGCCTGGTTGGTGGGCCTTTGTGAGATGCGATGGGATACGCTGGGCCTAATTTGTGGGCCCAACTACTCGCACCGTCAATTCGGCATAAATCCGCGGAAATCTTCGCTCAAACAAAAAACTCCGGAAATCGAAACACACGTCGATTCTTGTTGCCTAGTGTTTCAGTGCCTGTTTGATCGCACCCGCGACGCTGCGCCGCTCCTCCCCCTCGCTCAAGCGCTCTACCTCTCCCCTCGTCCTTGTCTTCTCGGAGCTCTGGCGAGAGAAGCAGTAGCTTTCGTCTTGACGGATTCACCGTTCCCCTATTTGTCGAGGGAGGTGGAAGAGGGACGCAGAGCTACGGCGGTGAAGGAGAAGGGGGAGAGGAGGGGAAATTGTAGTGGTGGAGAAGAGGGAGAAGAGGGAGGGCATGTGAAGCAGCTGCGGTGGTGGAGGCTATACCGTTAGGGTGGCCTCCCGATGGTATAGTGTGTGGTAATTGCTCTTTGTTTGAAATGTAGTGTTTTCATAGGAATTATGAAGGAATTTCGTAAGGGGCCTTAATTTTGTATAGCATGCATATTTCTAATTGTTGTATTGGCTCTGTATTCATTATTCACTTTGGTCTCTTAGGGACCGCTTGGAACATGGGGGCATTTCACGATTTCCACGGGGATCAAGTATTTCCTATGAAATTCCAGCTAAATTCGTCCAAACGAATTATGAATGCGGTGCCTCGATGGTATTTAAAGGCTTAGTGGTTAACTAAACCGTTAGATTTAATGCTCTTGTCTGGGTGGTTTTCTTTTTTGGAATTTGGGTGGTTTTCCACTTTGACCATAAAAAGGAATAGATATAGCCACTGATCATGGAGACGGTCATGGGCAGCCTCTAACTCCCCACGAACTCACGCCTCACGCGCAGCGCAGCGCATCTCTCCTTTCCACTACCGGCGTCCCGTCTGCGTATGCAGTTGGTTACTTCCTCGTTGCGGGGCGATTAATTACTTCTCGATCGACGCAGTTCCTTGATTTAATCCCTGATTTCTTGATGCACGCGACCGGTCGAGGAGAGTAACTTCGGGGGAGCTGATCTGCTGTGAGCAATCGGTCGGATCAATGGCGCATTGCGTGCGGTGCTGCTGCTGGCTCCTGGTGCTGACGCTCCTCTCGCTCGCGGTCACGGCCGCCGTCGTGTTCGTCCGCAACAGGAACGGCGGCCAGGTCTTCCCCCTCCCCGGCGTGCCGGGCTCCGTCGACCACAAGTACGCCGAGGCCCTCGCCCTCGCCCTCCAGTTCTTCCAGGTCCAGAAATGTGCGCACGCAATAATTTTATTTCCTTCCAAATTACTCGCTCGCGTTCACTACATTAATCTTTGCGATTTGCATGCCATCTAAATGTTCAAGTTTTTGTTTTTGGTTGTTTGATCAATGAAGCTGGGAAGCTGGTGAACAACGAGATCCCGTGGAGAGGGGACTCGGCGCTGGACGACGGCGAGGAGGCCGGGCTGGACCTCTCCAAGGGGATGTACGACGCCGGCGACCACATGAAGTTCGGCTTCCCCATGGCGTTCACGGCTACCATGCTGTCGTGGTCCGTCCTCGAGTACGGCGACGCCATGCGCGCCGCCAAGCAGCGCGACTCGGCCTTGGACGCGCTGAATTGGATCATGGATTACCTCGTCAATGCGCACCCCTCCGACAATGTCCTATACATCCAGGTGATTTAGCAAAATGTTTGTGCATCTTCTTTTCAAACGTGTTTGTTTAGGAGTTTTTGGCTTAATCGACACTGTTAAGCGATGAAATAGCAAAATTAGCCCCCACGTGCACTAACGAATTGACAAAAATGGTACCACGCACGTGTCGTCAGACGACATGTGCCCCCTGTCGCACCCCCACCGCGTAAAAGCAGGCCTGATGCACCCCCACCGCGCGGTAGGTGGCATGCGTCGGCTGTCGGCACGTCCATAATGATATTTTTGTCAATTTATTCACAGGGAGAAAGCTATTTTTGTTATTTCGCCACGCAACAACGCCATTGTAGCTGATTACTCGTTTGTCTAGCACTTGTACTTTGGTCCCTCTTGTCAGAATTTTTGTCTCTGTCATTTCTTGTACTTGACATAATCCAAGATTGGGAACTCAACTAAAAATTATGCACACCAATGGAGAGACAATTTAGCACTTGACACAAACTAGCAAAAAAAAAAGAGCAAAATTCAGGTGTTCGTGCTACGAAATTTCTCCAAGTTAATTTCAGTGCACAAGTATGCATCTCTCCACTGAATCAATTCTGAAAGCGAATTTGATCTCCTGATCATCAGGTAGGTGACCCTGAAGTAGACCACAAGTGCTGGGAACGGCCGGAGACGATGGCCGAGAAGAGGCCGCTCACCAAGATCACCACGAAATCCCCCGGAAGCGACGTGGCAGGAGAGACGGCAGCCGCCATGGCCGCGGCGTCCCTGGTCTACAAGCCCATCAACCAGACGTACTCGTCGTCCCTCCTGGACCACGCCGAGAGGCTGTTCGCCTTCGCCGACAAGTACAGGGGCTCCTACACGCGGACCTTCCCGGAGCTCAGCGAGTACTACAACTCCACCACGTACCAGGACGAGCTCCTGTGGGCGGCGGGCTGGCTGTACCACGCCACCGGGAACCAGAGCTACCTGAGCTACGCCACCGGCAAGAACGGCAAGGAGTTCGCCGATCTCGGGAACCCCAGGTACTTCAGCTGGGATGACAAGCGTGCGGGAACCGAGGTACTGACGATGATCTGACAGTATGATTGACCTCACAGTTCATGAAATCTTCAGAAATGAGATTCTTGGAACTTGGAAGTTTATTCTAATGTGAAACTGTAGGTTCTTTTGTCAAGGGTAAGCTTCTTTGCCTCACAAGGATCTGATGTTGGGCAAGACAGTGGCCTTAAGTTGTACAAGCAGACAGCCGATGCCGTCATGTGCATTCTTCTACCGGACTCGGACACTGCTGCTTTCAGAACAGAAGGTAAATTCATATATCTTATCAATTTATTGGGGTTCGTCTGTACAAGATTCGACTGTTTTCTCAGTCCAAAACAGTCAAATTTTAGTTCATTTACAACTTCATTATATATAAATTACAGTAATTTATGTATGTAATTTTTGTTCTTGATCACTGTAATTATTCTCGAAAGTCTTAATAACTCATATTTCCATTACATGATTCAAAATCTAACATATACTTTAAGATATTGAACAAAAACAAAGACAAAAAAAATTCTATACTAACAAAATACAGCAATATGATGAACCCGTCATGTTCCGAAAAAAAGTATAATAGATTTGGATCCAATTCATCATACGAGAAGAAGTGTAAATCTCAAAGCATATCAGACGGATGAAAATTCGACTATTTTGACCAAAGAAAATAGTCGAACGTTGTTTAGCAAATCTCAGTTATTTGCAGTACAAATCATCCATCGTGACCTTTGGAACCACCATTAATTTGGAGCTGGAAGCTAATTATCACATTGATCAAAGAAAACAATGCAATAAGTAATTCACACGCATGACTTGCAACGCTTTCAGGAGGGTTGCTTTACGTAGCCGAGTGGAACTCACTTCAGCACCCCGTGGCCTCAGCCTTCCTCGCCGCCGTTTACAGCGACTACATGCTGACCTCGGGGAAGACGGAGCTGAGCTGCAGCGGGCAGAGCTTCACGCCGGCCGACCTGCGCAAATTCGCCAAGTCCCAGGTAACTAAAACCAGACCACCTTCAATTCAACACTTCGCTCAACACAAACCAGGAATACTTCAGAGAAATGGCTATGTTCAGAACTTGAATTCGATCGACCGATGTTCTTTGACCAGGCCGATTACGTGTTGGGCAACAACCCGATGAAGCTGAGCTACCTCGTCGGGTACGGCGGCAGCTACCCTCGGCGGGTGCACCACCGCGGCGCGTCGATCCCCGCGGACGTCGACACCGGCTGCGACGGCCAGGAGTGGCTCGAATCGTCCAAGCCCAACCCGAACGTCGCCACGGGCGCGCTCGTCGGCGGGCCGTTCAAGAACGACTCGTTCGTCGACAAGCGGGAGAACGTGATGCAGAACGAGGCGACGACGTACAACAGCGCGCTCATCGTCGGCCTCCTCTCCGGCCTCCTCTCCACCTCCTCCGTGGCGCAGTCCTTGTCGTGATTTCTCTTGCTCTACATCTATCTGTGGTCAGTTCCTTGTATAGAACAGCTCCTTGTGACCCAACTACAACTGATATATCTTTGTTCTTCTAATGGATTAATCGGTCACTACTCAGAAGGGATCACACTGATCAATGAATGGTAGGGTGTCGTATCATGGAAGAGTTCAGAGATCTGGTTTTGAAGTTCAGAGTTGATTTCCAAACTCTCAGAAGAGTTTAGGGACGTAAGATGGATTTTTTTTTTACAAATGGACTTAAAAAAACGAAAACAGAGTTGCACAGTAAGCAAATTATTCAGGGATTCAGGATCTAGTGGTACTTACATCCACAATCGCCAGCAAAAGATCCTAACTTCAACTCCAAAACTGCGCAGTGCAATGCATTCTTCGATCCATCGTAACCATATCATACAAGCTCATCACAGCAATAAGTTTCTTGGTTCATTCCTTACCGGCTACACTATCTAGAAATCTACAATACTCAACATTCAGCAAGAACAGGTCGACGAGGCGCTCACGGCTAGCCGCTGAAGACGGCGGTGGGCGGCAGTGGGCGGCGCGTTGAGCTGGTAGAGCCCGAGAGAGGGCCCGACGAAGCGGAACAGGACCCAGCCGCCGACCATGACGAAGATGGAGGCGTAGGCGAACTTGTTGAGCCAGAAGAGCAGCCCCTTCTCCCCGACGTACATGTCAGGTCCCTGGAGTCAGAACTCTCTGAAATACTGGAGTCTGCCGATAGAAGAACAGTGAAGAAGTCTGCGAGCAACTTACCGCTTCATCGACTTCACTTAAGCTGGAATAGAGGGCTAGGATTGGCGACTGAGCGCTGAGGACTGATCTGAAGGCTCAAGACTCATTCTATATTTACTGTGCTGTATAAACTGTTGTCGTTTACATTTGAACTCGGTTACTTTCAGTTTTGAACGGTCAAAACACTCGCTGTAAAACCTGGGCTATATCCAGCGGTTGGCGAATGGAGAAGGGATCGAACTTCTGCATATTCGTTTCAATTAGTTGTTAGCTTTAGAACCCTAGAGTACTTCCCCTCATAGTCTCCTTTGCGATTCTCTTCCCCAAAATATCGTAGACTGGTTCTCTGAATCTTCAGAACCCGTCTTTTGGTATCAGAGCAGACATCAATCCTTGGCCAAGTGATCTGCGCTAGTGAGGGTTAGAGCAATCAGACGATTTGCTTCCGTAAAATTCCTGAGCTTAGTCAGATCCGCGATTTGAATGGTGGCAAAGACTAGATCACACGACTCGGTTGAGGAAGAAGCGATTGAAATGGAGAATCGGACGGAGATCATCAAGATTCAAGAGAAGCTGTTGGAGCTAGACTCTTTGAAGTCTGGTGTGGCAGAGATCAAGAGCCTATTATTTGCTCAGTTTTCTCAATCGTCGAGGACGGATGCTGACGTTCTGGCGACGGTGTCCAGAGAAGAAGGGCCGAGACCATCGGATCTGGGAGTGGGCATTGCTCGAATCTGGCGAAAGACAGAATGACCGAGCGCAGACAAATTTTGTTTGGAGCCAAATACGATAATACCGAACTCTCCACTAGTTTACTCTTCAGCAATTAGAACCACATCACAAGTAGACCTGGGTGAAAGGGCAGGTGAAGTTCATAGGATAACATTACAGCCGTCTGTAGCAGCACCCATGATGAGTAGTTCAAGATTTCAACAAGGACCAAGAATACCTGCTGTACTGCCATGGAATTGGCAGACTAATGTTCTAGCTGTTACGGCTCCCATGTATTATCACCCATCGATGAATGCTAATCAAAACAATGATACACTCTTACCTTTCCAAGGAGGGATGTATACCTCAAATTATCCTGGAGTGAACCTGGTAGGTCCAAATGGAGGAACGAACCAGAACCACAACACTGGTGATCATCAATATGCTCATGCAGTTATAAGAGGGCCAAAACTTGAACTACCTTTGTTCTCAGGAGAAGAACCAAGTGGATGGCTGGAGCAGTGCGGAAGATTTTTCGAGATGGCGGGAACACCTAGGGAGCAGTGGGTGAACCTCGCTACTAGACATTTCTCATGGAAGGCTCATACCTGGTTTAAAGGGATTGGCATATCTTGGCAAGTTCTGAACTGGCAACAGTTAGGTGCTATGTTGGCAGATCGATTTTCAAAAGCTAGTGCACAGGAGGCAGTCGAGAAATTACAAACCATGAAACACATTGGCAGTGTCAGCAAGTACATTGATTACTATGAGAAGTGTGTGGAGTTAGTGAGAAGGGATCATCCATACTTGTAGGAAGCTTTCTTATTGAGCTGCTTCATTGGAGGTTTGAAGGAAGAAATTAAATATGGGGTCAGCATGCGTCAACCAAAAGGATTGTTGGAGGCATATTGGTTTGCTAAATTGGAAGAAAAGGCAGTATAGGCTAAAAGAACCAATCACTCGGGTGCGTTTAACAGGAGCAAAACAAACAACACAAATTTCAGAATTGGTCCTGCTAGAGGAATGATTGTTGAAGGAAATGAGAAAGGAAAAAAAAATCAGATACAGGAAAGTAACAAAAGGACTTGCTGGCATTGTAATGGCATTGTAATGAGCCATGGGTCCCTGGGCATAATCTGAAATGCAAGGTCAAGAAAGCACTACATGTTATTCTGCTGCAAGGAGAGGAAGAGGGAGCTGAAAGTCCTGAGGAGTCCGAGTTGGCTAAAGAACCAGGGTTTGTCACGGCCCCTGGAAGCCCAGAAGAAGCCGAAGAAAAACAGGAGAATGAACAATTATTGGTGATTTCTAGCAATGCTATGAGTGGACTATTTGGACCTGCGACTTTTTCCTTGAGGACAGTATTTGGGGGAAAACAAGCCATGATGTTAGTGGATAGTGGTAGTACCAATTCTTTTATGGATTATGAGTTCGCTGTCAAGAGTGATTGTAAGCTAGTTTATCAACCATCAAAGAAGGTAACAGTGGCCGGAGGTGGTGAATTGTCCACAGATGCTAGAACTGAGAAAGTGACCTACAAGGTGCAAGGATGTACTTTTACTACTTCATTTCAGCTATTGAACCTTGGAAGCTATGATGTTATTCTTGGAGCAGACTGGATCTATGAAGATAGCCCAATTGGGATGAATTTAAAGACTAGAGAATTGTCGATATACAAAGAGGGCAAGACTGAGATTTTCAAAGATAATACCATGTCAGAGAAACATCACATAGTGGGTGCCTCTAAGTTGAAAAAACTTTTGAGGACAGAAGTGCTGGGTTGCATGATCCAAGTTAATTGGGTTCAAGAATCTGAACCTCAAGAATCCAAGGAATTACCGAGAGAGGTGCAGGGACTGTTACAGCTGTATGCTGAGGTATTCGATGAGCCAAAGGGCCTACCGCCTAAAAGAGAGTGTGATCATTCTATACCATTAAAAGGCAATGAAGATCCTCCAAGTATCAGACCTTATAGAACCCCACATCATCAAAGGGATGCCATGGAGGACATCATCAGATAGCTCCTAGATTCTGAAGAGATCCGAGCCAGTGTGAGTCCATATTCCTCTCCTGCTATAATGGTTAGAAAGAAGGATGGCTCTTGGAGGTTGTGTGTAGACTACAGGCAACTCAATTCAATGACAGTTAAGGACAAATTCCCCATGCTTATCATAGAGGATTTACTTGATAAATTACATGGTGCAACCATTTTTTCCAAGCTGGACCTCAGGTCAGGGTACCACCAAATCAGGATGGTCGAGAAGGATATCTCTAAGACAGCTTTGTCGTAGCTAAAAGATTAGACAGTGGGTACGGAGGGTACTCCGTACTCTTTGTCTTGGGAGAAGGACCAAAGAGAGAGGGCCCAAAGACATGTATGAGTATGTGTGTTACTTGTGTATGAATGAGAGAGATCCCCCTGTTACATGCCCATGGGTCTTTATTTATAGGGGGCAAGAAGGGACATTTACCTTCTTGCCCCCAAAGGCGAGAGAGAGAGAGAGAGGGCATTTTAGGTACATTGGCCTAAAATACACTATACATACTAGGTTTACACATGTACAGTATCCCTGACAGCACACCAGTATTCCTGACGACTCTAGGGTGCGGGGCACCCCTTGGTGCCTCACACGACAACTCCTCGCTTATGGGCCGAGGTCGCGAGGACAGTCCCGTGGTCCCGAGGCGGCGAATGCAATCTCACACCCCTTGGCCCCTGAGCTCTGGATACTCGAGAGACGAGGGTGGACGTGAAGGGCCCCGAGCCGACCGAAGGCAGAGCACCGAGGGGCCTCCGGAGGCGGGGCGCCGAGGGTGTGCCGAAGAAAGATCCATGTCAGGGCCGCCCCGCCGAGGCCATAGCCTCGGCGGGTCATGGCGTCGAGCCGCTCGCTTAGAGGCAATAGCCTCGAGGCGGTCAAGCGTCGGGCCGCCTCGCCGAGGCAATAGCCTCGAGGCGGCGGCAGAAGTCGGCGAGCCGCCCCACCGAGGCATGGGCCACGAGGCGGTGGCGTGGCGGGGCCACCCGCCGAGGCAATAGCCTCGAGGTGGTGCGAAGTCGTCGTGGAGCCGCCCACCAAGGCATAGGCCTCGAGGCAAAGCAGTCGGGGCTTCGCCACCGAGGCAATAGCCTCGAGGCGGGCGGCGGCGAAGTCGGGTGAGCCGCCTCACCGAGGCATTGGCCTCGAGGCGGTCGCGGCGTCGGGGCCCCCGCCGAGGCAATAGCCTCGAGGCGCGCGCGGGCGGTCGGTGAAGCCGCCCCACCGAGGCATTGGCCTCGAGGCAGTCAAGTCGGGTTACCCCGCCGAGGCAATAGCCTCGAGGTGGGCGGCGGTAAGTCGCACGGGAGCCGCCCCACCGAGGCATGGGCTCGAGGCGTCATGTCGGGCCACCCTCGCCGAGGCAATAGCCTCGAGGCGGGCGGCGGGCGGTCGTGCCTGGCCGCCCCACCGAGGCATGGGCCTCAAGGCGGGTTTGGCGTTAGAGCCCCCGCCGAGGCAATAGCCTCGAGGCGGCGGCGGGGGCGGTTTGTGTGAGCCGCCCCACCGAGGCATGGGCCTCGAGGCGCGGCAGGTCAGGGTTACCTCGCCGAGGCAATAGCCTCGAGGCGGGCGGCGGGCGAAGTCGGCGCGGAGCCGCCCCACCGAGGCATGGGCCTCGAGGCGGGCGACGTGGTGGCGAGCTCAGGCGCTGCGGCGCCATCTTCCTTCGAGTTTGATTGCTTCTTTGGTGTGACCGCTTGAGATGCTCCTGTTGGGGACCTGGTACCGTGCCCCCCTTTGGCCGCTCCTGGTCAAACGTCCCCGTGACTTGGAGGGGCGCGAAGGGGTTTTGCCCGCTTGCGTGAGGAGTTAGCGCTGGGCTCGTTGGAGGTCACTTTTTATTTAGCGAGGGGGAGGCGAAGCTAATCGCTGTCCCCCAACTTTCTCTGCTTGGGCTCATTTGAGAGCCCAGATGCTAGCGTGGGGGAGGCGAAGCCGATCGCCGTCCCCCAACTTTCTTTGCTTGGGCTCGTTTGAGAGCCCAGAAGCTAGCGATGGGGAGGCTAAGCCGATCGCCGTCCCCTAACTTTCTCTACTTTGGTTCGTTTGAGAGCCCAGATGCTAGTGAGGGGGAGGCGAAGCCGATCGCCGTCCCCCAACTTTCTTTGCTTGGGCTCGTTTGAGAGCCCAGAAGCTAGCGAGGGGGAGGCGAAGCCGATCGCCGTCCCCCAACTTTCTATGCTTGGGCTCGTTTGAGAGCCCAGAAGCTAGCGAGGATGAGGCGAAGCCGATTGCCGTCCCCCAACTTTCTCTGCTTGGACTCGTTTGAGAGCCCGTGGTTAGCAAGGGGAGGCGGCTTCACGCCGCCCCCAACTTTCAACTCGTTTTTCGCTCTGCTAGGCAGCTGGTGAGTGAAAATGGGGCTTTTGTGGTTTTGAAAGCTCCTGGATAGGCGTGTAGGGGAGAGGGTCCTATTGTGATGCATGCTTACCCAGGGAGAGAGGAACGCACTGGTGCGTACGCATCGGCCTCTGATCCACCAAACTGTCTGAACCCGTTCGTATTCCCTATTACTAGTAGCAATCATTCCAAGCTAGGCTAGCTTCTAAGTGCCGCCTGACCCTTGCTGACCTTGCCATTGTTCGCGAGCAGGGTTGCGCGTTGGAGTACGATATGAGACGTCTCGCAGCGGAAGACTCCCTAGTCGACGAGGTAGGGCCTCTGGAACGACTAGGGGTGTGCGTTTGAGAGCAAAATGAGATCCCTCCGCCGGGGCGAGGCCCTCGCGGCGGGAAACTCCCTAGTCAACGAGGCGGGGCCTTCGGAATAACTAGGGGTGCATGTTTGAGCGCGAAATGAGCGGTCTTCGCCGGGGCGAGGCACTCGCGGCGGGAAACTCCCTAGTCGACGAGGTGGGGCCGCCGGAACAACTAGGGGTGAGCGTTTGAGCGCGAAATGAGATCTCTCACGGGCGAGGTCTCATGGCGGGAGACTCCTAGTCGACAGGCGGGGCCTCCTAACGACAAAGTGCGCGTTTGAGCGCGAAATGAGATGTCTCTCCGCCGGGGCGAGGCACTCGCGGCAAGAAACTCTCTAGTTGACGAGGCGGGGCCTCCGGAACGACTAGGGGTGCGCGTTTGAGCGCAAAATGAGATCTCTTCGCCGGGGCGAGGCCCTCGCGGCGGGAGACTCCCTAGTCGACGAGGCGGGGCCTCTGGAATGACTAGGGGTGCGCGTTTGAGTGCAAAATGACATGTCTCTTCGCCGGGGTGAGGCCCTCGCGGCGGGAGACTCCCTTGTCGACGAGGTGGAGCTTCCGGAACTACTAGGGGTGCGCGTTTGAGTGCGAAATGAGATGTCTCTCCGCTGGGGCGAGGCACTCGCGACGGGAGACTCCCTAGTCGACGAGGCGAGGCCTCCAGAACGACTAGGGGTGCATGTTTGAATGCGAAATGAGATCTCTCCGCACGGGGCAAGGCCCGCGCGGCGGGAGACTCCCTAGTCTATGAGGCGGAGCCTCCGGAGCGACTAGGGGTGTGCGTTTGAGCGTGAAATGATATGTCTCTCCGTCGGGGCGAGGCCCTCGCGGTGGGAGACTCCCTAGTCGCCGAGGTAAGGCCTCCGAAACGACTAGTGGTGTGCGTTTGAGCGCGAAATGAGATGTCTCTCCGTCGGGGTGAGGCACTCGCGGTGGGAGACTCCCTAGTCAATGAGGCGGGGCCTCTGGAACGACTAAGGGTGCGCGTTTGAGCGCGAAATGAGATCTCTCAATCGGGGCGAGGGCCTCACGGCGGGAGACTCCCTAGTCGACGAGGCGGGGCCTTCGGAACGACTAGGGATGCGCGTTTGAGCGCGAAATGAGATGTCTCTCCGCTGGGGCGAGGCCCTCGCAGTGGGAGACTCCCTAGTCGACGAGGCGGAGCCTCCGGAACGACTAGGGGTGCGCGTTTGAGGGCGAAATGAGATGTCTCTCCTCCGAGGCGAGGCACTCGCGGCGGGAGACTCCCTAGTTGAGGAGGCGGGGCCTCCGGAACGACTAGGGGTGCTCGTTTGAGCGCGAAATGAGATGTCTCTCCATCGGGGCGAGGCACTCGTGGCAGGAGACTCCCTAGTCGACAAGGCGGGGCCTCCGGAATGACTAGGGGTGCACGTTTGAGCGCGAAATGAGATCTCTCAGCCGGGGTGAGGCCCTCACGGTGGGAGACTCCCTAGTCGACGAGGCGGAGCCGTCGGAACGACTAGGGGTGCGCGTTTGAACACGAAATGAGATCGCTCCGCCGGGGCGAGGCCCTCGCGGAGGGAGACTCCCTAGTCGCCGAGGCGGAGCCTCTGGAACGACTAGGAGTGCGTGTTTGAGCGTGAAATGAGATGTCACTCCGTCGGGGTGAGGCCCTCGCGGTGGGAGACTACCTAGTCGCCGAGGCGAGACCTCCGGAACGACTAGGGATGCGCGTTTGAGCGCGAAATGAGATGTCTCTCCGCTGGGGCGAGGCCCTCGCAGTGGGAGACTCCATAGTCGACGAGGCGGAGCCTCCGGAATGACTACGGGTGCGCGTTTGAGCGCGAAATGAGATGTCTCTCTGCCGGGGCGAGGACCTCGCGGCGGGAGACTCCCTAGTCTCCAAGGCGAGGCCTCCGGAACGACTAGAGGTGCGCGTTTGAGCGCGAAATGAGATGTCTCTCCGCCGGAGCAAGGCACTCGCAGCGGGAGACTCCCTAGTCGATGAGGCGGGGCCTCCGGAACGACTAGGGGTGCGCTTTTGAGCGCGAAATGAGATCTCTCAGCCGCGGTGAGGCCCTTGCGGCAGAAGACTCCCTAGTCAACGAGGCGGGGCCTCCGAAACGACTAGGGGTGCGCGTTTGAGCACGAAATGAGATGTGTCTCTGCCGAGGCGAGGCCCTCGCGGCGGGAGACTCCCTAGTCGCCGAGGCGAGGCCTCCGGAACGACTAGGGCTTTGCACGATTGAGCGCTGATGTCTGTTGCAACGGTGATGGGCTTATTGACGCTGCCATCCTTATGGGCTTTCACTGCTCACTCCGGAGAGCGAGCCAGCGTGCACCGGGGCTCGTGGCCATGTGCGACGTCTTTGTTTTTACACGCGCGCCCGCGGGGGGCGTCAGTGTGCGCGGGGCTCGTGGCCATGCGCGACATCTTGTTTATACACGTGCGCCCGCGGGGGGTGTCGGTGTGCGCCAGGGCTCGTGGCCATGTGCGGCGCTTGTTTATACACACGCGCCCGCGGGGGGCGTCGGTGTGCGGCGGGGCTCGTGGCCATGCGCGGCGTCTTGCTTATACACTTCACAACGAGCTAACAGGAGTATACCATGAAATATTAGACAGTCTACCGAAAATGCAAGTACTGTTTGAACGAAAGTATTGAATTAACCAACAGATTTGGCTAGTACTAGGATTACTACCACATGCTGCGGGAGGATGCCTTCCACGACTGTGCACATAGTCATTGCTTAATAGATTCATTTGCACTGAGATTAGAAGGCCAGCCAATCCAAATGTCAGGATAATGCAAAAGGGGTAGCATTCAAATCTGCCCTTGAGCAGCTCTGAGCGGGCTGAAGGTGTGCTGGGGCGACTGTGAAGGGGTCCTAAGGGTTGCTTCGGATGGTTGGGGCCGACGCCGAAGGTGTCCCCGTGTGGCCCGTCTTTGGGCGTGGGTGCCCTAGGGGCTCCGGCGACGAAAGGGTCATGATGGCTTCAATGACGCAGGTCGCGGTGGCTTTGGCGAAGGGTTGCGGGGTCTTCGGCGATGAAGGGTCCCGAGGTGCTTCGGCGACGCAGGGTCGCGTCGGCTTCGGCGAAGGGTCCCGGGGTGCTCCGTGAGTTGTTCCGGGTGTTACTGCTGCGATTTGGTGGAACATGGAGGTCATGAGCGCCTCGCCGTGTATATGAGGCGGCCGAGGTAGGAGAGCCTTGGACTCGATCTGAACGCGGGGTGCTCCGTGAGTTGCTTCGGGTGGCCAGAGGGTGCGGCGGCTCGAAGGCACTCCGGAAAGAGCGAAGGGGGTGGATCGCAGGTGCTCTGAGGTGAGGTTCTTGGCTGGTGGCGAAGGGTTGGACGAGTTGCTTCACGGTGGTGGGGTTCGCTCCAGAGGCTGGCCTTCAGGCGGACGAAGGCTCTGGGGTGCTCCGCAGGGCCTTCGCGCCAGAGGCGAAGCCCTTGGTTGCCCCGAGGCCGCTTCACAGGCGTCTTCGCCTCATGCGGCTGGAGTGCGAGGGGGCTCTAGGTGGCCTTCGGACCAGAGGCGAAGCTCGCAGTGGCGTGCCTCGATCTGCAGAAGGTGCTTTGTGTGAGTATGGTGTGCTTCTGCTTCTTTGGCTAGATCTTGGCCAGAGGTAGTGCCGGAGGCGGGGGCACGCAGAGGCCATGTGAGGGCGGCCAGACCGACCGGGGGCTTGGCGAGGTGCTCTGCTTGGCGAAGGGTCGCGACGGCCCACTTGGTCAGAGCTGAGCAGGGCCGGCCGCCGAAAGGCCAGTGAGGAAGGGGCTGCGCGGGGCCTCCGATGTTGGTGACGAAGGGGGTGAAGGGTGCTCCTCCTGCAGGGGGCTTTGGCTTGAAGGCGAGGTGGTGCCGAGGGGTGCCGAAGGCGGCAGTTTCGAAGGTGGTGGCGGATCCCTTCAGAGGCGAAGGGGCGGAGTAGATGAAGGGGCCCGAGGTGGGTGCGGGACGAAGCCGAATGGTGCTCCGGGCTGCTGCAGGCGAGGTGGTCCTCGCTAGGGATGCGGATGACGCCGAAGGGTTCCACGCGATGCTGTAGGTTACGAGCGAAGGTTCTAAGTGACTTCGAGTGGCCTCCGGGCGAGAGGCGAAGGGGCGGAGCTGCTGGTGATGAGTGGCCGAAGGGCCTTGATGGCGGAGGCTACGCAGGCGAGAGCTTCGGGTGGAGCTTCGAAGTGCCGAGGGTGTGAGGGGGCTTCGGGGGGCCTTCAGACTGGAGGTGGAAGGTGCGGTGGAGGTGACGCCTGCGTGCTACTCTGGAGGACCTTTGGACTGGAGGTGGAGGGTGCGACGGAGGTGACGCCCGCGCATTGGTCCATAGGGCCTCCGCGCTGGAGGCGGGGAGGATGCTCTGGGTCCGAGCGAAGTGGTGGGTGGAGGAGCTCCGGATGATGGCCGAAGGTGCGGCGGAGGCAATGCCGGCCTTCGGCTGGTGCTTCGGGTGATGACCGAAGGTGACAGAAGATGGACAGAGGGCATTGTGGGCCTTCGGGCTGAGGGTGGGGTAGTGACCGAAGGTGACTTGGGTAGCCTTCGATTGGTGTGGTGTGGTGTCTTTAGCTGATCCTCTCATGTGTGACTTCTTGTTCGGTCCGCATGGACGACACCAACTGTCGTAGCTAAAAGACTAGACAGTGGGTACGGAGGGTACTCCGTACCCTTTGTCTTGGGAGAAGGACCAAAGAGAGAGGGGCCAAAGACATGTATGACTATGTGTGTTACTTGTGTATGAATGAGAGAGACCCCCTGTTACATGCCCATGGGGCTTTATTTATAGGGGGCAAGAAGGGATATTTACCTTCTTACCCCCATAGGCGAGAGAGAGAGGGCATTTTAGGTACATTGGCCTAAAATACACTATACAGACTAGGTTTAGACATGTACAATATCCCCGACGGCACACCGGTATTCCTGATGACTCTAGGGTGCGGGGCACCCCTTGGTGCCCTGCTACGACAAGCCTTTAGGACTCACTTGGGTCATTATGAATATACTGTCATGCTGTTTGGGCTAACTAATGCGCCAGCTACCTTCCAGTCACTCATGAATCAAATCTTCTGTAATCAACTGAGGAAGTTCATACTTATGTTCTTTGATGATATCTTGGTATATAGCAAGAACCTATCGGAACATGTAGAGCATTTAAAGCAGGTTTTGCAGATACTGAGACAGAATCAACTCAAGGCAAGAAGAAGTAAATGTTGTTTTGCCATAGATGAAATAGGATACCTAGGTCATGTTATCAATGGATCTGGAGTGGCTACATATCCTAGAAAGATAGCCGATGTGGTGAATTGGCCTACTCCTAATACTATAACCAAGTTGAAGGGATTTTTAGGTCTAACTGGTTATTATAGAAGGTTTGTGAGAGGTTATGGGAAGATCTGCAAACCACTTTTTGATATTTTGAAGAAAGATTCATTTAGTTGGGGAGAAGCACAGTCTATAGCATTTGATACACTAAAAAGGGCTATGACGGCATGCCTAGTGTTAGCATTGCCTGACTTTTCTAAACCATTCATATTAGAAACAGATGCTTGTGGTACTGGACTAGAAGCAGTCTTGATGCAAGAGGGCAGACCTATTGCTTTCTATAGCAAGACATTGGGTACAAGAGCAGTAGCTCAGTCAGTATATGAGAAGGAAGCCATGGCTATCCTAGAAGCATTAAAAAAAAATGGTGACATTATCTTTTGGGCAATCAGGTGGTGATCAGGACTGATTAGAAGAGTTTAAAATATCTAACAACACAGAGGTTAGTGGAAGAAATACAACACAAATTACTTCTCAAGCTATTGGAGTTTGATTACTTAGTGGAATATAAGAAAGGGAAAGAAAATGTTGCAGCTGATGCGCTATCTAGAAGGGATAGCAGTTCACTGGATGGAGAAGGGAAGTGCCAAGCCATTGTTACAATTATACCTGAATGGGCGGAAGATGTGAAAAACAGCTATGTTGGCGATCCTCAATATGAAAAGATAGTGGTTAATAATTAGATGCAAGCTGGCTTGGACAGCAGTTACACCTTAGAGTCAGGATTGGTAAAGTATAAGGGAAGAATATATGTGGGAATTGGGAATGATAGCAGGAAAAAGATTCTGGACTCTTTTCATTCATCTTTCATTGGGAGGACATTCAGGGATGAGGGCTACTTACCATAGGCTTAAAAGGCTATTCTATTGGCCTAAACTCAAAAAGAATGTCGAATTACTAGTTGTTGAATGCCCGGTTTGTCAGATTACAAAATCTGAACACATACACATTCCAGGACTGTTGAACCCACTGGAGGTACCTGATATGGCTTGGTCACACATCAGCATGGATTTCATAGAAGGCCTAACTAAATCCAAAGAAAAGAAGGTAATCTTGGTAGTAGTAGATAGATCCACAAAATATGCTTACTTCCTATCATTGTCTCGTCCCTATTCTGTGCAACGAGTAGTTCAAATTTTCATGGATAACATCTTTAAGCTGCATGGGATGCCAATTGCAATTGTGACAGATCGGGACAGAATATTTACTAGTCATTTATTTCAAGAGATTTTCAGTTTGATGAGGGTATCTTTAAGATTGAGTAGTGTATATCATCTACAAACGGATGGGCAAACGGAGAGAGTGAACCAATGTTTAGAGTCTTACTTGAGAAGCATGACATTCTAGGAACCGAGAGAGTGGATGAATTGGTTAACTTTGGCCGAATGGTGGTATAACACATCTTATCATACATCATTGAAGACTACACCCTTTCAGACCTTATATGGTTATCCCCCTCCACAAGTGGGAGAGCTCAGCATCCCCTGTAATGTGTCTGAAGAGGCCAGAGTGACGGCAGAGCAGAAAGAGAAAATGGTGGAGCAACTTAAAGAAAATCTGCGCAAGGCACAGGAAAGGATGAAACATTTTGCACATAAATCCAGATCTGAGAGAGAACTTCGAGTGGGGGACATGGTATATCTTAAAATGTAACCCTACAGGCAATCAACATTTGGCATACGAGGTTCATTGAAGCTCAGGTCGAAATTCTATGGGCCGTTCAGAGTTTTGGAGAGAATAGGGGTTGTCGCATACAGATTGCAATTGCCTGATCAGACCATGATTCATCCAATTTTCCATGTGAGTCAGTTGAAGAAACATCTGGGTTCACACGCTGTACCAATTCATGGATTACTTTTAGTAGGGGAAGATGGCAAGATTAAAACTGAGCTGGTTGTAGTGTTGGACAGAAGAGAGGTGCCCCGCCGAAACGAACCAATGGTGTAATGGCTAATACAATGGCTAAACCTGGGACCAGAGGATACTAATTGGGAGGATACTACATTCATCCAGACGACCTTTCCCAATTTTAGTCCTTGAGGACAAGGATGATTTCAAGAGGGGAGGAAATGTCAGGTCCCTGAAGTTAGAACTCTCTGAAATACTGAAGTCTGCCGATAGAAGAAGAACAGTGAAGAAGTCTGCGAGCAACTTACCACTTCATTGACTTCACTTAAGCTGGAATGGAGGGCTAGGATTGGCGACTGAGCGCTGAGGACTGATCCGAAGGCTCAAGACTCATTCTATATTTACTGTGTCATATAAATTGTTGTCGTTTACCTTTGAACTCGCCATTTTCAGCTTTTGAATCAGAAAACACTCATTGTAAAACTCAGGCTATATCCAATTTGGTGAATGGAGAAGGGATCGAACTTCCGCATATTCATTTCAATTAGTTGTTAGCTTTAGAACCCTAGAGTACTTTCCCCTCGTAGTCTCCTTTGCAATTCTCTTCCCCAAAATGTCGTAGACTGGTTCTCTGAATCTTCAGAACCTGTCAGTACACCTCCCCAGCCTTCTCGGCTAGGCTCATCTCCTCCCACTCCTTCCTCCCCCGCTGCTTCTTCTTCTTCGCCTTCACCTCCTCCGACGGCGTAGATACCTCCTAGACGCGGCTGGCCTGGTTCTTTGCCCGGAGGCGGTTCTTGACCAGTGGCGGAGTCAGGAATTTTATGATGGGGGTGCACACTTGAAAGATTAAAAAAAATCTTGTACGACATATAAGTAATTTCACAAATTCAACACAATTTCACAAAAAATCGAAATTATTTAATAGTGCAATACAACTAGTTCAAATAAAATCTTACATGAATAAAATAGTCCAAAATAGCTAATAGAAATTACAATACCATACGACGCGATCTCATTCCTTGGAAACACTTGATTATATCATCATCACTAACCTTCGAGAAGATATCTCGCCCTATAAAGGTGACTAAACAATCATTCAATACTTGATCACCCATACTATTTCTCAACTTATTCTTCACAAGATTCATCGCCGAAAATACTCTTTCAACGCTGCCGCTACTCTAGAGAACCAATACCAATTTGAGAAGCAAGTACACCAATTTATAAATGTCATGCTTTCCTGTTTCAACAAGCTTAGTAGAAAGCTCACCGAGATTCTTTAGGTCCTTAAATCTTTCATCGCTTCTCATATCATCAATGGAATTATCAAGTTGAAAAGAAAGTCTCATTAAATCCGTGCTTGAAAAATCATTGGGATAAAAGTTGGCAAGGCTAAGCACTTTGTTCTTATCATAAGAAGCAAATGAATTCATAGGATTTAAAGTGGACATGCAAACAAGCAACTCCATATTAACCTTGTCAAACCAATTGTCAACCTCTTGGAGAATATTATCAATGATACCAAGATACACTTCCCTTCTAAAATGATCATCGTTTGTTTGTTTTGGGTAAAAACGTGATGATCTTCCATAAGGCACATATCTACTATCCGGCTTAGGAACTTTGATGCCATATTTAGTGCAAAATGATGTTACCTTTTCTTGAAGGAATTCTTCCCACCCATCACACCTCATTCGTTGCATTCTATCCTTAGCCAAATTAACAAGTGCCATAGTATTAATAATATATTGGTCTCTCTTTTGCAAAGACTGAGACAACTCATCTATATATCCAAGTATGACAAGCATCAAGTGTGCATTGAAAACAAAATCAAATGACTCAAAGGCTCCCACCATAGCATGTATTTTTGGCCAATCATTCTTCTGTGAGGGATCTTTTCCAAGCTGTATGAGTACTTTGCGGATTGTTGAATACATACTAACAATGTGCAAAACAGTTCTATAATGAGAACCCCAACGAGTGTCACCGAGCCTAGCTAACCCCATCTCTTGATTTAATCCACGTCCACTTTCTATCTCACCCAATTCTAGTGCTTCCAAAACTTCTTGAGCTCTAATATCTCAAGCATGTCATGACGCTTACAAGAAACTCCAATAATATTCAAAGAAGTGAGAAACTTGTTCAAAAACCACACACAATCGAATTACCCTTGGCAACAACTATGAGAACTAATCGAGTTGATGTGCAAAACAATGGATGTAATAAGCGTATGAGACTCTTTCATAACCAATGTTTTCACCCTTTAATCTCGCCTTTCATGTTGCTAGCCCCATCATATCCTTGCCCACGGATTTGAGCAAGAGTCAACTTGTGATCAACAAGTAAGGACACAATTGCATTCTTAAGTGACAAGGAAGTGGTATCAGCCACATGAATTACTCCAAGGAACCGCCACATACCCGCCCTTCTTTATCAACATAACGCAAGCAAAGAGCAAGTTGTTCTTTGTGGGATGCATCACTAGACTCATCAGCTAGAATTGAATAGTGATCATCACCAATTTCTTCAATAATGTGCTTGATAGTTTGGATGGCACAACAATTAATTATGTCTGTTTGTATCTCATGGGCAATTATCTTACAATTCCCAGGGGCATTGCTTAAGACAACCTTAGCAATCTCCTCATTATTATTTGCAAGCCATTCCAAAAGTTCAAGAAAATTACCCTTATTGCTAGAATTTGCACTTTCATCATGTCCACGACATGCTAGTCCTTGACGCAAAATAAACCTCAAGCATCTAATTGAATAAGTCAACCTAGAAATGTAAAGTTATTTGTCCTCTTCGGTTTGCTTCCTAAGAGCTTGATCAATTGATGTTCTAGGTTTAACAAAGAAGTTGTATTTATCTTGAGCTCGATTATGCACACTTCTTATACTACCCACATGGTTGTCAACTGAGTCATACCTATTCCAATTTCTAAATCCTCCTTTAACAAAACTATCACCTCCCACGTTTTTCCTTGAACAAATAATGCATAAAGCAAAATGCAAGATCCTTCTCGATACTATATTCAATCCAATTGTACTTATCAAACCAACTAACATTGAAGCGACGCTTTTACTCGATATTTCCTTACGGAAAATCATGTTAACGAGGTTGACATGGGCCTTTAAGAATAAATCCACTTCGAACCGCATCTTGATCATTGATAGCATATCTCATGATAGGTATCCTTTTGCTGGGATCATGTGGAAGAAGCTCAACATCATAACATAACCCATCACTGTCATTACCAGTTGCTTGTGCTTCACTTTGCGATTGGGGTTGAGATTGAGATGGTGCATTTACAGAGGAATCGAAGAAGCCACAACCAAAGCCAATTCATTTTCATTTATACTTGCTTCAGTTTCTCCTCTTTGAGCTTGAGTAGTTTCCGCTTCAACAGTTTTAGGCTTGACTGTCTTGCCATCTCGAAAGAAAGAAATGATATCTCTATTCCTTTTCATTTCTATGATTCAACTTGTCCTACATATACAAATCACATAAGTCAAAAGACATTCAAAAATAGAACAGTTCTTACATTCAAGAAGTCAGTAGACATTCAATGATTCAAGCATTAATCATAATTTCGGCCTGGCTTTCCTCTTCTTAATTTATTCCCATCGGCCAGCCATTCCCATTTCCCAAACCCAATCAGCCAATCTCTTATCTCTCTCTCTCAGCGTTCAGACCTCATTTCCATTCCCCTTCCCCAATCGCCGGCTCTGCCTCACCGCTCACCACTCGGCGGCGGGCTAGCGGTTGGAGGAGCCAGGTCGCCACTCGCCACTCGCCAGGCCCAGGAGGAGAAGCAAGGCGGTCGGCGTCGCGTTAGGGCTCGGGAGGAGAGTAGCTGAGCTGTGTGCTTGTGTTGGTGTGTGGATGAATTGGGCTGAGATGGGCCAAAGTTAAGTATACTGCTATATACCTAAACAAAATTCAATTTTTTTGGGGGTGCCTGTGGTGGGTGCCTGTGCACCACAGGCACCCCCTTGCCTCCGCCCCTGTTCTTGACGCCGGTGGGCTTGGAGTTGGAGGGAGGCGCAGAGGGTGGGGCAGGTTGGGTGTCCGTGGTGGCCGGCCGATCTCGGAGTTGCCATCGGATGCGGCGTTAGGGCGTGAGCAATGGTGGCTAACGTGGAGGAGAGGGGGTGGTGAGGGGGGGGGAAGGTGCTTCATGGCATGGCCAGAATTGAATTTTGGCATTGTTTTGTTGATGGGGTTTGGGGGCTGCGGATTTTAGGGACGGTTCGATCAACTGCGCGACCTGTGGGTCGTTCAATCGTGATTCTAACGGTTCAGAGTAAACCACGGATAGAAAATAAAAAGGGAATATCTCTTTATTTCTACTCTCCATTTCAGAATACTTAGGCATCTTCGACTTTGGCTAATCAAACTTGGTAATCTTGAAGCGACAATAGTTTTCTAAATATTTAGATTGATCGTATTAAAATGGTATTATTAGATCTACCATAAAAAATACTTTCATAACATTATGCTTTGGTAATATTTCATAAGAGATCTTCTCCTATACTTGGAAATCATATGGTCGTTCATCTGTCATAATCCGATGGTCTAGAGTTAAAGGTTTACTTTGATAAATGTGTTTAATTTGCGGGGTAGATGAGAGGTTGACACGTAATTTGACACACACATCTAAATAGGAATACTAGGTTACATAGGAAAGAGAAATAAATCATAATTTGCCACTATTTTCCATATCCCTATTGTTCGAAACCTGCGGCAACACAAGTTGCTTATTGACTGGAAGGGCTTAGGGATCAATCAGAAACTTTGCACCAAGGATGAATAGGCATCGAAGGTTCCAGAGATGAAGGAGGACTGGGCAGCGGCAATGGCTGACGACGAAAAACATTAGATCAATGTCCATGGCAGGCCATGGTGAATTAATTAGTGTAGTTAGATTAGAGCAATGCTAATGGCGGGCCATATATGGCAAGTTAATTAGGGTAGTCAATAATTACTATATAATCCCCCTTTAAGAAAGGATCATACCATGAGTACCCTTCGATTGATCATAATCTCGATTCTAAGTGTACGATCCTATGTTTCTACGACCCAGATTGACTTGACCGATCTAATCCCACGGCAGAGTCTTAATTTGGTAGAATATTAATATTATTATGATTCTAACAAAAAAATTGTAGGCTCGTGGTCAAAATTTCATACAATCCTAGCCAGTCCTATCGATTATATAGATTCTAGTGATTTATTATAACTAATTATTGCGTATGTTCCATTCATTGTAAACTCTTACTTTTTACTTCTTCATGTCCATTATAAATTGTATAAAAGCTTATATTTTTTTTGCACTATATTTTGGCAAAACAAAAGTTCTAAAAGTATAGTTTTTAAAATGTAGAAATATTAAAAAAACAAGGTAGATTTTAAAAAAATGTTTATTAGATTCTATATCAGTCCTACGATTCATTCACGATCGTGCTGAAGAACATCTGATCCGATTTAGGATCACAATTCTGATAACCTTGCTCCCAAGCACCGTAGAACATCTCATTTTATAAATGTATTAATATAAAATTAAGAGTCAAAATGTAACTTTAGAGACCGTAAAAAGTCAAAGATGATCGAGTATTTTGAAACAGAGGGAGTACTATTTTTAGCGAAATCTCCTTATTTGTTTCTTAGGTGTAACATCCCAAAATTTCAAATTTTGGTTAAAAACAAAATCTAATTATTTTCCTTGAACTTTTCTGGATTTTCTAGAATTTAAAAAAAGATGTTCCTTAATTATTTTAAAGGCAAAATAATTTATTTTCGAAATTAGATACCAATGTTAAGTTGGAAATATTTTATTTAAGTCCAGAATGTCTCAGGGAATTCCTGTTAATGTTTCCATAATTATTGGACTTTATTTACTATTTTTAAAAAGCTAAATTGATTTAACCCAATTTCTGAAATCAATAAACCTAAAGAAATTCAAAAATTCCCTTTGGGCCAAATCTCCTTCGACCCGTTTCTATTTCTCACGTGCACCAGCTCAGCCCGCGCTTTTCTTCCCAGTCCCACTGACACGCGAGCACCTGCGTGCTAATCTCTCTCTGCTCTCTCTCTTCCTTCTCTCTCTCTCTTTAACGCTGGTCCCAACTGTCGGACTTGTCTCCCTCCTCTCGCTTTCATCTTCGCTCAGCTCCGCCATGCCTAGAGCTCGAAGCTTATTTTCGAAAACAAGCGTAGCAGCCCGATTTTTCCGCACCAGCATCGTCATCTCTATCCCCTTATCCCTCCGCATCCGAATCAAACTTCATCTTATCCCGTATTACCGCCAATCTCTTATTTTGCCGCGGAACCGAAACAGACTCCAACTGTGATATGCCGTTACGGCCATGCTCCCGCCCTATAAAAGGATGCTCCAGGTGAGCCTCTACCCCCTCATCCCAACCCTGCAATCCTCAAAGCCTCTCGCCGCTTGTTCTCGTCGGAATTTGAGTTTAGGGTTCGCCGGCCATCAAAGCTTTCGTCGTCGATTGCCACGCCGTCGATGATGCCCTGCCACATTCGACCACACCATCATCATCACCGCGTCGAGTTCTACCCTGGGCATGCCTCCATGTCACTGGAGCTTCGTGGAACGCCGCGCTGCCTCAAGCCTGAACCTCGCTGCCGCTTTCTTCCTTGTCACCGGCAACTCCCTCATGCTTCTGCGTCGCAAAAGTGCACATCAGGTTCAGCATCACATCACCTTTCTTTTACGCACACCCTTTTGGCTCGCCGTGGCGCGTAGCGCCGGCTAGCCCATCGCCGTAGCGCCGCCGTTCACGGGCTGACGTGGCACGCCACGTTAGTGCCACCAAGATACCATCTGGTCGCCATGTTGGAGCCACGTCACCCTTTTGCCGCATCACCACCCACGTGGTAGCCGCGCCAGCGCATGCGTAAAACCCTATGCACTGTTGCATGAGCCAGGTCCACGGTGGACTTTGACTTTTCGTGGACCACATCCATGGAATTTGGGCCCACATGTTAGTGAAAGGAATTAGATTTTCAATAGAAAAATAATTCGGCCAGTAATAGAAATTCGGTTGCTGACGTCGGGATTGCGTCATTTATAGATTTTCCTTTATAGAAATAATTCGGTAAATCTAGAAAATTGAATTTAATTAATTTCTTTAGAGTTTAATCTTCTGAGGACTCGTTCTCCTTCATACGACCTCCGATTTCGATGATTTAAATTTCTAAATTCATCTAAAATCAAGATCTATCTATCTAACCATTTTTTAATTTAGAGTTCATTTGAATTTTATTTGAATTTTGTTTGAATTTAGGTCGTTTTCGCGTATAGATCTTGACGACTCCGGAGAGCTTGACACTTCTAAAGGGTTAGATTATCACGACTTTGAGCAAGGAAAGTTACACTCTTTGATCATATTTGGGCCCATTATTTAAAGTTATTTAAATTCTATTTTAAGTTATTAAGTGCTTATTTACAATTCAGTATTTTAAATTCTTAGTTAATCCAATTCATTTGTATGACTAATATTGATGTTTGAATAGTCATTTCCTTGTCACTTTAGATAAAATAAAATAAGTTGAAAAACTTTATGCTTAGACCAAAATTTTGAATTTGGGAAATTTAGCCAAATATTCCAAACTTGATTTAAAATTGAGACTATGGTATGGTCTTTACCATAGGATGTTTTAGAAAATATTTTGACATGAAAAATAAATAAAACTATATTAGACTTGGGCGAATTGAACCGTTGGTGGGTGCAAGTTTATGCACGGGCTCAATTCAATGAATGTTTGAGGCCCAAGGATTGTTTTAGAAGTTGCCTAGTCACATAAGGACTAGTCTACGAGCTGCAGATTGTTAAGCCAAACTCGTACTACCACAAGTCTGGAGTGGGACAGACTTGGCCAATTAAACTATATTGTTTCATCATAATTATGTCATACAAAGGTGCAGGTGTTGTGAAGACTTACTGTTAATACTCACATGGCGCAAGAGGGGATTACCGTTTAGTGCGAAGCCTATGATAATGAAACCTTAGCGGGCATAATTACGTTGAAATAGTGTAGGGTAAAAGCCTCGTGATAGTTGCTTAGTCGCACACCTTCGGAGGCGTGTTTTGGCCGACATGCTAAGCAAACTGTCTCTTGTGGATAAAGTTGTACCAACTCTGCAGAGTAAATAATCTATTCGAATAGCCGTGTTCATGGTCATGGACGAGTTGAGCAAAGCCTTTCGTGGATTAGACTTAGTTTTGTTTTAAAATAATTTCAAACTCAGATGTTTTTGGATATTTCATCCAACTGGGAAAGTTAGGCAGAAAGCTTTGTGTAAGGGGGTTATTCCTTCACCATTTGTGTATAGAGGGTTATCCTACACCTGAGATCAATGAATCAAAATAAAAGTTTGACTTTTAATTATAAATTGCCTTGAAACTTAGTAATTGTATTTAAACTTAAAAATACATCTTTATAAAAAAAAACAGCCATATAAACCATCCTTTGACATTATCTTACATACATTATATCCGTTATTGGGTGTAAATTGTGGAGTACATTTTGTACTCGTTCTTGCCTAAATAATTGTTGTTCGTGAGAAGACTTCTACCCAGACGGTGAAGACTAGGCCACGCCCTCAGACGATTGCCTGTGGCAGATCATGTGGCCTACCTATTTATTTTCGCTCTTCTGCTGTATCTTTTATTAGGCCTCAGGCCCAATTGTAATAAATTTAGTTGATTATTTAATAAATGTGTGATATGAATTTGTTACCATTTTTTTTTGATTATGTACACTAGCTGATCCTCGACTAGTGTATAAAACACATAGAATCTAAGATCATTCGTTCCCAGGTTCGATATTAGGCCCTATTTGGATGGGTTGGGATTTTGACCCATCCGAGGTCACCCACGTGACATCCTAACGAGGCCTTAGAGAACCCTTTTTATTTCTTTGTTGTTTTTTTGATCCGAATTGTCGATGCAAAGTTTGAGAACTTCTTGGAGTAAGTATCCGATTAGACCACAAAACCAACTCTGCTCGAACCATGGTATACATGAATTTGCCATTTGAATGTTTTTTAGTCTAAACCACACTACTTTTACCATTATCCTAGCTCTAAGCTACGAAAATCACATCCACGTAAGGCTTACTTTGAGGTTAGTTTGGAAGAAAGCGCATGAGAATAATTTATCAGGCACCCATAATTTAAATTATGCGTCTATTCGATTAGTTTAGCTGTGATGCAATGGTCAACAAGATGGCTGAATTTCGGGGGTGCTTGATGTGAGCTTGTGCTAGGTTGGATACTTGGATTGGCACCTTCCAACAACCATGCGTGTTCATCCTCCTAATGACATTGCCATGTCAATGACGACCAAATTCACTTCACCCTCCCAAAAGAGGAGGAGTGGGGGATAGGAAAAAGTCCCGAACATTTTTCTTGAAGCTTAGGTGATATTTTTTATGTTAGACAAACATACCATACTAAGTATTGCTTATAGAATTTCCATGATCCTTTACTCTCTTTTTTCTTCACGATTACATGAACCTTTACTTGATATACGCTTTCCAGCAAATGCTTCAAATGCATACCATGGCCTTGTTTAGGACACGGGAATTTGATAATTGCTTTTTTTTCTCCGTACGTTCCAAACATGCCTTATGCTTGGAGGAAGAATTCAGCTGTAATTTGCATCTCTCAGATAACTACCAGCTCTTAGTGTTCCTCTCACCAGAAAAAATGTAGAATTTTTCCTCCTGAGGTGCTTGATGTTGATCGTCTGATGTGCAGCGTTGGAGGAAGATCGGACGGACAAGAGCGCCGGTACTCCTCCACATCACTGGAGATCCGAATGGTCAAATCCAACAAGGAGTAACCCGTAAAGCGAAAGCGAAAGCGAAAAAAAGGGCAAACACAAGAGCGCCGTGTCTCTGACCGGACCTGTCGGAGACCACCACCACCGCCGCCCTGGGCGTGGGATCGATCAATCTCGATCTGCGCCCGGTGAATCTAGTCCCCGCCGCATCCTCATTGGTCCCCCTCGCGCCGCCCCCATCGATCCGGCCGTTGTGGGGTTTGGCTTGGTCCTCGAGGTCGAGGATTCTTTTTGTTTGGGTTTTCTTTTCCCCTGTGGGGTTCGATTCCTGGTGTGGTTGTTCCTGAGTAGGAGGAGATGGATTTGGCGTCGGTAAACGAGGAGCTCGCGGAGATCGACGGACAGATCAACGATATCTTGCGCACCTTGCAGTAAGCTAGAATAATTTATCCTTTTTTCCTGTTTGAATTTGGATGTGTTACGCTAGAATGCTCGGTAGATCTCCGTTTGCTTGCTTTGATTTCGCATGTGGGATACAAGTTTGGAGGACAAATGTTGACCTGTAGGGGAAAAACATTCTTTGAGGTCGGCGGGCTTGTATTTCCTGATCTCCACGTAGATAGTGGTATAATGTGATTAAGTAGCGTGGGTGAATCGATCGATTGGTGATTTGGTTGATTTGTCTGCAGAAATGGGTTCCAGAAACTGGACAAGATCAAGGATGCCAACCGCCGGAGCCGGCAGCTCGAAGAGCTTACCGATAAGATGCGGGATTGCAAAAGGTTACCCATTCATCTTTTCTTTCTATATCATATAGCGTAGGAACACATTCTTCATAAAACAGAGCATTTGGAATTGATAAACACGAATGCGGCACTTGGCAAGAGTAGAGATAGTGGCCCTGTTTGGCTTATGTCAATCGTTTGCCATAGCAATCATTTCAGTATCTTATACCAAATATACTGCAGTGCATACTACCTGAAATTTCTGCTTTTGGAATCTTAGTAATGTGACCGAGCAGTAGTTTACAGGACAAACAGATACCTGGTTACTTAATTTTCATGTTGTATGAGTAGCTTCATAACGGCAGACATTTTGTTCTCTTTATGTGGTTTTCTAGACTTATCAAAGACTTTGAACGAGTTGTCAAAGAGGAGGCAGGCCGTACTGATCCTGAGACCGCTAAAATGCTGCATGATAGAAAACAGTCAATGGTACCATTGCAGAAACTTGTTCCAGGATATTTGCTTTTTTTAAAAGCCTTCCTGTTCTGATTCCATGGCTTCTGCTAAACCTGAGCTTGACTTGTTTTGCAGATCAAAGAATTAAACTCTTACGTTGCTCTCAAGAAACAGTGAGTTTTTACCTATCTCATAATATCATAGGCTCATAGCATATTCCTTTTCTTTTCTTATTTTTTTTTTGCGAGGAAAGGCTCACAGTATATTGAACTTATGCTTATGCACCCGTAAAGGGTTGCCCCTATATCACTAGTTTCTATATCATAATAATCTTACTCATAGATATGGAATATGTTCCCTCTAATTTTAGTTAACATTTCATGGTACTTACATGCAAACATCATTTGGGTTGCAGACATGCTAGTGAAAATAAGCAAGTTGATCTTTTTGACGGTCCAAGTGTTGAAGATGGCTTTGGTGAAGAAAATGTCCTGTTAGCATCAAGTAAGTAGCTATGTGCCTATGTTACAGCCCCTCTAAGTGCGCTTAGTGTGATAGTATACTTTCTTCTAGGTTCAAAGGCTGAGAATCTTTTAGACAAGCCCCTTTCCTTTGGGAGGTTATACTTGGCTATCAAAAGCACTGAAAGAAAATAAACCTATGTGGCATTACCACCGTGGATTTATACAACTCTTTAGATTAATGAGCCATGCTATTCTTTTGCAGATATGACAAACCAGCAGTTAATGGGCCATGGAAATCAACTAATGGATGAGACTGATCAAGCTATTGCACGATCTAAACAGGTTAGCTTTATTCTGCGGTGTACATTGAGAATTATATGTTGGTATTCCATACAGCTATCTTCTTGTGTTGGGGTGCGTGACTGCATGGGTAATTTAACAGTTAACTGCTCCATATTTTATATGCGACTTATCAGATGTCAAAGTTCCTAAATATTCTTGTCAGTCATCTTGATCCCATATTCTGTTTAGATAAGAAATTGAAGTAAACTAGTCACATTTTTGTACATGTAGTACTCCGTATTATTTGGATATTTCGCATGATTGTTTTGTACCTTGATTGACTGGAAGTAGTCCATGCTGTGAGTTTCACCTGTATCTAAATTTCTAACTGCCGCTGATACTATTTTTCTGTACAGTGCAAGATGTAATTATGTTAGATTCTCTTGGATCACCTATGAGGTTACCACACAATATATATTTAGCTGTGCTCAGGTTTTCATTTAAAGCGGCTTGATCTGTCTGTGAAAGAAAACGCATTCTCGTAGTCTCTTACTAGATCATTCGAATACTGATTTTCTTGCATTTGTTATCATGTTATAACTGTACTGATTTTCTTACATTTGTTATCATGTTATAACTGTTAATTGTTAACAGAACCCTTTGTCTGCTCGCTTTGTTTTCCCTCTTAAGATGCAAAATGTAGCTTCAGTCAGTGTTTATGTATGGCCTATAACGGAGCTTGTAGCATCATCTTCCAAGGAACACCCATTGATCTTATGTGACAAAACTTGTAAAATTTGTGGCTCACAAAGACAACTATCGCATTCTCATCTGACCATGTAAAAAAATGTGTTACTAGCCGAGTGCCCATGCGTTGCAACCTGCAACTGATCTCAAATAAACATAATATAAGTTCTAAATGTGGAAAATTAATATGTACAACGTAATTATTCCTACATTTGAAAGCTGCATACATAATTTGCATCCGATAAACAAGCCACATGCATAGATAATCTAATTATCCAAAGAGATCTTTCAAGTAATATATATGTATACATATATTTATCTACAAAAGATCACACTAACTCAAGAGGTGGAGAGGTACATGGCAGAATCACCATCATCACCAAGTACTTCTTTTATGATAGTGGAGACTTGTGCCGCTAGGCTGTTGATATTGCTATCTGCTAACTTGTTATTATCTGATGGCCGGGTTTGTTCCTCTTCATCTGTCCTGAACAGTGAACAGTAACACCATTTTTGTTATCTGTTTCAGTGATGAAGTTTTTCTCCTGCAGTCAGATATGCATGTAGATATAGATAACCTTTCCTAACTTATTATTAGCCAAGGAGAGGTGACCCTCTGGACATTTTATGTTCTGAGTGTGTAAGTGAGACTATTGCTAGAGTCCTCAACTTTGTATTTTCAATTGCTTTAATTTCTAAAAACATTTTTTTGAGGTGGACTTTAAGCCTTCCACAAATTGCTGCGCTCTTGCTCTCATGATAAGTTGCATTCACACTTTATTGCTTCTTGATACTGATTTGTTGTCATTTTTTGTAGACTGTCCAAGAGACCGTCAATGTAGGTACAGAAACTGCAGCTGCTCTCAAAGCACAGGCAAGGCGTTCTTTCTGATTCTCAGAAGCAGCGAATCATTTCATTATGCTGTCCAATCAAGATATAGCAACGCTAATTTGGTTATTTCTTGTTGATCAGACAGAGCAAATGAGCAGAGTCGTTAATGAGCTGGATTCCATCCATTTCTCCATTAAAAAGGCATCACAAATGGTGAAAGAAATTGGTAGGCAGGTAAGTACGCCTCTCAATTCTTTCGTTTTATTTGTCATCTCCATTATTATTTATTGTTACTTTCTTAAATATAGGTTGCAACTGATCGCTGCATCATGGCCTTGCTTTTTCTCATTGTGGCTGGAGTCATAGCAATAATAATTGTTAAGGTGAGTGCTTAGCTTCTTCCTAGTTCTGCTTAGTTGACATTTACTTTTGTTTATTACATATATGCAATGTGAGTATGTGGCTAGGCCAAACGTCTTGGAAATTCTACACTTGGAGCCCCTCACGTGATTTTACCACTCACACCCGTTTTGGCTGTGTGGTTTGATGTGAGGTTTACAGAAGTCAGTGGGAAATGAATTCTTCCTCAAATGGCGTTTTGTTATCGTAGGAGATGAAGTCGACAAATTAAGTAGTTCATGGTTGTTAACTTGTTATCACTCTGCTCCGTGGAACAAACACTTCCATACAGTAGTTCATTAAATATAAAAACAACAAGGCTTGAAGATGAGATCAGTCAAACCATTTGTGCTTCAATTTACCCATTCCTTGGGTAAACTGCCCTTATCATTGCTTCCATTTCCATCACCGTTCTTTGGTCCAGTGGATCAAAATACTTTTGTACCGTAGTTTACTAAACATAGACACCATAAGGCTAGATGACGGGATGGAACAACTGTCCGTGAATCAATATTGAACATTGATGGCTAAGAAATAACCTAGAAGAATATCGAAAGGGAATAAAGGAATTTTGAGGCCTATTCTGCGCTGCTTTTGTCTTTATAGTCAGATTCTATGGTGGCTTTCTGATGATCATGGTGTTTCATTGCAGATTGTAAACCCACACAACAAGGATGTTCGTGACATTCCTGGACTCGCTCCACCAGTTAGCAGAAGGCTGTTGTGTATTGTAGAAGACAAGTGAATTTCATACATGTGTAAAAATCGATGTGACGCCTTGGTCAGTCCATCCACAGCTGCTCGTGCAGTTACTTGACCCATGTTCGATAGTGTTGCAATGCTGTACCCATGGGATCCATTTGCCAACTAGTGTAAAATTGTATGTTCTTATTCTTCTGACAAGCAGGTTTGTTTTGCAAGAACCATGTTCGCTGGAGTCACATTTGTACACAAACTATCAATCCGCTAAGAGTGACGACAGCATATGGATCATGCAATAATACATAATACTTGAATTGCAAACAGGATATTCACTTGTATTGTTTTTGTCTTGTAACTACCGCATAATTAAGCTTTGGTAGTGCGGGGGAGTTTGACAGTGACTCCAGAATCAGATGGTCACACGATCTTGTATGGAATTCTGCATCGCCATTAGCCCCTTTTCCATGATTGCTGCCCCATTTGGCCCCTTTCCTGTCAAAAGTATCGATCAGTCGGCTAAATCACTTGCCCGTAGCGTTTTCAGTGCCGTTTTGGACTGCCTTCCTGTCGTGGGCCGACATTACTGTTCATATGTGACTGTAACGCTCGCAATTATTAGGGAAGATTTATTATTTAGGAATCTATCTATTAGGTGTTTGGTATTATCTATTAGTTAGACAAGTTATTATTAGTTTGGATCGTTAGAGATAAATTTTCTTATAGATTATTTCTTAGAGGTCAAGTCGGGTCGTCCTTATAAAAGGGATAGCATGTATCCATTATCAAGCAAGAAAGATGAATTAATCTAGTCTCCCTCCCAAGGTTCTATCATTCCAGTCTATAGTCTAATCTCTCATCTCATAAAGCCGACACCGTTCAGCCTTCTTCATGGTGGTGTTTACCCCGTAATGATCTAATATCCATTACATTTGGTATCAGAGCAGTCGATCCCTTCCCATGGCTTCTGCTACCATAGTTATGGCGACAGATCAAACCATCAGACCTGCCGTCGAGTCATTGGCTATGATAAAGGCTAACGCCAACAAGATGACCATGAGTACCAACGACAACGACATGAAGATCGTGACCATCTTCCTCGACATGCATGCCACTTTGGAGAATATGATCGTGGCGACGACAGCGAAGCCTCCCATGGGGCGGCGGTGCCTTCGCAGAGGCGGTGACGCTTCCACAACGCGGCGAGCTACCTCCAACAATCGCGGCAATGCCGCGACTTCCACGTCTTATCGCGGACGCCGCCGAGCCCGCCGCAATTTCTACCGAAGTCCGTCGTGGCCACCGTGGCGTTGTCGAGTTGTCGCTATGCTGCCAGAAGCGACCGGTGAGTTTGCCGCAACCATGCGCGAGGCAATGATCTTCAAGGACTCAGACGCCATCGCAACCTCTCGTCAATATGGGTCACCTAGGGCTTCACCATGGTTACCACCACACCGAGGACGAGTCATGCGCGAAGGGAGTAGTGTCATGGGCGCCATCGCTCACGTGCATGAACAAGACGGACGCAGATAGTAGCGCCACGCCTTGTCGTGGTCGGGCCCTACGGTGCCTTAGTAGTTGGAAATTGAGATAAGAATAGTTAGTTTCCTTGTTAGTTGGATTTACTTCCATAGAGATGTATTCCATCTAATAGAGATAAGTTTCCTTAGAAATAGAGATTGTTTCTTAGAGGTCAAGTCAGGTCGTCCCTATAAAAGGGATAGCATGTATTCATTATCAAGGAAGCAAGAAAAATGAACTAATCTAGTCTCCCTCCCAAGATTCTATCATTCCACTCTATAGTCTAATCTCTCATCCCACCAAGCCGACGCCGTCCGGCCTTCTTCCTGGCGGTGTTTACCCCGTAATGATCTAAGATCATTACATTTGGTATTAGAGCCAACACCATGGTTTCTGCTGCCGAGAATTTCAAGGCCATGAGGGCCACCCTCAACGAGGACTCCTTTGCTGCCCCACGTTGGTCACCTGCAATGTGGGCTACATCTTGCATCATGAAGAAGGCTTCTTCCGCTCCATGGTCTACCTTCAAGGGTTGCGTCCTGCTGCAATCGTGCTACCTCCTAGGGCTGCAGCCATGGCTACCACCACAGCTCGAGGACGAGCTGCCGCGAAAGGAGGGGAGTAGTTGTCATGGGCCGACATTACTGTTCACGTGTGTACTGTTCACACATGAATAGTACCGCTCGCAATTATTAGGGAAGATTTATTATTTAGGAATCTATTTATTAGGTGTTTGGTATTATCTATTAGTTAGGCAAGTTATTATTAGTTTGGATTGTTAGAGATAAGTTTCCTTATAGATTATTTCTTAGAGGTCAAGTCGGGTCGTCCCTATAAAAGGGATAGCATATATCCATTATCAAGCAAGAAAGATGAATTAATCTAGTCTCCCTCCCAAGGTTCTATCATCCCAGTGTATAGTCTAATCTCTCATCTCATAAAGCCGACACCGTCCGGTCTTCTTCATGGCGGTGTTTACCCCGTAATGATTTAATATTCATTACACTTCCATCCAAGTAGAGTCTCCTTCGTTAGAATTTTTTATATTAATTAATCTTTTTTTAATTTTTATTTTAAAATTAACCCCGGCGTACTTTATTTTCAATTTTGACCTCTTTGGTCACGTCACCACCCGTGACGTAACAAAACAACGTTGTCACGCCGCCCGTATCTCTTGTCACGCCACCACTTGTGCGTGACAGTGTTGTTTGGTCACGCCACGACCAGTGACGTGACAAAAAGTGCTATTTAGCGGACTTATTCTACCGTGTGATAGCGTTGTTTTGTCACGCTATGGATGATAACGTGACCAAAGAGATCAGAATTGAAAATAAAGTGCGCCGAGAGTTAATTTTAAAATAAAAATTAAAAAATGGTTAATTAATAAAAAAATCCCCTACGTTACTAACCTCAGCAACCGGTAATTCTCATCAGCTTTCACCTATCCAACTTGCTTAGCATTCACCTCTCTGACTGGACCTTAGAGTTTCACCAACAGCAGGTTGTGCGGGTTATTTGTTGGTTTTATTGGGATCTGATTCCGTAACATCTCTACTAACATTTCCAACGACATCGGTCGCTACAGGACCTGGAAAACTTTTTCCTGCTTAAAGATGGAAGGTCAGAGTTTAGTAAAATGTTCGGGGGTAATGAGATTCTGAAAAATCACCAGCCACGTTCAGACCGCATCTCAGTCCTAGCAAGTTTGTTCGGTTGCACAGTACGATGTCTAAATTCCAAAGAGAAAACAAACAAACAAACAAACGAAGGACAGGACATGAAGAAAGTGCCAACCTTTGAAAGATTAGCACAAATGGCGATGAACAGCTCAGGCATTGTCCTATTTGGAACCCACCACGCAATCTCCATTATATATTCCTCTTTAATTAGTGTCCCTCTTCACGTCAGTCCCCATCTAATAATCACATGCAAGTACTCACAAGTCACACCAAGTCGGCACATTTGTTGCATCCTCCACCGTCTGAAACAAGGACCATATCTTCTTCTTCTTTGACCACTTTCTACTTCTATTAGCATCTTTTCACTAGATAATTAAATGCCCATTAGCCAGAAAATCCCATGCACCTTAGAAAAAGATGGCGCCTTTCTGATCACTAAATCTTGCTGCTTCTGGTATTGCATTTCTACTTGTTTCAGGGAAGAGAGCACGGGTCAACTGAACCCTGAATTTTCAACTGTTCGGGTGGAGATGAGATTACAAAGTTAGAACAGCAGGTCATGGGTAGATGGTGACTTGTCTGAAACAACTTGCTCATCAGGAGGACCTGAAGGTGACTTGTCTGAATATCCAAGCGAGGCATTTCAAGTGATTGGGTTGAGCTTTCCAGCTGATGAACTCATGGGAATGGCTCGATGGGCACCACGGTATGGACCTTGGTTGCAACTTGCGAGGAAGTAGAACTTTCAATGATACTAAGATGCCGTGGTGGCAACTGACAAATGCCACTGAAGAATGAAGATGTCTCACTTGTGATTCAGGCATCTTCTGTACAAACTCATAACTGGACAGAACTTACTAGGGTTAGATACAATCATACAAATACAACCTCTGGCACTGGCACATCAACTCTCCTTTAGTTAACGGTTCCAGCTAGTTATGGGAATATCTTAGGCTTGTATAAATTACCACTAGCTTTTAGACTTGACCAACAATTAGGCCTCCTAAGTGTCCAGGCGATCTCATGAAGTAGCCAAAAGGAACCGCAGAATTGGTTCCAAAAGAAAAGAGAATGAAATAAATTCAGAATTAATTCGCCGCGACCTCAGAATTCAGGAACTAGTACTAGTACTAGCAATCTTCAACATCTCGGATGGTTACACACTTTACATGAAACGAACGCAAGATTTCAACGTGGATAGGCCGGCTGCGAAGAAGTTTTGTGTGCCCGAGGTGGAGGTGGAGGTGGCGACGGCGACGGTGACGGCGACGGCGAAGGCGCGTGTGGTCAGCGAGAATTGAATTCTGTTGATGGATATGCTTCGCAGATCGGGAGTCCTCGCTTCGCGGGTTAAGCGGCCGGCGCTAGCCACCTCATCGCATGTAACTTCCCCATCCTTTCACACCTCGCGTACGTCCTCACCAAATCGACAGCTTCCTTGACCATTAATCTATTATACTAGTAGGGATCCGGGCTAGGTCTGAAAAAAATAGTTCGAGGCTCGTGACTCGGTTCGGACTCATCACGGCTCAGCTTGACTCGGCTCGAGCTCGTGAATTTTCGAGCCGAGCCGAACCTCCTCTTTGGCTCGCAAACAAAACGAGACGAGCTCGAGCTGACTCGCGAGCCGCTCGAGCGGCTCGTTTGGCTCGGCCCACGAAGGCCCATATAGGGCAGCCAGTCATGAATCCCCATCTGGCCATCCCCCTTAACCCTATGCCTCAAACTTAGTCCTCTTCTCAAGACTCCTCAGTCCTCACGCTTCCTCTCCCTCCCGATCCAGATCCAATCCAGTGATCCGCCGCCGCCTCGCCCATCGAAGGCGTCACGCCGCTTCGCCCTTGCGCGACCGACGCCGCCTAATAGCTCAAGCGCCGACGCCGACCGACAGCCTCAAGCGACCGCCACCTCAAGCTCCATTTCGAAGGTTTCACCTCCTCCTCCATGGCGGCGCGATACCACCTCGACGCTGCCCCGACGCTTCGCCGCCGCCTCCGAGCTCCGACCACGCCGCCGCCTCGAAGTCTCCGACCACGCTGCCCCGACGCCTCTGCCGCCTCCGGCCGCGATGCCCACCGCCTCGACACCTCGCCGCCACTGCTCGACCATGCTGCCCCGACGCCGCCCGCCTGCTCCAGATCCGTGATACCGCGATCCTCTTGTGACTCTTGTCTCTCATCCGATTCATCCTATTCCTATGAATGATTTGGTTGGTGAATGGTGAATGCTCTTTGGTTGTGACTTGCGAGGATTCTGGTGAATGAATGCAGATTTTTGTAGATTGATGGATCTGTGAATGAATGCTGGGCTTGGGGGTCACAGGCTTGTTCGAGCTTTTCGAGCCAGCTCGAGCTTTTTCCCGAGCCGAGCCGGCTCCCGAGCCCGTTTTTCAAACGAGCCGAGCCACAGTTCAGACCGAGTCTAGGCGAGCTCGGCTCGGCTTGTTTCTAGCCCTAATCCGGGCCACTACACCGTAGAGAAGCACGACAGAAGGTGCTGATTTTACCGTGCGTATGTAAAATGCTTTACTGTTTATTATTGTACCATGGTGATCTAGACCGTTCGTTGTTGATCGAACGTCCAGGTGAGCCATAATGCTCATGTACTGTGTACCTATGCCCGTAGCTCCATACTACGCAAGAGGATCAGCTAACACCGTTGCTCTCTCTCTGACAATGTTTGCAGTTTGCACCATGTATCATTGGTTTCCTAGTTACTATCGTTTTTGTTGCTACAGGTATATGTAAAAATACTAAAAAAAATCAGTCTGGGGGGGTCAAGGATTGATACTAACATTTCAGCTTCCACCAATACTTGCGTTGTAAATTGTTCGTAATATCGAAGGGGTCATGCCGTAAGCAATAGTATACACGAATTATTAGTCAAAATCAATTCTACAGCTAATGATCATCATGTTACATGCATAACCCCTTTTTCCTACAAAGGTATATGTTCACTTTTAGTTTCATGGCTCCTTTCTGATCAAATCAACAACTTGGTTTGACTGCTTCACCAGGAGGGAAACAGACGGATCAAAACTTTGAGGTTTGACCGAGACAAAAGAGGGAAAAAAAAAGGTTGCTTTCATTCCACATGACCAATTGGAGATTTTTGTCTTCTAGAGTAGTATGGCATGCACATACTTTTCTCCAAGAAAGATACAATAATAGACTTGGCGGGCACCGCACTTTTATTATTAAATAATCAATTTTTGAAAAGATATTTTATTAATGACATGTTATCAATTTTATTTTTAAATCCAAATATTTTGTCCACGCCATCAATCATAGCGTGGCCAAACTCCAACAGGTTGTCAGCGTTGTTTTATCACGTCACCACCAGTTTAGTGGCAAAATAGGCCCTTTTTTTTGCTCAGTGTGGGATTTACATCGTGATGTGATAATATTGTTTGTCATGTCATGAATAGTGGCGTGACTAAAAGGGCTAGATTTAGAAATAAAATTGGTGATAAGTTATTAATAATAATAAATAAAAAGGCTAAATAACAAAAATTCCTCGCAGGCACCCCACTGAAAGCAAGATATCAGAAGTTCCTAGCTTGACATCCCGCAATTCTTTTTTAAGGGATAACAAAGCTTTTATAAAAAAAAAGCTAATAACAAGGTTTCAAACAAAACCGAAAAACAAAAGAAGACATCCAGGCTGGGATCTCCAGCTTAACATGAGCCACAGGGAAACTACCCACCGATAAGCTACTAGCTACCAAACCAACATCTAACACCAGGAGTCAAGCACACAGATTTAAGAACAAAGCTAAACCAAAAGCCCTGAACTTCATGCAGCGCACAAAAGGTCTTCAACCAAGTTTCAGCCAAGTTGACCACTTTATCTAGCTCTCCACGCTCATCTTTCTTGATCAAGATTCTCCACCTCCGCAAGCAAGAGACATATTTGAATAGAACCTTAGACGGTTGTTTAGGAAAAGTCTTCTCGATTGCCATTTTATTTCGGACTTTCCAGAGTATCTAAGCCATAGCTGCAAAACTAAAAAGACCGATATAATAATCGTTAGCACCCCTATCATCTAACTAGTATGGGTGGAAGTCATCAATTGACTCCGGAGTCTGCTCCCACATTAAGAAATCCTTGACACAAACCCAAACAAATTTAGTTAGAACACAATTAAAGAAAACATGATTTGTATCCTCCACCACCCCACACAAAATGCAGTTTTCACTCCTGTCGTAGGGGTGGCCCACCGGCCCCCACGACCAGACGAACACCACAAGCACCTCTACCCCTCCAAAGGCCGCCGAAAGGGTCCGAAGGCCCCGAAGGGGCCCGATGGGGTCCAAAGCATTACAACTTCTAGGGTGGTCAAGGCCCTTCAAACTGGGTGCATCCCGTACCCTTCGAAGAACCGCATGACCACTGGACTGGATGCACTTGTTAGATAGACTAGGACCAGGAGGGTCCACCATGAGCCGAAAGCTACACATAGGGGTAGAAAAAGCCCCTGCAACCCTTACCAGTATAGGGCCCTGTAAGGGGTAGATCTGTAATCTCAAGTACTTATTAGAAATACTATAAATAGCCACCTCTCCCCATGTAATAGAGCAAGGCTGGGTATTTTGAGCAAGCAATATACATTCACTTCCTGACAACCAATTTCCTCTTTGAGGACCCTTCGATCACTAGCGTGGACACTAGGGGTCCCCTCTTTCTACTGTTTAGTCTTTCTTGCTATGACAGTTGGCGCCGTCTGTGGGGATCGGCAGAAAAGCTACAAAGCCCAACCTCGGCACCAAAGATGGCCCTCGAAAGAGGCTGCCCAAGGTCTCAACAACCAAGAAATCAGAGCGGTCGTGGGCCCCGAGCACCCCGAGGCTGCTGGCAGTAACCTCATGCAGCATGCTCTCTGCCGCCTAAGCCGCGGAGGAGGAGGCGAACAACTCCACGCACGGAGATATCGTTGGGAGCGACACCTGGCCTATCGAGGCACCCTTCCCGGCGAGCCACCGAGCTGGCCCGTCGCCTGGGGTAGCGGGCGTAAACCAAGGGTCATACGAAGCCCTCCAGTGGGAACTAGCGAACCTTCGTCGAGAAATGGTGGACCTCCGACGTCCACCGAAGACCCTCGCGCCTCGCCCGGCCAGGCTAACCGGCCGAAGCGAGGCCGCCTTCGCTCTAGCCTCATTGCCCGAGGGGACAATAACTCTCTGTTGAGCGTCGGGCTAGAGACGGCCCGCTGGCCACAAAGTTTCAAAATACCGGAGGTCGCGCCCTTCGAGGGATGCATGGACCCTTCAGAATTCCTCCGGGTGTATGAGACTGCTATTGAGGCGGTTGGAAGAGACGACACCACAAAGGCAAAGAGCGTCACCCTCGCTCTCAAGGGCGTGGCGAGAACATGGTTCTTCACTGTTCTTTGGTCCAGTGGATCCTTTCAGATCAAATCAACAACTTGGTTTGACTGCTTCACCAAGAGGGAAACAGATGGATCAAAACTTTGAGATTTGACCGAAACAAAAGAGGGAAAAAAGGTTGCTTTCATTCCACATGACCAATTGGAGATTTTTGTCTTCTAGAGTAGTACGGTATGCACATACTTTTCTCCAAGAAAGATACAATAATAGACTTGGCGGGCACCACACTTCTATTATTAAATAATCAATTTTTGAAAAGATATTGTATTAATGACATGTTTTCAATTTTATTTTTAAATCCAAATATTTTGTCCACGCCATCAATCATAGCGTGGCCAAACTCTGACAGGTTGTCAGCGTTGTTTTATCACGTCACCATCAGTTGGGTGGCAAAATAGGCCCTTTTTTTTGCTCAGTGTGGGATTTACATCGTGACGTGACAATCCACGTCACGAATAGTGGTGTGACCAAAAGGGCCAGATTTAGAAATAAAGTTGATGAGAAGTTATTAATAATAATAAATAAAAAGGCTAAATAACAAAAATTCCTCGCAAGCACCCCACTGAAAGCAAGATATCAGAAGTTCCGAGCTCGACATCCCACAATTCTTTGCACTGCGATTCATCCCCCCTCCCCCAGCCTTTTTTTAAGGGATAACACAACTTTTATAAAAAAGCTAATAACAAGGTTTTACAAACAAAACCAAAAAACAAAAGAAGACAATCCAGGCTGGGATCTCCAGCTTAACATGAGCCACAAAGAAACTAACCCACCGATAAGCTACTAGCTACCAAACCAACATCTAACACCAAGAGTCAAGCAGACAGATTTAAGAACAACAAAGCTAAACCAAAATCCCTAAACTTCATGCACCGCACAAAATGTCTTCAACCAAGTTTCAGCCAAGTTGATCACTTTAGCTAGCTCTCCACACTCATCTTTCTTGATCAAGATTCTCCACCTCTACAAGCAAGAGACAGATTTGAATAGAACCTCAGACGGTTGTTTAGGAAAAGCCTTCTCGATCGCCATTTTATTTTGGACTTTCCAGAGTGTCCAAGCCATAGCTGCAAAACTAAAAAGACCGATATAATAATTGTTAGCGCCCCTATCATCTAACTAGTACTGGTGGAAGTCATCAATCGACTCGAGAGTCTGCTCTCACATTAAGAAATCCTTGACACAAACCCAGGAAAATTTAGCTAGAACACAGTTAAAGAAAACATGATTTGTATCCTCCACCACCCCACACAAAATGCAGTTTTCACTCCCTTTCCAGTTTCTCAATTTAAGTTGGGCTGCTGTTTGAAGTTTCTTCTGATAAGACAACCACAAGAAGATTTTCATTTTAAGGGAATTCTACTTTTCCATAACTTCTGATTTCTACAAAGGATAACCCCTCAAAAGACCAATATCTATATAGTGCCTTAACCGAAAAAGTTCCAAATTTCTCCAAACACCAAACCACTTTATCCCTATCATGGCTAAGCCCTACCCTGGATTCATCCACAGAGCATCCTCCTCCATACCAAACTGCCTACAAAAGTCAATCTCTTCTTACTTGGTCAGAAACAGATTTAAGGCGCGAATTGCAAAAAAGAAAAGACCAATAATACAAACTTTTTTTATTAATTAACCTTTTTTAATTTTTATTTTAAAGTTAACCTCCGGTGCACTTTATTTCCAATTCTGACCCTTTTGGTCACGCCACCACTCATGACGTGACAAAATAATGCTGTCACACCATGAGATAAGTCCGCCAAATAGCACTTTTGATCACGCCACTGGTGGTGGCGTGACTAAACAACATCGCCACGCCACCACTCATGGCGTGATAAGAGCATGCCCCAAATGCGGATAAGATGTTGTTTTGTCATGTCACGCGTGGTGGCGTGACCAAAGATGTCAGAATTGGAAATAAAGTGCGCCGGGGTTAACTTTAAAATAAAATTTAAAAAAGGATTAATTAATAAAAAAATTCCCAATAATACTACTCAGTCTCCATCGTCTTGATTGGTGGAATTTTTTTTAAATAATCTATTTTTTATTCAGAAATGCAGAAATAATACCGCTTAAATTTTTTTACGGAAATAATCTCGTGTCGCCGTACGGTTGGGCGACTCGTGCAAGTCGCCCAACCGCCGTGCGACAAATCTTCAAGTCGCTCAATAGAACGACGACTAGAGTGTGACTGGACCTAGTCGCCAAACGGATGTGCGACATGTGTTGGAATCACCCATTTGTAGAGCGAGTGTAGTAAGTCGCAAGCGGTTGGGCGACGAGTTCAAGTCGCCCAACCATCGAGCGATTTTAGCTAATAAACCTGAAATTATGCAAATCCAATTAGAACAATTGTGTTAAAATAGATATTACATTTTTTAGGTATTATATTTAGCAAATTGTATTGTATGATGTTATTTTTAAAAAAGATAAAAGTGTGGTGACAACGTTGGTTGGTCTATTTGTTATTTGCGTAGAATATGAAGGGTACGAAATTTGTTAGACTCGTAATAACATTTTGTGATTGTCGTATATTGTTGTAATGCGCTAAATTTCTATAGAATTTTGTGAGGACGATTGAGATAGTAATGAGTGGTAAGTAGAAATGTAAGTGATATTACGATGCGTCAGGGAGTCTCACCTCGATGAAGTCGTCTAAACGTATACACGTATATAGGCAAGTAGTCGATGAAGTACTTTATGAAGCTTATACAGAATATGATCGAAGAGGCTGAGAACGCTCGTTGTGGTTATGAAGATACCATAAAACATGGAGGATTCGATGGCGGTACGAATGGTTCTTTCTGGGATTCCATTAGAAGAGGCATACTTGCAATATAGGCTTGCTTTGATGGCTTAGCAGAGACACGAACGAGAAGTACATTAAAGTCCGCGATGTACATCGCTACACGAGTCACATGACATGATGGTTCGCTAATTGCTTTAGTCATCCTCGCTACTACTACTACAACATCGCGACACAAGCATCCGGACCATATAAGTATACATGCCTTTAGAGGATAGTAAAAACATAGGGGTAGGACGGGGACTACTACGTAATGACTGATCTCATCGCAGGACCGGGCCATTTTCCTTCCTTGCTAGCTCGGCGTTGAACTCCTTGCCGCTTCCTTCCCTTGTCGCGGATCGCCCACGCTCGCCGGTATGTCGAAGTCGCCCATGTCCCGCGATTCCATGATGTAAGCGCACAGTATAGTGAAAATCATAAGAAGGAATTAAATTCTTCATCACTCATGTCGTCGATACGGATTACACCCGGGCGACCGGATACGCTGTGGCGGTCGAGCTCAGCCGCATGAGCCTTTCCCTTGCCCTTGTCGCGGGATTGTCCACGTCGGGCTGGTATGTCGAAGTCGTCCATGTCATACGATTCTATGATGTAAGTGCACCGTATAGTGAAAATCATAAGAAGGATGTAAATTCTTCATAACTTACGTCGTGGATACAGATTACGCCCGGGCGACCGGTACGCTGTGGAATGGCGAGCGTTCGGCCGCGCGCGGGTTTTATAGCCGCCCCAAGTCGCCATACGGTTGGGCGACTTGGGTTGAGCTGCGACCTATTCGCTCGACCGTATCGCGACTCTCTCCAAGTTGACATGCCATAAAACGACTATGCCTCAAACCATTAAATCACCGTTCCATTGAGCGACTTGAAGATTTGTCGCACGGCGGTTGAGCGGCTTGCACGAGTCACCCAACCGTACGACGACACGAGATTATTTCTGTAAAAAAAAATTAAGCGGTATTATTTCTATAATTCTGAATAAAAAATAGATTATTAAAAAAAATTCTTGATTGGTGTACGTACAGTAGCAGTACTAGCATCAGCAGGCAGTAGCTGAGGCGTGTGCGTGTACCTTGGCATCGGCGCAGCCGGACACCAACGCGGCAGGGAGGAAAGCCCCACACGAGCCACGAGGGCCGAGGTACGTGTCTCCACTCTCGATTCCACGCGAGTTCTCTCCACTCATTCGCAGTTCCTTGAATAATATGTCACTGCGGTCTCCGTCTTCGTACCTTATTTTATGGCGATTTACACGACGGTGTGTTTCTTGTCTTTGTCGAAGCTAGTTTCCTTCTGTTCAATCTTGTTTCCTCGCCGCCGCTTCCCTTCCATTCCCTTGCTCTGCTTCCCCTTTGATTCGATTCGTTGTGTTCTTTTTCGTCTTACCTCTGATGTAAACAAGTTTGAACTCGTCTTTAGCCTTCTCTGTGTCCTTTCGGCTCCCCTTCCTCTGCTGGTAGTCTGTTTCTTCTGAACCTGTTCTTGGATTTGTTTCGTCTCCATGAACAACTACTAAAACCTTGTGAATTAAATGTATCTCCTTTTTTTTTTTGATTTCTTGATCATTCCTTTTCCTCAGCTCCTCAAAATTAGACCAAGCTTGCCATTTTGAACAACTACTGGTACAGCAATTAACTTGTTTTTCGCCCTTTGGTTATTCTTGCTAACTTGTACATCATGCTCTAGCTCAATCTGCAGCTCTCCTCTCCAGTTTAATCAGTAACCTTGTGAATTTGTGATCAGATGGGGTGCTTCACCTTCAAGAGCGGCAAGAACAAGACCAATAAACAGCAGCAGATTAGCGCCACGACACCGCCCAAGTCGCCGGCGCCCAAATCCGACGGGCAGAAGAGCAGCAAGGCTTCGTCGGTGTCGACGCCGAGGAGGAGCATACAGGAGCTGTCGGAGGAGAGAGGCGCGCAGCGGCTGCGGGTGTTCGACCTGGAGGAGCTCAGCAGCGCCACCAACGGATTCAGCCGCGCCCTCAAGGCCGGCGAGGGCGGCTTCGGCTCCGTCTAACGCGCCTTCTTCCGCTCCGCCGCCGCTGGCAGCGGCGGCCGGGTCGTCCTCGCCGTCAAGCACCTCAACCAGCGCAGCTTGCAGGTCAGTTTGCTACAACTACTCTCTTTTTTTCCGTTTAAGAAAAAGATGCTCATCAAAAAGCTTGAGTTGAGAGAATTAATAGTGCAGTTACTAACACCTCGGCAAAGTAGCATTTGTGCACTATGGTTATCGATTTGCATGAACATTCATTTATCCATAGATTTGCAGTATGGTTTTGATGTTCCGTGTTAAAGAGAAGGAATCTGCAGTTTTTGCCTTTTTGGTGTGGGTACAGGGCACATGGCTGCGTGTTTTCTGAATTTCCACAAGACTTTTCACTTTCTCAAGACTAGAGATTGCCTGAAATTTCTCAAGACTTGTAATTGTAGTTAGCAGGCCTAAAGATGACATCAATATCACCGTGGATTTGACATTTCTGGTGTATGAGCATTACTGATTTTAAATCATTTTTGTGTGCCAAATTCTACCAAGAACTACCAGCATCTAAAACGCTAGGGGTCCTGATTTGGATCGAGACCTAAAATAAAACTTGGAAAATCACTAGAAAATTAATTTGAGCTCCATGACAATCTTAACATATAAATAAACACATCCACCAGGACAAGGACATCCACTGATGTCAACTTCAACCAGAATCGCGCAACGAACCATGTGAAAATTGGTCTGGACAGTATCACAAGCCAACATATTAAATTCTTGAATTTAGAATCACGTTGTTACAACGTGACAAGTTTGATCAGGACAAAAGTAGATGACTAGATACCAGTACATAAAACAACTTCATGCAATTTTCAGTTGTCGAACCGTGCTGCTTAAAAATTATGATCATTTTATCTGGAATAGCAATGAAGCACACTCAAAAAGAAAAGTAAACATCTGTCGACAAATATCATTTGCCTGAAAATTTGTGATTTTTTTTTTCTGATTTCAGGGGCACAAGCAGTGGCTTGCTGAAGTCCAATTCCTAGGTGTTCTTGAGCACCCGAATCTAGTAAAGCTTATTGGATACTGTGCGGTGGATTCAGAAGCAGGCAAGCACAGGCTGCTGGTGTATGAGTTCATGCCCAACAAGAGCTTGGATGATCATCTGTTCAACCGAGCCCATCCTCCCCTTTCCTGGAGAATGAGACTGCAGATCATGATTGGCGCGGCGTGGGGCCTAGATTATCTCCATGAAGGACTGAAAGAAGTTCAGGTTTCCTCGAAAGCATTGCTCTTTCTGAATCGACAAAATTTTTAGCATCTTTGACTTACCTATGCTCGCCAGGATATATGTACATTGTCTGAAACTCTGAACTGAACCATCTTTTTTGCCGCATTTGTCTGCTCAAATGTTTAAGAATGACAAGACTAATTGTCAAGATCTGATCTGTAGCCTTTTAGTTTGGCAGGTGATATACAGGGATTTTAAAGCATCCAACATTCTTCTCGATGCCGATTTCAAGCCAAAACTATCAGACTTCGGCCTGGCAAGGGAGGGGCCAACCGAAGGAAAAACACATGTATCCACCGCGGTACGTACGTACCTGCTGAATGTGATCTACTGCCATCCATGTGATTCACCGTGAATCGAAGCTTGCGAAAATTCCATATCATTTCATTGCAGCTAATATATGTGCCATGTTTGTTGCATCTGACAAGCTAGCTGCATCTGAATGGCTGCTGATGATCAGGTGGTGGGGACGCATGGGTACGCGGCGCCGGACTACATCGAGACGGGTCACCTGACGATCAAGAGCGACGTGTGGAGCTTCGGCGTGGTGCTGTACGAGATCCTGACGGGGCGGCGGTCGCTGGAGCGGAGCCGGCCGGCGGAGGAGCAGAAGCTGCTGGTGTGGGTGCGGCGGCACCCGCCGGACGGCCAGAGCTTTAGGTCCATCATGGACCCGCGGCTGGGCGGGCGGTACCCGGCGGGGGCCGCGCGCGAGGTGGCGAGGCTGGCCGACCGCTGCCTCTGCAAGAACCCCAAGGAGCGGCCGGCGATGAGGGACGTCGTGAAGGAGCTCGAGCGGGTGGTCCAGATGGAGCCCCAGCCTCCGCTGCCGGCCAAGAGATGACGATGGCTGACCAGCTGCAATTTCTTTGCTGCATCAACAAGTTTACAAGAAGAAGAAGAAGAAGAAGAAGAAGAAGAAGAAGAGGTGTACAAGATGAGATGCATCAAGCTGTACAGAGATCTAGCTCATGAGATGAAGCTGTAACTAATGTAAGGCTATGCCAATAGATACATGCATGGTATGCATGGTGGAGGAGAATAATACGAGGCAATGTGTTTCAATCAGCCATGCTTGTTACACTTGTTGTCAAGTACTACTAGTATTGGATACATCTTGCACGAAACAAGTCTTTCTTTTTGCACGCAGCCCTAATGGTGACGAACTGCACGAAGAAAACTCTTCCAGACAGGCAGCCGGCACACTTAGACGCATCCTAAGGACCAACCCCGGTCGCATCGCATCCCTCCCCGTGCCTGTCAACCCCAAGCAAACCGCTCGCCGGCCGCCGCTTCCCCTCGTCTTCTTCCCTGGAACTGGAAGCGAACCTGCCTTCGGTCGCCTGTCCCTGCCTGTCACGGTCCCGATTGATGAACACAAACGAACACAATTCAATGGCCTGGGAAACACCAGATGATCATATACCAAATCAATACACCAGTATTTGGGATACAAATTGGAGCAATAGAATCTAGACGGAAGAGCAATCAAGACTGGGAACTAGAAGCCAACTAGATTTGGGAACCAGAGAAGAGGGATTGGGGGAAGAGCAGCAGGAGGAAGATAGAGAGCCGTGGCTAAGCCTGAATGTTCTTCGATGCCCTTGTGCGATTGCTCCCCACTGCTTTTGTACTCCACCGACAGCAAAGGCCATTGCACGCCTAGACCCATGGCCCGAAATGCAGGCCCAACGCTAAGCCTATGCCGGTTCATGACATTTTCCCCTCCTTGAGATTCGGCTTGACCCCAAGCCGCTACCATGTAAGCCACCGGGGTCCCATGAAACAAGAAGAAACAAGATGCCCTATTTGAATTGAATGGGGCCTCCACCACGCTTCTGTTGCTCAACATGGAGACACCACTGTGATAGCAGATGAACAACGCCCCTTGTGTCGACTGTGACTTAGCAACTTCTCTGTGCTCCTGGCACACATTTTGCTCTTTGAGGTATCGCCCAACTCCAGTTAAGGTACCACCTGTTCCCATGCCAGAAACAAGGCCATCGATTTTCCCTGATGTGCTCTTCCAGATTTCAGGCCCAGTTGTCTCATACTGAATATTTGGGTTAGCAGGATTTTTGAATTGTTGACAGATGTATGAGTTGGGTGTCTTTGTTGCTATCTCTTCCACCTTTTGGACAGCTCTTTTATTCCTGTGAGTGGGCCACCAGATCGATTCATTTCAAAAGACTTCAATATGATTCTTCTCTCCATACTCATGGGGGCGTGCATTGGGAGGACACGCTCTGCATTCCTTTGCCGTAGCCACGAAGGCCACCCAATACCGTGTTGCCACTAGTAGGTTCAATCACCACTCTTGCTTTTCACAAGAGGTGGCGCTTGGCACTCGCCACCAATAAGAACAACATGCTTCGTGCCGAGACTTGCAATGGGATGAGGGACTCGCATTCCTTCGATTGCATAGCCTCATTAATGAGAAGCAAATCCATCTTCGATCGCTCGGCTTTGTCGAGCCGCACACGGTCTAAAATAAGGGAGGCATTTCTAAGGCGTAAAGTCTTGATCATGGCATCACAAATGGTCGAGGAAACTTCAGATCTCGATAAGAGTTCTAGTGATTCCTAGAATCTGCGCCATGTTACGCTTCAGATTGTGAACTAACTCGAGTAACCCACAACACCGCGGGTCCTCGTCGCATTTCTTTCGCTCGAAGCATGAAGACATCCACTACTACTTCATTCCCAGCCGCTACTCTTACCGAAAGCGACTTCTTTGGGATCTTCGAGCATCTTCATGAGCAAGACAATGTTGTTGTAATTCTTCTCCAGAATGCAAGCTTTAGGGACATGAGACATGATTGTTCTGAAGCAACTGCTAAGCTTCTGAAAGATCGCATTGTTATGAAATGTGTCCTTGGGACTCAAACCAACTCCCATGAACCTGCTCCATGTTGCCTTCAATGATACAACACGATGACGAAATCCTTGCAACAAAAGTTTGATCTTGAATACGACTGCTCCAATCCCATAATGCATAGATGGCCAGTCATCTTCTCTTCTCCCATGCATATGCAAACCTCTCCTACGCCCCCAGATTTTCAGAGTATAGAGCACCACCTCATGAAAGCACTGAGTGTGTGAATGAACTTTCAACCAATTCCAACAAAGGCTCCTGAATTCTCCATGATCCCAGCATTGCAACTCAGCATGTTCTACGGATTTACGCTCCACTAATTTTAACACATTTCTCCAATCATCTCCCACCAGTATTTCTTTCAAGCGATGATCCAGAGCCGCGTCGCCGATGGGGAATGATGATGAGGCCGCGAGAGGTGCTGCAACCTTGGGGGCGAGCAAAGATGTGCCCTTCGACAGTGGCGACGAGGACACGGCTCCGGTGGTCGGGGGCGTGTGACACCCTGATCTTTAGAACCTTTTTGGAAATTTTCAAAATAAAAAGAACCATTTTGTTTTGATGAGAATTCAAAAGCTTAACCTGAAATTTCACAATGGATTTAAATTGACTAACCCAAACTTCAACTAAAAGTCCCTGTTGATTTGTCGAGTTGTTGGAGTTTTGTTGGTTCTCCCTTCTCTGTCCATCTTTTACCCTCCTCTGGCCCAGACCTCCTTGGGGCTGGACCTCCCCATGTCCTCTAGGACCTCCCCTTACTTTTACTAGACCTCTTCATGTCCTCTAGAACATCCCCTTACCTTAATTGGACCTCCCCGCATCCTTCAGGACCTCCCCATGTCCTCTAAGACCTCTCCTTACCTTAATTGGACCTCCCCGTGTCCTTCAGGACCTCTCCATGTCCTCTAGGACCTCCCCTTACTTTTATTGGACCTCCCTGTGTCCTACCGGACCTCCCCAGGTCCTCCAGGATCTCCTCCCTATCTATTTCCACCTCTATCAATTGTGAGTCATTCGATTTGCGTTGGACGGTTTGATCCTAGTGAGACGTTCGGGTGGTCCGAACGTCCCACCTTCTCTGAGCCCTTAGATCTTCGTTGGACGGTCCGATTTGTTGTGGCGTTCGGACGGTCCGAACGTCCCAACCATTTTGGACCACCCGATTTAGTTCTAAGGCTGAGATCCTGCGCTAGTTATGTTGGTCCGAACGTCCCACCCTCCTTGAGCCTTAGATCATTTTGGGCGGTCCGATCGGAATCCAGCGGCCCCGACCTCCTCCTTGCATATCTGGACCGTTAAGACCTCCCCCTTAGAGATCTTAACCGTCCAGACCTCCTCCTTGCATATCTGGACCGTTAAGACCTCCCCCTTGGAGATCTTAACCGTCCAGACCTCCTCCTTGTACATCTGGCCGTCAAGACCTCCCCTTTGGAGATCTTGGCCGTCCAGACCTCCCTTTTTGACAGATCTGACCGTCAGGACCTCCCTTGCGGGTGAGGACCTCCTCCTTGCCCTTGCGGACCTCCTATGGTGCGCTTAATCTTGACCGTTGGACCTCCCCTCTGGAGATCCAACCGTCAGGACCTCCCTTGCGGGTGAGGACCTCCTCCTTGCCCTTGCGGACCTCCTTTGGTGCGCTCAATCTTGGCCGATTGGACCTCCCCTTTGGAGATCCAACCGTTAGGACCTCTCCAGTGGGCGAGGATTTCCCCTTGTTCACCGCAAGACCTCCTTAATGTCTTTGCAGACCTCCTGCTGGTCTTGATCGCCTTGTTGGCGATCCACACACCCATTTTTTTACCTTTGATCGAGTCCTTGGGCAAGAAGTCTTCACCGCATTTAATACATGTTGTATCACATTAAATGCTCCTACCTTTGCAGTACTCATGTCATACCAATTGTCACATTCCTTGCCTACTCCCATCGTCCTATTTACCAACTCTTGTTGACCCTATCCTGGGTCATGTGCATTGGCTTCCACTATATATAGTTTGAGAAGCCCTCCTTTCTCATTTTCTTCTCCATTTCTCCCCTCTGTCTCAACCGAGCATACCTTAGACCTCTTCCACCAAGTCTTTGGACATCCTCTCTTGAGTCCTAAGACCTCTCCAGCGAGCTCCTTGGGCCTCCTCTTGACCTTCCAACCTCTCTGTTGGTTTTATCTTTCAATTTATTTGGAGTTCTTTGGATCTTGTCTGAACTTTGTTTGAGTTATTTGGTTTTCACGTGTAGATTGTCAAGACCGTGGGGAGCCCGAGTTCAGTGAGGGAGAGGGAGTAGCTCAAGACTTTGAGCAAGGCAAGTTACACTCTTGATCATGATGCACCAAATACTTCAAATTACTTATGTCGTTTTCAAAGTTGTATGCATGCTTAATTCACTAAGATATTTCAATGCCTACCCTTAAGTGCATAGTTATGCCTACTGCTTGGTATGACCTCTATCCATGATTGAATCAACCCCATTGTCACCCTAGATAAAACCTGGTTCTTGCAATAGTAAGGACCCATAGCTCTTGAAAAATGAAGGCTTAGTAATGCTTAGACCAAAATCTTGATTTGGGAGTTTTGACCAAAACTATCACTTAATCAAATGATTTGAGCCGTGGCATTGGTGTGCCATGGAGATTTCGGCCATGATATTGGTGTGTCATGGATGTCTTACTTATGGCCATGGCATTGGTGTGCCATGGAGAATTGAAACGCAAATTAATCGAAAAATGGATTTGACTTGGGCGAAGCTGGTTGTTTGGTTGGTGCATGTCTATGCACGGGGGTCATGTGATCCGATGCCCTAGGGTTGAGGTTTGTCGCCCAAGTCGGTTGAGGACCGGTCTTTGAGACACCACTTGCTAAGCCTATAATGGGCTACGCCAAAATTGTGCAACCACATGTCTCCAGTATGGGGTGTGGGGCCTGGCTAACTAATTTGCAAAGCTCCTTCAGGGTTGATCTCATGAGGCGGTGGGTTGTCATGTTACGATCACAGTAGTCCCACCTAGCATAAGAGGGCACCTCAATAACCCTGCGGGTTTGTATCCAAAGAGGGACCTCTAAACCTTAATGTGGGTGGATCATGTGGAGCAATGCATTGTAAAGGCCTTGTCATGTGCTCTAGACCTCTAACCAAAGGAAGTGTGAGGTGGTATCGACGGATGCCAAGCAAACTAGAGAATTCATGTCATGTGGGTAAAGTGTATGTAAGACCCGGGATTAACACTCCCGAATCCTCTGTGCATTTCTGAACTAGTCCCATGATCAGTAGCTAGTTCACACAGTAAACAAATATGGTAACAAAATCATATCACAACTTTATTAATAAATAACAACAGAGTTGATTACAAAGGAGGCTTACAGCCAACAATAAAATAAACACAATGAAGACGAAGAAGATGTAGTAGAGTCCAGCTTAATCGCCACGAGCAATCGATCAGGTAGCGGCCTAGTCGTCGAGATCCACACCAAAGCGAAGTTCTTCTCCTCTCAAATTTGTTTGCATAAAGCAAGTATGAGCACAACTACTGTGCTCGCAAGTTACACCCAATATGGAATTGTAATGCATGCATAAGGTAAACAAAGGACATTGGCGGGGTTATTTTATGAAAGCGGCGAGCTTTTAGTTTAAATAATCATATTAGATTGCAAGGCCATTTTCATACAGTATGTAAAATCATAATTTAAATGACGAATGTATAATGTGGATAACCTCCAAGAAAGGTGATGGATATCCTCCAATCACAATGGCTAACCGCCCGATTTTCCCACAGGACTAACCATCCTGAAAACATCTGTTGAAACCATTTTAAAACCAAAAACAAGTCTAACTCAAAGTGGCTTTGCTAGCATGTCCATGACCGCGGACGCGGCTATTCGAATAGTTTCTACTCTGCAGAGTTTGTACAGCTTTACCCACAAGACACGAATTCTCTAGTTTATCCGGCATATATCTATGCCACCGCTCACTACCTTAGGTAAGCAGTCTAGAGCACGTGACAAGACCTTTACAATGATCTACCTCAAAGTACTCATGCTCGCTAAGGTTTCACTTCCATTGGACTAACCATCCTCCGGGAGCCCCCTCTTGCGCCATGTGGGACTACTGTCTAACCAACACCCACTCATACAACATGGCACGAATATCTAAGAGGTATCCCAAATTAATAAGCCAGTCCCGCCCATACAGACATGTGGTAGTACGTTTTGGCATAGCAAAGGAACGCCAAAGGCGGTCCTTAATTGACTTAGGCGTCTTTCCAATTAAACCACAGGCTTTAATCCTAACCAGATTAAACCTGCGCATAAACTCGCACCCACCTTTCATCCGTTACGCCCAAGTCCAAACCATCTTTATTTTATTTAGTAAAACCACCTTTACAATAACACTATGGTAAAACAATACCATAGGTTCAAGTTTAAACAAATTTGTAATGATTTGGCTAAATCCTCCCAAAATCAAAATCATGGTCTAAGCATTTGCTAAGCATGTGAATAATTTACAAACCAATTTATCTATAGTGACAAAGGGATGACATATCAATATTTAAGATTGGCCATACAATGATAGCTGGAATATCTAATTGTTTAAACAGGAATTTGAAATACTTGGATAAAAGTATGCATGCATTTAATAATTTGAAAACTGAATTTAAATAACTTTAAAATAGTAGGGGCAAAATGATCAAAGTATAACTTGCCTTGCTTGATTAAACGATGTTATCAAACGGCGTCGAAATCCGATCGTCCGAAGTCGTCGAAATCTATACGCGTAAACGATCCGAATTCAAATAATATTCAAATAAAATCCAAATAAAAATCCAAAAATTATAACATAAATACTGGAAGTAGAGAATGAATTTAGATGAATTTAGGAGGAAGAATCAACGGATTTGGAGTTCGTATGACAATGAACGAAATTGTAGAAGTTTAAATCTCAAAAAAACAAAAAGGGATGTATGTGCTTGCATGGCACTGTAGCTTGCCATGCAACGTGAATAGTAACCAAGTGCATGGAGAAATGGCGATGCCGGGCGAGAGGAAAGGAGTGGCGGCCGGCGAAGCACAAAAATGGAATCCCGGGAACTAGACAGACCCAATGGTGGTGGTCGCGTCATCGGCGGAGGTCCGTCTGTGCGGCGCGCAAAATAGTGTCGGATGAATAGTAGCACCGATGAGCCGAGGGTGTTTCAGGGAAAAGGAAGGAGCATCAGCGAGCGCGTTGCGGGCGGTTAACGACGTAGATGATGTCGTCGGGGGATCAACGACGGCACCGGAAATGACGATAGAATGTGGTTGGGCCGTTTGCGGAAAATTTTTGCTGGTGGCGAGATTGAGGGCCGAATTCCAAGGATATGTAGAGGAAGCCGAGGGGCACGCGGCGATATAGTTGGCTCGGCGAGATGACCTTCGATGATGACGCAGTCCGACGGAGAAGACCTTCAGCGAGTGAACATCGGCGTTCCGGGCAAACGGAGAGGATTTAGCGAGTGAGGTTGGCGGCGATTTGAAGATGAAACTGCAGGGAACACAACGCTCATCTCGGTTGGGGTGGAAGACGCACGGTCGGTCGACGGCGGCAACGACGCGCAAAATGGACCAAATAATTAACGAAAATTAAATAAAATCTAAAAATTATGAAATCAATACTAAAAATAGTAGATGAATTTAGATGAATTTAGGTGAAAGAATTGATGGATTTGGAGTTTGCATGTGAGAGCAAGAATTTTCGGAAGAATAAAATTTGTATGTACAAAACTCAAAACATAGACTAAATAAAATGGTATCGTTCATCTTCTTCCTAAGCTTTAACAAAGACAGAAAAAGAAAGAATGGCAGCCGGTGGTAAAGGGAAAGGGAGGGTGGCCGCGAATGGCATAAATGGGTTGCTCACCTTATGACGATGTCAGTAGGAGGTGGCGGCCTGATCGAGATGGCCGGTGGTGGCGACGGCGGCCTCAACAAAGTACTGATGGTGCACAGGCGCAGCTCGTGAAGGTTCCGGCGAAGAGGAGAGTGCACTGTAGAGCACGACGTCGCGATGTTGGCGGTGTGGTTGATGGCGGAGGTGCTCCACTACTTGCGGCGCTAAGCGGCGCATATTGCTGCGGCGTGACGACACAAAACTCAAATTCCGGCGAGCTCACGAGGAGAGGGGAGGATTGGGTGGTGGCATTGGGTTGAGTGAGAAAAGGGCTACCCGGTGCTTCCTTTTATAGGGGCCGGGGATCATTGTAGCAGCGAGGGCAAGGTGGAGACCGTGGCGGCGGTTTGCGAATCGTGGGCGAACTGCCGCCAATATGGGGGAGAGAAGGTGGGGGTTGAGGCGGTTGGGGGCGCCGGGTCGTGGGCTTGACCACGCACGCGCACGTGAGGAGCGGGGGTGGTTGGGGCGGCCGTTTGCGAAGCTTCGCTGCGTGACAATGGCGTCGGGCCGTTTTTGTGCTTTCTGGACAGCTAGAAGAAAAAGGGAGGGGAACGCAAGGGGAGGGTCGGCGGTGGAGATGGCCGGCGGCGAGGTCGGCGGTGGCGGCCGGAGGTGGTGAGGACGTGAGAGGAGGTGGCTAGGCTTTGGTTTGGCCATTGATGCATACGAGCAAAGAACAACAGAGAAAAAGAAGAAACGCTTCGGGAAGGAGCTGTTGGAGGAGAGAGAAAGAATTCAAGGATATAAAGAAGGAAGAGGGTAATAATATCAATTGAGAGAAACACACATGCTGGAAACGCATGCATGGCAACTTGATGTTAAGCGTCTTTGCTGTCGTAGCACTAAAATGAGGGGTGACCGTGTGGGAAGTTGACCCACGGGATAAAAAAATTTAATATATATTTTTGTTATCAGAAAACAACATAAAATCAAATACAATTTTTAGAAGATAGCAAATAGAGTCCAAAAATTCTAGAAAAATTCACAAAAATCTCTAGAATTATTTTGGACTTAATAAAATTATTTCCAACTTAAAGTTGGCTTTTAATTTTGCAAATAAATTATTTTAGCTTTAAAATAATTAGAAAAAGCTTTTAAAATCTCGAAAATTACAGAAATTAATTAATTTTTATTTTCCGAATTTAACTCAAATAAAACTAAAAAAACTTTAATAAATTTTTACTTTTGACTTTTAAAACTTCAGAAATTCAAATAAAGCAATCAAACTCTTTCAAATTTCGAAAATCCAACAAAATAATAACTTTATTAATTTTATTTTGGTAACAAAACTTTGGGATGTTACAGTGTACAACCTCTGCAGAGTGTAAATCTATTCGAATAGCCGTGTCCATGGTCATGGACATGCTGGCAATGTCACTCAAAGTTAGCTCTTGGTTTTGGTTTTCAAAAGATTTTTGAAACTGGTTTTGGTGGTTTAACCAAATTGGGTGTGGGCGGGAAGCCATGTGCAGGAGGGTATCCTTCACCATTTCAATATTGAATGCTATCCAACTGAAAATGGATTTCACAAAAATGAATTTTATCTATTGTAACCTGCCTTGAAACTTAATACTTGTATTTGAAATAAAATTGGCTTTATGCAAATCAACCTTAATATGCTGTCCTTTGATATATCCCTATGCAAGTCATTCATTAATTGACGGGTAATCAAGTAGCACGGTTGTTGTGCTCACTCTTGCTTGATTCATGAATTGAGCAGATGATGACTCCTATGATGATGAAGATGATCAGCTCAATTAGGCTGCGCCCTCCAACCAGTCACCGGTGGTATAATGGGTGGACCATGTCTTTTGGTTTTCCGCTGCGTTTGTGTGCTCTCGGTTGCTGGAGCTTGTAAGCAACCTTTGTAATCAAACCTCCTTTTGTTGTTAATAAAGTTCTATGGATGCTTTTGTTGTCACTTGCTTGCTGTGAGAACTGGTCGATGATCCTTGGGGACCAGTTTGGATCGCAGTGGATTTCAGGCTCATCCTCAAGCCTCACGACCTCCTCGGGTTGGCTCCTTTCGGACCTCTCCGAGTAGCGAGTGGAGTTTGAGGAGGTCTGAGGTCCAACGACCTCCTCAAGGTCAGGACCCCAGACCTCCGAGAGGTTCTATCAGACCTCTCGGGAGGTCCGAGGTCCATCCGGATGTCCTCTCGGGGCGCCCCGGGGTTCTTTGACCTCCCAGAGGTCCCGAGGACCTCGAGTGGTGTGCCTGGCCGGGTCGTGGCGGTATTTGGGGTAAGCACGTCGACATCGTGGTTGGAGCACATTATCGAACAGGCAGAGGGCATCGTAGTGGTGAGGTTGGTGGAGTCGATGGTGGCGGCGGAAATGGGGGTCGAGTCGACGGTGACTAGCGCAGCTGGCTTGGTCTCCATCTTGACCTCTGGACGGATGGGCTTCATCTCCCCCACCGAGGCCTGGATGGCCTCGCACTGGATTTGCAACTGCTTGATCAACTCGCCTCGCTCTAAGATCACCTGGGTCAGCTTCTCGAGTTGTTGCTCCATCTCGATTGCCGTGTGCTGGATTGATAGCTTGCACGCTGCGAATCGGAATGGCTCTGATACCAATTGTCACGGTCTCGATTGATGAACACAAACAAACACAATTCAATAGCCTGGGAAACACCAGATGATCATATACCAAATCAATACACCAGTATTTGGGGATACAAATTGGAGCAATAGAATCTAGACAGGGAAGAGCAATCAAGACTGGGAACTAGAAGCCAACTAGATTTGGGAACCAGAGAAGAGGGATTGGGGGAAGAGCAGCAGGAGGAAGATAGAGAGCTGTGGCTAAGCCTGAATGTTCTTCGATGCCCTTGTGCGATTGCTCCCCACTGCTTTTGTACTCCACCGACAGCAAAGGCCATTGCACGCCTAGACCCATGGCCCGAGATGTAGGGCCAATGCCAAGCCTATGCCGGTTCATGACACTGCCGTCCCAAATCTCCGCTGGTGAGTGATGCAGGCAAAGAAGCTGACGCTAGTGTAGACGGTGGCGGCTGCAGGAGTCTTCTCCGACATCTCCTTCTGGTAACATCCATGTCAGACCCAACGCAATCCTTCAATCAATTCCATCGAATATCGGAAGCAATTAAAGAATTGATAAAAGAAATTGAACAATAGACTAGGGCAAGAACGAGCTTGGGGAATAATTTCTCAGTTTGTATATATATTCTTTCCCTATTTTCTTCTCGGCTTATATACCGCCGGATCGGATTCCATCTCAACGAATTAGCGCTGGAAGGAAACAGAGTGAAATCTGTTTTACAGAGTTTGTTTATAGTGAATAGTAAATACGAAAAGTTTCTACAGTCGTCTGACATGATGAAGAGGTATGATGTAGTCGTAGCCGTTGGATCTTCGAGGTATGATGTAGTCGTAGCCGACGTGGTGAAGAGGTATGATGTAGTCGTAGCCGTTGGATCTTCTTGATACTAATGTCATCGCACCGTTCTTCAGAGTTTCAAACACATTCAAGTCTTCAGAACATCAAAGTCTGACATTCCCTCCTTTTTGAATTACTCCTTGTCCTTAAGGTTGAAAAGATGGAAACGTCGCATGGATAAAAGTAGCATATTCCCATGTAGAATCATCGGGAGGTAAATTGTGCCACTGGATTAACCACTGAACCACATGAAGATTGTTCCTTGGTATGACTCTCCTCTGCAGAATAGCTAATGGTTCAGATTTGATTTTGCCATCCTCATCGATCAGTGGCAAGTTTGAAAATGGAATAGCCTTCTCACCCAAGTGTTTCTTAAGTTGACTCACATGGAAGACCACATGGATTGCTGCTCCTTCTGGCAGTAACAACCTATAGGTTGCTTTTCCAATTCTTTCCATCGCCCTATAAGGACCATAGTACTTTGCAGTCAATTTGAGAGATTGTCTCAAGCCCAATGTCATTTGTCTGTATGGCTGCATCTTCAGGTAGATCATGTCTCCAACCTGAAATTCCCTCGCAGTTCTTTTCAAATCGGCAAAATGATTGATTCTGCCTTGAGATGCACACATATTTTCTTTCAACTGCTTGAGCATGTTTCTTTTTTCAGCTAACATTCCCTGCACTTGAGGAGTGACTAAGCTTGGAATTGCCATTTCATTTATCTGAGGTGGAGGAAACCCATACAAAGCCTAGAATGGTGTAGTTTTAAGTGATGTGCGGTAAGATGAGCTGTACCACCACTCTGCTAAAGCAAGCCACTCCATCCATCTCTTAGGTGCCTGAAAAGCCATACACCTCAGATAAACCTCAAGACATTGGTTAACACTATCAGTTCGCCCATTAGTTTGAGGGTGGCATGCTGTGCTTAGCCTGATTTGGACTTGTACTGACCTGAATAGCTCTTGCCATAATTTGCTTGTGAAGATCATGTCTCTATCAGTCACAATTACTGAAGGTAGTCCATGCAATTTATAAATGTTGCCCATGAAAAGATTATAGGAACACGGGTAGGCTACGATAGTACAAAACAAAAATTTACCGTGCAACCAAGGAACCTCCGCTAATAATAGATCACGAGATTACCACTAGACGCACCGACTCGTAGCGAAAGTAGAGTCGATGTAGCAAGTTGATGCAGTAGTAGTCGTACTCGCCGCACGTCTTGGCCTCCTGCTCCTAAGATCGCCACGAGTTGCAGATCGTCCTAGTGCTGATGCTTCGCAACAACACCTCCAAGGTATCCACACATACGGGGCAAGAACACCACGCGTTGGAGTGCTAGCGCTGACGGCGTGGTTGAGGAAGGCGTGGCTATTAAGGTTTCAGGAATTCTTCCGAGAGGATTGATTCATCCTTACCCCATGCCACCGCCCCTCGATATATATAGGCATCCATGACGGGTCTCAAACTTAAGGCCCGTTAGGAACTCGTAGACTACCAGAATTCAGATCACCATCCAAATCAAATCCCAACTCTTTAAGTGTGTGACCCTATAGGTTCATATGTGATCGGTTGTGATTCGAAAACCCTTTTCGACTATGAGTCATTAGCGGTACCTAGCAGCACATAACGATTCTCGAACACACATAGAATATATCGGACGAACCTTAATGCAATATGATCTATGACTAGGTTTTTATCACTTACGAATAGCTCATAACTCCTTACGACCAGTTGGTGATTATATTCTCCCCACGACCACCCAGGATGTCTTCCAGGACCACCCAAGAGGTCTTCCACATGTGGAGAATAGATATCAGCTGTACGACCTGTTTGTGTATTATCCCTTTGCCTCACGACATCTGGTTGAACTCCAGGTGAGATTATGTCATCCATGGACTATTCAATACTTTCTCGATCAAGTGTCAAATAACTTTATGTGGTTGACACTTCGACCACTAGTGGTATGGCCATGCTCTTTCCTTATTCAACTACAACGAGGGGCCCAGAGACATATCTTCTGTTATGTTAGGAAGGGCAAATCACATATCCGATCAGTTACATTCCTTCCTATGTTTCATAGCATACCCGAAAGCTACCTTTATAACTACCCAGTTACGGTGTAGCGTTTGGCAACCCCTAAGAGTGCTATTACACATGTAGAAAACCATGCTAATCTCAGGTCTAAGGATTATACATCATCATTGCTTGAGACCAACTGCTGACACACGAAATCATAACAATCTCAACAACATCTCAAGGTGGGTCTTATCCAACACCATGTTCTCTAACATGTGTCCATATTATTGGTTTGATATCTCCATATCTATGACTCGTGAAACATAGTCATCAACCAATACATATGCTAGTCTATTCATATGTGTCCTCATGTGTTTCCGACCAGGGAACGTTTAAGAATAATCACCGCATAAATATAGAGTTTCACAATCAAGTCACATACTTGATAATAAATATTATCGATATTATTCTGGGAATAAGATAACATATTATCTAATGTCATGAACATAATGAAATATAATCATCTCTATGATTGCCTTTAGGGCATATTTCCAACAAAGATCTACCACTTGGACTACTATATAAGGATGAGACAAAGCAATGAAGTGGGAGTATTTAGTCATCCTATCCACTACCACCAGGATGACAACTTTTCCTTTTGATTTTGGTAATCCCTCCACAAAATCCATGGAAATATGGGTCCAAGCCATGTTAGGTACAAATAAGGGCTCCAAAAGTCCAGTGTATGGTTTGTTCTCAGCCTTTGCTCTTTGGCATACTGCACATTCAAATATGAACTTGTCTACTTGATTTTTCATCCTGACCAGTAAAATAACATTTTAATCCTTTCGTAAGATGTTCTCATTCCAGAATGTCCACCTAGTGCTGAAGCATGAAAACATTCAATCAGTTGTGGTTGTGTGCCTCCAGATTTGCCCACATAAATCATTCCTTTATACCTCAGTATCCCAAAATGCAAGGTATACAATGAATTTGGTTCTTGTGTCAAGCTTAGCTGTTCTAAGAGTTGTTTACAGTGTTCATCTCTTTCATAACTTATTTCCACCTCCTCCACCCATATGGGCACAACTGATGTCACAATAGCCATACAAGTATGTACCCTTCTTGATAGTGCATCAGCAGCTATATTCTCTTTGCCCTTCTTATATTCAATGGAATAGCTATACTCCAATAACTTTAGCATAAGTTTATGTTGAATATCATCAATCAACCTCTGATCAATCATATATTTTAAGCTTTTCTGATCAGTTTTGATTACAAAGTGGGTTCCTAGTAAATAGTGTCTCCATTTCCTAAGAGCTTCCAGGATGTCCAAGGCCTCTTTATCATATGTGGATAAGACAACAGATTTGATCCCCAATGTTTTACTCATATAAGCAATTGGTCTCTTGTCTTGCATTAACACTACTCCTACTCCACTCCCACTAGCATCAGTTTTCAACACAAAGGATTTGGTGAAGTCTGGTAGAGCCAAGACTGGAGCACTGCTCATAAATGGTCTTTAATTGGTTAAAGTCCTCTGTTTGCTTCTCTCCCCAGCAGAAAGCATTCTTCTTGAGCATGTCATGCATGGGTCTGCATATCTGTCCATAGCCTTTAATAAACCTCCTATAATATCCAGTGAGCCCTAGGAACCCTCTGAGTTGTGTGAGGTTTTCTGGAATTGGCCATTCCAACATATCCTTCACCTTGTTGGGATCAGTAGCAACTCCATGACCTGAGATTATGTTGCCTAGATATTCTACTTGTGACACAGCAAAAGTACACTTGCTCATTTTAGCATACAACTGGTTTCTCTTTAATACTTCTAGCACCTTCCTCACATGTATATGATGATCTCCCACTGAATTACTATAAACCAAGATGTCATAAAAAAAAACTAGCACAAACCTTCTCATATACTCAGCAAAAAGGTTGTTCATCAAAGCCTGAAAAGTGGCAGGTGCATTTGACAACCCAAAGGGCATGACCAAATATTCATAATGGCCACAGTGTGTTCTGAAGGCAGTTTTAAACACATCCGCTTCTCTCATCCTGATTTGGTGATAGCCAGCTCTCAAATCCAACTTAGTGAAGACTTTAGCCCCATTCAACTCATCTAACAGATCATCAATGACTGGGATTGGAAATTTATTCTTCTGGGTGATTTTGTTGAGTCATCGGTAGTCCACACACATCCTCCAAGAACCATATTTCTTCCTAACTAGTATAGCTGGTGAGGAATATTGACTTACACTGGGCTTAATCCATGAATTTTGTAACATCTGTTGTACTTGGAGCTCACTCTCATCCTTCTATTTATGGGGCATTCTATAAGGTCTTATGTTTGGTGGTTCAGCTCCCTGAGTTAAAGGTATGGCATGGTCACAACCTCTAGTCGATGGCAATTCCTTGGGTTCAGCAAACACTTTTGTATACCCCTTGATTATCTTCTGTACATCCATCAATTGGCATTTACTTTGATCCTCAGGAGGGGTCATGTGTTGAGTTGCAACACAAAACACATTGCCCCTTTGCTCAAAACCTTTTCTACTTCAGTAGCATCAATGATACAATGTTGGCATGGCATAGTATGATCAGAAAATTGAACCTTCCCGTGGACATTCTTGACAATTGATAATCTTCTTGACTTCAGATCTAGTTCTACTGGACTGTGCTTATAGATCCAATCACACCCCAAAATCAGGTCATAAGCTTTGAATTCTAACAGTTTAAAATGATCACTAAACTCCTCTCCTTGGGACTCATATTGACACTGCCTCACATGAGCTTTGGAAATGAGCTCTCCTCCACCAGCCACCTTAACAGACTTTCCAATATTGGTACCAATATCACAGTTGGCTTTAGTTGCAAAAGCACTACTCATAAAGCTATCAGTATGTAACATCTTGAATTTCTAAATCCTTTTCAAATGTGTAAAATAAATTGACACTATTGTATTTTAATAAAAGTTCCGAGTTGGTTCGTTTGGAGAGGTTGAACTGTTGAGATTTTCTTTTGGTATGCTATGTAGACCTTTCCCTAGCATACCTCCTGTGGATATGTGGGTTTAGACCTCCTCTGCGGCCTAGACCCCATTAGTGACACATGAGGCTAAGCCTCCCCTGAGGCTTGGATCTTTCCTTACTGGACGTAATCCTACGTCCGGGCTTGTTCTTTTGACTTTGGTCATTTAGATCTCTTTGTTGGTTTGAATCTCTTAATGTTCAAACCTCTTTTCTGCTCGCACTTCTCTTAAGTCTAGACCTCTTGTCATCTGGGCACTTTTTAATGCCTGCACCTCCTTTCATTTGGACCTCCATGTGTTCCAATGAACTTCTTGTATGTCTTGGACCTCCGAGTTCATATGAACCACCTCGACATTTCTTCCCGTCCAAAGGACTTTACGTGGGTTCATCTTGACCTTACCTCATCGGAGTGAAGATCTTCCTTGAGTTACTTGGACGTTCGCGTTTCCATTTGGAACCACTCCGCATGGACCTCTCTGTCAGATTTGATCTGGCGGTCCGCACCTCCTCCCATTTCCAATCCAAGGGTCTAGACCTCCTCATGCGTTATGTTCCTCCGCGGACCTCATCTCAAGACGTTGATCTTGGCCGTGGACCTCCCTTTGGAGATCCAACCGCCTGCACCTCAATTCACTTTTAATCTCAACCACAGACCTCCTTAGAAGTTCCTTGGACCTCTGTCCAAGACCTTCCTGTGGCTTTTAGAGAGCGGCTTGGGACCTCCTCGCGGACCTCCTTTAATGAGATCTCACCGTCGATCTCCTTTGTTGATCCCGACCGTCGGGACCTCCCCATGTCCGCACTTCTTTTGCATGTTTGGACCTCCTTGACCTTTAGACCTCCTCGAGGACCTATATTGTGGGTCAAGACCTCCCATTTTTGACCCGATTGTTCCTATATTGATGGCCCCACTTGACATTCCGGTCCATTCTCATTTCTCCGCCACGTAAATATCTTGGGGCATTTAATGCGTGTCTTGTCACATTAAATGCATGCGCATCCGTGGTGTTTACTTTGAATTGGGTCACTTAATTGTACTCTGACATACTTCTTTGTTCCTTCCCATAGCATCATACGTGTCCTTCTCGTACCTTTTGTCCAGTGGCGGTGACATCCGCCTCGCCACTCACCTACCCTTAACCCATTTCTATACTTATCCTCGGACTCGTGTATTTCTAGTTTTCTTCACCACTTTGACTACAACTTGTCTAAGAAATTTCACCACTCCACCTTCTCCATTTTCACCCTCTCGGCTTTGGATCAGAGGCTTTCCCGGGAGAGCTTGGTTCTTACGACCTCCCCTTTCATCCATAGCTTCTGGTCCTCGGTAAGTTCTTTGATGATCTCCTCCACTCTTGAGTTCACCACTACACCGAAGCTGGTCATGTCCTTCACAGACCTTCTCGTGCACTTCTTTTGGGATTTCTATGGTGCTCGGGTGAGGACCTCCTCTCTGGACCTTGCGCAAGCGCCATTGTCTCAGGACCTCTCTGCCGCAGCTTAGGTCATACCTTTGGGGCCTTTTTCTAAAGACCTCCTTCTCCTCTGGTGAGTTAGACCTTCTCCAAAAGAACCTAATCTAAATGCAATATTCTTTTTGTTAATTGGGTTTTTGAGATTTCTCTGGAGTTCTCTTGATTCTTTATTTGGATCTTTGTTGGATCTTCATTTGAGCCTTCTTTGAAACTGCCCTCTTATACTTGTAGACTGTGAAGACTCTAGAAAGTCTGAGGATTCCAAGAGGAGGAATCTCAAAGTAGTGAGCAAGGCAAGTTGCATTCTTGAACATATTGCACCCAAGGATATCAAATTAATTATGTCTTGTTTTAAAATGTATTGCATGCCTATTTCTATCAAGTTAGTTCAATACCAGTTTTAACTTCATAGTTATACCCATTTCCTTTGTATGACTACTGTTGACTTTGGACAGCACTTATTGTCACCATTAGGTCAAGCTTGGCTAATGCAGTAGTATGAGCCAAGAACATTTGAAAAACATATGCTTAGTCATGCCTAGACCAAAAATTATTGATTTGGGGAAATCTTTACCAAAAGGACCAAATAATGTTTAAAAATGTTTTGACCATGACATTGGGTTGTCATGGGAATATGAAAATGTTGCTGGGAAAGCAAAGAAAATAAAATGGATTAGACTGGGGCAAAATGGTTAGCTTGGTTGGTGCAAGTTTATGCACGGGATCGTGCCTTTATGGTAGATCGATGCCCTTGGGTTTGTGAAAGTTGCCCTAGTCATATGAGGACCGGTCTTTGAGCGACCAATGCCATGCCTATAATGGGCTATGCCATAATCGTGCAACCACATGTCTCCAGAATGGGGTGTGGGACCTGGCTGAGTAATTTGCAAAACTCTACCACATGCTGCTCCATTGGAGGTGTGGGAGGTCTTGTTTGGCTAATGGTCTTTTATGACCTACGGTTCCCACTGGTGCAAGAGGGGGCTTTCCGCCGGATTGCGATCCACAGGAAGGTGAAACCTTAGCAAGGAAAGGCTGTGGTGGAGCAATGCATTGTAAAGGCCTTGTCTTGAGCTCTAGATCTCTTACCTTTGGTAGTGAGAGGTGGCATTGACGAATGCCGGACAAACTAGAGTACTCAAGTCGTGTGGGTAAAGTGCACAACCTCTGCAGAGTTAAATCTATTCGAATAGCCGTGTCCACGGTCAAGGACATGCTGGCAAAGGCCACTTGGAGTTAGATGTTGATTTTGGGGTTTTCCAAAAGATTTACCAAATCTGATTTTGGGATTTTATCCCATGGGTTTGGGCTAGGAGCCAAATGCCAGGAGGGTATCCTTCACAAATTTATGCTGATTGATATCCAACTGAAAAATTGTTTTGATTTAAAGAATTTTTATTTGACAAAAGACCTGCTTTGGAACACAATTATGGTAATTAAAAGAAAATTGGCTTTGTGCAAGATCACCATACTATGCCATCCTTTGTTTATCCATTTATGTATGTCATATTGTTATTCCACGGGTGTAACTTGCGAGCACAGTGGTAGTGCTCACTCTTGCTCATTACAATCTTTGCCAGGAGAAGACATTGATAGCGAAGAAGACCAGAGCAGCTAGGTTATGCCCTCCAGTCAGCTGCCTGTGGCGTGTTGATGGACCCTTTTGATTTCTTTTGTTTTCATGTATTTATGTTTGGCCCAAGGCCACCTTGTAAACAACCTTGTAAATGTTTTGCTTATATAAAGGTGTGTTCTGGATGTCACCACCATTGTGTATATGCTGTGAAGAGCTAGCCATGATCCTTGGGACTAGCTCAAGTTTCACAGAGGACCTTGGAGCAGGCTCGGTCCACCATGTCCTCATGAAGGGATGAACATGTGGGGTTCTGGAGTGGTCCCAGACCTCCACGACCTCCTCTAGAGGGTTGTGGGAGGTCTTGGTACGCCCTCGGACCTCCTCGTTTGTTTCTACGTGGGGACATAGCAGGCCGTGGGTGCTCCTCGGTTCAAAGACTCTCTCTCGGGTCATGTTCTCCTGGACCTCCAGGAGGTCTTGCTGGACCTCCTGGGTGGTCTTGGTGGACTGTCCGAGAGGTCCTTTATGGACCTCCTGGGAGGTCCTGATGGACTTTCCAGAGGTCCTGGAGGATCTCTCGGGTGCCCTAGGATTGGGTCGTCACACAGTACTTCCACTGTCGATCAGAGCAACACCATGTTTCCCATTCACCTTAATTAACAGGGAGAAAGTGGACACTGATGGTGTACCTTGAAATGCATTGGAAGATATCATCATGACTTCTCCTCCTTGAGGACTGATTGGTGGAGTTTCAAATGTCTCATTGGGTTTGTCCTCGGGTTCTTCAGGTTCATTGTTAATTTCTTCCTCCTCTTCTCCAACCGACAACAAGTGTAACATCCCTGCTTTTACCTTACAGTTGTGTTGTGGTGTCCATTTCTCCTCACAATACCAATATTTTCCAGGATCCTTATTACCTTTCCAATCTTGAATCCCTCTACTTGACTGGCCAACACTTCTCTTCTCTACACTTTGGTTGCTCTGCCCTATGTTTTTGGACTGGTTTCCTTTGTTAGGTGGTCCCCAATTCTCATACTTCTTGATGGTCACCGCTTGTTTTAAATTTCTGGCAATTTTATAGACCTAGCATAAGTTTTTCAGTGGAAAATTCTTTACATGATGCTTGATTGAGTGCTTGAGCCCTTTCACACAACACTTAATAAAATAATCTTCCTGGAACTCTGGATGCTCATTCCTCAGCAATGCCATGGGTTCTTCAAACTTATCAGTATAAGCAGATTCAGTATCTGCTTTACAAAATGGAAATTGTCCAACAAATCAATTCCATTTTTATTCTCAAAATGGTCGCATATCAGTTTGCACAAATCAGACCAATCAAATTGTTCCATAGGTAACCTGCTTCCTCTGAGCCACCCATCTGCTCGATCTACCATGATGAGGAAGTTGGGTCCCGATCTTTCGATAGGATGGTAACTTCGATTTGGAGGAGAACGACTTTGACGACGCAGGCTTCTAACCGATCACGACCAGAACATCAAGCAATTGCTAAACCACACTCCAAGTCGTTATCAACCGTACCAAGAACGCGGTTGACCTGACCACGAAGGTCTATTCCTGCATGCAATCGAAGAACACGCAAGAACAAGATAATAAGCAATCTGAAATTACAAATAGGATGGAAATATTTGATAAAGTTGGGATTCTGAAGCGGTATTATGGTTGGTCTAATCGACACAAGCCAATACACGAAGTTGCAATGAAGCTAACTTTTAACTTAACAAAATCCAAGAAAACTAGAGGGGTGCGATTATTTTGGTGATTGCGGTGCGCATAGAAGGAATTTGGAGGTGAGGCTGGATCCGTTAGAAAGAGGACGAGATAAGCTTTCCATCAAATACTCGTGGAGCTCAATCGGGCTTCGTATGTGAAATTTATGCATATTTGAAGTCGGTGCTGTCTCTGGAGTCCGAATTAGATTCCAGAACGTGTCCAGCTTAAACTCTTGCTTGGTACGTGGAGTAGCGGTCATATCCAGAGGGTTGATATCCTCATCTTACCATATACAGGGAGGCTAAATCTACCCATTCTTCATAAGGTATTCTTGCCAGATCAAAAAATTTCTCACTCTGCCTGATACACCTCATTAGATTCTTACCATTGAAAATAGAAAATTCATATTTAGGTCCCCTCGAAAGTGCATTTGAACAATACCTCTTTTGTCTGTCGCCTATATGATAATAGTACCTTCCTTCTTCTAATTCTTCCTCTCTATCATCTGGCTTATAATATCTTGGTCCTCTAACTAGTAGAGTATAAGGAGGTGAGTGGTACCTATGAATTGTTGGAGGTGCTATAGATTGCTGAAAATGAGAAGTAAACCCTCCGATCTGACCAACATTAGAGCCAAATTCAGAACTCAATTTGTGCATCTCTGTTGCTAGTTCAACGTGGCGTAGTTGCTGCTCCCGTTCTTGACGATGCAATATATCCACTTCAAGCCCTCTTTTGTTCTGAGCTTCAACTTCAGCCAAGGCTTTTCTCTACGCCTCTATTGCCGCTGCAGATCCTTCGCTTGGTGGATTCATTTTCTGATCCAACTTCTGTGATAATCATTGGATCGCTTCGAGGACTCCCTTCATCAGCTGATCAAGCCTCGCCACTTGGCCCAGCATCTCAGTTCTGAGGCTCATCACCTCTTATCGTACATCCAGTCCTTCAAGAACATCCCTAACTTCCTTAGGTGGATTTTTCCTGGGAACCAGTACACTCTTGGTGTCAAGGTTTTGGAGATTTTACAAGGCCGAAACCAAAACCCACTCCTTACACCAGATCTATGCCAAGAACCGTAAGGCTCTGATACATTTTTCAGACCCAGCGCAATTCTTCAATCAATTCTACCGAAGATCGAAAGCAATCAAAGAATTGATAAAAGAAATTGAACAACAGACTAGGGCAAGAACAAGTTTAGGGAATAATTTCTCGGTCTGTATATATATTTTTCCTTATTTTTTTCTCGGCTTATATACCACCAGATCGGATTCCTTCTCAACGAATTAGCACCGAAAGAAATAGAGTGAAATCTGTTTTACCGAGTCTGTTTCAAATGAATAGTAAATACAAAAAATTTCTACCGTCGACTGACGTGATGGAGAGATATGATGTAGTCGTAACTGTTGGATCTTTGAGGTATGATATAGTTGTAGCCAACGTGATAAAAAGGTATGATATAGTCGTAGCTGTTAAATCTTCGAGATATAATGTAGTCGTAACAGTTGAATCTTCTTGATACTAATGCCATCGTACCACTCTTCAGAGTTTCAAACACATTCGAGTCTTCGGATCATCACTCTCACAATCCATAACCTGGTACGATCTTCTAGTATCCCCCAGCCAAATCTATGTATATGTTTATCGCGTTTTAGATTCTTGTGCTGCAGGTACGGCTTCGTGTTTGGGACGGAGTCCGCCGGCGTGAGCTTGGTGGCATCATCGACGACCTCCGCCGCAGCAGCCCCACGGCCACCTCTACTGCTTCCCCCGACTCCCACGCTCATTCCAAACCCTAGCTTGGTATGCTATTTTTCTTCCATTGAGAGGGGTTTGGTAGTTAGACGGCGCAAATGACTATAGTTATTCGTGTACTATGCCAGCGTCTATTTAAACTGAAGAAAAAAAAACAAGGTAAAGAGATGCTTCCCAGTGAATGCTTTTTTATGAATAATGAGTGATGCGTCAAACCAATTTTGGCTCAACTTAAGTATTTAACAATGTATATGCTTGGATGCAAACACATTGTTGTGTAGTACTACTTCAAAAGAAGGGGGAAATAATAAAACTTGACATGTCTCTTGAGGTGTGCAAGAGAAACCAGTTTTTGGTTGGCCCCTTGTCTCCTTCTGAAAACCATGGCTTGCAAGATTCCTTGGGACAGTGCCTCCTTCAGTAACCAGTCAGTTATGGTTGGTGATCGGTTGGAGTCTAGTATTGGCCATCAAACAATATCTGATTTCATACTGATTTTAACGACTTGTTTGCAGCATTTGCAAGGGGGGTAGAGGAGGCTACAAGCAGAAAAAGATACCTTTGTGTTTTATATTGCTGCAGAGAGCTAAATTTGTTTGACAATGTTAAATGCAGGGAAAATTAAGTTTTGGCAGAAGGGTGTTGTTTAGGATAAGCATGGGAATACATATATTTAGAAATTGGGAGGAGGGTTAGAACAAGGTGGATGTTTGGTATAGATGTTCTTTCATTAACTAGGAACTCAAAGCCTCGACTTCTAACAACAGCTGTATGGTAACCAAAGAGCTAAGGTGGCTGGTGGTGATGAGGGCTAGGACATTTGGTGTTAGCATAATTGTATTTTTTATGGAATGTTTGAATTATAAAAGTTATTGAGGACATTCAATGCTCATTATGTTAGGTTATTCCAGCGTATCCATTTTGCGATGATGATTTTCTTGTACAAGTTGTACAAATTAGTCAAGTTAACAAGAGTTTACAAAAAGACTTATGTGGTGTTTTTTTTTATGTTTACAGATCCTGCTCTGCAATGTCAAGAACAAGAATGGATGTTCATCATCAATGACAAGGTTAGCTCTTAGAAAAGTTTACCGAGTAGGAACATTGTCAGATAAAAATCTAGGCAGTGTTTTACTACTCATGCTCTTCAAATTTATGCAAATGATTTATAATAGACTTTGATATGTGTTGTTAATACCTTTTCTTTACCGGGATAACAATGTTGTACGGCTGATAATGATCGGATTTTCATGCCATGAATTTGTTGAACTCCTGGCTCTAATCATAAGGGCCATCTCTTTTGCTGAAAAACTTGAAGGAATTACGCTGTTATGGTGCGTTTTTTCTGTTTCCGTGAAGTTTCATTTGTTTTTGGCTGCCTACACAAGCAAGGATGATTTTAGTATGAACTACAAACAAAACATCTGTAGGTTGAGAGAGATCTTGCAAATATCTGTAGTCCTTTTCTGTTTCCAATGGGCGGAGACACTTTATTATGCAGATGTCTTGTTCAGCACAATAATTCCTTCTTGCAAGTCAGTTTTTTTTGTGCAGCTGGTGGAGCTTGGAAGTTTCGTTTTAATGCTTATTCCTTTTGTACCTTTTGGCACATTTCTTGCTGAGCTGTTTTGCGCGTGTGTTCAAGCATGAGTGAGTTGGACATGTTGTACGATGTCAGTGGCACAAACATAAGAGATATAGCGGATACTGGTAGGATCTGGACCGTTGGCCGCAGATCGATCAGCGGTGTTAGCGGCTAGCCCACTAGGAGGTGGTAAGAGGAACAGATGCTTAGGGTCCTGCTAAAAGGACCTTTCAGTCTCGTATGTGAGCTACCTTCTAATGAAACCTCTAGGGTCGTATGATTTTTCAGTGAAGGAAACATTTAGTTCCTTCAAATTTCCTGCTTCCAAACCTGGCCTTAAGGTTAGAAAATGTAATACAAACAGGGGGTGAAGACGTGAAGTATCTATATTGTTTATTCACTTTGGTCTCTAGATTCATATGAAGTATGAACACTAAGAAAAAAAAGACCATTTTGCAGCAATTCCAACCACAGAACTCAGTTTACCTTGTGCTTCCTTGACAATTCAATGATCTGATTAGATGCACTTCTGAACAAAATCAAAGCAGCAGGACATGTCTGAAATCTGAAATCGACCACTCTGACTGAATGGATTGGTTCTCATCGCCATCTTTCACTCTGGGATTGGAGAGGATCAATACAGGGTCAGATTTGGATAGATTGCTACGAAATAGAGCAATCTCGTGTTCCTTTCTTACTTGTTGTTTTTGGCATGCCCTCTCATGATCCTGAATGCGCATGATTGTGTCGCTCTATTTTTATTTTTTCTTTCTTTCTCTGTTGTCAATATGTGTTTTTTACTCGATCTGTATACTGTGTTTATGTGTTACCATGTGGTTTGGAAAATCTTGCACATGAGATTCTCCTCATACTCCTCTTAAATGACCTCTCGGCAATGTTATGTTAGGAGCTGGATTTTTGTTAACAAGTACACTAACAAGGAGAGATGTATGTTGAAGTTAGATAAATTACAAATAGGATTCTAATAGAATTTTATTTTTCTCTGTTTTCAATTTGTGTTTTTTATTCGATCTGTATGCCGTGTTACCATATGGTTTGAAAAATCTTGCACATGAGGGTCTCCTCATAGTCTCATACACCCTCTTAAATGACCTCTCCGCACATGTTATGTTAGGAGCTGGATTTTTGTCAACAAGTACACTAACAAGGAGAGTGATGTATGTTGAAGTTAGATAAACTACAAATAAGATTCTAATTGAAATTTATTTGTACAGAAGAGGGACCATACTATCTAAGAGCATGTACAATGGGTTTATGTCAACCGTTTATAGTCATTGCCACGTAGGATTTTTGCTGCTATAGATGAAAGAGAATAGAGAGAGAGAAAGATGATGTCTACAATTCTGTAGCCGACTATAGCACAAGAAATAAGAAAAACATTAAAATAATGTGTGTTCTATAAAGACAACTAAAAAGACAAGATGGCAAATGCAGACTCAAAGATATGAAATTGTCTTTAGTCTTTGTCTAAAGGTGATATGGAGAGTTCTTATAGGCAGCGAACACTGCATTGTACATGCCCTAAAGTTTCTAGCTCTTCAATATTAGTACTAGTAGAAGTGTAGAACGAATTTTTTTCACAATAATTCATTTTTTATTATTAATTACAACATTATACTGCGATAATAATTTTTTATAGAAATATACTCATGTCGCCAAACCGTTAGGCGACTAGCTCCAATAGAGTTCAATCGGTTGAGCGATCGGCTCAATAGCTCAACCGCTGAGCGATGGGACACTTGTTCTTTCAACGGTTGGTCTTAGTGTGCATTTCACTCATCTAAATTGGACATGCATTGTGCTCGTTAGGCGACTAGTGTCCCGTCGCTCAACGGTTGAAGCGATCGGCCCAAATACCAACGGTTCGGCGACAGGAGTATATTTCTGTAAAAAATATTTTTGCAGGTATAATGTTGTAATTAATAATAAAAAATGGATTATTTGAAAAAAAAAATCAGTGTAGAACCTTAGAATGTGACTGCCACCGAGTGGAGAGCTCTCACAAGTCCCTCTCTTGAGGTGGTAAGCAAAGCCAACCAAAGATCAACCACTTCATGAGAGAAGGTTAAAATAATGATCACATTGCTATCAAGTAGAGGAATCTCTCGCCTTTCTTTCTAGTTTCTCTCTCTACTGATGTGCACTCTCACTCCTCTCCTTTGCAAGCACATGTTCCAACCTTGATAGGCTCCCTTGTCCTTCTCATGGTGGTGAGCCAGAGGTCAGGGAGGGCCCATGGCCTTGCCCTTTTCTTGCGGTCACACTCCAGCTCTTGGAATATCTTCAGTGGCATGGCACTACGCATTATTCGATCCCGTGTTAAACTTGTTAATGACCCATGGATTTTTAATCTAAATCCCAGAAGCATCCATGATACCATGACGGATTCTCGTACCTTGTATCGACTTTAGGGCCTTATAATTGTGGCCTCTTCCTTGATATTTTCGTGTGTGTGTGTGTGTTGAGACTTCGTTGGCTTCACTCATCAGCTGCTAGAATCTCTCAAGTAGCTCGTTTTGGATTTAGCACGATTAATTTGTAACTTTGGCCCCCAGAAACAGGGTTGCCAATGGGTGTGCTTGGGTGTCTCCGATAGCTACTACCACTTGCTGATGTAGTCATGTATGGCTGCAAATTTGCTCACAATATTCAACTTGGAGTTTACTAAGTCAAAAGTGCAAGTAACATGATCATGCATGTGTGTTAATTCTGTTCTAGCATTTCTTGTGTGGCAGAATGATGCATCATGTTGATTGCACAAAGTGAATGAACCATTGCAAATTGTTCTCTCTCTCTTTTCAGAACAAATCATGATCATGAAATGGCTGATTGGCTGTAAACTTTGCTGATTTTGGCCGAAATTTTCCGATTTTCGGCCAAACCAGTCCTATCGGCCCCCGGTAAAAAAAAAACAATAGCGAAAACCTGCTTCTAACTCGTATATCTGAAGCCCAAGGCCGTACCTGACATTTTAGGGGTCTTATGCTAAAAATTATTGTCAAACACTGTATATAGAAAAAAATAAACATCATTGTTGTCGATGTTACTACTAAGGTAACATGTTCAGCGTTAAAACTGTCGAAGTGATCTCACCAATATTATTATCAAAGTTAATTTCTAGGAAACATTGTCGAAAAATAGAACACCATATATATGCACAATACAATAAATAATTGCAATAATATGTGGAGTAGTATTAAAAAAATTAAGAACAATGGCTAGACGCAACCACAACCATAACCGTACACGTATGGTTCTCAGCGGCCCTGACACAACACAAATGGTCCATTGCGGCGAATAAGTGACGCAACACCATATCACAATAACGGTGATGTACAAAGATCAAAAGTACAAGACAACAACACAAGCTTAAGAGGAAAAATTATGTGCTTGAGGTCTTGAACTCACAATAAGTGACACCAGCGTCAGAATAAGAATTCATTAGGGAGAATTAATTTTGCTTACGATAACTAGGAGATAGTATAGCCCTGTTTGTGCAACAACAAAAGAAAATAAAGGGAGAAAGAGAAACTCGAGGGAACAACTTTTACTAATACCAGGATTAACCAATTAATAATCAAAGGTTAGACTGAAAATAGACCCTTAATTAGTGGAGGCCCTGTACAGTTGATCATCCTAGACGCCCTCACTGTACTGGCCTGCTGAAGCCGAAATGAAGTAAGCGCAAACAGAACCAAACAGGCAAACACACGCAGCACGACAGCAATGTTGATCTCAAACTGCAGAGCTGATGATAACCTGTATATATGATCAAGCAGCAAACGCTACATAAATTTCATACATGCATGTCTCCTAGAAACATGCAGGAAACAGGGAACCACTTTTTTAGTTTGTACATGTCGATCGATCATCACAGCTCAGAAAGATGATGGCTAGCTTTGACGCCCATATAAAGCCTCAATTCTTCATCTTTCCCCTCTAGCTAGTACTCGATCTAATAATAACTCTTATTGATTCAGTTTCATGATCCATCCTCCTTCTTTCTCTCCTAGAAGAGATCATGCAAAGGAAACCAACGTAGCTCGATCTAGCTGCTGTTGGTGTTCTGATCTGCAGTAACTAATAGCAGGAATCAGAAGGACGTGAACAATGAACACCATACAAGATGGCAAAAATATTCAGACACCATCTACGTATCAATCGGCCACTGATTCCTGCGACGTAGTACGACACGCATGCACAACCAGTCAGATCGATGCGCGCGCGCAGCTGCACGGCGTACTCAGGTTCAGATAACGAGCGTTGCCTAGCTAGCTAGTTAGCTGGCGGCCACGGGAGTGCGCGCCGCGAGGTTGGCGATGGTAGGCCGGCGGTGCATCATCGGCGGCCTCGACGCCGCCGCCTCGCCCCGCGCGGTGCCGGCCTGCTCGGCGGCCGCCGGCGTGGACGGCTTGTAGTGCAGGATGAGGCGGCGCCGGCGCGCCACCTCGTCGAGCGCCTCGTCCATGTCCATCTGCTCCTGCCTACAGTCCTCGCTGCAGAACGCCGCGTCCCCTCTGCATTCGATCACATCCAAAATCACGGCACATACATCACTACCAAGGTATTAAGACATGGTAGTAAAAATTCAAGCTTTCTGATCAATTAGCCTCTTCCTTTTGAGCTAGCTAGGATTAAAGATTATAGTAGGTCTTGGGCATATCCATGCATGGAACGATGCATGCAAGGATAAAGGAGGCGTATGTTGGATGGATTGCGAAGTAGCACCGGCTAGATTTGCACGTACTTGTACATGAATATGTCGCGGTTGCAGGAGATGTTCTTCTTGCAGAGGAAGCAGGACTCGAGGTAGTGGAGACGGACCATGGCGCCGCCACTCCCGCTGGCCGGCTTCACCCGGAAGAACCTCGACGCCACCTTCACGTACCGCTCCTCCTCCATCGCCGGCGCGGTGGTGGAGGCGGCGTCTTGCATGTGCTCTCTCGTACAATAAAAATATCTCTAGCTAGCTAGCTGTTGCATGGTTTTGCTGCTCTGGTGAGGATCGGAATTGCTACTACTTCATGACTTGGCTTGGCAGCTACTTCGTTTTTGTTCTTGGGAGAGGCCGGAGGAGCTAGAGTGATGCGTGTGATCTGGTGCTGTTCCTCTTGCTGGTTTGGTAGACGGAGCTAGCAAGCCAATGTTATATACGAGTGCGACGCCCCGTGTTATTACCATAAGGATAATAACACTTAGGCATATGGATTACTATTCGTTTGCCCAGTAGAACACTGCTCCAACGAATAGTAAGCCATTTATCAGAGATAACGCAGCAGAACAATAAAATAGAAACTGCTCTTTACTACAACAGTAGCCACACAGGTCTAGGGTTCTGAATACAAATATTTAATTACAAAGAGGAAAACACTTCCCGCTATTTTCTGCTAGATCCCTCCGGTAGTCTCCTTGTCCCACGAGTTGAAAGGGGCGATCATCTCACCCTGCTTCTCGTACCCAACACCCCCGTCACCTGTGGCCTTTTCGGTACCTGCGAAAATTCCTCATCCCACTCGGGATAACTCCCGGTCGGATTAGGAGCTAAGCAAGGGAAGAGATAGCAAGAGTGAGTACTATAGTGTACTCAGCAAGCATTAATAGCTAAAATGCAGTTGATGACTCTAAATCTCGTTCTTATCAAAATTCATAACTCATCTCTTATTCTGAAAATAGTTATTAAAACTTAGGTTGCAATTTTAATTCTGAAGAGACTACTTGATTACTCGGAGAGAAGAAAGACCCCTAGCGATTCCCGTAGACTCCAATCCAGGAGACTGGCATGAATTCATGATTTGTATAGCACTGCGCAGACTTGTACCACTTTACCCATAGCTATCCTGAACCCTCTCTGAGCTAGGTCCACCGCATTTCCTTTGATGTGATTTCGGGTTCAGAATACAGAATGTTTTCAAGTTACGTGATTAAGTCTCCACCCATTATCTTCCGTTGGTGTCCTGAGCGCACCCAGTCCTCCACCGACTTCCAACAATATTGGTTGGGCCGGTCCCCTCGGTCCCAACACTCCATCGCACGGTAGTATATCGCCTGGTCCCCATTTTCGGGTTCCTCCGTACATTTACCCAATGTGGAGAGTATAATTACGTAACAGGTAACATTTTCTGCCCGTCAAAACGGGAAAATGGTTGGCACTGAATCTACGGCCTCTGACCGAGTAAGAGTTTTGTTGGTCCTTATATTTTAACCATATGTAAAGGGTCCCACCTCTTGCCCTCTCTCTTCCTTGCCCCGGGCCCCCTTTACCAACCATAATAATACTCTGCTTTCATCTCATTTCTCATTCCTCAATTCTTTTCATCTCTATCATCTTTCTCATCTTTTTCATCTTCATCTCATTTATTTGATTTGAGTTTTTGAGAAATAGTTTTGATGTAGTACATATAAGATAGAGTAAAGTAATGTTTATATTTAATATAGCTATGTTTATGAACAAGGGAGTAGCTTGCCTGCGGAACTGTAGGAAAGACCGTCGTCGACGAAATCGATATTAGCTATTCCTGTTGATTCTCCCGCTGCAATATATCCAACGGTGCGAAATAATAAATACATAATTACTTACTTATCAATAATTATGTGCGACTAGGTGCAGTGCATACTAATCGGATGGTTCTTTTTGTTAGCGGATCTTAATTTAGTAACATTTTCGAAACCCCTTTGAGGTTAGCACTCCCTACTACGGTCGTTCTATCGTTTATCGGCTCTAGGGTTAGGATTGCCGATACTCATGTTTTATCGCATGAGGAGAATAAACTATACGCGATCGCATCTTATTAAATTCATCAAGTTTTATTCGAGCATAACTAAATCTATTAAATTCACGTGGTCAATTAAACAATTATCTTGATTTTATGCTGGGGCTAAATAAGCGAACCTACTTGAATAGATTATCGCTAACGCCCAAATTACTTATTTGCTTAATTTCAGAGTTTTATCGACAACTAACTCAAATTTGAAGTTCCAGTTTAATTTATACACATTTTTCGCCTCTAATTTCTACCGTTCGATTTACTGCTCAATATTTTAACGTAGATTAAATAGCCTATCTTACCAGTGACTTAAATGAAAATCACAATTATACTGCTAATTCAATCTATCTACCTATTTTAAATTTTACCACAATTTTTACCAAATTTCCTCTTTCTTTTTCTTCTCTTCCCCATTTTCTATTTTTCTTTCCAACCTTAATCCCTATTCGGCCGACTTTCCCCAACCGGCCCCCTTTCCTCCCCATTCTCAAATCCCTAAATCCTTACTCATCTCTCTTCCTCCCCATTCTGGCGCCCGCCACCTCCTCCGGCGCCTCCTCGAGGCGCCCGCTTTGGCCATTACTGCCTCTCCCCTCCCCACCTCCCGTCCAGGCGCCTCCCCACGACACCGCCACTGCTCCCTGCCCACCTGCTCCTCCTCCAGCGCCTCCTTGGCCCTAACCCGGTGCACTTTGCCTCGGTTCCCGGCCCTCCACCTCTCTTTTCATGGCCCCGACCGACACCTCGGCCCGGCCTCCCTCTCTAGCCAAGCACCCACGGCCTCCTCTCTCCTCGACCGGCGTGGCCGAGGCTGCCCGCCTCGGCCTCCTCAAGCACCTCTTCCTAGCTCCTCCTTTCCCTACTCGGCCAAGACTGCTGGCTCGCCCGACCTGGCACTCGCCTCACCACGCGGCCAAATTCCTCTCCTCCCCTAACCCCACTTCTGATTACTCAGATTAAACATGGATTGGTTGATTCATTTACTTATGCTTACTGATGTTGATTTAATGCATTAATTGATACGGGTTTGCTTACTGATGTTGGTTTATTGCTTATGCATGAATGCTAATGGAGGTGGGCTACTGGAGGCTTGGTTTTGGTGATGCTTGGTGGTTGCAGATAGAGATGGGGGATGGTTTATCCTGGGTTCCCTGAGGTACCTCCCTTCCTCCCTGACCCTTTGCTCTGTGATGAACTGAGAACTAAGAGCTACCCGTTGCTGCTAATGAGACTTGGTGGTATGTGAATGATATGTGGGTGTGCGGATTTCTACTGAAGTGCAACTAGGGTTACCTTCTGGGTTTGATTTGGGGCTGGATGGTAGCATCAGGCTGCTGGTCGTCGCCGCTGGTGCTCTCCTTCCCCTGGTGCCTCCCCTTCCCCTCCAGTGGCTTGATGGCTGCAGGCTTCGGCCTTGTTGGTGAAGCTCCTGGCTTACTTGATGCCTGGCTATACCGATGGTCCTGGCTCCGCAGGTCTGGCCCTTCTTCCTTGCTCCCTTCCTCTATGCTTCCTTCCTCCCTTCCTGGTGTGGCCTTGGGTTTGGAAGGGCAGTGGGCTTGGTGGAGCTTGGGATGTGGTTGCTCTGGTTGCCTTTGCTTGCTCTGCTGCCTTGCTTGGCCTTGCCTTCAGCTGGTTTGGGAATGGAAGGGACTGAGTGGTCTGATGAGGCTTGTGCAAGGCAGTAGCCTTTGTGGGGGAATAGGCATGCAGGGGAGGGCTTCTCGGCTGGGTTATCCTCTCCCTGAGTCGGTTGGCTTATCCCTTGCCTGTCTGTCCAAATTTTATCCTTTGTCCTATGGCGGTTGGCTTATGGCGGTTCCTTCTGTGCATGCGATCAGGCTCGGGTTATCTTTTTCTTGTGCGAAGGCCCTAGTTACCCTCTCTCGTTCATTTTACTATACCTCGACCTGCTTCCTATTTACCCTAATCCTATTACTATGCTCTTATCTCCTGGGTCTTCTCTTCCCTGTGCATCCATTTGACCACCCTGCTGCTCCTCTTGTGATGCAGTCCTGAGCTTCTAGGGGCATTGGTGATAGGAAATAGTGGAGATATTTGGCTATGTAAACTCATGTGCAGTTGCTTGTGCTTTTGCTTTGGTGGTGCTATGCAGTGGCCCTGCCATTGTGAAATTGTATGCTACATGAGGATTGATGCTTATAAAAGGGATGTATTTTGGGTTGGCTCTCTGGTGGCATGCTTGTGACCACTACGCCCCTTTTCCTTATCTCCATTGCCCGCTCATGTTACTGTTTAGACAAGGACCTGTTGGTCCCTTGGTTGCTAACTGTGGATGCATTGCGAATGGATTTGTGTTGGCCTTTGAAGTGGGGAATCAATTTGGTTGGGCTTGATACTGGGGCTTCAACAAGATGAATGCAAGCATTTAGATCGTACTTATGTTGTGATCTGTTGAAAATCATCCTTGTAATTAATTCAGAGATTGTATTATTATTATTCTCTTTCTGCTTGTATGGATTCTTGTAAATAATGCTGGGTTGTAATATCTTACTTTTGCTTACAATAAAATCATATTGTGATGTATTTTTGAGATTGAAAGAATGATGTATGTTATTTGATAATGACTTCTTGGAGAAGGTTCTGAGATTATATAGATGATTTATTTTTTGTAACTTAAACAAAGTTGTAATTATATTGTATCAGCCGTAATGCATTCTTGTAATTAAATCCAGGCTCATATTTATTGTTTTACATTCAGCTTTAAGGAATTATTGTAATTGACTTTGAATGACATAAAGAAGATATAGGCTGATTTGGATGTATGTTTGTATCCTCTTGATGATGTAATTAATTCAATGATTGGATTATTATTTTAGTTTCGCTTATAACGAATTTTTATAAATAAACTTGAGTTGTGATATTTTACTTTCGTTTGTGAGGAATTCTTGTATGTCAACTACTGTAGAGAATTATCATTATTTAATTTTGAGTTTGTCTGTGATGTTTCACCTTTGATTGCAATGGATTTTATAATTGATTCTGAAGTATACTCGATGTTATATGTTTGATTTAATAATTTAGATTGCAATCTATGTTGATGAACTCCGAATAATATTATGTAATAGGAACTTTGTTTAACAAAGCGATTAATATTAATATGACGTTATACTTTGTTTGTGTTTAGAAAATCTTAATTTACTGTTAAATGGCGATTAGCGTGGTTTTATATTAATCTGATTCTCTGGGTCGTCACAACGAGCCTGACTGCTTTGTTTGCACTGCCGTACGTGCTGATTGGTGTTGGCCAGAGGTTTTGTGAGGAAACCATGGGTGGTAGGAGAGGAGAGCACGGGCGGTGCGATGGAACCTGTTGGCTGGGTGCGGCTCGGGGGGATTAATCTAATCTTCAGAAGCAAGTTGATGGCTGAACCAAATCTGTATTCCCGTGGAAAGGAGGCAGGTAGCAGACCAACAACTCCTAAACATTGTATATGGGCCATGTCTGCACATCACAGTTAGCCATCCCTGCAGGCTGCAGGTAAGGTTCTTTAATCGGCTACTTGGCTTTGGCTCCCTGAAAATATGCGGCAAACGGTACAGCAGTATAGGAGTAGTGTATGGTTTCTATTTCGAAAACGGTTTTCTAATCCCTGGTATTGACTCGTAGAGGTGCCAAAAAACACCCATGGCCCATCTTGAACATAACAAATGGAAGCAATTTCAAGATTGGAAAGAAATGCTAAGAAGCAAAATATCATAACTCATAAGTCATAACTCAACTCATATTCATCAATGTGCCAAAAGAGATATTTTAACATACAGGGAGTAAATTGACCATGTACCCATCTTAGGATCATTGCCCCTTTCAATACCAAAAGCAATACTCCAAAGTGTTTTTTTTACCTCATTAGACTAAATAGGAGCAACATTTTAAAAAAAAAACAAAATAGAAATGTATATTGCACTAGACCTCTATAAAGCTCAGAATCAAGTGTTGATAATTCATCCAAAAAACTATATCGCCCTAAAAGTTTGTGCACAAATACTGGTGAAAAACAATAGTCCAATAGAATCCCCTCCTAGAGTACTTTGGCAACAACTGGACCAAGAAGTTCTACCATATCAATGCCGTTGTCCAAAAGCTTAGCATAATTGATTGGAATTAAGCTACTATCAGATGTTGACGTTTGTGCAAACAACCCATATCTATTCACAGAAGATAAGGGGAAAAAAGATAGCATCAATGAATTAAAAATAGCTTCTGCAATGGAGAAACAAAAGATTAAAGGGCTAAAAATTTCCACAGTAGCGATACTCTGGACTGAATGCAGCCTTAGATAGATCAGTTAAGAACTCCTTTGATAAGCCACCGTAGTCCAAACCAGCTTCAAGAAGGCCACATTCACTCACAAATGACACATGAATGCAAGATTTCAACTTTGATCGAAGACAATTCAGCTGCCTATATCCGTCTAGAGCAGCATCGACGATCGAGTCGCTGATCTTACGAAATAAACAGAGAAAAATGGCAAAGAGTTCTTAGGAGAGAGAATGGGATTGCTCTTTATTGCTATGAACTGAATTCTTTACAGGCAGTGTCCTTGACAAGGCAGTGGACTAATCCTAATTACACTGAGCGTAATGCTTGCTATGCTATTTGAATCAGACTTGAAACATGAATCTAATGCCGATTGTGATGCTTCAATCTGATGCCTTTGCCCCTCCATGCTCCATCTTTAAATAGCCATCGAAGGGGTGGTAGTTACTCCTGGAGAAGAAGTCTATTGGAAGCGACGCGTCTGGTCGGAGGGTCGATTCTTAGCTTAAACAAGAATCGATCGCGATTGGTTAGTGTCTGTGAGACACTAAACGGTATAGTGGTTGTTGTCAGTGTCTTGGGACCATGAAACGTCGCGTCGTAAGGAGCAAATATGACATGTGTTCCATTCATCACATAGTAAGAAATATACTTGGAGTTAGATCCAGATGCCAATTCATTGCTTCTAAGAGTAGTCATCTAGTCGGAGACTAGGTACAACACCTCATCCGACCAGGGTTCCCATTATGTAACCACTGGAATCCTTATGACCACAGGCGGTCATTAACCTTAGGGGTTACGACCACGAAGACATATGATCTTTTAGTTATGTATTAAAGTAATACATCGAAATTTTAATCTTCGTCAGCTAGCCCCCGAACTTTAAATGAATTGGTCGTGTGAATACTTTCTCCCGATGAAGTTGTATCGGACAGACCCTCATTTAATCCCGTGATATACGAGATGGTCTATATTCACTTTAAAGTTGAGAAACTGCCTTTGGACCTGAAGAGTTTTTCTGTCCGTTGGACTTTTTGGCAACTCCCGATTGCAGTTAAGGAACTGCGGCTATAAAATCCTGCCAGCACAGGGTTTTAGGGTTTTATGTTTTCATATTTTCCTCCAATCCTTTCCATCTTCTTGCGAAGAATCTTCTCCGACCTCCCCTCACTTTTCCGTCAAAAGCTTCCTCCGACCTTCGCCCATCAACTCAAAGATCTCGTTATGTCGAACTCGATTACCAAGTGGTTGGCTTCAGATCTGAGTGGGAAGAAACTCAAGGCGCTAGAAAAGGTCGGGATACTTCCAGACAAGAGTTTGATTAAATGGAGATCGACAGTCAAAGAACACTTTCCGAGCTGTGAAGAAGGGGGAATTCTGATTTTCCTCGCCTACATTGAGTGCGGGCTTAGGTTACCAGTACACCAATTTCTTCCGAAGGTCTTGGAGTACTATGGAGTCGAGTTAGTAAATCTAGCCCCCAACTCCATTACCAACCTCAGTATCTTTGTCTACCTTTGCGAGACATACTTGGGGATCCAACCAAGTTTGAAGGTCTTCAGGTACTTCTACAGAATGGCGAGGTCGGGGAAGTTAGCAGCCGGGCCAGGGGAGTACTTGCTGCGACTTCACGATGGGAAGACCGATGAGTACATCCAGATGTACTCGAAGTCCTCGTGGTCATCATGGAAGAAAAGCTGGTTCTACATGATGGCCACGAAAGAGGACGACCTCTACTTCGTTGGAAAGGTGGCAAGCGAAAATCTCAACTGGCGGTCCACCGAGAAGAAAGAAGGAAGGGTTGTCGATGTCATCCAAGACCTTAGTGCCAGGGGATTGACTGCTTGGCACGTGGTGAGGGACTTCTCCTTGAGACGGATAAGCCCCTTGAGGCTCCGATCATGACCTCTGCTTTGGTACATTGGTCGTGACGAGGCAACTAAGGATACCATAGAAGGTAAATCCTGGAAAATCACGACCATTTTGGTTTATTTAATTGATTATTTTGTAACCTTGAAATCTCTTTATCCTTTTGAAGCCCTTTCTTCTAACGAGGTCAGAGAGCGAATCAAAATGATCTACGCTGGGGAGCCGGATATAAAAGTTGTATTCCCCAATATCTTGGCTTGTGCCTCTTTAGAAGAGAGGCTTAGGAGACTTAAGGTAAATATCAATTTTTTCTCATCTTTTATATGCTCTTCGATCAGTATATTATTATGCTCTAATATGCAGACGGTCGGGTTGAGGATGAAAGAGTCCGAGGAGGGCTCCGACCCAACCGTTGTTCCGACCGACTCTTGCTCCGCGGCCACGCAAGATGATGGCCTTTCAGAGGTAAGAAGATTATTTGTGATAGAGCATATATATTAGATGAGAGTTCCGTCACCTAATCAAATTATATTTATGTCTTAGGTAGGAAAAAAAGAGAACCCGCAGCGAGAAGATGTGGAGGTCGTAGGCCCCAGAGTGGTCGTTCACAACCTGTCAGTTGCTACCGGGGCAACTGTTCTGGTGCACCGAGGGTCCGAGAAACAGAAGAGAAAAAGGAATTGACCTTACAAGGCAAGCCCAGAAATGGCAAAGAAAAGGAGGGGAAGAAAGCGCCGCAAGAACACACATGAACCGACACGAAGAAACGCAAAAAAAAAAAAAAAAAGAGAGAGAAGCACCCCAACAGCAAACAAAACCAAGAGGAAGAGACACATAGGCACGACCATCGGCAACAAAAACAAGTAAATGCAAAAATAATCACAGTTTCAGATCTAGGAAAACATCCCCCTTGGGCAGACAAAAAAGAGCAAGCAGGAAAGGCAGGCAACAACAATCAACTGCCGAAAAGATGAAGCGAGATCGAGAAGCAGAAAAGTGCATGAACGAAGGAGGAGGAGAGAGAGTAGCGGTCACCGAGGAGGAGAGAGAGTAGCGGTCACCGAGAAGGAGGTGCGCTACGGACGTGAGAAGAAAGAACAAAACGATGGAAGCAATAAGAATGAGAGAGAAGAGGTGTCGCGCGCAGTGTGGAGCGAGAGCAGACAAAGTGCACGGGAGATGATAATGCATGCACATGCAATGAGGTGGACCAACGACGTGCGAACCCACCGACGGAACACATCGAACAGCGAAAGCGAGACGCACGGGGAATCCGACGGTCCAGGATTTCGTGTCGAAGGAGAAGGCAAACGTTGGTAGGCATCGTCCGATCGATTGAACGACGCAGAGATCCCCGATGCAGCATCGAACGGACGAAATAATGTGGACGACTTGGCCCGTCTCCCCTGAGCCGAATGCAGCCTCCATTTAACCAGAAGGACTGTACCATATCGGTAGCAAGACGGCATGGGCACAACATATAATGGGAGAACCAGCCGAGCAGCAGGTAACAAACCTCTTCGTGTCTGTCTCCTAAGCACACTGTACCAGGATCAACCGACAGCTACGTTTTCCATGGGCTATATCCTGGGGACAGCGCACGAGTCAAGAAGATGCAAGCTTATCTCAGCTACGTTTTCATCCGATGCAGTAGGACACTCCAATTTGAAAGCTACATGACACTTGACTTCTGGGACACTCAAAAATCCTAAAATCGTATCTTTGCCAAAAAAAAAACATTAAAATTATATGGTTTTTTTTGTTGCAGACGCTCTAGTCATTAAAATAATATATCTAGCTTGGAGAGGAGGGAGAGTGTGTGTGAAATGTCCTATTTGCCCCTCCATCATCATTTTCTTCTTCCTGCCATTGGATTGAAATCCAACGGCCCTAATCTCTCCCCACACTCCCTTATACCATCCCCATCCCATCAGCCACAGTACAGGCGCACAACGCCCCCTCAGCGAGCCCCTTCTCCCTACGCTGTCGCCTCCCGACGCGGTTGCCTGCACTGAGGACGGCCCCGACGACGCCCGCTTCCTCCTCCTCCGCCCCGCCTCCACCTCCCCCACCGCCCTCTCTAGTGGCTGCACCTCGGCCTCTCGCACTCTGCCGACTACCTTGGCTCACCCTTCACAGCGCCTCATGAGCCCCTCTCGCGCGCGCGCCCGCCTTGCCCCCACCGCCTCTCCACTTGCTCCACCTCGCTAGCCACCTCGGGCCCTCGCGCGCAAAGACTCATGCTCTGTCACCCGCCTCGGGCTCGCCCCTTGGCAAGACACCTGACCACCTCGGCTCCACCTCAGCGCCTCATCGTCGTGCCAGCTCCCACCGCCTCTCTTGTGGCCGCCGCTCTGCCCCGTCTTGCGCTTCACGGTGGCTCCGGCGGCCCCCGCGTGCAATGCCATGCCGACTCTACCATCCACCGTGTGCGGCCCCGTACCGGCTCCAAACTGCCTTCCCACGCGACGCCACGCTGGCTCCAACGGCCTTCGCGCGCAACTCCGCGTCGGCTCCTCCACTCCATCCCTTTGTCGTCCTTCGTCACCAAGCCCGGCTATCGACTTACTCTACTGCTTTGTCGAGAAGCATGACGCCAATGTTGTCTCCATCGCCGAGAAGGAGCACGACATTGCCAGGAGGGACACCATCAACAACATCCTCTTCATGCTGAGCTTCAACACGCCCGGTGGCTTCTCGGTGTTCTTGCCATTTCTAATCTCGAAGGTCGGGCAGGACAAGACCGGACTGCTGCTGCGGCTGAGGGAGGAGGTGCAGCGGGTTTTGGACGACGGCGGTGAGGTCGGGTTCTCGGCGGTGAGGGAGATGTCGCTGGTGTGGTTGACGGTGTACGAGGTGCTTCGGATGTAGCCGTCGGTGCCACCAATGACGCCCGTGGCCGCCGAGAACCCAACGTGCGCTAGGTAGTAGAGAGAGGAAAGAATGAAGCAAGAAGAACAGAAGGGCATTAAAGTCATTTTGACATGTTTCTCTCTCCAAACCAACCAAATATATTATTTTAATGGTCTCAATGTCTCATAGTAAAATAGCACACAATTTTAGTGTTTTTAGTACGACAAATTTGAGTGTATGTAGCCAATTTTGCCGAGAAGAAAAAAAAAAGGCGGCCTTTTCTTCTTTGCCGCGGCCCACACCCCCACCGTTGAGCTGAGGCTGAGCCGTCGCCGAGTCGGGCGTGTGCCGTGTGCGCCTCCTCCACCACACGGCACACCATCCGATCGAGATAGGCCATCAAACTGGAGTGACACCAGCAGCCAGCCAGCCAGCCAGCCACTCGTTTCCCAGCCGCCTTGGGCTTGGGCGCCATGGACGCGGTCGTCTCCCTGCACGTGCACGGGGCGCTCCCGCCGCCGCCTCACCACCACCGCCGCGCGCTCCACCTCAAGCCCTCCGCCTCCTCCTCCTGCAAGCCGCCCACGCGTCTAACTGCGACCGCGCGGCCCAGGGGGGCCCTCGCTGCTGCCCCTGCGGTCCCGACCCGCTCCTCCAGCCGCGCCGCGACGGGCTACGCGGCCGCGCTGGCCGACGCGTCCCTCCGCGCGGGCACGCTGCTCAGGGCATACCGCCACGCGCGCGCGCTCCTCCAACCCCCCCAGCACCAGCCCCGACGCGAGGAGGAAGGATTCGACGCGCGGGTGGCGGCGCTGGTCAGGATGCTCGTGGGCAAGGACAGGGCCGGCATGGTCGCCGAGGTCATGGCCGAGTTCGCCGCCATCTGCGACCACCTGCTCCTCCTGCCCCTGCCCCCCGCCGCCTCCTCCTAGTGCTCTACGAAGTGCGCTCTGTGTGTGCCTCCTTCGTCATGTTTCTCTACTGTTTTTTTCTTCAGGATTGGTTGGTGTAACGCGCGGTGTCAACTGTGATACGCCAGCTGCTACTCATTATCTCTGCCGATTAATCTCAGCTGATGATATTTCCATTGATGATATATATGATATCGATAAACAAACCGAGCCGCATGCTCCAGAAATGTTTGCTTGTTAACTAATTAGCGTGTCTCTGTATGTATGGGTTCTTGTTTTCCTGCAATGTTTCTTATTTTGACGGTGCCACGAGATCAACTGTAAAAGAACTTTTTTTATTAATTAACCTTTTTTTGAATTTTATTTTAAAGTTAACTTCCGACGCACTTTATTTCCAATTCTGAACCCTTTGGCCATAGAAGCAGGTGCGGGTTAGTCCGCCCACTGACAGTTCCACCAGCTAGGAGCTTCATATAAATTAGGTAGGGATGCGGTTCTTCCGCTCGACAATAGCAGTGGACGGTGCAGAACCGAAGGTCAACAACTCCGACTCCTTTGCCCCTCCCCTCATGCGACTCATTCAAAGGTGGACCGGACCAAATGCTACTGGACCTCTGGGATAGTCGTCTTACGCCTCTTACGTCTCGAGACAACACTTCACTTCAACGGCAACAACTCCCTACTTGGGCTCTTCCACTAGCAACAGCCCCTCCCCCGACATGGCAGCATGAGAGGCCGGCCTTCTCTTCTCCACCTCACCCAAACCGACGAGTGGGCCTGGGTGAGGAGACTTCTCGATCGGCGGGATGAGCTCGATAAACTTGTCGACAACAGTACTTAGCGACCCGAGCGTGCAAGCCCGGGACAGCATGACACTGCGACGGTTTCCCACGACGCCAACTACACTCGCGATAGTGTCCCACGACGCTAACTCCACTCGCGACGGCCGACGGACGACAATCTCCCACGACGTCGACCATGGATTTATCCGTCCGGACCGTCATCTGGGTGTGGCGGTTCTGGAACCAAAACTTGACCTGGTGGCTCTCCAGGTTGAGCCGCTTGCTGAGCTCCATCCTTTGCTTCTCATTGGGGTGTGGGCATTCCTTGAGCACAACTTCGAGATCTTGGATTTGCTACGGCGTGTGGCGGTGGTAGCGCTTTCTTCTTGCGTGGGTTTCTGATGTCCGGGTCGAGTTAATGCCCATCGAGCCCACGGCCGCTACGGCCACTCCGGCTGGCCAATGGAAGTATCAGCAAGGGTTGGACCTCTCCAGCATGGAGCACCGAGGCCCACTCGCCGCGTGCGAAGACAACGGCCTCAGATGCGGAGACAACCACTCCCTACGCAACGGGGTCCTCGTAGCGGCGAAGACGCGGGGCTCTTAGCGTCGGCACCCAGAACTCTGATGCGTGTCCTCGGTGGTGGTGGTCGCCTGGGTGGCGCACAACCGGCGATCAAAGGCGGCGGCGGCCCAAGAGCTTTGGCTGACCATGGGAGGGGGGGGCTGGATCTAGATCTGGCCTTCAAGGGGGCGACCCGTGAGCTCCGAACAAGGGGGAAGGGCCGCTCCGCGACACCGGAGGTCTACCGGAGGCTCGCCGCCATCAAGGACAAGCCTGACAGTGCCGCCGCTAATTGGCTCCTCACGAGAACAGGAAGGGAGAGGGGGGAGGAGGAGGAGGAGAGGAGGCTCGGGAGGGTGGAAGGCGGACCGCCGCCGGTGTTGGAGTGGCGGCGGCCGGCAGGGCCAAGGGGGGGAGCTCTAGGGATGCAACGTCGCCTCCCGGGTCGCTCAAAACGAGCGACATGGGGCAGAAATCTCTCTTGAAATGCAGAGGGATTACAAATCAAATAATAATTCCTCAACAGATGCTATAACTCAAATCCAAACCATGTAGCCACGAATTAATGATCAAACTGGGACCAGATTGTTGGCACATTCTAGTCTGACGGTTTCAGATTTCTTAACCGTGTGCTTAGTTCGGGTATGCCAATCTTCAACTCTAGCAAGTAGCTGGCCTAGCACTTAACTGATTTCATTTATATGGGCTGATTAACTCACTTAACTGATTTCATTTATATGGGCTGATTAACTCACTTAGCGCATGTTTTCAGATTTTATGGGACACCAAAAATGTTTCTTATTGCGCTGAAAAAAGTAATAAAACTCGCTTAAAGTTGTTTAGTCAAATACAGGGGTTTCTAAATGAGGTCAGATCAACTGCTTGCAGCTAAATGAACTATTGATTTGTGCGATGCATGCACTAGCCACATTATGCATTATGTCAATCTTATCATGTTCAAGAGTCGTTACGTAGACGGCCAATTGAAACTTGAAACAAGACGAGAACGAGCGAGACGCAATCAAACAGATACTATGCTGTGTTGAAAGTAGCAGCTGAGGACTGTACCATGTGGCAGTTGAATTATACTAATGCAGGCGTAATCCATCGTTCGGCCAATCGACGTGATTCTTCCGGTCTAGTTGCGAACCAAACCACTTTACTAGTGATTGGGTTAAGCACCTGATTTCGTTCGATTCTTGTGTTTGTATATGACTTCAGAAATATCTTGTATAACCCCCGGACCGATTTTTCCTGTTATAAGCCGTCTATTTTATTTGATTTTTTTGACAGTTTTTTAAGAGGGCTTTTATGGACTTTTGGTTACATGACTCGAGATACGGTCTATACAGCTCGAGGCCCAGATCCACTCCTGTAACCACATGTTGACATGTAGTAGTATTGTTTTTTCACCATCCTTGCCTATCAAAAGCAAAATTGGATAGGCATGGCGAGATACACTCGGATGATCTTATATGGATTTAAAACATGGACATGGCGAGTTTTTTTTTTGTCCGTTAAACATTAATGAATGCTGATACCAATACATGAAAAACCATTAATCTTGAAAGAGAAACCACACTATTTGACTTGTCCTGCGTACTCTACGACGAATGCCGAAAGAGAAAAGTGCCAGAGGCAGGGGAGTACCAGATGTACGAACAAATTAATCCTAAGAATTAGCAAATCTGTTACGAAAATAATCAATACCAGCGGCACCTCCAATAGTAGGAGCAAGAGCAACCTCTCCTCCGAACCACTCTCCAAGTCACCAAGATATATTTATATAGATAGGTCAGTCATACAGACATAGGTGTAGTAGAGTTTGCGCTTGGATGAATCAGAAATAGTACGTAGGACTAGGAGGGAGGGGGATCGATGGAGGAGGACTAGGTGTTCAAGATCGTCGTGATCGGCTCGGCGGTGGGGAAGACGCAGCAGCTGGGGCGGTTCGCGCGCGACGAGTTCTGCCTCGATTCCAAGGTCCAAGCCCACCATCGGCATCTTGTTCCAGGCACACCGTCGACATCGCCTACAAGCGCGTCGAGGCCCAGAACCGGGGATCCGGATTCTTCGCAGTAAGAGCAGGAACATTATGTGAACAGTGTCAAAACAGTGCATATTTACTGTAGCATGAGGAAAAAATAGCGACGCTTTTGCTTCCCTTTGTGTTGTAGTACTCAATCTAGATTGTTCGTTTTAGATCGTGTAGTTAAGACAATAGTCTAATACTAGTTTCAGTAAATCCTCTGCAACATTGTGTGAACAGTGTCAAAACAATGCATATTTACTGTAGCAAGAGACAAAAATAGTGACACTTTTACTTCCTTTGTGTTGTAGTACTCAATCTAGATCGTTCATTTTAGATCTTGTAGTGGAGACAATAGCCTAATGCTAGTCACGATAAATCCTCTGCATTTTTCTTCCCAGGATCTGGGACACCGCGGGACATGAGAGGTACGTACATGCAAATCACATACTGTACCGCTGTATATATGTTGATGCATAGCTAATAGTAAGTTGCAGTAGAAGCTACCAGCTAGTAGTGACAAGGAGGAAGAGGTTGCGCTGCGTGCAGGTAGAGGGCGGTAACGAGCGCCTACTACCGGGGTCGACGAGCTGCGCGCCCACGCGGAAAAGTCCATCGTGCGTCGTCACGCTCGTCGGCAACAAGGCGCGTCTCGTCAAAGTATCTCTTTCAAGTCTCTCTCAAAAAAAAGGGGAAAAAATCTCAACTGAGATTGGGATGTAAAATATCAGACAAAAGAAAGAATTATGTTTGTGAACCATGGAAGGGCCCCTTTCATCATTATGTATAGAATTGTAGAATCTACCCTAAAGTAGTTAAATTAAAAATACAGGATGACCAGAACACGTACTCCACAGAACCATAGAATTCTGAACAAACTTAAACATCAGTGCAAGCTTCCCAGCTGCAATTAACTTCAAAAACTGCTGCGGCCTCGCAACGCTAAATGAATCAATACATATGCTGAATCTTGCAAGCTGCATAAGAAAACCTAACAATATTGAGGTAATGCTTGCGCTTACTCCGCTGCAGATTTTCACGGGATCTAGCAAAAGGAAAACCTTCTGGTTTTAGATTAAGGTGAAGATGGCTCTTGCGGTTCCGACTGACTGTTCTGAACTATTCGAGACATCAGCTTAGATATCTCAAAAATTGCACTCTGTACCTGATCATCTTCTGAATCTGATGGCCGAATCCACACAGGTGACTGCAAGCCCGTCAGTGTTCCGCTTGCTGCCTTCTTTCCCTTTCTTGATGTTGATAAGGCTTTCTCCAAGTCTGATTGCCTCAAGGGTCTTGGTTTCTGAACCAGCAGGTGTGACCAAGAATCAGAGCCAATGTCCAATGAACAAGAAATTATTGAAGAGCTATACAGTTACTATATCCAACAATAAATGCCAAGATTCCTAATTATTCAAGCAGAATAATCATAACACCAACTAACAATTGTAACTGAAATTTGTCCATGAATTTATAATACAGAGTGAACAACCACGTGTCACAAGTAGACCTATGCATGAGGTGTCTGACAATTAACAAGTCTAGACATACATTACCCAAGGGAAGTTAACTCATTGTTGCAAATCTACTAAATTATCAGAAGCGAACATTGTAAATAACAGTATCCGTGTGAAATCTAGTTCTAAGACCGATTGAAAACAGAACGAATACTCACATCTGCTTTCTTTCCATCCTTCTCATTGTTCAACAGCTCCCTGATAGGGTAGAATGCTGCCTGCTTGCACAGTTCTAGGATGTCCGATCCAGTAAAGCCCTCACACAAACTGGCAATGTAACCGTAATCAATGTTTGCCTCGACATTTTCTCCTTTCAATACAACCTGAAGTATCTTGCTTCTTTCACTCTGAACAGGAATCCCAATTTCAAATATCTGAGTAAAGCGTCTGAGGATGGCCTCGTCTAGCTCAGAAGGCCTGTTTGTAGCAGCAAGCACCATCACCTGAGCATTCTCTGCAAAGCCATATGTAAACTATCATAAGATATTGCTCAGTATTATCTAGGGAAGTAAGTCTGTAAAGTAAGTTGCATATCCAAATGGGGAAAAATTCATTATTTTCAGAAATAAATCTGCCAGCAAGGCAAATCTCATGTGGTAACCAACAAGACATCACAACAGATAAGCGTAGTTGATACATCATGCATACATTGCTTTCTCATGTCCACCTTAGACATAATGTATCAGTATAACTTTGCGTAAATCATTGAACTACAACAGTGTGGCAAAGACATTTTTTTATTAGTTTAGTTTCTCTTAAGTTCACATACTTTCCTCATTTACTATTCTGAGATAAACAACCTTTGATAAACATGCCTATAGTCATACTAGTATAGCATATGGTTAGCATCACACACAAGTATGCAACATATCAATGTATGGAATTCAGAGTAATAACACTATGCCACTAACCACGCAAATCTAAAAATTACATGCGCACAAAAGAAGATTCTAATTCTGTCATTCTTGTGTTAGCTAGCCCATTGATGGCTGCACATTAGTAGGTCCTTGTTCATTGAAAGCATCTCACATGACTGGCCTTAATGACTAACAAGTGGCGACACTCACAGGCTATCAAGGACGAATATTAGCTAACATATGTAACATAAAGTAAACTACTAAGTAATAATAGACCCATATCTCCACATTTTCTTCGCACAGTTATACTGTTGTGACATAACCTTTTATTACTATCTAATTTTCAACTTGAGATGTCCAAATTGAGGTGTAAGGTTTCTGTGCTGAATGTCAAGGCTACAAGCATTTTCAACCGGATAAAACAAGAATCCAAGAGTCATAAAATTATCTATGAATATCTTTGCCATCATAAACCAAACCCAATAGCACAACTAGAGAACATGAAATAAGATTAAGGAGTAAAATAAGACTTTGTTCAGGGTAATGAAGCAGATACGTTATTGCGGAACTGACTGTTCACACAAAGCCTAAACATAACAATTAAAGTATGGGCTGCTAAATTCATTAGTTGGACTAGGTTCAATAGAAGTATAGAACATGGAAGTAAATTTGCATATGAATTCTAATAATGCAAAGTGTTGCATAGTTTAGCAGTACAGCAGTGGGAGTGCCATAAATCATGTAACGAGCGGTGTGGAATAAAAATATTTACACGGTGTGAATGTTAAAAAAAAAATTTGTCAGTACATGCTTTTATGGAGTAACTTGTCAACAAAAAATGTTCAATAGGAATGCAATCATGTGAATCTTCTGATGGGCATGTGTTGAATTGTAATCTGCATCCAAAGTTCCAAACTGCTACCCCCAAGAGGCTAAGACACTAGTGCTTCATAATATTGTCAACAAATGTTACATATCGTATATACCATGCCAGAACACAAAGAAGGAGAGTACTCACGATCGGTGGTGAAACCGTCCCAGAGGGACATGAACTCCGTCTTCATATTAGTCATAGCTTCGTGGTCTGTTGTCCGTCGCTGCCCCAAGAAACTATCGACCTCATCGATGAAGATTATGACGGGCTGGAGCTTGTGAGCGAGGCTAAATACAGCGGCCACTGCCACAAGGTTATATAATATCAGCATCATAGCAACACAAAAATATGCACATAGGAAAATTGAAAACAAGCAAGCATCGATTCCAGTGAGCAATTAGCGCTAGATAGGATCAGCACCACAGGGCTGGCCGCCGGCTTACCGAGCTTCTGGGCGTCGCCGAACCACTTGCTCATGAGATTGGATATCCTGACATTGATGAAGACGGCGCCCGACTCTTTAGCGATGGCCTTGGCGAGCATGGTCTTGCCGGTGCCGGGCGGGCCGTAGAGGAGCACCCCCTTCTGCGGGCTGAGGAGCTTGCCGAAGGTGAAGAGCTCGGGGCGGCGCAGGGGCAGGATGACGAGCTCGTAGAGGGCCTGCTTGACGTGCTCGAGGCCGCCGATGGAGTCGAACTCGACGTCGATGTGGTCAGGGTTGATGACATCGCACGCAATCACATCCTATTAGATAGAAGAGGGAGGGTAAGGGGCCAAGGGAAGAACCCTAATGGGCTGGGTTGGATTGGATTGGTACCTCGTAGGGGGTGGTGGAGACGAGGGGTCGGCCGAGGCGCTTGGCGATCTCCTTCTTCTGCTGGAGCGCCTTCTGGGAGGCGGCGCGGTTCGGGTCGAGCTGCCGGAGGCCGGCGAAGAGGACGAGGCAACTGAGCGCGGCGCTGGCGGCGTAGAGCACCAGCTCCTGCACGAACCGCGACGACTCCGACGACCTCATCGCTTCAGCTTGGAGGGAGGAAAGAAGGTAGGGAGTTGGAGATTTGTGGGGGAGGAGAGGAAGGAATAAGACTTGACTATAGGAGTAGGGGATTGGATTCGTGGAGGGGAAAGGCGAGGGGGTCAATTCGCTTCGGCTTGGAAGAGGGGTTTGCCTTTTGGGCTTTTGGGGATTGGATTTGGATGGATGCTTCTGGTCGTTGTTGCGCTCTGCCGCTGAGCGTCTTCTTTTGGGCTTTTGACTCGGATACCACTCAACTCTGTCTCTCTCGTCTGTTTGTGTGGTTTATCGTTCGTAGTCACCAATTTGCGGTTGCTGCCTGCTGCCCATGCCGAGCCGGGGTGGAGATCTGGTACGACCCAGACTTTCGTATCATGCTCGTGCTGGTCTGGCCTATATAAAGTATGGATCAGACCATGGCTTAATCAGATCAACAATGTTGTCGTAGCCGGGCACCAAAAGATGTCCCACAATCGCAGATCATCGTGAATACTGGAGATCGTCAGTCGATATCACATACGTGTATGAACTAAGTTCATGTAATGTATACTGACAAATATACCTAAATACCCTCTCTCTCTCAATACATTGTGAGGGCAAGAAGGTAAATGTTTCTTCTTGCCTTCCTATAAATAAAGCCCTAAAGACATGTACAAATGGGACTTCTCATTTTCTATCATTCATACATTCAGTACAACATGAACACCCCTTGTGTCTTTGGCTCCTCCCCTTTCGGTCTTCTCCCAAGACAAAGCGTACTTTGTACACATTGTCTAGCCTTTTCTTGCTACGGCAGTTGGCGTCGTCCGTGCGGATCGAACAAGAGGCTATGCATGAGGAGCCGAAGCTTCACCTTCGGACAAACTTCGCTCAGCACCCGAAGGCCCATAGCACCTTCGCTCAACACCCCGCTCCTTCGCTGGGTGCCCTTCCCTTCAAAGGCCACCTCGCTGGCTTTGCCAGCGCCTTTGGAACCCCCCCTCCCTGTGAGGACCTTCTCGGGAAATACTAGGAAAGGTCTCCCATGACCTCTTAGGGAGGTCCGGTAGGACCGCCCGGAGATCTGGGAGGTCCTCCAAGTATGTCCTGAGAGGAGGTCTGGCCTTTGTGCACTAAGCTAGTCCCAGGAACAAGAGCTAGCTCGCATAGAACTCCCAAGGTGTAATCACAACCAAACGGTACTGGACAAAAGATGAAGCAGACAAATTAATATATATTAAACAAAGACCTTATGGTCAAGGTTGCTTACAGAGATTTGCCAACTAGGGCTTACAAAAACCAACAAAAGGAAACATTTACAGCAGAAACGCATAACGCACAGAGCCATCCGGCAAGCCCACAGGTTGTCGAGTGGAGGACGTCTTAGCACGTTGGGTCATCAAAAAACTCCTCCTCGAAGAGGCCTGTGCTTCCCTGGAATTGATCATTTTCGGCCACTGCTCAAACAGAGAACTTAAAGCCATGAGTACGTTTGAATATACTTAGCAAATCGCAGGGAACAGTTATGCACATAATATTCATGCAATGGCTTGGCCAAGGAGAGCTGTAAGGTTAGGTTGCAGAAAGCAAGATTTGACAGTAAATAGCAAAAGTAGATTGAGAAGCTCAAGTTAAAAGCACAATACATAAATACATTTGTTTTCAAAGGAGGTCGTGAGCACCAACTCACTTCCAAAACCACTCGTGGGAGGTCTGGTCACACCCACGCCCAAGACCACTCCCACGACCACTCTGGAGCACCAACTCCAGAGCTCCCAAAGACCTCCCTAGGGCCCCGAGACCTCCTCTAAGCACCCACTCAGGAGCGTCTTGGACCACCCTAGGGTTCAAAAGACCACCACGACCAACCGTAGACATCACGAGCATTCGGAGCCACCAAGAACACTCGCAGATACCCACGGCCAACCGTGGACCACAAATTTTATAAAAGTCTACCCCTTGCGCAATTTTCACCAGGCAATGTCCGTGACCAAGGACTTGGCTATTCGAATAGATTTTTTTTTCACTCTGCAGAGGTGTACAACTTTACCCACAATTCACGACCTCTCTAGCGGGTCAGGTTCCCGAAAAACCCTTGCTCATTTCTGAAGGTGAGCAGTTTAGAGAACGTGACAATGCCTTTACAAAGCTCTGATCTGGCTTGGTTCTGCCCGCTAAGGTTTTGCTTCCGTTGGGCTGCAACCCCCCCTCCCCCCCCCCCGCCGCCCCGGATTCGTGCCCCCTCTTGCGCCAAGTGTGAATCAGCACACACTTCCACCACAACCGAACCAGACCAAACCATTGCTAATTATTTGGCCCAAACCACCCCCATAAAAAGTGGCCTTGTGGTTGCACGGTAATACCCGGTTCAAATGGATCACAAAGTTAAGTCCTTAATCCACTCAGGTAAGACAACCTCAACCCAGTGTGCGCATGGCACCTCCTTTACTACACGATCACTTGCCTGAGTGTGAAAACATTTTAGGTTCAACCCGGCCAAAGACCACCCTGGTCTTGGCACACCAAATTTTAACAAGAGTGGCATCGCACCACAATCAATACAATATGCAACATCGGCACCATTAACGCTTCAATAGTGGCACCAACCACAGTTCTATAGTTCAATTAGTCAATATTATTAATGATGAAGAATGATTCTCAAGACCCACAGTTCTAAAGCAAGGCTAAGCATAAACATACGGTCCCATGTTGGTGTTATCAAACACTACCAACTAAATTACTTATTCTAAGATGTCCAAGGGAATCATGTCAACATGTTGAGCACAGTTATCCAAGGAGGCATAATATCAAGTGGGATATAGCTACTGTCCAAAACATTTCTTATAAAAGTAGCCATGCATGATAATGTAAAACAACATATTTTTGAAACGCTGGGTTCAACATGATCAAAGGTCTGCGACTTGCCTTCAATGAAGGGTGACGAGGCTTCGGCAGTGGCTGCTAGGTTCGAGTACTCCTCCACGAAATCGGGATCTACACGTTCGCAAGGAACCAAATAAGCAAAACAACTCTCGTAAAAGAACTTAAAAAGACTTAAAAGGACTTAAACGAACTCATCCAAAAACCAGAAAACAGGAAGTCCCGACGGAAAAGAGATCCAAACCAGAGAGGGTGGTCTTTGCAAAAAGGCTACAAAGACTTAGAGGTGGTCATGACTGGGAGGAGATCATGGCCGAGAGGGTGGTCTTTGCAAAAAGACCACAAGGGTGTTCTTCGCAAAAAGACCATCAAATACCCAAATGTGGTCTTTGCAAAAAGAAGTCCTGAGGGGATCTAGGGGAGGAGGTCCTGAGGAAGACACAACTATTCCACGTGGTCGCGAAGGAGACACGACCACGTAACGTAGTCGTAAAAAGGATACGATCACGCGATGAGGTCGCATGAACAATAAAAGATAGGCACCAAGAAACTCACTAAGGCCGAGAACTAGCTCAAGGACAGGACAAGATGAAAGAGCTGACCTAGTGGCTGGACAGCAACCAGTTGGCCTGGCGGTGGCGGGGAGGTCATCGCAGAGGCTCCGAGGGACCCCCTTGACGACGAGGAGGCGACGACGTCACTTCAAAGGGCTCCTTGGCAAAGCTTCAGGCACGGAGAAAACCAGGCAAGGAGGTTTACTTAGACTATTTTTATAGCCAGAGATGAAAGAGAACGAAAAAGAGAGCCGCAGAGAGGCTTAGAGACATACGGGTCAAAGGTAGGTAGGAGTTAGGGCAAATGTCACGACCGATCTGGTGAAGGACAACCATCAAGATGTGCTGGAAAAGAAGGAAACAAGGAGGGAGGTTAAGGTGCCACGCAAGTGACCACGTAAGTGGCCCATTTAATGTGACTTAATCGACATTAAACGCACAAGGGGACATATGTGGCGGAGAAAAATATAAGTGAGCAGGACTGACATGCGGGGCCAGTCAAACTGGAAAAACAGTTCAGTCAAAGAGAGTGATCGTGACCAAAGGGGAGGTCGTGACCAGGGAAGGAGGTTGTGACCATCAAGGGTGGTCTCAACCGCAAAGGTGGTCTTTGCAGAAAGACCAGAAGTCCCAAAGGCAAGGAGGTCCTAAGGAGAAGGGGGGTCCTGAGGAGGTCATTCCCACAATGGTGGTCTTTGCAAAAGAACCAGAGGTCATGACCACGAAGTGGTCCTGACCGCAAAGGTGGTCTTTGCAAAAGACCAGAGGGAGGAGGTCGCGGCAAAACGACAAAGGAGAAAGTCGCGGCCTCAGAGGGAGGTCACGGTCCAAGGGGGTGGTCTTTGCAGAAGACCAGGAGGGTTATCTTCGCAAAAAGACCACGGGGAGGTGGTCTATGCAAAAGACCAAGGGGGAAGTTCGAACGAACCAAGAGGTCCTGAAGACCAAGGGCTTCTTAACGATCAAGATGAACCAAAGGAGGTCTTAACAGTCAAGATGGATCAAAAGAGGTCTTGACGGTTAAGATCTAACAAGGGGATGTCAAAGCCAAGGAAGGACTCAAATGGAGAAGGTGGTCTAGACCACTAGGAGGTCTAAACAGAGAAGATGGTTTAGATCAAAAGGAGATCTAACCCTCTGAAGAGATTCAAACCAACAAGGAGGTCTGAACCTATGGGGTGGAGGTCTGAGTTAAAGGTTAGTCTAAACAAAGGACACCAGGGGAAAATCCAGAGGGGTTAAGAGGAGGTCCTGAGCTAAAGGAGTGATCCAAGCACAAGGGAGGTCCAGACCCTTGGATCCAAGCAGAGGGAGGAGGTCCAAAAGAAGAAGAGTACTGGGCCGAAGGAGAGCACGGAGCGAACAAAGAAAAAGAAGAACTCCAACAAACTTGAAAAGAAACCGAATTAATTTAGTTGAAGTTTGATTAATTCAAGTTAAGTCTCCAAATTTCAAAAATTCCAAGTTAAGCTTGAGCAATTCAATAAGGCCAAATGGTTCCTTTTGGGTTTTGAAAACTGGCAGAAACCCTAGAACAAACGGGACGTTACACCCCCCACCTCGAGTCCCCTCCGAAGGCCACCTCGTCGGCTTCGCTCACGCCTCCGGAGATCCCCCACCCACCTCACCTCCGTGCGGTCTGAACAAGAAACTGCGTGGAAAAAGAAGCTAACAGTGTCACCTTCGGAAGAAACGAAGGGATGTTAGCACCCCCTCGGTCAGCAACAAGGGGCGTCAAGAGACCTTTGCACGCATAGCCACTAACGCCCGAAGGGCAAGGTCATTGAAACCTTTTCGGGTCCTCCGTGAGGTCAAGCCCGCCTTCTGGCCGCCGAGCGCCCTCACGCCACGCCCCTCGGCCTCGGCCACCTTCGCTCGCTCACGCGTGAAGCCCGCCTCCGGAGCACCCTGCGGAGACCTTGCCGCCACCAAGGAGCCGTCTTCGGTACTTCGGGTCCTCCACGAGCTCCGGCCTTGGAGATCTCCTCAGGCTACCTCACGCCCTCCGGCCTTAGAGCACCTTCGCCTCCGCGAAGACCTCACCGCCACCGAAGGGTGGGCAGCAGCGAAGGAGCCCAAACAGCCTACCAGTACCCCACCGCTCCGCTCATGTCACTAGCGGCTGCATCAACTAGTCACCCCTCGGAAACTCTCCCTCAGTTGTGTCTCCTTTAGTAGCCTTCGTCAGCTCTGCCCCTGCCTCAGGCGGCCCGGAGCCGTCCCTCGCAGCATCGGCGTCGAGCTCGCCCTCCTCTGGCCTCCACCTTGCTGGCCTCGGAGCCACCGCGCGTACGCACACATGCTATGCAGACACGAGCTTCAAAGCTCAAAGGCAAGCACCCCTATCTTCGAATAATTTTGTGCTTTAAAAGGTGTGCTAGACAACTAGGCTGCATTATCTGCAAAAGCATGTATAAAAAGTAAGATGCTAAGGCATGTAGCATGCAATTTAGGATCCCACGGAACATGGTGTACTAGTATATGAACATGAGGGCCACCGTAGTAATTGCCAACTACCAAGTCTAAGAGAGCTCTAGACACCGCTAGCAGTACTGCTTGTTTTCCCTCATACGGTTTAGTACTACGTGTAAAGAGAATTGCATACAAATAGACTTGCATGCACACATACACCAAACAACAAGAAGTTGCAGCTTAATTTGCTCATACCAACCACCACTAACAAGCTGTATCCTGAGTATATGCGTCCAGAGATAGGATCACTAGATGAACCACTCTGCTACTGGGGGTGCCTGTAGCACCACAGCATGGATAAGCGCCAAGACACCGCGCAGGACCCCCGAGCCCCTGTGCACACTAACATACCCCTCGCGGGTATGAAGTGTATAAGCCCACAAGGGTGGCATAAATAAGCACACAACTGTGGCAACAAAGACAACGTGCATGGCTCCGAGCCCGGGTGAACACTAACACACCCTCACGGGTATGAAGTGTATAAGCCCACAAGGGTGGCATAAATAAGCACACCACCGTGGCAACAAAGACACCGCGCATGGCCCTGAGCCCCGGTGCTCACTAACACACCCTCGCGGATGTGAAGTGTATAAGCCCATAAGGGTGGAGTAAAATAAGCCCATCATCGTGGCAACAAAGACACCGCGTATGGCCCTGAGCCCCGGTGCACACTAACACACCCTCGCGGGTGTCAAGTGCATGAATAAGCTCACACAAGACCCTAGCCGTTCCGAAGGTCATACCTTGGCGAATGGGGAGTCTCCCGTCTCGAGGGTCTCGTCTCGGCGGAGAGACATTTCACATCGCGCTCATTCGCGTAGAACCTAATCGCTCCGAAGGCCACGCCTTGGCGACTAAGGAGCCTCCGCCTCAAGGATCTCGCCTCGGCGGAGAGACATTTTACATCGCGCCCATTCACGCAAAACCTAGTCGCTCCAAAGGCCACGTCTCGACGACTAGGGAGCCTCCCGCCTCGAGGGCCTCGCCTCGGCGGAGAGAGATTTCACATCGCGCCCATTTGCATAGAACCAAGTCGCTCTGAAGGCCCCGCCTCAGCGACTAGGAACTCTCTCGCCTCGAGGGTCTCGCCTCACCGGAGAGAGATTTCACATCGCGCTCAATCGCGCAGAACCTAGTCGCTCCGAAGGCCTCGCCTCGGCGACTAGGGAGTCTCCTACCTCGAGGACCTTACCTCGGCGGAAAGACATTTCACATCGCGCTCAATCGCGCAGAACCTAGCCGCTCTGAAGGCTACGCCTCGACGACTAGGGAGCCTCCCGCCTCGAGGGCATCGCCTCGGCAGAGAGATATTTCACATCGCGCTCATTCCCGCAGAACCTAGTTGCTCCAAAAGCCACGCCTCGGCGACTAGGGAGCCTTCCCCCTTGAGGGCCTCGCCTCGGCAGAGAGACACTTCACATCGCGCTCAATCGCGCAGAACCTAGTCGCTCCGAAGGCCACGCCTCGACGACTAGGGAGAGTCCCGTCTCGAGGGCCTTGCCTCAGTGGAGAGACATTTCACATCGTGCTCATTCACGCAGAACCTAGTCGCTACGAATGCCCCGCCTCGGCGACTAGGGAGTCTTCCACCTCAAGGGTCTCATCTCGACAGAGAGACATTTAACATCACACTCAATCGCGCAGAACCTAGTTGCTCCGAAGGCCTCGTCTCGGCGACCAGGGAGCCTCCCGCCTCGAGGGCCTCGTCTCAGCGAAGAGACATTTCACATCGTGCTTATTCCCGTAGAACCTAGTCACTCCGAAGGCCATGCCTCAACGACTAGGGAGCCTCCCGCCTCGAGGGCCTCGCGTCGGCAGAGAGACATTTCACATCATACTCATTCGCGTAGATCCTAGTCACTCTGAATGCTCCGCCTCGGCAACTAGGGTGTCTCCCGCCTCGAGGGTCTTGTCTCTGTGGAGAGACATTTCACATCGCTCTCAATCATGCAGAACCTAGTCGCTCCCAAGGCCCCGCCTCGGCGACTAGGGAGTCTCCCGCCTGGAGGGCCTCGCCTCGGCGAAGAGACATTTCACATTGCACTCAATCGCGTAGAACCTATTCGCTCTGAAGGCCATGCCTCAGTGACTAGGGAGTCTCCTGCCTCTAGGGCCTCGCCTCGACGGAGGGACATTTCACATCGCGCTCAATTGAGCATAACCTAGTTGCTCCGAAGGCCACGCCTCAACGGCTAGGAAGCCTCCAGCCTCGAGGGCCTCATCTCAGTGGAGAGACATTTCACATCGCGCTCATTCATGCAGAACCAAGTCCCTCCGAAGGCCCCGCCTCGGCGACTAGGGAGTCTCCTACCTCGAGGGCCTCGCCTCGGCAGAGAGACATTTCACATCGCGCTCAATCGCACAGAACCTAGTCGCTCCGAAGACCCTGCCTCGGCGACTAGAGAGTCTCCCGCCTCGAGGGCCTCGTCTCGGCGGAGAGACATTTCACATCATGCTCAAACGCGCAGAACCTAGTCGCTCCGAATGCTCCGCCTCGGCGACTAGGGAGTCTCCCGTCTCGAGGGCCTCGCCTCAGCGGAGTGACATTTCACATCACGCTCATTCACGCAGAACCTAGTCGCTCCGAAAGCCCTGCCTCGGCGACTAGGGAGTCTCTTGCCTCGAGGGCCTCACCTCGGCGGAGAGATATTTCACATTGCACTCATTCGCGCAGAACCTAGTCGCTGTGAAGGCCCTGCCTATGTGACTAGGGAGGCTCCTACCTCGAGGGCTTCGCCTTGGCGGGGAGATATTTTACATCGCGCTCATTCGCGATGAACCTAGCCACTGCGAATGCCCCACCTTGGCGACTAGGGAGTCCCCCGCCTCGAGGGCCTCCCCTTGACGGGGAGACATTTCACATGGCGTTCATTCGTGAAGAGCCTAGTCGCTCCGAAGGCCACGCCTCGGCGACTAGAGAGTCTCCTGCCTCGAGGGCCTCACCTCAGCGGATAGACATTTCACATCGCGCTCAATCGCACAGAACCTAGTCGCTCTGAAGGCCCCGCCTCGGTAACTAGGGAGTCTCCCGCCTCGAGGGTCTCGCCTCGGTGGAGAGACATTTCACATCGCGCTCATTCGTGCAGAACCTAGTCGCTCCGAAGGCCCCGCCTGGGCGACTAGGGAGGCTCCCGCCTCGAGGGCCTCACCTCGGCGGGGAGAGATTTCACATCGCGTTCATTCGCGCAGAACCTAGTCGCTCTGAATGCCCCGCCTCGGCGACTAGGAAGTCTTCCGTCTCGAGGGCCTCGCTTCGGCGGAGAGACATTTCACATCGTGCTCATTTGGGCAAAGAACCCAGCCGTTCCAAAGGCCCGGCCTCGGCGACTAGGGAGTTTCCCGCCTCGAGGGCCTCGTCTCGGTAGAGAGACCTCGCATATCACGACCCAACGCACAAATTTGTCGTCCTCGTCTCAACGAGGACACCTCGTGAATCGACTACCACCGAGCCCAATCAAAAAAATATTGGGGGACGGCATTCGGCTTCGCCTCCGCCTCGCTAGCTTTGGGCTCTCAAGCGATCCCAATCAAAAAATATTGGGGAACGGCATTCGGCCTCGCCTCCCCCTCGCTAACTTTGGGCTCTCAAGCGAGCCCAATTAAAAAAAGTTGGGGACGGTGTTGGGCTTCGCCTCTCCCTCGCTAGCCTTGGGCTCCCAAACGAGCTCAATCAAAAAAGTTGGAGGACGGCGTTCGACTTCGCCTTCCCCTCGCTAGCCTTGAGATCCCAAACGAGCTCAATCAAAAAAAAATTGGAGGACGGTGTTCAGCTTCGTCTCCGTCTCGTTAGCCTTGGGCTCCCAAGCCAGCCCAATCAAAAAAAGTTGGGGGACAGTGTTCGGTTTCGTCTCCCCCTCACCAGCCTTGGGCTCCCAATCGAGACCAATCAAACAACTCTTCGCGCCACCCCAAGTTGCGTATGCTAATCACTAGGAGCAGCCGAAGGGGGGGACGGTACTAGGCCCCCAACAGGACTATCGTAAACGGTCACATCGAAGAAGTAATCAAATACAAGGGCAGCGATGACTCGGCCATGACGTGCTACCCACGCCGAGGGCCATGCCTTGGCGTGGTGGCTTCGCGTCAACTTCGCCCCCACGGGCTCTGCCGCTGGTCACTGCTCGCCTCGAGGCTATCGCCTCGGCTGGGCGGCCCCAACGTGTCGCTCGCCTCGAGGGTCATGCCTCGCCGTGGCAGTTCCGCGTCGACTTCACCCCCACGGGTTCCGCCGCCGCTCACCGCCTGCCTCGAGGCTATCGTTTCAGCGGGGCGGCCTCGACGTGCCGTCCGCCTTGAGGGCCACGCCTCGGCGTGGCAGTTCTGCGTCGACTTCGCCCCCATAGGCTCCGCCGCTGCTTACCGCCCGCCTCGAGGCTATCGCCTCGGCGGGACGGCCCGACCTGACATGGTAAGGACATTATGAGGAGGGGGTGATTCCAAGTTCTGTACCACTAGAACTCCTCGACGATGTCGAAGGAGTAGACCTTATCGAAGGAGGTGCACCTTGCTTGGGCTTCGATTAGTCGTCGAACCAGAACGTCCACTGCCACTGCAGCTTGCTCGGCGCCTTCATAGCGCCCTCCGCCGCCTCGGCCTCCGTCATCGCTCACCACTGCTTCTCTTCGTCTTTTGAGAGGTAATCAAGGAGACACAGTCTTTTCTTCCATACCCCCCAAGTAAAATTGAGTCCATGCGCCTATCTCTAAGCATGAGAAAAGCAATGGACATATCGGAACAACTTCAACGACAGGAACAAGAAGCACAAGAAAAAGGGATTTCCTTCCATATCTACCAATTATGCCCCCAAAAAATCTGACAACCAGATCTACCAACTACAAACATCAATCGAATTACATTGCCGCAAAATCTGAAGCATAGAGGGGGGATTTGAGTTCCATACCTTCGGTTCCTACAGTGAAGTCGGGTGGCCGAACAGGGGCTGCGAAGAGGGGGAACGACTAGCGAGGTTAGGCTAAAGGGCGACGGAGGAGGTTAGGGTTAAGAGCAGCGGCGGTTGCTAACCTCAACGGGAGGAGAGAAGGCCAGGGAGGTCTCCAGAGTTCGCGCTGGTCGTTGACCTCGCTCCGTCCGTGAGTCGCCCATGCTCGAGCTCTCTGAGCACTCCCACCCGTTCTGTTGCTCGTGGACAAAGGAAGGAGGTGGCACTCATGGGGAAGAAGAAGGAGGCGGGGGAGGGGGGGGGTGAAGAAGGATGAGGGAAGCCGGAGGACGAAGGATTGGCCGTTGACAACAGCGGCGGAGGGAGGAAAGACCAAAGCAAGGAGGAAAAATGACGGGAGGCGCGTCCAGCCGAAACGCTTGCTCCGCTTCTCTCTCTACGCGCAACCATGTGAGGCGAGCAAAGCCGGCGGCAGGTGCAAGGGCGATTGGACGGCGTGGACACAAGCGTAGCCGGATCGGACGGCGAGGGGAAAAAGAATGATGTGGCCAGGCTCTCCTCGGCCCTTTGTGCCTCTATTTAAACGTAACGATTCTGATTTTAGATGCTGATTTGGAGTAGAATTATTTATTTGTTCCTGAGAGTTGCAAAGCCATCACCGGACCAGGCTCGAATTCAGACTGAAGATTTTCGTTTCCTGCGAACAAAAGAAATTCCAACTCCTATCGGAGATGAGCATCGTACACATGGCCCAGGCCGCCGCCTTCCCTCCAGGCCCAATCCGGCAGCAGCTCTACCGCCGCCCGTGCACGCATCACCAACCACCCGCCGAGCCAACCATCGTTCGCTCCCTCCATCTCACAATCCAATCCAACCTAAGCACCGGTCGTCCGGGCCGAACGGGCAACACGCACCACACGCAGCCCCGCCGTCCAGGCCATCCCCATGTCGGCTCGGCGAAGGCAGGCCCAAGCGCGCAGCGGTGCATCCCGCAGCTTTGCTTCGCTCCACTTTCCTCCCCGCAGGCAGCGGCTGAGCCCAATAGGCCCTAGGCCCACCCAGTGACACCGGGTCCAAATTTTTTAGTGTGAATTAGACTATATATACCATGCGTCCACTTTCTGGCCCAAAAGTTATACACCCTGGTCTAGCCTAAGCTCTAGTCTCTTGCAGTCTCACTGCATCGCTCCCACTGGCCGCGGCTGGGCCAGGACAAAAGGGTGACGCAGTAGGGAGCCCAGTTGACACGAGTAGTCAACACAGTCCAATGGCATTCGCATGCCTGCACGGCACTTGCAGCCGCATGCGTCGCTCCCAGTCGCGTCTTGCGTGAGTGTGTCACGTGGCTGTAGAGTCCACGTTCGTTCTTCTCCCTCTCGGCTCCCGCGGCTCACAATTTGCCTCACCTCGCCTGGTTGGTGGATGATGGTTGTAGCTGCCGGTACATATTCTGGAGGGAGGCCTCGGCTGCCACCCACACCCGCCACAGCGTCCCTCACCCAGTCGCCCATCGGAAGGACTAAGTCGTGAATCGCAACATTGGCATAGGGTATGTCCCGCATCTTCAGTTCTTCCAATTTCTATCAAGCAAAGAGACTAAATTTGTGACTTATGGTTCAATGTGATGATTGTTGGTTGATATTTGCTGAAATGTAGGGCTAATACTTAGGGTTTCAATTTGATTTTTTTGAATACCGGTCTAGTTCGTTGCAAATCGGAGGCAAAATTGCAAATGATATCCATCATCGATGTGCTCATATTAGACCATGATTTGGATTTGACTTAATAGTTTTTGACAAGAATGTCAAGTAAGTATGCTCCTGGTCTCGAACGTATGTTTCTAATATATTGTTCTTTGACTGCTGTACATACCATGATTTCAATATTTTATGAATTTTTTTTCGAATAATCGGCAAATGACAGGTAAATTTATAGAAAAGTTTCTGAAAAGAAAAATGATAGTGCTACTAATGCTGTGATTCATCGCTTCATGAACTTGAAAGAGCATAAATACCGAAAGGTAATGTATTTATTAAGTCCATAATACACCCCTGATCTTTGTGGAGAGTCCAAAATACCCCCTGAACTCTAAAACCGTTTGGTTTACACCCTCCAACTGCCAATACCATCTCACCCGACCCCCTCCGGTCGAAACCACCTGGTTTCTCCCTGACGTGGCATCCACGCATGCCACGCTAGGGCTCGCATTCGCGTTGTGGATGCTCCAGTCCGGCATCGTGCGGCTCGACGCTATCACCTTCACCGTCGCGCTCTCGCTCGCCGCCGACCGCAGGGAGGACGGCCTCGTGCGGCAGCTGCAAGCACTGGTGTCGCGTGCCGGGCTCACCGCTAACGTGTTCGTCGGCAACACGCTTGTCACGACGTATTCTTGGGGAGGGTTCCTTGATGTGGCCAGGAGGGTGTTCGAGGAGATGCCGGCGCGGGACCTCGTTTCCTAGAATGCGTTGATCTGCGGGCTCGAGCAAGATGGCGACTGCCCGGCGGAGGTGATTCGGGTGTTCCTTCGGATGCTTAAGGACGGCGCCGTCCGGCCTGACCGGATATCCGTGTGCAGCGTGATCCCGACATGTGGTGGCGAGAGGAATCTCGATCTTGGCCGTCAAGTCCACGACTTTGCGGTGAAGCTAGGTGCCCTGGATCACATCTCCGTTGGCAATGTGTTCATCGCAATGTACTACAAGTGCGGCCCAGAAGCTCTTCGAGGCCATCAGCGAGCGCAACGTCATCTCATGGACCACAATCATTTCAATGGACGGGGAAGACGACATTCCATTGTTCAATGGAATGAGGCGGGATGGTGTGTCGCCGAATGAGGTCACCTTCATGGCATTGATGTCGACTGCCCGGCGAGGGGTGGGCAAATGATTCACCTGTTGTGCCTCAAGGCCAGCTTGTCTGACGAAGTGGTGGCATCCAACAGCCTCATCACCATGTACGCCAAGGTGCGACGCGTGGACGATGCGAGGATGGTCTTCGATCTCATGACACACCGGGAGATCATCGCTTGGAATGCTCTGATGTCGGGTTGCGCGTAGAATGAGCAGTGCAATGAGGCTCTCGAGGTCTTCTCGTCGATGGTCAAGTGCTTGAAACCGAACGAGACCACGTTCGCGAGACGTATCACTGCCAGACTCTGAAGCTGCGGCTCAACGCCACCGAGTACGTCTCCGGTGCCCTCATCGACATGTACGCGAAGCGAGGTAGCTTGGAGGAGTCTCGAAAGGCATTCGACGAATCCTAGTAAAGACAGGAAAGCTGACGAGGTGAAATCGTGCCAGCGTGGCATTCGTGGATGCCACGTCAGGGAGAAACCGGGTGGTTTCGGGCAGAGAGGGTCGGGTGAGATGGTATTAGCAGTTAGAGGGTGTAAACCAAACGGTTTTAGAGTTCAGGGGATATTTTGGACTCTCCGCAAAATTTAGGGATGTATTACGGACTTATAACTTTTTATTCTATCATTATACTATATATATAATGTACGGGTCCTGGCCGCAGACGCAGCGGCAGCTGGTGTGATGTGAGCTTTACTGGCTGAAAATTAAAGCTTCCGATCGATATTTTGAGTCCGACTTTCGCAATTATTGGTTGTGACTCATTTGATTGAGTGGTCAAATAAGGCAGTGCGTGCATGTTACTTTCTCGATCCGTCTCGATCTAGTTGACATTTCCATGGACAAAACCTGGTCCATCTCGATCGGTCGGCACGGCCCAGCGACTTTGAGCGAGCTGAGTGGCATATAATGTATGTATGTAGAATTGTAGATCATATACCTCTACGCTTGCTTCGATTTCCTTGTCAATTTTTGGGATATACAGTACTCCCTCCGTCCACAGATGTATTTTCTCTGTTCCTGAATGCTGGTCATTTTAGGCATGAACACAAGGATTAAGGCATGGTGTGAAATGGCCATCAATTCGGACGGAGGGTTGGTCGTTTTGGCCTTTTTCATTTTTGTCTCTAAAGGTAGGTCGTTCTACAATTTTCTAGACATTTTTTCCCTCCACTTTTCTGATTATACCCCTAGATCATTACTCTAGTGAATTAGTTATTTTCATTCCCACCGGAAAACATTAAGATGATTGTATGATCTATTAAAAAGAAAAAAACAACTCATCAGTTGTATGAGCGCCTTTAGTCTTTGTCAAATGACATAAAGATTTCTTATAGAAGATGGTATGCATCTTATTATCATACCCTAATGACGCTCCATTGTACCAGACCTAATGACACTCAAATATCACTTTTTGGAGTAGGCCTTACTAATGGCCCTCAAGTACTCCGATTTAGATAGGTGGCCCGGTGAGTAGAGCAATTGATTGATATGCATGGGGGAGTTGTGCTGTGATTAATTGGAGCTATATGCGTGCCCGTGGGCTATGCTGTGATTAATTATTCAGAATCATCTGTGATAGCTTTTTTCACAGACGGTTCAAAAACCGTCTGTGATGACCTTATGCCATTCTTGACCATAAACTCGCATTTGCCACGAAACCATCTGTGATGACGTTTTTGAACCGTCTGTGAAGACCTTTTCTGTAGTAGCGCTTATTGCTATCAAGATTGTAAATAGAGTACAAGGACAATGTGATATTTAGCATTGAGGGGGCACACTTGTGTGTCTAACAATATATCATGATATATTGGTTGGTAATGTTGAACTGGCATGCTGGTAAAATTATGGTAGCTGTTCAAAATGATTCCACCCATGTGACAAAACATTGTTTTTTAAATCTGATTCACCAATTAGAAAACAAAATAGTTTGAGCTTTTTAAGAAGCTCATATCCTTCTGAATAATTTGATCTAAGCAAAACTTAAAGCAATAGATCCTTTGTAGCACTGTGTTGCACTGGAACCAATTAATGGTATGAAATCCACAACGTGTTTGAGAGGATAAACTAAATTTATGATGAACACACTGATCTGGAAAGAACTGATGCAGTGATAATGAACTAAAGAAATATATGGACACTCTTATTACACGTAGCTTGTACATAAAGCAAGAAGAAGAGACACTGGGAAACTCACGGAGGCCACCGCAGGAGGTCGAATTGAACGGCATGGGATGGCTGCATTGCATGGTACTTGTTGTCGGTATTGGCGATAGTCGCACTGTCACGCCCTGGGTAAACAACCCCCGGGACCTCCTGTGCACTCTGGACCAGTCCCAAGATCAGTCGCTGGTCCGCACAGTTTCAACAACGATGTCATTACAACCATACAACAAACTATAGAAGAAGCAGACAAATTAATATTAATAATAGCAAAAAACCTTATGGTCAAGGTTTTTACAGCACTGCCCCGCAGTTCTACAACAACAGAGAGGTCACAGCGACAAAATAAAACGCACGCGGAAGCCATTCGACACACCCACAGGCTATCGAGTGGAGGACGTCCCTTAGCATGCCTGGTCATCAAAGACCTCCTCTGCGAAGAGGTCGGAGCTTCTTGGGACCTCCTCGGCTTCTAATCAACCAGAGGGCACAAGCCGCGAGTACTTTGAATGTACTCAGCAAGCCGTAGAAAAATGTATGCAAATAGTATTCATGCAATATTGACTGGAAGTACAATAAGTAGATTGCAAAGCACAAGTTGAAAGATTAATACATAAGTAAGCAAGTTTTCTTTGAGAACAGCTCGTGACCACACCGGTCACTTCCCAGACCACCCGTGAACACCCAGTTCACGACCCAGACTACTCGGAACCAACCACGACCACTTTTTGAGAAAGTTTACCCCTTGCGTGAAATCACTAGACATGTCCATAATCGAGAACGCGGCTATTCGAATAGTTTTACACTCTGCAGATGTTGTACAACTTTACTCACAAGATACGAATTCTCTAGTTTGTTTGGCATCCGTCGATACCACTACTCACTACCTTTGATAAGCAGTCTAGAGCATGTGACAAGACCTTTACAAAGTTCTGTTCTTGACTCGGTTATGCCTGCAAAGGTTTCACCATTCCTGGCCCCCTCTTGCGCCAATTCAACAACCACAACAGAACCAAATCAAGACATCGCTAATTAGTTGGTTAGGCTCACCCCATCCTGGACATGTGGTTGCACGGTAAGGCCCTGATCAATGGCTTACAAGGTTAAGTCCTTAATTGCTGCTCAGGCGAGACAACCACGTCCCATGTGCTTCACGCACCTAAGTGCTTCCCGCACCCAAGTACTTCTCACACTGTGCTTCGTGCATCCCGCCTTTGCCACCGACCATTCGCCCGAGCAAAAATCATTTTCGGTTCAACCTGACCAAATGACCACCCTGGTCATGGCACAATAAATTTTATTAACAGCAGCATCGCACCACAAATGACACAACTGTGATTTCGCACCACAGTTGCACATCGATGGTATCACACCACAATTCCATATGTCATTAAGTCAAATTTATCATTATTGAATCATGTGATCGAGAGACGTCGCATAACTAAAGTAGGTCTAAGCAATATACGCACCCATGTTGGTATCTCGAAGAGGTCCAACTAAGATTACCCAACCTAAGGTGGCCCAAGGGTACATGTCAACATGTCAATCCCAAGTATTCAATGAGTCATACTGTCAAGTAGGCATTTAGCTATTTTTTCAAAGCCATTTTTATACAAATAGCCATGCATGCTGGTATAAAACAATATAATTTTGCAAACTGGGTACGACATGATCAAAGGTCTACGACTTGCCTTTGATGAAGAGCTGAGATGCTTCGGTAGAGGTCACCGGGTTCACTAAATCCTCAGAGAGACTGTAATCTACACGTGCGAAAAGAACCAAATAAATACCACAAATCCAAACGAAAACCAAAAACTACCGAACTAGAACCAAAAGAAAAGGCACAGAATTATAAACGGGCTCTCAGGAGGAGGTCCAACTGAGAGAGAGATGCCGAGGGAGGTCCTGAGGAAGAGGTCTTGAGGAGGAGGTCCAACTGAGGAGGTCCTGCGGAGGAGGTTCTGAGGAAGTCTAGGGCAGAGCAAGAAAGTTGAGTGAGGCTAAAGGAGATGAAAGAGGACTACTTAGGCTTTTATAGTCTACACGAATTCAAGGGTAGGTGAATGAAGAGATGGGAGCAAGTAGGGGAGGTGACAAAAGAGGGAATGGGTACTGCAAAGGCAACAACATTTAATGCGACGCAACAACATTTAATGCGCTAGGACTGCTACGTCAGCAGTGACGCGACGAGAGGAAGAAGAAGGTGAGCAGGGCTGACAGGTGGGGCTAGTCAAAAAGGAGGTCGTGACCCAGAGGAGGTCGTGACCTAGAGGAGGTCGCGGTCAAAGAGGGAGGTCGCGGTCACAGAGGGAGGTCGCAGTCAAAGGGGAAGGTCGCGACCATAGAGGGAGGTTGCGGTCAAAGGGGGAGGTCGCGACCACAGAGGGAGGTCGCGGTCAAAGGGGGAGGTCGCGATTAAAGGGGAGGGTCATGACCAAAAGGAGGTCGCGACAAAAAGGAGGAGGTCGTGACCAAAGGGAGAGGTCGCGACCAGCTTCAGGACCACCCGGAGGTCTCCAAGACAACTCAGAGATTGCCAAGACCACCCGGAGGTCGCCAGGACCACCCGGAGGTCTTAGACTGAGGGGGAGGTCCAAACGAAAGGGAGGTCTGGACCTAAGGAGAGGTCTAAACCAACGGGGAGCAAGGAGGTCTAAACCGAGAGGGGGGTCTAAACCAAAAGGGAGGTCTAAACTAACAGGGAGGTCTAAACCGAGAGGAAGGTCTAAACCAAAAGGAAGGTCTAAACCAACATGGAGGTCTAAAGAAGAAAGAGTTGGGCCAAGGGGAACATGAAGCGAACAGAGAAAGGGAATTCACACACAGAAAACTCCTACAAACTCAAAACAAGGCAAACTCGAATTAATTGAAGTTTGATTTAGTCATATTAAAGCACTTTTAATTCCAAAATCTCATGTTAAGCTTTAGAACTTCAACAAAACCAAATGGTTCTTTTTTATTTTAAAATTTTTCAAAAAGGCTCAGAAAATTGGGATGTTACACGCACCCAACCAACCGGTGAATAGTCTTTGCCTGCTGCTCTACCCTAAAATATCCAACCGACGAATAGGCGTGGATGGGGAACGGGAGATAGACGAGGTCATCTGTAACATCCCAAATTTGGGCTTATGTTTCAAATGCATAAAATTGTGAACTTCTAGTGTATTCTTATTGTCATTTGTTTTTTTTCTTTGGATTCTCATTCAAGGTTTAGTTTGATTTTAAAACCTAAACATCAAACTTGGAAATACAAAAGCAATGGATAAATAAAAAATTGAAATATAATATAATAATTAAAAATCCAAACTTAGCTTAATTATGTTGAAAACAAAATGGGGAAATATTTAAAGTATATTTTGGAATTTCCCTCAAATCAAATACACCCAAATATAAATTTAAAAGATTTTTAGAACAAAAAAGACCCTAGAAAAATTACTCAAAAAACTATTTTAGGAGCCTCCCCTAAAAGTTGTAGAATTTTTGGAGCTATATTTCCATATCTAAAAATTATCCAAAAACCCTTAGCTTTTATTTCCTTCTCCCTCCCACTGACCCGTGAACCCCATTGGTCAAGGTTCTCCTCCCACGCGGCACGGCGTCCAGCACCAGCTCGCTCGCGCGCGCCCACGCAGCTCCTCTCGTGAGTTCTCTGCCACGTTGCCTGTAAGAGGACATCCAAGTCTCTGCATCCTCTCCATTTCCTTCCCCGAGCCACTCCTCACCTCCCTTTCCCATTCTCACCGAGCAAGAACCGCAAAGGAGCAAGCTCCCGTTTTCGGCTGAGACGCCACCCCTACTCCGCTAGTGTTCTAGTGATGCTCCTTCCTTGACATCACCATTACCTTGTGTTCTAGGATTCGAGGATCATTTCCCCCAACCTAATTTTGCTTTTCCTTCGCAGGATCTGCCAGATTTCACTTTTCCCAACTCTATCCGAAACTACCCCCTTTCTTCCCCAACTCCGGCACGATGAGCCATTTTCCAATTGGTTCCTCTCAGAGCATCTCATAACCTCAGTTGTGCTTCCCCCACCTTTCTTTGCCCTCCTCTTAGCCCAGGTCGTCGCCACCGCGTAGAGCTACTTGCGCCGCTGCTGATCATCACTGTCAGACCTCCACCAACCACCTCCGGCTCCCCTCTTCGTTCCGGTAGGTTCCTTGCGCCTCCTAGATGCTAGTGCGCTCATTGTTTTGCTCAATGCGCCGTCGGGTTTGTAGTTAGCATTGTTGCCCGAACGCCACCGTCGCTCCTCACCGTCGCGCCACCACCACAAAGTCATCACCTGCCTCGTCGCCGCACCAGCCAGTCTTGTAAGTGTCTGGGTTCTATTTTGGGCACTCACCTGCGCCACCATGCTCCCACTCGCTGGTGACACGCACGAGAAGGCAACAGTCGGGAGTCCTCTACTCTGTCTGAACTGGACACACACTGTGCAAGCGTCATTAATTAGGCCAAATCTTTGTCCTTAGATTTAATCATTGATTAACTGTCGGCTAAGCATTGATTAGCTGCTAGGTTTAACTGCTGAGATTCATTGACACGCGGGCCCAGCGCATTTAAGTACACAGTGGGTTTTGGTCCATGGACCGGTGGACCGAGTGCGTGGACTTTAGTCTATGCGCTATTCCTGTGGACCCAGTCTATGACACGTGGGTCCCACCTGTAAGAAAATAGATTTACTTTATAGAATAAATGAAAAAAGAAAAGAAAATCACTTGTACCCACCTATCATACACTAGTAATTTCCGACAGAAAAATAAATCGAAAGAAAAAGAAAAGGGTGCGGGTCCCACCTATCAGAGAGATAAATTCTCTCCCCCTTTCCTTTTTCTGGATTTTCAATCCAACTCAAATTAAAACATTAATAACTTTTGCATAAAACTCCAAATTTAATGATTTTTATCTCTAAATTCATATAAAATCATAATATACCTGAATATGCAAAAATATTTGATTCTAGTTACTGTTGGAATTCATTTGCATTATTTAATTCGTTTCTGGCTCTTTTTGAAATAGGCGTTGATTACTCAAACGACATTTTCGATGACCAACTATCCTCCTACTCATAACAACAAGAGCAAGAAAAACACCTCCTTTGATCATGTTGATCCTACTATTTTACTTATTGTATTTCTTTTTGCAAAGTCTATTATTGCATGCGTGTATGTTTGTTATGAAAATGCTATGTTTGGGAAGTTGGTAGTTGTAAATCCTATTCGATGCATATATCTCCTTGAAATGTTGATTCACCTACTATTGTTAGCCATTAGGTTATGGGTTAGATAATATATAATGTCATTTGGGAGTTCCAAGTGCGATGATCGCACGAATGCTTACTAAAGCAATAGTTTTTCCTAAAGGTTATAAAAGGACAATATGATAAACATGAATTTGGGAGATTTATGAAAAATATCTAGAGGGGTGTTCCTATGTTATTTTGTATAAAAACAAAAATGCAAAACCTAGTTTTGGATGCAGATGAGTTATATTATGTTTTGAGAGAAGTGAGAGAGTAGTCTCACTAGTAGATAGGGGAAGATTCTCGCCCGAGGTCAATTAAGGATCAGACGCCAGTAACTCTAATCTAAGACCAAACGTACAACCACATATGCTAGTATGGGATGACCTTAGCTAATTAAGTTACGAAAACTAGCCTTGCATGAGGGGTATGCAGTAGATGTACGAGCATGTTTTTATTGCCAACATAACAACGAATGTCTCACTGAGAAGGGTGTTCCCGGGCGAAGTGAGGGCGAATGCCTCACGGAGACGGGTATACCCAGGTGAAGTAAGGGTAAACATTCGACGGGCTAAGTGCGAGGTTAGGGCTAGATGATGTAAAGACTTTGACACGTGCTCTAGACTGCTTACCAAAGGTAGTGAGCGGTGGTATCGACGGATGCCCAATAAACTAGAGAAATCGTGTGATATAGGTAAAGTTGTACATCTCTACAGAGTGTAAATCTATTTAAATAACCATGCTCGCGGTCATGAGCGTGCTTAGTGCGAACGGTATGGGTTTAGTGTTGATTTTTAAAAACTGTTTTGTTGGAAAAACATGGGCAATGGTTTGTGAATTTTTATTTGAGTTAACTGGCATGTGATGGCTGAACATGAAATATTGCTCGCAGCCAAGAAGGGTTGTGAGTTGTTGTTATTATTATCCATTTAGTTACGTACTTACTGTCCTGTGTCTATTTAAATGCTCTTTCAAATTCTATTGCAAAGTACTACTTATGAATATTGGAAATAAAATATGCTTAATGCAAATTAACTTGTATCATAGAGCCTCCTCTTTGATTAGCCTTGCATTTATATAAAATTTGTGATACACTACAAGTCTTGCTTACATTGTTGTTCAGAGTATGAGGAAGAGCCAATGTCAGATGACGCTTTCTTCACACCCGAGAACCGGAGAGTTCGGTGACGGGTCTATCTAGGATTTGTTCCCTGTCGGTTGCCTTTGGGTTTTGGATGGGCTTGCCACCGGAAATTATCTAGTTTTATTCTTCCGCTACTATTTTGATACCTTGTTGGTACTTGCTTTATTTGGTAGGTTGGTCATTGATGAAATAACTGTAATCGATTAAGTTAAGTACCATTTTGCTTTACTTTGTATATGTGAATGTTTGGATGTGAATGCCAAATGTTGTGAATGTGTGTACTAGCTACTGATCATGGGACTAATATGGTACACACATAAGGTCTTCGAGTATTCCATGCCTGGGGGTCTAACACTGGCTGCCGCAGCACATGCGGCCATGCAGAGAGGGTGGGGTTGGCTGTAACGACCCAAACTCTAGGGCACCCGAGAGGTCCTCCAAGATCTTCTGGAAAGTCCATCCGGACCTCCCAGGAGGTCCACAAAGGACCTCTCGGACAGCTCACCAAGACCTCCCAGGAGAACATGACCCGAGAGGGTCTTGGAGCCAGGGAGCACCCGATGACCTGCCACGGCCAAACCAGGGAAAAAACGTGGAGGTCGTGGAGGTCCGAGACCACCCCAGGACCTCACGCGTTCATTCCCTTGTGAGGACATGGAGGTCCGAGCTTGCTCCAGGGTTCCCTGTGAAACCCGAGCTAGTCCCAAGGATCATGGCTAGCTCCTCACAGCACAAATACACAGTGGTGACATCCAGAACACATATTTATTATAGCAAAATATCACAAGGTTGTTTACAAGGTGGCCTTGGCCAAGCATAAATACACAAGAGCAAAAGATCAAAGGGTCCATCAGCACGCCACATGCAACTGACTGGAAGGCACAACCTATTCGCTTGGGTCTTCTTCACTGCCAAGGTCCTCTCCTGGCAAAAATTGTAATGAGCAAGAGTGAGCACACAACCGTGCTCGCAAGTTACACCCGTGGATTAGCAAAATGACATGCATATATGGATAATCAAAGGATGCCATAATATGGTTACTTTGCACAAAGCCAATTTTCTTTCAAATACCATTACTAAGTTCCAAAGCAGGTCTTTAATAACTAAAATTCATTTTAGCAAAGCAATTTTTCAGTTGGATAACATTCATCAACAAGTTGGTGAAGGATACCCTCCTGACACCAGGCTCCCTGCCCAAACCCATAGGATAGAAATCCCAAAACAGATTTGAAAATATTTCTGGAAACCCAAAACCAACATCTAACTCTGAGTAGCCTTTGCCAGCACGTCCATGACCGTGGACACGGCTATTCGAATAGATTTAACTCTGCAGAGGTTGTGCACTTTACCCACATGACATGATTTCTCTAGTTTGTCCGGCATTCGTCAATGCCACCTCTCACTACCAAGGGTAAGAGGTCTAGAGCTCATGACAAGGCATTTACAATGCATTGCTCCACCACAGCCTTTCCTTGCTAAGATTTCACTTTCCTATGGATCGCAATCCGGCGGAAAGCCCCCTCTGGCACCAGTGGGAACACTAGGTTATAAAAGATCTTTGGCCATAGAAGACCTCCCACACTTCCAATGGAGCAGCTTATGGTAAAACTTTGCAAATTACTCAGCCAGGTCCCACGCCCCATTCTGGAGACATGTGGTTGCACGATTGTGGCATAGCCCATTATAGGCATGGCATTGGTCGCTCAAAGACCGGTCCTCACATGACTAGGGCGACTTTTACAAACCCCTGGACCTCCACCTTTCTCAGGATAGAGTCCGTGCACAAACATTGCACCAGCCAAGCAAACCAATTCGCCCCAGTCCAAATCCATTTCTCTTTTCCTTGCTTCCCCAGCAACATTTTCATCCTTCCATGACAACCCAATGTCATGGTGAAAACATTTAAAACATTGTTTGGTCATGATGGTAAAGATTTCCCCAAATCAATATTTTTGGTCTAAGCATGACTAAGCATCTGTTTTTCAAATGGTCTTGGCTCACACTATTGCATGACCCAAGTTTGATCTAATGGTGACAATATGTTCAGTCCAAAGTCAACAGTGGCCATACAAAGGAAGTAGGCATAACTATGGATTTAAAACAGGTATTGAAATAACTTGGTAGAAATAGGCATGCAGTATACATTAAAACAAGACATAAATAACTTGAATTAGTGGGTGCAATATGATCAAGAGTGTAACTTGCCTTGTTCACTATCCTGAGAATCTTCCTCTTCAGAACCCTCAGACTCCTTAGAGTCTTCGCAATCTACACGTGTAAAAGAGCAATTTCAAAGAAGACTCAAATAAAGATCTAACTGAGATCAACAAAAAAACCAAAAGAACCCCAGAGGGAGTCCAGAACTCAGCCAACAGGAGAGGTCCATATTTTAGAATAGGTTCTTATAGAAGAGGTCTAAGCTTACCAGGAGGAGGTGTTCTTTTAGCAAAAGACCCCAAAGGAGTGATTTAAGTAATACAACAGAGAGGCCCTGAGAAATAATTCTTGCGTAAAGTCCAGAGAGGAGGTCCTCACACAAAGGCCATAGAAATCCGAAAAGGAGTCCACCAGGGGAGGTCCTGAGAAGGACACGACCAGCTCAATGCAGTGACAAAAATAAGAGTGAAGCGGACCACCAGAGGACCTACCAGGGACAAGGAGAAGCAATGGATGGAGGAGAGGTCGTGAACAACAAGGTCTTCCCTGGAAGGCCAATGAACGAGAGCCAAGATGGTAAATGTGAAGAAGGTAATATGACAGAGTTTCTTGGGCTGATTATAGTCAAAGTGGGTGAAGAAAACTAGAAGCATACGTACCAAGGATAAGTATAGAAATAGGTCAAAGGTAGGTGAGTGGCAGGACAAGTGTCACTACCACCCTGGGTAAAAGGTACGAGGAAGGACAATGTATGTTGCTATGGGAAGGAACAAAGAAGGATGTCAGAGTACAGCTAAGTGACCCGATTCAGAGTAAACACCACGTATGTGGATGCATTTAATGTGACAAGACATGCATTAAATGCCCAAGATACTTACGTGGCGGAGGGAATGAGAATGACCAAAGCTGGCAAGTGGGGCCAGCCACTTTAGAAACAGTCGAGTCAAGAGGGGAGGTCTTGCCCCCGCAGGAGAGGTCTTTGAGAAGGTCCGAGAGGCTTAGGAGGTCCTAGGCCCAAAGGACCGGGAGGTCTAAAGGTTGAGGAGGTCCAGACATACAGAGGAGGTCTGGACATGGGGAGGTCCTGACGGTCAGGATCTCATCAGGGGAGGTCGGGCGAGGAGGTCCAGGGCCAGGTTTAAAAGGCCACGGAGAGGTCTTGGACAGGAGGTCCAGAGAACTTCAAAGAGGTCCCGTGGTTGAGATTAAAGGCAAGTTAAGGTCCGGGCGGTTGGATCTCCGAGAAGGAGGTCCAACAGCCAAGATCAAACTTGAAGGGGGAGGTCCCTAGAGAGAAATAACGCATGGGGAGGTCTGGGCCTTTGGATTCAAAGTGAGGGGAGGTCCAAACCGTTAGATTCAAAACAAGGAGAGGTCCAGGCAGAGGAGTTCCAAGAAAGAAAGGGATCCCACGGGGAGATTCACAAAAGGTGGTCCAACAGAAGTTCGTGAGTCAAGGCAACTCAAAGGAGGCTTCCACCCGCTAAGGTGAGATCAAGGCCTTGGCGGTTAGGATGAACCCTAAGGAGGTCCCTTCGGCCAAGAAGAAATGTCAAGGAGGTTCAAATGAGCTCAGAAGGTTCGCAGGCATATAAGAAGTCCACTGGAATGCAAGGAGGCCCCGACCAAAAGAGGTCTGGGCATAGGAGAGTGCCCAGGTAATAAGAGGTCTAGACTTAAGAGAAGTCTGAACAGAAAAGAGGTCTGATCCAAAGAGATTCAAACCAACAAAGAGATTTAAAGTAATCAAACTCAAAGAGAAAGGCTTGGACCCAAAGATGCGTCCATGTGAGAAAAGGTCTGAGCCCCATGGGAGGTCTAACCTTAAGAACCACTGGGGAGGTCTAGGCCACAAAGAAGGTCTAAACCTACATAACCCGAAAGAGATAGGTTAAAGGAGGATTGCCGAGCTTACCAGCAAGGAGGTATAAACAACTCAAACCCTTCCAACAGAACCAAACTTTGAATTCTCATTAAAATAAAATAGTTTTAATTTATTTTACACATTCAAAAAGGATTTAGAAAATCAGGATGTTACATTGGCGCAGATGGGAGGGCGAGGGGAGAGAGGAAGGAGGTGGATCGGGAGTGGATGGGGATCGTGAGCAACGGCTAGGGTAAGGGGCAATGGGGATGCTCGGCGAACGGGTCAATCTTGTTGTTGTTGCTTGTCCTGCAGGTCTAGAGACAGGTGAATCAGGTCTAAAAAACGCATATGGGAGGGCAAAGGGAGAGAGGAAGGAGGCCCGGACTGATGGAGCTCATTGGCGACACGAGCGAGGCTGATGGTGAAATGGAGCAGACAAGGGCGAGGGCGACCAGAGGAGGTGAGGGCGAGGAAGCAAGCGGAGGAGGTTGACTCATTGGCGAAGACGGCGACGATAGGTGCAGAGACAGAGGAGCCATTCAGTGCGATTTGATGGCTATGCAACCGCTCGTGCGTGAGGGGCGGCAACCGAGCCAAGGAAGCACGCCAATCGGCCAACGACTGACGATTGGGAGGCAATCCCATCCACAGAGTTTGTCGCGAGAACGACAAGAATGGTGATGCACAGGAGGCTATGATGGGAGGGCTAAATTTATGGGAGCGCTGCGAGCTTACCATTTCTTGAGCACATAGATCCGGGAGTAGGGATGGCAATCGGGCGTGACGGACACGGGTAGTGCTTGTACATACCTATGCTCGTGACCCCGATTCCCCCCCACGGGCATGCCCGCGAAGGGCGACGGGCGAAGAACCTCACCCATGCCCATCACCCGCCGGCATGCTCATGTACCCGCGAACAATGTCAGGACTACAACATCATATCAGAGTTGCATAATCTAGCATGTACACGATACCATGGGCAGTTGCTTACAGCGAATTTGAGCATGTAAATGATACCAGCTTCAAATTGAATGACCATTCGCAAAAGAGAATAAAATTGCAAGTTATTGTTTCCCAATAATTCACGCTCTATCCCACAAATGGCAAGACAATTCAATCATAATCTAACACGACACGGTCATTGAGCGCAATATGCCAGTGCAATGTTTATGATAAGCTTCCTTGGATCTGGTAAGTTTCTCTTTCCCGGTATTGGGATAGTTTGATCGATTTCCTTGATGCTACTTATGGGCATGCGCTCAAAGGATACAGACAGGGATTCACAAACAACTGCTCGACGAAATGCCCATGACATAGTGAAAAACCACGCAGAGGGCACCAACTGCGGGAAGAAATGATCGTGAGGGCAAGAACGATGGAGGCAACGCAAAACCCCTCATCATGCACTAACTGCTCGACGAAATGCCCGTGACACGGTGGAAAACCACGCAGCCAACGGAAAACCTCTCGTCGTACTGCGATGCAGAGCAAGCAGGAGAGAGGGGATACGAGGAGGGAAAAGGCGCGTACCTCTGATTCTGAAGAAGGCGCAAAGGGGAGGTGCGTTAGGTCCTCCTCTGATTTTGAAGAAGGCACAAAGGGGAGGTGCGGTCGGGCGTGAGGAGGGGCGGCGGCCGGGTGTCACTTCATCTTGATGGGGCCGGGAGTGAGGAGGGCTTGATGAGGCTAGGCGTGAGGAGGGCTTGACGGTGGCCGTCGTCATCTTCAGCTCCTTCCTCGTGAGCAGCGACGTCGGTAGGGCGTCAGGGGGGCGGCGGGCGAGCGGGAGGACAAGGGCGGTGAGAAGGGGCGGCGACCGGGCGTGAGGAGGTGGCGGTCAGGAGGGAGCAATGCGTGAGGAGGGGCGGCGATCGAGCTAGAGGACGGGGGTAGGAGGAGGGAAGAGACGGTGATGCGGAGGAGACGAGGAGAGAGTGAGATGTGGGAGGGGAGGCGAGTGGCAGCTAGTCTGGTGGATGAGGATTGAGGAGGGGGAAGCGAGGGGCGGTTTATGGTTTTTGAATCGTGGGCCCACCTGCCAGTGGGAGGTGGTGGGTAATCGGGTGGAACAGTGTCGGGACCTCAAGTAGCACCCCAGGACCCTCTGTGCTCACTGGACCAGTTCCATGATCAGTGGCTGGTCCGCACAGAGATCAACAACGATGTCATCACAACCACACAACAGACTAAAGATGAAGCAGATAAATTAACAATAATAACAACAAAAGACCTTTTGGTCAAGCTTTTTAGAAAGGTCTTGCCACGCAGGGCTAACAACAAGAGAGAGGTTGCAGCGGGAAAAACAAAACAAAACACGTGGAGGCCATTCGACATGCCCACAGACAATCGAGTGGAGAACGTCCTGGCACGAGAGGTCTTCCAAGACCTCCTCTTCAAAGAGCTCGGAGCACCCTGGGAGGTCTTCTTCAGCTGCTGATCAACCAGAGGGCACAAGCTGTGAGTACTTTGAATGTACTCAGCAAACCATAGGGAAATGCATGCAATAATATTCATGCAGGTCTAGACAAGGTTAGCTTTATGGTTGCTTTGCAGAAAGCAATATTGGGTGGAAATACAGTAAATAGATTGCAAAGCTCAAGTTGAAAGATTAATACATAAATAAATAAGTTCTTTTTGAAACAACTCGTGACCACCCCAGTCACTTCCCAGAGCACTCACGATCACCCTGGTCATGAGCCAGACCACTCAACAAGTTTTAAGAAAGTCTACCCCTTGCGTGAAATTACCAGGCATGTCCATTACTGGGGACACGGCTTTCCAAATAGATTTACACTTTGCGGAGGTTGCACAACTTTACCCACAAGACATGAGTTCTCTAGTTTGTTTGGCAACCATCGATGCCCCTGCTCACTACCTTAGGTAAGCAGGCTAGAGCACGTGACAAGACCTTTACAAGGTTCTGCTTTGACTCAGTTCTGCTCGCTAAGGTTTCGCCTTCTTGGCCCCCTCTTGCGCCAAGTGTGCGTGTCCATCCCAAATCTTACACACTTCCACCAAAACGGAACCAAATCAAAGCATTGCCAATTAGTTGGCCAGGACTACCCCATAATGGTCTTGTGGTTGCACGGTGTGGTCCGGATCAATGACTTACAAGGTTAAGTCCTTAGTGGGTGCTCAGAGGAGGCCTCCTCATCCCAGTGTGCTTCCTGCACCCCCTTTACTGCATGATCAGTCGCCCGAGCAAAAACATTTTGGGTTCAAGCCGGCCAATAACCACCCTAGTCATAGCACCACAAATTTTTTTAGTGGCCACGCAGGCCAGGGCAACGCTTGCCAAGACAACACATGCCAAGATAATACGTGCCACAATTCCATATTCACTTAGTCAAGTTCAACATTAATGAGACAGGTGATCGAGACACAACGCATAACTAAGCAGGTCTAAGCAATATAAGCACACAAGTTGGTTATCACAAAGGGAATCCAACTAAGATAACCCAATCTATGGTGGTCCAAAGGTACATGTCAACATGTCGAGTACAATTATTCAAGGAGTCATACTGCCAAGTAGGGGTTTAGTTACTTCCCAAAACCATTTTTATACAAATAGCCATGCATGTTGATATAAAACAAAGTAATTTTGCAAAACTAGGTTCAACATGATCAAAAGTCTATGACTTGTCTTCGATGAAGAGTGGACATGCTTCGATAGAGGTCGCCGGGTCCACGAACTCTTCAGTGAAGCAGGAATCTATACGGGTGAAAAAGAACCAAATAAATATGACGAATTCAAATAAAAACCAACACTACCAAATAAGAACCAAAAGAGAAACACTGAAACAGAAACGGACTCTCAGAGGGGGTCCTAAGGAGGAGGTCCACATGAGGTCCAAAGGAGGATACGACTACCCATGTGGTCGTACAAGGATACAACTACGCAACGTGGTTGTAAAGAGATACAACCACACAATGTGGTCGTGAGAGCAAAAAGAGAACAAGGCACGGAGGAACTCACCCAGATACACACAGAGAGTGAAAAGATGGGAGGAGGACGGCGAACGGCGCGGGTGCTCCGGTGAATTCTGCGGCGGCGAGGAGGTCGAAGACGGCGCAAGCTCCCACGCTCCTTGGTGACGAGGAGGTTTCAGCGGACTCCTTGGCGAAACTTCAAGCACAGTGAAAACAAGGTGAGAGCAAGGGAGAGCTGTGTGAGAAAAATGTGATGATGAAGGGCTGCTCAGGTTTTTATAGCTGGGGAAAACGGGAAGAGCAGCTGAGAGACTCAATGACACACGTGTTCAAGGGTAGGTGAAGGAGAAGATAGGAGCAGGTCGGGGAGGAGACAAGAGGGGGAAGCGGGTACTGCAAAAAGCAGCGATATTTAATGCGACACAACATCATTTAATGCGCTAAGACCTTTGCGTTAGAAGTGACGCAAAGGGTGGAAGGAGAATGTGAACAGAACTGACAGGTTGGGCTGGTCAAAGCTTGAAAAGGTGGTCCAACCAAAGGGGAGGTCGGGACCAATAGAGGAGGTCGTGGCCCAAGGGGTGGTCTTTGCAAAAAGACCGAGATGGTGGTCTTTACAAAAAGACCAAGAGAATGGTCTTAACACAAGGGGAGATCGCGGCACAAGGGAAGGTCGCCAGGACCACCCAGAGGTCTTAGACAGATAGGGAGGTCTAAACCAAAAGAGAGGTCTAGACTGAGAGGGAGGTCTAACAAGAGGGAGGTAGGAGCGGACAAGGAGAGGAGATTCAACACCAGAGAACTCCAGCAACCCAAAAGGAACCAAACTCGAATTGACTGAGGTTGGATTAGTTCATGTTAAACCACGGCAAATTTCCGAAATCTCCAAGTTAAGCTTGAGCAATTCAACAAAACCAATTTTTTTTTTTTGGTTTTTGAAAACTCAGATACTCAGAAAACTTGGGACGTTATAAACGAGCACGGGTGAAGCTCCCTCGTACAGTCGTACCCATGCCCGTTTGCTCGTCGTGCCGAGTTTGCCCCCCCTCGTGAACGTGCCTGTGGGCAATAAAAGAAGAACATACACATCTCTATTAGGGTTTTTACCCGCGGATATTTAGGTAATCAGACAAGGTTGCCATCTCTATCCAGGAGAGATGCATGAGGTATCATCAGATCTGTCGGCACAACGCACGCTAGATCTACCGGAGAGCAGACCATCAATATTCAAGCTTTTGCGACAAGCTAGCTCGATCGAACAAAGTTTTACTAGCTACCTACAATTTGACTATATGTACACATATCCATCCAGCTGCCGCCTGCCTTTCAGGTTTCAGTATTAGCACTACGCGCTCAGCCTGTCCATCGATCGATCGATAAATCCAACCTAGTCTCGAGTTGATGACGCCCAAGGGAAAAGTGAAGGCGAAAGGGCATCACGCAACAACGCGCGCGAGCGCGACAAGCTAGCTAGCTAGCTAGCCGTGGAATGGAACAAGGGAAACCCAACGCCGCACGCGGCAATCGACAGTGCGTGGGAACCAGGAAACACGGGAGAGCCAGCCGTTTTCTCGACAGAAACGCGAGTGGTAGACGGGGAATCCTAAGCCAGGCCGGCGGCAAGGGCAAGCAGGTTAAGCACTCCTAGCTAGCTAGATAGAGAGAGCTCGGTGGATCTCTAGCTCCATGGTACAGTATATATGCTTGATTACTCCCAAGAAAAGATTTGTGAGCTGCAACTTTGCAGTAACCACATGCATGGCACAGATCAATCGATTCATGGACAAATAGGCAAATATTCCTTCCAAACAGGGAAAAAGAACAGGTGGTACAGAAGGGCACTTTATTCGAGTCCAAGCTGGACGATATGGAGGTGTTGTCTTCTAACAATCCATGGGATACTAGAGCCAAGTCACACTGAAAGACAGGCGACGGCGCACCGCGCACATATGTTAACCGGGCCAGACCAGAGAGTCCCGGTCTAGTTGGACTCTTAATCCCAAAGTTTGATAGAGTCTCTAGTCTATAAATAAGAGTGCTATTTATTATGAACGATTGATCGATTGATGAAGGAATAAAGACAAGTAAGAAACCCCCTATATCTCTGTGTTCAATCTATTATTCTGTTCTTATGTCCTTGACCGTTTCTTTTCGAAGTTTGTCTATGAGGTGTCGCCGATGGACTCGCCAATGACAGGTTACTCAACATGTTATCAGCACGATCGATTCTTCTCGGATCAAAAGGTAACATCCGATGAACGAAACTCGTAGATCAAATCATTTTTTTTCTAGATTGCTTTCAATTCTGAAAAATTGGCTTTCTAGATTGTATCATACGGTGTAAATCCGCTTTAATCTACCGTGAGCCGACTTGAAGTCGCCGGCACAATGTCGATCGGTCGATTGCATGAAAAAGTGGATGTCGATTGTACTGTAGATTGAAAGTTGCAAATCCGTTCTAACCTATCGCGAGCCGACTTGAAGTCGCCGGCCAAGCCGATCGATGGTTGTACGAAAGAACCGATGTTGATTGCACTACATCGCATTGCATCACATGAACATGAACAGTAAATTTTTTAAAAAAAAATCGTAGCGCCCAGATGCTGCCAGGCAACACCGCCAAGTGCACCACTCACGCGACAAAGCTCCGCCGCCGTTATACTGCCGGACCGACCAAATTCCAACCGAAGTCACCCACATCCATGCCGCCGCGGCAAGACTGAGCTCACATACCACGAGCCGGCCGCCCCACATAGCGCTGACCCGAGCCACCGCCATGGCCATCTTGAAGCCGCCACGACCGCCTGAAGCGCCGCCCGAGAAAGAGAGAAAAAGGGCGAGGGGAGGTGGCTCGCCACGACCAAGACAAAGACCTCCGCCCACGCCAAGACGGCCTCCACCCGTGTTGGCCCTGCGCCACAAGACGACGCCTCCACCAGCGCATTCGCGATGGCGCCGCCACTACCTCCGGCGGCAGCCCCGCGTGGGGCCGCGGCCTCCGGCCACCGTGGTCGCCGCCCGCCAAGACGGGAACTTCGCGCGATGTGGCCGCCGCCACACACCGCCTATGGGACCGCCGCCGCGCTTCAGTGGCTGCAACCGCCCGCGCTGCTTGCATGCCGCCATGCCACCGCCGCGTCTCCACGCCGGCCGCCATCGCACTCGCCATGCGCATGAAGCCGCCATTGTCGCCCTTGCTTCGCCAAGACGCAGCGCCCGCCAAAGATTCACACCTTGGTCGCCACCACGGCCCTCCGCCGTGTAAGACGCCCGCCGCCGCCGCTTCGCTCTCCGGGTGCCTTGGTATTGCCGCCAGTGAACAGGGTAGGGAAACCCTACCTCAGCTTTAAACGATCACGTGGTAGGCACACACGCAGACTGAAGCCCAAGAATTTTCGGCCGGGTGAAAACAAAAAAAAGGGGCAAAAGAAAATCCTATTTTTGCAAGAAGGCCCTCGTAATTCTGAAAATTACAAAACATTCTTTCGCAAATAAGGAAATTTTGCGGAAAACCCCTTGGAGTTTTTGAAAATTATGCGACAAGAATTCTTAGAACTAAAATTTTGCGATTTAACCCCTGAAAATTGCAGATTTTGCAGAAAATTTATTTTCCAGCAGAAAAAGGCATCGGGAATTCATTTTTTTTAATCAATTTTAGTATTTGAAGCATATTTAACTTTGTTATTATTATTTCTATGCAATTTATTTATCATATTTACTGTTTTGATTATCTGTGATTGTTTATATTACTTTTAATCACTGAAAATAGCACTAAATCATAAAAAATACATAGAAAAATACGAGAACATGAACCGGGAGTTCGAAGAGCATCATGAGAATTTTGCAACCATTCTATGTAAATTACTAGCAGTAATATTATGAACTCCTTGCATGAATATGAAGATGACTGGCATCACGAACCAGGAGTTCGAAGAACTGACCCAGGATGGCCAGAATTTGTACAAGTCTTCAACTCTGTGATAATGTAATCACGGATGAGTAGAAGATTGAAAAGACTATGTCTACCTTTCACCCAAATGCAGTGCAATCCGCACACAACTATTGTCAAGACGGCTACAAGAAGTATGCCGCATTATTTGACACCATGCAAGTTGCGAAGGCTTAAGATGATGTTCTACGGAAGAACTACATCTCACAGCCACCTAGTAGCAATGTTGGCCATGAAGCCAATAATAACAGCTGCAAGGTGATAAAGCCTCTCACGAAGGAGAGGGGCAAAAAGGGTAAGGTCGTGGGTTGCACGATATTGATGTTTTACAGTATAAGAAAAAGGGCAAAGGATGGCATGTGGCACACCTCGCCATTGCAGGCGTAGAAGATCCACACCCATTATTTGCACTCATGGATGTGGACAGCCTAGTAGCAGCCCCCATTATCCCTCCTTTGGATATCGCAGCAGTTGTAGCTGTAGCTACCCAAGAGGAGAATATCGCCATGAAGCAGATTGAGGCAGAAGTTTTTGAATACTTCGCCGATTCGATCTAGTGCACGTATTGCACTTGGATCTTTTATAGTAACTTGCAGTTCGTAATTGAAGCAGAATATTGAATAATTTTATTCTTTGAATCATGGTTGTAAGCTCTAGGAGAGCAAAGTATTAAATTCTTATGATGAGTCCTGTAAGAATTATTCCTGTATTTATAATAGCAAGTTACGTTCTGATATCTGAAGTATTTTATTTATGTGTTGCTTGCTTTCTGCTACATATTAATAAAGTACATTATATTAGAACGCGTGTGGCGCCCTCTAAAGGAAGCGTGCTTAGCAGGTAGCGGCACAACGAAAACCATATTGAGAGAGACGAAAATCTATCAGTCAATCAGCAAGAATGCTGGTGGTCGTACGACAATTGCAGGCAGTGATACTTATATAATAGGCTTAGGAAGGGCCTCAATTATAGCCCTAATGGGCACAACTTTGGTCATTGAAGAAGCCTTGTTGTACTCAGAATCGACTAGAACTCTCAAGGATATTCACGCAAACGGTTTCCACGTAGGGACTGAAGAAGAGTATGGTAAGAAATACCTGCTCATTATAAAGCGTGAAGAAAGTGGAAAAATCGTATCAGAACGACTTCCTTCATTTGAAACTGGGCTATACTACACTAATATTAAGACATCTGCAGCCTATACTGTCCTAAAAACTGTATTTAGAAGCTCTGAACATTTTCTATCTCTGGCATGATAGATAATGCCACCTAGGTCTTAGAATGATGAGAAATATAATTAACAATTCATAGGGACATACTGTCAATGTAAAGAATTTTTCGAATCAAGAAGAATTTGTGTACCCCACATGTGCCACCGGGAATTTAATTACTAAACCTTCTGCTCTGAAAGCGAATGATGAAATCCCTACATTCCTAGACCATGTCCAGGGAGATTTTTTGTGGTCCTCTACAGCCCCTGTAAGGGCCATTTAAGTATTTTATGGTGCTCATTGATGCTTCTTCGAAATGGTCGTATGTATGCTTATTGTCTATGAGAAATTACGCTTTTGCAAAGCTAAATCTTGCAGATAATTAAAATTAGAAATAATTTCCCTGATCATCATGTGAAGTCCACCATAATGGACAACGCCGAAGAATTTACTTCAAAGGCATTTGATGATTATTGTATGGCAATGGGAATTAAAGTTGAACATTCTGTACCGCATGTCCACACCCAGAACGGACTAGCAGAGGTATTAATTACAAGGATTAAATTTATTGCTCGACCACCTTTGAAGAATTGTAATTTACCAACTGCATGTTGGGGACACGTAGTCCTGCTCACAGCAACTCTCATCAATTTTAGACCAATGGCATATAACATCCATTCACCTATGCAACTAGCGCAAGGGTCAGTACAGAAAATTTCTGATCTTTGAAGGTTTGGTTGCAAGGTTTATGTACATATACCATCACCACAGCGAACTATAATGGGCCTTCTTCGAAAGTCTGGGATATACGCTGGTTATGTGACAGCATCCATATGAGGTATTTGGGCCCTATGATGAGAGATTTGCATACTGTCCGATTCGCTGATGGTATATTAGATGAGGCTAGTTTCCCATCATTAGGGGGAGGGAATCAACCCCTTAATGAAAATGCCGGGAAATAGAGAAATCCAAAAGATAATTGAATTCCAGAAGATAATTGAAATCCATGAACATAACCCGCGCACTAGTGAAGCAAATAGAGAAGTCCAAAAGATAATTAAAGTCTAGAGCATAATTGATTTGCAAGCATTAGCAAATCATCTGTCTGACCACTTTAGTGATTTGAAGAGCATGACCAAGTCGCATATGCTTGCACGTAATGCACCGGAGAGAGTTGAAATACCGATGAAGGTATCCCTAATCCCGTCCTAATGCCTCTGAAAGGACGAGAACTCTGGCCCCTCGAATCCGAAGTAACCAGAGACGCCTACTGAAAAAGGATAAGAAGGACTTGACACAGCCGATCACCGAAGTTCTCCAAAACCAGAAGGGGAGCCAGTTGAGACCTGGCACCAGTATGGAACCTTCAGAATAAGGCATACTAGAATTGAACATCCCCATGAAGGGAGATATCAGTATGGATGTGTGCGCACACATCGGAGCTAAAAAATTAAAGGGACTTGCCTCCGTAATTAAAAGCAGCGGTGAGCAAGTAGAAGTATTGGAAGCATTAGAAGAATCGTCCCTTGAAGAAATAGCTATAAACTTTGTGACCACGGGATAATCTATGAATAAGACAACAACCAATATCGACATTGATTTTGCAAAGAAAATTGCCACAATCATCGATCTTAATCCAAAACCTGTATCACTCGCCAAATAAAAGAAAAGATCAGATTAGGAAGATTGGAAGAAGGCAATAGAAGCAGAATTATTATCTCTGAATAGAAGAAAGGTGTTTGAGCCTGTAAGCCGTTCGCCTCCCCATGTGCACCCCGTAGGGCATAAGTAGGTATTTGTTCGAAAGAGAAATAAAAATAATGAAGTAAAGCAAGGCTTGTTGCACAAGATTTCACTCAACATCTAGGAGTTGTTTATGAAGAAACCTATTCCCCAGTCATGGACGGAACCACTCTTTAGATATTTAATCTAAATGGCAGTAAACTTAAAGTTAAAAGTGAAATTAATGGATGTGGTAACATCATACCTTTATGGAATATTGGATTCAGACATTTATATGAAGATACCTGAATGTATCCCTGTCCCGAACCAAGACAGAGCAAATAGAAATTTGTTCAGTGTGAAACTCAGAAACTCACTGTACGGACTTAAGCAATCAGGCAGGATATGGTATAATCGCTTGAAGCGACTTTCTATGCAAGAAAGACTACACGAACAATAAGAATAATCCCTGTGTATTTATACGATGATTCCAGGATGAATTTTGTATAATCTCAGTGTATGAAGATGATCTGAATATCATTGGAACCTTGGAAGGATATTAAGAAAGCAATCTCTTACTTGGAGTTAGAGTTCGAAATAAAAGATTTGGGTAAAACCAAATATTGCCTAGGCTTACAGCTTGAGCATGCCCCTAGAAGGTATTAGAAAGGTTTGATTTTGAAAGGCATACCCTTTGAAATTGCCAATGGTCGAGAGATCTTTGTAGCAAGACAAAGACTCGTATAGACCTAAAGAAGAGAGGGAGGAAGTCTTGGGACCGAAATTCCCATATTTGAGCGCAGTTGAAGTACTCATGTATTTACAAACTGTACTAGATCAGCCTTTGCATTTGTCGTTAACCTACTAGCAAGGTATAGTGCAGAACCTACCAAAGGCATTGGCAGGGAATGAAGGACATCTTCCGATACCTCAAAGGAAGTAAAGAACTTGGTCTATTCTATAGAAAGAACCCAGACCTTACTATGAATGGCTATGCATATCCCGGGTACCTGTAGAACCCGCATACAGCCAAGTCGCAAACATGTTATATATTCCTATGTTGTGGAACTGCAATTTTATGGAAATCGTCTAAGCAAATTCTTGTATCGACTTCGATGAACCACTTGGAAATGATAGCACTATACGAGGCCTTACGAGAATGTGTTTGGCTTCGGCGGATGATTCACCACATCTAGCAGTCGTGTGGATTGAATGCCGCATAAACCTCCACTATTATCTATGAAGATAATGCAGTTTGTATTGCACAAGTGCAGATAAGTTATGTGAAGAGTCCTCTCACAAAGCATATCAACCCCAAGTTCTTCTATGCTCATGAATTGCAAAAGATGGACGGTTAAAGCATCAAGATATCGAGTCATGTGAAAATCTTCTGATTTATTCACTAAGTCACTTCCAAAGATCTAGCTTTGAAAGATGCATACGTGGAATTGGAATAATGAGGCTTAGAGAAGTGCAGAATTTAGGGGGAGAACCTTCACGAACTCATTATTAAAGCTTGATCACGAAGATCGAGTACCTAAAGAATAAATCCTGAAGATTAAACGAAATTGAGTGGATTGTACTCTTTTTCTCTTGATGAGTTTTCCTGAAGTTTCTCGGCTAAGATTTTTAACGAGTCAATTCATGCAACGCAGCAGAACGCAAGTCATATACTCTTTCTTCAAATTTTTCCCACTGGGTTTTCATGTAGTTTTTGACGAGACATGAACATATCGGATGAGTGCTCAAGGGGGAGTGTTAAGAAACTTGGTCCAGACCAGAGAGTCCTGGCCCAGGTGGACTCCTCATCCCAAACCCTGGTAAGGTCTCTAGCCTATAAATAAGGGGAGCTATTCATTGTAAACGATTGATCGATTGATGAAGGAATAAAGAGAAGCAAGAAGCCCTATATATCTCTGTGTTCAATCTACTACTGTATTCTTGTATTGTTCTTACGATTCTGAGTTTGTCTACAAGCTAATCGTTCAAACTAAACTCGCCAACGACGGTTCCTCAACAGGATACACACAGAAGAAGATAGCTAGAATGGATTTTGCCATTTGGTAGCGAATAAAATGGGCAGGCAATGCGACAACCAAACCGCACGACATTCTCAAAAGGGGATTCGGCGCCAATTAACTGGGAAACAACTCATTTGGCAGTCTAACCTTTACCTGTCGGGCTCGTGACCGACACGTCGGCCTCATTACTCAGGAAACCAGATCATGCGCTGCAACCACTTGATGATTCTGGGCTCTTCTGAAGAAGAAAAACATATTTCTTCATTTTAAAGCATATTCATCATGCCAGTTTCAGTATTTTATATTACAATGAAAATCCCATATACATGTAATCGATTGACACGTGCCACATAGCTGACTTGTCAAACTGCCATCCGTCGACTGATCGGCACCTGTTTTTTTCTTCATAAGTTCCAAAAGTATACTAGGAGGATATTCACGAGTGGGTGTTGAATTAATGCCTCCCCTGCTACTCTGCAAAATTTGGAGGTGTGGACTTATTTATTCAGATAGTGCAGAAACATCTCCTGTTCTGTAGAGCTACAATGACCGGCCAGGCAGAGCCGCGCGCGCGCACATCAATCCCATCGTTTTTCGGGGACGCAAACCATGCATGCAATGCACGCAGCTTGCCGATCGATGACACGGCCGGCCATGCGTGCATGCGGCGAGAGCATCATGCCTTTGCTGAATCACATGCACCACATATATACATACACACATTGATACATGCATATCCTCTCTGATCAGAAAACCTGCAGCCATGCACGCACGCATACATTTCAAGCAAAGCTGCAGCACACGTAGCAGGAATGGAAATGATCGTCTGATGCATGCATGGTGCGCGCTCTGTCTCAGGTGAGAGCTCGGGAAGGATACGCATGTCAGGGCCGCGTATATATGCAGCCGTACGTAGAAAAGGCAATGGCGATGGGGGCATGGGCTGCGTCGTCGTGGTCACATCAGCCCGAGCCCTCAGGAGGAGGAGGACGCGATGCATTGCATTGCTGCATGCCTGCATCTGCATGCCGGTTGCCGGCAGGAGAAGAAAGCAGTAGAGATAGATCGATAGATAGATAGATTGCTCCTCATGTCTTCTCGGTCTTTTGGTCCACAAAACCACGAGTATGTTGCTATATATTGTCAACTGGTAAGTAGTAGCAAAGGAATTCTTTTTTATTTTGGACCCCTCGGGTGAATCAATTGTAAATCTAGACCCCTTCCTCTTTTTTTTTGCAAATCTGGCCCCTCTCCCTCTCCTTCCGCGCTCAGGGAGCGCGGCAAGTGGCTGCTCCGCACGAATCTCCGCGGAGGACGGCGCATCATGAAACGAAGAGTTTCAGCTCGGGCACATGCTGAAGTGACTTCAGCTCACGCACCGCGGGAAGTGGCCGTACCACGCTTCGGGGTCTTTCCGCGCTCCCCGAGCGCGGAAGGAGGGGGAGGGGGGGGGCTAGATTTGCAAAAAAGAGAGGAAGGGGTCTAGATTTGCAATTGATTCACCCGAGGGGTCCAAAATAAAAAAGAATTCGTAGCAAAGCGGCCATGGCCCATTGGCCTCCTGCTCCCGCTGCTCCGTCCTGTCTTTTACTTCGTCCGCTTTCTTTCCAAGTTCCAACCCGGCAGGCAGAGGCCACACGCGACACCGAACCATATTATTTTTTTGAAATAGTATTATTTTAAAAGAAGTTTATAAAAATAAATAGTCGATTGTTTTTACAAAACTAGGCTACCGTCCTCATTTGAAATGACAAAATTTTTCTGTCGCTATTCCAAATAGCGACAGTAGTCTAGGCAATGACGATAGAGCCTAGAACAGTACAGAGAGGTTCATGTCGCCAGTTGAATGGCGACAGGGCTCTATCGCCACTCCAACTGGCGACATAGATCTTTACCTGTTTTTTTACTGACTATTTTTGACCACATATTTCGTGGGCAAATGATATTACAAAACATTCAGTACAACGTCATCGTATTTTTTGTAGACAAATCACAATGATATTACAGAACATTCAGCGCAACGTCCTCACATATTTTATCGATAAATTACACTGATATTACAAACACAATCAGCACAACGTCATCACCTAGTTTTTGGACAAATCAAAATGAGATTATAAAGCATTGAGCACCACATATTTTAACAAGATGAACATTTCCAGTGGCCGCAACCTCAATGTCCGCCATGTCGACCGCCTCAAGTGGGGCGGTCAGATGAGGTCCCCACGGCACTGTTCGGATTGCCGATGTCTCCTTCATCCTGTGAATTTCTCGTAGGGCATTTCTTGAATGTGTGCCCTGACTTCCTGCAAATGGAGCACTTTGTCGTACGACGCCCGGCTTCTGCTCCGTCCAGGTCGTTCCTAATACGCCGTACCTGTCAATGTCCAACCTTTCCCTTCAGCCTATCAATATCTATGGCCCAGATAAGTTGCTCCCAGGTCGAATGGCCAGTGAAATGGCCATCCACGCTGTAACCATACAGCTCTGCACTCCAAGTTTGCATCACCTCCTCCTTGTTGAAATAATTATAGAGATACTGATCGGGATGCCGCGCCACCATCGAACATGCGGCCATGACATGTGAGCGGAGCCTATGCAGAAGATTCCATGAAAAGAACTTAATTGTTTCCGTCCGTCGCTATTGCAGTCAGTATCTAGCCGTTGTACTTTTTAGTCAGGAATGTGTCATCCACACACAAGATTGGACGACAGTGTCGGAATGCATTGATGCATGGACCAAAAGCGAAGAATGCTCGCTTCAGTACCCTCTTATTGCCCCACTTCGGATGCATGGAATCTTGAATGTTGACATGAGTCCCGGGATTCCTATTTTGTATGATTTGGAGTTGGCTGGGGAGGTTGTGGTAGGAGTCCTCGAACGTACCGAACCTTAATTCTAATGCCTTCTGTTTTGCCCTCCACGGCTTGGCATAGCTGATTGTGTACCGGAACATTGCCTCAATCGCCCAAATGATAGATCATGACTTAAAATCTAGATTATCCACGATCTCACTGTACATGATGTTCGCGATGAAGCCTGATGACAGGTTCTTGTGGGACTGCACTGACTCAGCGACGACACATGTGTGAGGGACCACTGTAGAGCATTTCCAGTAGGTATCCCACTTAGGCTGAAATGCGTGCACTCGCTAAGGGCATCCCTCTATGTCGCACTTCACGTTGTAGTATCTTGGGTTAGACTTGACGACTATGAATGTACACCGCACCGATAAGGCCTAGAATTTGACCGCCTCTTGCTCGGCCTCCTTGCATTTGTACATAGCTCTTTTCCTAACCTCGCTCTGGTCGTACTCCCACAGCACATAGGAGCCTTCATTTACGACAAGGTTGTTGAACTGGCATGTGTTCTACTCGGATGGAATTGCCTGCTGTTCCATAACATCCTCGTCGTTAGATCCTTCATTTTCTGACAATGCCATGTAGTCCTAGTATTCGAAATCCATCCTTTGGACTAGGGCTTCCAGCTCCTCACCCTCGTCAGCAAGCCCACTAGCTTGCCTGACTGAAGGAGCTCCTTCCACAGGGTCTTCATCGACAGCGTCAGCAACTCCTAGACATTCGATCATCATGTGTGTTGCGCTGTGGCTGGAGTCCCCGACTTCTTCTTCGGCATCACCACCTCCTTCTTGTTCAACCGCTGATGCAGGAGTGGGCTTGGCATATGCCTGGGCCAGAAGGACCAAATCACACCGTTCCTCCCTCGCCCTGCGTACATATGACTGCCATGATCTTGTTCCCTTGAGTTGCACTAACTCCCAATATATGCTCTGTGGTGCTCGGTTGGTAAGGCAACTCAATCTCAGATCATAAACAACATGGTCCAAATCGAATGTGTGGAATAACCACCACATCACAGCGTCCCATGTACACTGCTCTGGTCTTGTTAACGTCACGGTCACTGATTGGAAATAACGCAAAACAATCCTCTTGGGACCCTCAAGAATAGTCCTCTAACAGTGGTAAATTTTGAAATTGGTGGCGTCTGACATATTTGACGTACTGCACCGTAAACAAGATTTCCACGATTAACCACATATCTAAAACTAAACTAACCACTGAAAATGATTATGTACAACATACTACACTACGTAACGATACGTCTAAAACCATGTAATCCATTTGGTTAAAAAAAATACCTGAAAAGTGGACGACTGGAAGGACAGCACTTCGCTAGCTTCTCTCCTCCTTTCTACTCCTCTCCCTTCCCTCCCCCCTCTTTCTCTTTTTTCTGAATAAAAGTGAGTTATTCTAGAAATTTTGGGGTCTTTTATACGGTAGATTGTGCCACCATTTGGAATGGCGACATTGACTTGCGAGATCCCTGTCGCCATTTGAAATGACGGTTTTTTCCAAAAATTGAAATGACGACAGGGTCCTATCGTCACTTGCGATAGGGCGTTGTCGCCATTTCAACTAGTAACAATGACCTCTCTGTACTATTCTAAGCTCTATCGTCATTCTCTAGGCTGCTGTCGCCATTTGGAATGACGACATGACAATTTCGCAATTTCAAATAGCGACAACAACCTAATTTTGTAAAAAAAACCGACTATTTATGTTTGTAAATTTCTTTTAAAGTAATAATATTATTATTTTTTTTTAAAAACCACCGCATCACACCCAACCCAAATACTCTCTCTCTCAATCATGTCCATCAGAAACTCTGCATTTTAACTTGTGTCTGAACAGGAAAGGGATGGACGAAAAGGAGGAGAAAAAAGCCTTTCAAGTGTCATGGGTGCATGTTCCCTGCTTTTATGGCCTTTCTGAGTCTGACAGGGAGGGGGTAGGCATGGGGTTCAAACTTGAAAAACGAGTATACTGTGAGCTTTTTCTAGGCTTTGAGAAAGGTATATAGAGATGCCTTTTTTAAATCTTGACTATATTTGATCTTGTGGCGGTCGACTAATATTCAAGACATTAGCCACACGCTTCTAGGCTGTATATCATTGTACACTGCTACAGTATTAGCACAATGAAAGCACTTTTTATGTGGATAACTGAAGCTAATTAAACATGTGGATGTGTCCTATGGGTGCTAGTACTCCTATTTAAATTCCAGAATGAATTATCTGAAATTAATAGAAAAAAGCATATTGTATCAAAGTGTGATATTTTGAATTATCAGCTATAGTTAGCATGGATTTTTTAGTACAGGAGTTAGCATAAGGGATTTGAAAAAGAAGATACAAGGGCCCATCTCCATCTGGATCAGATGATTGACAAAGTGATCTTGCAGATAGATATGTTCGAATTCCTTTCAAATCCCTATAAAATTCTTGTAGAATCCCAACGAACTTTGGGTGAAATTGTATGTATATGTTTGGCACGCCAAGTTGTGATTTGCGTAGCGAGAAATAGATGGAAGGGAAGTAGAAATGGTAGGCCGCCGAGGTGGGTAGGTGAAGCTAGCAATTCTTGTGGGCAGAGGTCCACCATGAGTCCCCCCAATGAATGAAAAGCTCGCCCCTCTTTGTCTTCCCCACGCACAGGCACAGGCACAGGCACAGGCACAGCACACTTTGGACACCTTGGAACCAGCCGAGCCGTGCCGTGCCTAGCTCTTGGGGGGCCCTTCCCTTCCTCCCCCCTGGCCCTGTGGTGTGCGTGTCTGCTGTGTGCCCATTCAACTCACTCATTCCTACTAGCTAGCTGCTGGCTTTCTCTTCTTTCTACTACTCCATATATACCATCTCCTCTCCTCTCCTCTCCCCCCACCTTCGATCCACTCCATGCTCCAAAAGGCAAGAAAAAGTGAGAGAAAATGAAGAAAGAAAGGGGAGGTGAGAGAGGCAGGTAGTATCAAGAAGCTGAAAGATCAAGGAAAAGTTGGCTAGAGAAGAGAGGGAGCCTTTTCATTTTGAGGGGAATGTTGTCTGGCTCGGGGTTCTCTCTCTCTATGTCTCTCTTCCTCCTCAATCTCTCCCTCATTTTTAGAGAGATCAAGAAGAGTGAGAGAGAGATGAGAGTAGATGGGTATAGATCTCGGACCAGGCTTCATTCCCCCCAAACAAAAGGGCTCCCGTGATCTCTACCTCCATCAGCTCAGCTAGCTACCTCCACAGTACTGGTTCCTTCTTCCAAATCTGAACTGGGTAAGCTAATTTCTGCAACATATTCATCAGCTTGTCGTCCTTTCTTTTTCTGCTTGTTTAGGTGTATGGATAGATAGATCTTGTTGGGTGGGTGGCATAAACTGCATGGATGCAGATTGGTGTAATGATGGGGGCATGACTGCATGACTGTACAGTTGCACGCATACCATAGCTCATGGCGGATCTCCTCTCTCTCTCTCTCTCTGCTTCGTAATAATTAGCCTCTGATGAGAGGGGGTGAGGAAAAAGAAGTAATCATCATCATCACCTTATTAATTAAATTCCTTGTTGTTCTCCCCTCCCATGCATGCAGATCCTTCTTATGATCGATGGTTGGTGGTGTATTCCGATCCAAATCCCTTGCTTCATTTCTTCCATCTCTCTTCCGTTGTTCACATGTTCTAACTTCATTTAATTTATTTCGTCCCTCTGTATATTCATTATACCATGTTTGTATAGATATGTGCCTTCGATGATCCAGTTTTCATTATTCTGCTAGTTACAGCTAGCAGCAGTCCAGCATACTGCATACATGCATGTATATATGCAGTCTCTCTATTTGGCCATGATTTTTTCAGTAGCAAACAACCGGACCCAGTCACCATACAAGAGACGAATATGCATATATATCTTTGTTGCTATATGGGGTAGATCTAGGACGGCCTCTCCGATTGCACTCTGCATGGATTCTGCACCTTTTCTTCCTCCTCTCTCCAAATGTTGCATTGGTATTAGATTCCAATTTATTGGAATGGTAAATTCCTATACTTTCATTGGTTTAACTATTTTCCTACTTCATTTTGGAAAACTAGCGCAAGTCAAGGAAAAAGATTTATCGAAAATGATTATACTTCATTCTTAATAAAAATCAAGATAACGGTTTGATATCAGAGCAGTTTTAGTTGGATATTATTTTCATCTCACCACAATCTCCAGACTTCCAGAGGCATATTTTAAAGCACAATCTAAAATAGGAACTTGTTGTCACACGTAGTTCTTCCCCTCTAATGATCTTATGAAACGATGAAGGCTAGTTCATGAGATATGCAATAATATTCTTGATAAGCTACCAGCGATTCTGATGGTCGAGATTTGGTCCACTTATTGGAACATGAAAAGTACTAGTACAACGGAGTCTGGTTTCTCTGAAAACTTCTTTTACCTGGAGCGCATGCATATGTATGTCAGAACACGAAAGAGTGGAATAGTTCAATTGTCCAAGTCTTGACACCAATGCATTGGTGTTGGTGTAACCTTGTTGTTATGTAATCAACTCTGAGTTGTTTCCTGTTTGAAGTCTTGAACTCTAGCTTCCCCATACAGTACTATGCATATTATTTTTTGTGTCGAGATGCTCATACCTTAAGTTATATAGCGCATGCTAGCTACACAGAATGGTGTTTCCAATGACCCCAAATCCCTAAAGATTCTCTTGTTATGTTGCACATTGTCTTACTCTTGCCCTTTTCTTCCTTATCCTCTCTCGGTGCAAGTATCTTCAGAGGAGTAAAAGTTCATACCATGCCAATTCTTCTCTTTTTGCAGTTTTGCTTTGGTCTTGTTGGCTGTTGCAATTATAATTAATGAGCATTATTTACAGACTTGCAGTGTTTTGGCTACATACTTCATGCAATTTGATATTATTTACAGACTTACAGTGTATGAGGTCGTTGTTCTTCAGAGACAGAAGACCCCTTTTGGTTAATTCTTGGAAGACGATCTGAATCTAGACATGTTTTGGCTACATACTTCATGCAATTTGATATTATGATATATACTACTAGCACATAGGAATATTAATGCTTGCACCGAAATGCAAAAGAAATGAAATAAGGTCACAGCTATATATTCAGTCCATGGAACTGTGCAGCTCTCACACAATCTGAAAGAATGTATGACTGTAGGAGATGATCGATCTACACCCAATTTGATTAGAGAAGAGAAGTTTGCAAACACTGGTCCAGTATATGTAGACAATAACTCCACTAATTAGACCATCTTATTGGACTATCAAGAAATTAATAAAATGGATCACACATCCACATCCATCCCATCAATGAGTCGATGCTAATTATCAATGTGCAGGAAATGGTTACTATGTGACATGTGTGACAGAAATTCAGATTTGTTTTCTAGAGAAGCTAGGACTCATGGACTGGTCAAATTAATCGACATGTTAATTAGGGCACACGTGTGAAGGTAGCCCATGTGGCCATAGCTAGAGAATGGAGAACCAAATTTAGCCTTTTCTTTCCTATTCTGAAGAAAGTACAGGTACACGTAGACGTACAGCAACGCGGTATACGAGTGGCCATGCAGAAGCAGACACCTTTTACCATGCATCGATCTCATCTTGCTCTGGAAATTCCTCCATCTTCTTTTATTTCCTATCATCGATCATCTCTTGACATGAGGGTTCATGCAGCTAGCCAGCCATGCATGTCAGGAGCCAAGGCATGCATGCAGAGCTTCCATATCCATGCATACTGATCTGATCAGGCTTTTCATGTCATTGAATTGCTTTTCTTGCATCCATCTTTAACCTTTGATGCATGCAGGAAATGATGCCGAAATTAGTGCAAATGTGCTTGCAGAGATCGATATGATCGAGTTGTTAATTAAGAAACATAAAATCCCTGTAAAATTCCATGCTAAACTACATAAACATCAAATGTGCGCACTGGATTGGTTGTTAATAATTAAATCAAATTTGTAATCACAGAGATTAATTGAATCGAATTGAAGGTATCGTTGCAATTAGGGGTGCAAATGGAGCAGATAGTTCCTGATCATCCGTCTGTCCGAATGAATTCGGATTATATTCAGAATGTGAAATCGGATATCTAAATTTTTTCTTGGATTGCGGAGTTGAAGCTAGATAGTTTGTCTCGGATATGGGATCGGATTCGAAGCTATCCGGAAATTTTATTGGATAATATTCGGTCAACTCTAGGCCCATGAGCCATGCCTCAGCCAGTCAACCCAATAGGCAAGCCCATGAGGTCGTAGGCCTATGAGTACATGACTAGCTTCTCGCTTGCCTAGAGAGGTCTGGAGAGAGAGATCGGCCCACGAGGCTTTTCCAGTATTTAAATTGGTTTTTTATTTTTAAAAAAATACAGGAAATCCCATCAAGCCAAGAAAAATAGCAAATGAACTTGAAAAATTCTAGAAAATTTACAAAAATACTTTTGAACATAAGGAACTTAAATAAAATAATTTTGAATTTAATGGATGTTTGATTTATTTGTAACATCCCAAATATTACATTTTGGGAAGATATAATAAAAATAAATGGGAAAATAATTTTGAGCATATTCTATATGGAAAACTATTTATGCATGATTTTTTATCTTCTTGTATAAAGCAAATAATGAAATTTCATACGAGCAACAACTTGTAAGAATTTTTGAGAGAACCACAAAGTAGATAAAATCCTGAATTTTTTTACAAAAGCAACTATACGATGTCAAAAGGCATAAAAAAATTCATAAGTTTTGGAGCTTGTTTGATAGATTTAAGAATATTTGCAAAGCCTCAGCCTTTTCAGGAAATTCCTAATTTTATTCAAATTTCCCGCTCGTCATTTGGGCCAAATCTAAGCCGGCCCAAAACCCTTTGCCAGTTCTAGCCCACGCTCGCTCCCTCTTGCTAACGTGTGGGCCCTACTCGTCAGACCTTGTCTTCCACCTCGCCTTCGCCCTAGCTCGCCAGCGCTCCTTGCCCGCTCCGCCCACTGTTTTCCCTCGCCACCCACCGTTTTCGACGCCCACTTGCCTCCATCACCTCCGCTTGGCTTCACCCATGCTGCCTACCCTTTAATGGCGCCCAACCTTCGCGCTGGTGGAGGCGCCGAAGCTGGAGTGCAAGATTATCGCCGCAACCGCGTTTTCTCGCCGCCTTTCTCACACGCTACTCCCTCATACTTAAACCTTCGACCGCATCAGAGAGATCCTAGCTCGCCATTCTCGCCACCCACCAAGAACCAGAACTTTTCGCTCCTTAGTTCACTGGGAACGAAAGCGTCGTTCTCGACACCGATGAGCAAGCCTCACAGCACCATTTGCTCAGATGCGCTTCCTTGCCCTCACCAATCGCGTCACCATGTGTCCCTTACCTTGCTGATACTCCTTGTTTGCTTGACATAGCTCTGGGAACCATGTAGTGCGAACAAGAAGTCATCTTCTTCACCTCCAGTGCACACCCCATTCTAGACCTCCATGTTCCCGACGTTCTGATAAGCTTGAACCTCACCTGGCCATGTCATTTCATGTCATATACTTCACTAATGCTTCTCCCTTGGTTGATGATGATCCACACGCAGGGAATCCCCCGAATCAACCTTCTTCCTCATTTTCAGCCGCCGCAACCCTTTTCCAGTTAGCAGCTACCTCAGGGAGACGTCATTGGCCAATTCCTTCTATCCCTACCATCCTCGGTGTGCATGCAAGATAATGTGCACCTCCTTGTAGCATCTCCATCACCGTAGCATGCCATCATCGAGAGCCTCCTCTGCGCCGTCACTGCTCCATGTCGTCAAGCTTCTCCAGCCATTCCCCGACATGATTAAGAGCCTTGGTGAGCTTCTAGTAGCCCCCTAGAGCTTTTGCGCGCATTAGATCAGATGATTAGCTAGTGTAGCCTCAACTTCGTCATAGCCGATCATGGCGCCGCCACGGGAAGCGTTGTCACCGCCTCTCCGGTGACCATTGGTCACAGGGCCACTACGTATAGCATCATAGTTACCTCCTGAAGCCAATGTGTACCTTCTTTTGCCGCCGATTTTCTCAAATCGCTAGAACCACTTTGAGCCTGAGGAGCTCTACCACTCATCTGCAGCGTAGTGTAACCTCAGCCATCTTTCCGACCTCCACCACCATTCGGTGGCGTTACCGTCTAGAGAGTAACCCATTTTTGCCACCCCCGAGCCTTGCCGTCGCCCCGATCGCCGGCGCCGAGATTAAAATGTCAATTAGCGCTAAGTAACAGAGGTTAAGTGTAATAAGTGTACGATAGGTGGGACCAGCCGAAAAAGTTAACAAAAATATAATTTCACACATTTTTAGTAAATGTGTCACTGACATATGGGACCACGCACTATTCTCAGTTTTAAAATATGTTTTAAAACCCGAGTGACTGACATGTGGACCCTAGTTGTCAGATGATTAAAGTCAAAAATAGGTTTAGCCATTTAGTTATAATAATGAGTCTATGACATGTGGAGCCTCTTTGGTTTATAAATAAAATCAATAAAACAAAAAATATGAGTCACTCACAAGTAGGCCCCACATGTAAGTTAGTAAAAATCAGAAAAATGAGAAAAACTGCTTTTTGTTCAGAGGAAAATACGCTTTCTCTGTGGAAAAGCGTAAACCTCAGAAAATACGCTTTCGACGTCATCCATTTTCTATTTTCTGAAATTTTCAAACCGAAGCAAATTAAAACGTTAATAACTTTTGCATACGAACTCTAAATTAAATGAATCTTTTTTCTTAATTCATCTAAAATCATGCTCTACCTAAATATTCAACAATATTTGGATTTTGTTGCAGTTGAAATTATTTGGCTATATTTAATTTGCTTCCGGCTCTTTTGAATAGACGTCGATTGTTGAAGCGAATTTCACAACGATCCTTCACCCTCCTATTTAGAGCAACCAGAGCAAGGAAAGCACCTCCTTTGACCATGTTGATCCTACTATTTTAACTATTGTACTCCCTTTTGCAAAATCTATTATGCATGCGTATATGTTTGATTAAAACTGCTTTATTCGAGGATAATGGTAGTCACAATCCTATTCGATGTATGAACCTTCTTGAAATATTGATATCCTTACTGTTGTAGCCATTAGGTTATGGTATAGACAATAGATGATGTCAATTTGGGAATTTTGAGTGCAAGTATCGCACAATTGCTTAGTCAAGCTATAGTCCTTATACTACTACAAAAAGGCTAATACTGGACGCCTCATCACAGACGGTTGACCAAAATCGCTCAGATATTATGCAATCACAGATGGTTTTTGTTTAGAGACCATCGTGTTATTGGCTATGCTAAAACCGCTCGTGAAGAGGTAATATCACGCACGGTTCATAGCTAAAATCGTGCGTGAATTATCACGAGCGGTTGCTTGTTAATAACCGCCTATGATAATTCTACATATCACGCATCGTTTTCAACAAAGAACCGTCGATGAAACATCACAGGCGGTTCTTAACAACAATATGCGTGATATTACTACATATCACAGACGGTTTTTTGTTATAACCGTCTGTGATAATATCGCTACAACTCCCAGTTGAAGCCCGATGAGTTTCTTCGTCACCGATGTGCGCGTCTCTTCGTCGCATCCGCTTCGGCTCCCCGATGCGTCTCTTCATCTCACGCTCTGAATTTATTCCTTGTTTTATAAAAAGGATCATCCGCCATCGAAGATGATCATCCCCACATATAGATGGTCTAGTACTTATAAAAAAATAGAAATGGCTGCCTCTTCTATTTCCTTATCGCCGGCATTGATGGCCTACCTGGCCACACTGTACGAGCATCTCTCTCGCTGTACGTTGAATCGTGCTGCGGAAGAGCACTGTTTCAACAATATCTTCACTCCTCTGTCCGAGAATTTGCTAGAGCAAGTGACGGCCACCTTCTGCCGTCTTGACATCCTCCTCCGCCACGTCTTCTGGGTGATCTGCCACTTTCGGCGAGTTTACCGCGTCATCGACGTGGTCCTCCAAAATGATGTTGCACGTCTCCAGGAGGCTTGCCGTCACTTGGATTGCTTAATCGATGCGGCACGCGACCGAGTCGACCAGGCCAAGACCCCTCAAGCAAGGGAAGAGAGCCTATGGGCTTAATTCTTCTTGGTTCAACAGTCCGAGGGTCTTCGGGAGACACTCGAACGAGCGCGTCAGCGGGTGGACGCATTTCAGGCTTCGTTCGATCACGAACCGTCCGCCCCGACATCGCCGCCTACGAAGTATTGAAGACGGAGATAGCAACCTACTTCCGCCACTAGAAAAACTTTGTTATATGTTGAAAATTCCAAAATGTAAAAAAATCTAGTTTGGAGGTGAAGTTGCAATATTAATTATATGTTGAATTATTACTCTCTCTCTCTCTCTTTATACATACATACATACATACATACATACATACATACATACATACATACATATATGTATGTATGTATATATATATGTATATATAGTTAAAGAAAATTTTCATCAAGATTTAAATGACAAAATTGACATATAAACATGTAATTTCTTCATGTCATGTAAGTGTATATACAAGATAAATATACTTGAGAAAAACCATTTCACGAGCGGTTCCATAATGGATCCGTCGTGATATAGGATATATCACGACGGTTCTATTATGGAACCGTCAGGATATTATCACCGACGGTTCCATAATAGAACCGTCTGTGATAAGTCTCTTTATTAGTAGGAGCCCGGCCGCTAGGGTTTGCACCCGCCCTAACTCGTCACTCCCCAACGCACTTACTATCGTCCGTAGCCCGGCCACTAGGGTTTGCGCCCACCCTAACTCGTCACTCCCTAGCGCACTTACTCTCATCTGTTCCCCTTCCCACCTCGACGTCGCCGCCCGACCCTGTCGCCGTCACTACCGGTTGTTACATCACTCTGCACTGCATAAGACACTCGTACGATAGTAGTGTCTTGTGCAGTTTCAGGGTCGTGCCACAACTACGGTGATGCCACCACCCAAGCCACTAGGCTTGGCCCCGCGTGTCGCCTGCGCCGCCATGGCTTGGTTCTCCTGCTTGGCCTCCTGCGCTCGGGCCCTGGCCACCCTGGCTTTGCTTTCCCCATCCTCCCTCTATTCTCCTCTAGATCTGTTAGCTTAATGTCTTTTGTTGAGTTTGATTTTTATGCTTGAGCCTTAAGTTGTGTCCTGATGATTGTGAGATTTATGCAAGGTGAAGGAGAAGGATGAGGGTTGTGCTGGTGGTGGGGTCGCCGCCGTGGTTGCGCTGTACTGAGGTATCACCCTACCTTACTCCCTCTCTGTCTCTACCCCCTTGCTCTGTGATGAAAATGGCTAGTGCTCTATGATGGATGCCGAGGGCTACTACTGGTGTGGTGGGTTTGGACACCCTTGGTCTTGTTGTCTTGCTGTTGAACTGCTCAATGATGTTAATAGTCTTATGCTGAAATTGAATTGATAATTAGTTCATATTAATAGTCCCCTTGCTCTGTGATGTAATGATGTTAATAGTCTTATGCTGAAATTGAACTGATAATTAGTTCATATTAATAGTCCCCTTGCTCTGTGATGTAATGATGTTAATAGTCTTATGCTGAAATTGAATTGATAATTAGTTCATATTAATAGTCCCCTACCATTCCATTCATAATCTCTTCTCTATAAAGTCTCCAAGCAACAAGTTGAGAATTCTTTTAAAGTGTGAGAATGGTTGCTTGATGTTCTTGTTGGGTTTAAAGACAATTACATGCTCAAGAATGGTTAGTTGCTGATACATGATGCCACTTCCCAATCGGAATACCTGCGCGTCCACATCACTTTCTGAACATAGCGACGTCCAATTACCTATCGACAACATCCAGGTAATTGGATGTCCTGACGATCTCCTTGCATCCATACTTTTTAAATTTGCAGGGGCTCAATGAGGTTGCCTGTAGCTACTGTCTCGTTCTTCTCATGCTGCGTGGACGATCCCCCCAAAGTGGCTGAGAGACTACGAACAATATATATAATATATATATATGATGCCGGTTTTAATGGCACAAGCAGCCACTGCTTGGGGCTTTATAGAGAAAAGTCATCACAGACGGTTTTAGTTAATAACCGTCTGTGATGACTTCATGTCATCACTTACCCATAAACTCAGACGGCTCACGAAACCGTCTGTGATGACGTTTTTGAACCATCTGTGAATACCTTTTCTGTAGTAGTGTTACTAAAATTTGCTGAAAGGATGACATGATGAACATAAAATTGTGAGTTTTGAAATGATGGTATAGAGGGGTTTACCTCTGTTATTTTGTACAAAAATAAAAATAAAAAATTAGTTTGCGATGCGGGCGAGTTATATTATATTCTGAGAAGTGTATCTCACAAGTAGATAGGGGGAGATACTCACACGTGTCAATTAAGGACCGAACGCCACCAAGTCCTATCTAAACCTAAGCGTACAACCACATATGTCAGTATGAGATGGCATTAGCTAATTAAGTCATTTAAAACTAGCCTTGCACGTTGGTAGGCCGTAGTAGTGCGAGCATGACTGGTGTAGACATGTTTGAAGGAGATCCCTTCACCACGGTGTCGAGCACAAAGCTTGCTGACACAACGATGAATGCCTCATTGAGACGGGGGTGTACCTAGGTGAAGTGATGTTGTTCATTCGCTGTGCTTGTGCAAGGTTATTACTAGGTGATATAAAGGCTTCGACACATGCTCTAGACTGCTTACCAAAGGTAGTGAGAGGTGGTATCAATGTATGCCGAACAAACTAGAGAATTCGTATGCTGTGGGTAAAGTTGTACACCTCTGCAGAGTGTAAATCTATTTTAATAGCCATGCTCGTGGTCATGAGCGTGCTTAGTGTAGTCTTAATGCATATAATCTTGGTTTTTACAGCACGGTTTCTTGTTGGAAAATAAGGGAATGGTTTTTGTTGCATTATTTGAGTTGAGTGCCATGTCTATGGCTAAAAATGAGATGTTGCTCGCAGCCGAGGAGGGTTGCGCGTTGTTCTTTATTCAATTACTTACTTGTTATCCTTTATCTATTTAACTGTCTGTTGCAAAATACTATGTATTAATATTGCAAATAAAATTTGCTTAATGCTGAAAAAAACTTGTAGCGTAGAGCTTCATCTCTTATTAGCCTTGCATGTATACAAATTTTGCATTACACTACAAGTCTTGCTGAGTACACAATGTACTCAATCTTGTTTAAATTGTTGTTCATAGATAGAAGATGATCCTACGTCAGACGACGTCTTCTTTGCACTCGGAACCGGTTGGTTCGATGACGGTTCTTTCTAGGACTTGTCTCTAGTTGGTTGCCTGAGGGTTCGGATGGGGCATGCCGTTCGAATTTTCGATTATACAAATTTTGCTTCCGCTATTATATTTGCTACTTCTGATACTTAAGCTTTTATTTAGCGGGCCAGCTCTTGTGTTGTAAATAATGTAATCGCTTAAGTTATGTATCATATTTTGTTTTATTCTGTATGTGTGAATGTATGGATGTGATTATCAATGTTGTGGATGTGTGTACTAGCCACTGATCATGGGACTAGTACGGTACAGACACGAGGGCTTCGGTTGGGTATTTAAAGCCTAGGGTCCGACATTATTCATATTAAATTATTTTAATTTCTGAAAATTACATTTAAGTTTTGTTAAATTCTAGAAACTTATGAAAAAAATATAAAACCTTATTTTAAATAAAATATTTTTAAAAAACCCGAAATTGGAACGGTACAAACTTGCTATCAGTCAATGTTTTGTGTATCCATAACTGGTTATTACGAACTACTGGTCTGTAAGCTTTGTTTATGTTGTATCTGTCCTGTTATGTATTTGGCTAGTTACGTTTTGTACATCTTTTGTACTGCTATTAATATGACTCGCTACTTGCTAGTTAGTACTTCTTTAACGCTATGTGATAGTGTCACTACTACAGAGAGGGTCATCATAGACGGCTCCAAACCGTCATTACAGATGGTTTTTGAACCATCTGAATTTATGTGTCTGTGATAACAGGTGGTTATCATAGACGATTTGTGAGCAATCTGTGATAAGTCACAATACAGACGGTTTTTTGTTGAAACCATGTGTGAAGACTTACTATCACAGACGGTTTCCACCAACAACTGTCTATGATTGGAGACATATCACAGACAGTTAGGAAAAATAACTGTCTGTGATATCCGACATATCACAGACGGTTGTTGACGGAAACCATCTATGATAGTAGGCTTTCACAGACGGCTTCAACAAAAAAAATTGTTTATGATAGTTTGTTATACCTAACTAAATTTTTTATGATTTTCGGCTAGCCTCGGGAATTGCTAGCCATGCCCTCTGAAAATAAGCAAGTAGAAAACAGATAAATCACATATGAATCAATTGTTGACAACTCGAAGTGATCATTTACAACTCAAAAACAATTACAAAAGAATATGTTCAAGTATTGTCGCTAGAGTTAAAATTGAATTACAACTACTCAAAGTGAATTACAATTGAATGAATTATTTGAAGGTCGTTCAGCGGTGTCGACGGAGTGAAACTCTCCGTTGGCATTAACGATCTCCGTCTTAATGAAGCCGCTGAGCATTCCTCGAACCTCTGAGATCTCGGTCATAAAGAATGCATCTAAATCGAGTATCATGTCCTGTCGCTAGCAGGAGTAAAGTAGTAACATATATATATATATATATATATATATATATATATATAAATGTATAATTAGAAAATAATTATTGCGAGATTGACAAACCTCTGGATCATTAGTCTTAGCACTCATGATTTGCTGCATATGACTACAAAAATAGAATTACATATATAGGTATAGTCAGTTCGAGGCGCGTTATTATAAAGTGTGATATAGGATTATTGTGTTGTATTGCGTACCGAAAATTGTGTCCTGTGTTGCAGTGTGGCGCTTGATTCCTTATGTGTGTGTCCCTCCAACGGCAACATAGGCGATGAACGACCTACGTGATTCTAAAAAGTTATCCTCAGCCATTTCAAATGAAGGAAGACTAAAATGGAGTTATGTATAGAGGAAATGAGTATACCTATCGAGTATTGCTTACACAAGGGTGAAGTCGTGGTTTTTGTTGAGTAGGGAATCAAGGTATATTACCTTATTTCTCTTTGGTACAATGACTAAAATGATCCAGTGGAACCTACTCATGTATGTCACTATAGTCATTAAACCTAAGTTCGTGCTACATATGAAGTATAAATGAAATTTGTATAGCAAGTAGTGAAGCACTTACTTCTGGTTGTAGGGCACCAGTATGTAGTCCTTGTCGCTCTGAGCAAGCAATCCCGCCGTTATGTATTTCACGACATAGGATGCGTCTTGGGTGATGCATTGCTCAGAGATCAAGTGTGGGTCGAGGAAACCCCCCAGTTCTCACCACCGCCGGGCATTTTTCATCATGTATCTATACATAAGCAATGATTTGTGACATTTGTCGGTATTATGTTAATGTAGAACTTGATTGTACACACTACAGTGTCCCACATCGTAGAAGTGAGGCATCGAGTGCATTGAGATTGAATAGGTCAAATAAGTCGTCAAAGCCCACGACGAAGTGGCCCGGCTCGTGAAAGAAATGCTCCTTCATGTATCTGATGGTGATTCCAGTAGCGTACCCCTTCTCTTTAGTCTTCCGTATGTACCATACATGCAAAGATTGAAAACCTACTCCAGCGTAGGCTAATACTGTGTCGGGGGCCAACGGACTTCCGATGGAGTATTTCCCAGGCTTGGAAGGCTCCTTAATGTTCTTCGATTTCGATTTGGCCTTGACTACTCGCTAGCTCCACATCTTTCCGTGAGACGACTTGGGAACCGATACAGCGACACGCTTTTCTTATTCCTCTGGCGTCTTCTCCACGCGAACTGATGAGGCGGCCTTCTGAAGTGAAGGTTGAGGTGGAGTCATCGAGGGTCCTGTTGGAGAGGCATGGTCGTGTCGAGATCGTGGCATTGCAGGGTCTAGGGCGATGTCCATCTTGGGCTACTGGATAAAAGCGTAGATGGCATCTCCTAGTGTTCTGATATCTTCGTTTGAGCAAATCTCTTGCAGGACGGCCATGAAATTGTCATGTACCATGTCCATTTGGACCTTAGCGTAACCATGCGCCAGCTGGGCACCGTGCAGCACTGTCCCTTTTTGGCATGGATACGCCATCCCCGCCTAGCCTCAATAGAAATAGACCCAACCAGTCTCACTTGGAGCTTGTAGGGTGTCGGCTCCTATAAAATGATACACAATTAGCTAAGATGTCCTATTGGTCTATCTTTGGAGCATTCCAAAGATGTACATTACCTTAATGTCATCGATAGGTAATTGGACGTCGCCATATTCATAATTTTGCGTGGACGTGACGCTACTCCGATGTTGAGGAGGACTGGCTCCCAAAATAACAGGGGCGACTTGCGACTGGTTGAGGAGTTGATTCATTTGATCCTGCAATCTTGTTATCTGTCCTTGAAATTTTGCAGTAAGCTTCGCATTAATGTCATCTACCAACCGGTCCTCGCGCTCGGCCTTAGATCTTTTCCTACTCCTATATGTCTCGGAGTCATCTGGGAATCCCTCTCTCCAAGGTATGTAAACTCCAAGGCCTCGCGTGCGACCCGGGTGCTCCTTGTTTTCCAAGCCGTAGATAGTATATCCTTCTCCCTAACTGCTTCGAAGGAGCCTTGGGAAGATTCGGTAGTCAATGCATGTTGCGAGAGGCCATCATGTTATTTTAGGCACTATGAAGTTATGGACTTATTAACAACTAGGTAGTTCGACATATTTACCAGACGTTTGGACATTTCCTCGTCTGTCGGGTTTGTGAAAGAGATGCCACCCGAAAACGTGGCTGATGCCCTCGCTCTTAACCAATTTCGGGCGCGCTCGTCTGTGATCCCAGAAAATGGCCGAGGGGCCTCCCGTCGGATTGCGTTCTCGTCCTCCGCCGTCCATTGTGTGGTTTTACTCGCATAACTAGCCGTGCCGAGTTTATGGGGGTGAGTATTTTGTGCCTAGAGAGCCTTGTGCACCGCACTTTGCTCCTGAAATTTGGTCGTCGTCTTCATCCGCACAAAGACATCCCATATATCCTACGACGAGAATTTGTACTTCGTGAAGGGCGTTCGACCCGTGTTCACGTACTTCATGACAAGTGTGCTCTTGAAGGTTTTCCACACGTGTCCTATCGCGAGCAACGTCTACCATTCCATGCGTGCCTGGTCTGCTTCTGGGATAGTGAACGAGCTTAAAATATCAGTCCACAGCTGGCCTCTCTCTACGTCCGTCAGAGACTTCCAGTTTGGTGTGGTGATGTGGACCCGTTCCCTTCCAAGTATCCCGCAGATGGTTTGAAATGCTGCCACTGCTTTCTTGGGACTCAGAGGGACCCTAGCAGTACTGATCTCTGTGATGGTCATTCGGCCCGCAGGCAATTTCGATATTCCTCTGCCATCTCGCTTACGTACCACTTTTCTCAGAGATCCAGATGCATTTGGCGACGTTGATGACGGCGGTGAAGACGGTGCAAACGCCATCTCGCTTACTTGCTATTTATATAAGTTACATACGCAATGAACTAAATTTTCAGAATTCAAAACGCTGAAAGTTTAAATAAAATGGATTGTATGTTGATATCCACTAGGTATTTTCGAAGATAATTTCACTTGGAAACATATTTTATACAGAAAAAATAGAAATTATCCAACCAGTGAACTAAAATTGCCTTGTAAATAGATTAACTATAAAAACAAATAGAAGTTACCCAACCAATGAACTAAAAAACATAATAATGTAGAATGTAACATCTCAACTTATGCTTTCGGCCAACAGAAGATCATCAATACAAAGTGATCACAGAATTGAACACTTCAATCTATAAGTCAACAAAACACTAATAAACTCAAAGTAATTCTTCCGAGTCATCTAAAGAGAATAATATGCTTAACACATTCATCAAGAGAACATCAAAAATCAGCATAAAACTTGGATATAAGATGATGATGAGTGCTCTCAAAAGACGAGTTGTAAAAGAATTAATCTTTGCCATCTCAACCCTTTAGATTGTACTCTTCACAAATTGAATAAGATATCAGGCTATCAGATTTGAACTCTAAATAAACCTTGCCTAACTGACAAAAGAAACCTCATGCAAAGAGTTAATGCTTGAACTTTCTACCACATGGTAACAAGAAAAAGATTACAAAATTCACTACTTCAATCCAAAAGCTAGCAAATTATTAATGAACTCAATAGAAGACCATAAACATATCACAAAATTCACTACTTCAATCTATAAGCCAACAGATTATTAATGAATTTAATAGAAGTTACCCAACCAATGAACTAAAAACATAATAATGCAGAATATAACATCTCAACTTATGCTTTTGGCCAACAGAAGATCACCAATGCAAAATGATCACAGATTTGAACACTTCAATCTATAAGCCAACAAAACACTAATAAACTCAAAGCAATTCTTTCAAGTCATCTAAAGAGAATAATATGTTTAACACATTCATCAAAAGAATATCAAAAATTAGCATAAAGCTTAGATATAAGATGATGATGAGTGCTCTCAGAAGGCGAGTTGCAAAAGAATTAATCTTTGTCATCTCAGCCCTTTAGATTATACTCTTTACAAATTGAATAAGATAACAAGCTATCAGATTTGAGCTCTAAATAAATCTTGCCTAACTGACAAAACAAACCTCATGCAAAAGAACTCATAGAGGCAGCCAAAAATATATCACAGAACTCACAGAGTTTAACCAAAGACCTTTGGCCAGAAGAACCAGCAGCAACCAAACTATCCAAGTGATCAAGTTAAGCACAACAAGGTAACAGAACCTTTAGAGAGTAATATGCCGGTAGCAAGAAGTTATATTAGAGCTCAATCTAATCAAGTTATCATACCAATTTTAGTATAAGACCATCAAAATCACAGAGCAGTATATCAAGCCCACATAATTCACATTTCTATATGTTACGGTGTATGAATCAATTCAAAACAACACACACATATATATAATCAAAGTGAACTACAATTGAACAAGTGATCAAGTTAAGCACAACAAGGTAACATAACCTCTAGAGAGTAATATGGCAGTGGCAAGAAGTTCTATTAGAGCTCAATCTAATCAAGGTATCATACCAATTTCAATATAAGACCATCAAAATCACAGAGCAGTATATCAAGCCCACATAATTCACTTTGCTATATGTCACAGTGTATGAATCAATTCAGAACAACACACACATATATATAATCAAGTAATACTCACAGAGCCGGCGTGGAGGAGGAGGCCGAGCGGCATGGCTCCGGCGTGGAGGAGGAGGCCGAGTGTCGCGGCTCGGGGTAGGAGGCATCGGGGAGGGAGTTTCTAGCGGCGCCAATGCGACTTGGGGGCGGTCGTTGGGGAGGAGGCTTTGGTCGGCAACGGCGCTTGTGTGGGGAGGGGAACGGGCGAGAGTGGCTCTCGGTAGTCGAACGAGCGAGTGACGAGAATAAGGGTGCAAACCCTAGTGGTTCTCTACTATTAAATGGATATCACAGACAGTTCTATTATGGAACTGTCTGTGATAAGTAATCATAAACGGTTCTAAACCAGAACTGACGAGGATATAACAATCCTTATTTTATTATATATCTATAATTCATATTATGAATAATAATGACGTCATATAACTCTTGAGTATACCCCTTAATATTCATAAGGGAGAAGCTGGAAGTCGTAAGTTCCCTTACGACCACCTTGTAGTCGTGGGTCTTCCTACGACTACCCCATAGTCGTAAGCCCTTCTACGACTATCCCGTGATCGTAAGCTCTACTACGATCGATATGTGGTTGTAGGCTCTCCTACGAGCACCACCTGGTTGTAAGCTCTTCTACGACCAGTCCTTAGTCGACAAGACTCACAGACATGTGGGCCTAATCGATCAGGGAATCTCATGTACCGTATCCAAGGATATGAGTAATTCCCTAGAATAATAGCATGACTTAACTCCCTGTTATGGTGATAATTGCCTGGCAACATGGGAACGTTACGACTCCCGTAATAACCTCTGGTAATGGCTCCATGATCTGGTGCGTTAATGTGACATTTATACTGAAGACCCAACGGCGCACCCCGGGGACAATATAAAAGGCAAGGATCATCAGGAAGAGGAAAAGGGCGAAAGAAGATTAGAAGGACAATACTCTATCTCTGATTCCATCTTGTAATCCAGTATACTCAATACATACACACAGAGTAGGGTTGTTATTCTCCCAGAGAAGGCCGAACTCAGATAAAAATCCCGTGTCTCCATCTCTGTGTGATTTTGAGCCTAGAGGAACCCCGAATCAAATAATCTTTACGTAAGTTCGGTTCTAAAACACCGACAGTTGGCGCCGACTGTGGGGATCTTTGAGTCATCAGCTTTCCTTTGTCTTTTCGATTCTCATGCTCTCATGGCAGGGGAGTGGAACGAGGAGAACTGGTTTGATTTGGCCGATTATGCAGATATCGACATGGATGCCGGTTTCGACTATGAGCCGAGCGATACATCATCCGATGGTGATGTCGCCTCCAGAGATCTTTCTCCAGGAGACCTTACCATCGATGGAGTTGAGGAGGGATCCTTATCCCCCACAACTACACGTCCAAATGGGGAACCAGCTTCCTCAGAGGACAAGGGTCAATCCGACCACAATGAGGGCTGTCCCAAGGCAGAATCGTGACACGGTGAGGGTTCCCTCTCTAAATGTCCAAGTCCGCCTAAGACAGTCCGACCTAACGCGACAACTCCTGGAAGTCATAATTCCGGATCTTCATCAACATCTGGTGATTCTCTCTCTCTCTCCGGTTAGCCCAGCCAAGAATGTGATCGAATATGCTCTTCCTGCGAGTTCGACCATCCCAACGCAGGACTCGCTTGCCGACAGAGACGGTTATAACCTGGAATTCCCCTTGCTGGAGGGGTTTACTCCAAGTTGCCAGATGGTGTCATTCGACGACTCCTTGCTTAGGAGGCCTCTAGCGCAAGTGGAGATCATCAATGGGAGGTCTTCGCCCACGCCTCGGTAGCAATAACTCTCCTAGAGACGAGGTCAGCAGATGCTCCCCGAAGATCACACCCTACGACCGCTCGTGGCAATGACAAAGACACCATCGACAACGACCAGAGTCAATACTCTGATGAACGTACGGGAAATTCTCGAGATCATCGCACTCCATTAAGGCAAGCTCAAGGATCAGGTATGAATGATTCTGAAATAAACCGACGAAAACGAGTCGTAGCTCAGAGAAAATTGCCTAGGCGCGCTCAATACCAGTCGGAAGAAGCTTAGGAACTTCAGCATATCAACGACCTGCTCGAGAACCCATCTTGAGAACTTGCCCGAGCACCTGGCTACGACCTCTTCACCGAAGAGATCGCACGAAGGCTGCGGAGTATGATGAGCAACCTCGAATGACCCCGCCGGCGTCATTCCAGGAGTCGTGGTAGTATGACTCCATCAACTTCCAGTTAATCGAATAACTCGCCGCATGGAGATCACCGCAAGGTGCGTCGCTCCCCAATCCGGAAAAGAGTTCCTCGAATGCCTGACGATCATAAAGCTCCTAGGAGAGGTGATCATTCACCACTCCGACCGAGAGGTTTGCAACAGCAGACAAGATACGAGGAGTATTACCCTCGTAGGATCGAGACTTGCTATAAGTCAGATTCACCCCTTGCTGGATATCGTCGAGTACGATCACCTGGCGACTCAACCCCGCTTTTCTACAAAGGAGGCATTACGACGTGATTATTGGATGTCGGGCATTCTCGCCTGACCTCTGAGCAATTCACTGGCCACCGCGATTTCGACCAGGGAACATGGAGAAATCTAATGGGTCTCAAAATCCCATCGACTTCCTTCAAATCTACACAACCGCTATCCAAGCAGCAGCAGGAGGAGAGCGCGTTATGGCGAATTACCTTTCGACTGTGCTCGAAGGATCTGCTCGATCGTGGTTATTAAACCAACCAGTCGAGTCGATCTACTCGTGGCAACACCTCTGTGATCTGTTGCTGGCTAATTTCCAAGGCACCTACCATTGCCCCGGAAAGGAGGACGACCTACACAGGATGCGACAAAACGACCATGAAACACTACGCCAATTCATCAGGCGTTTCAGTCATGTTTGCAATTCTATTCCTGAGGTTTCTGACGCATCTGTTATCAGAGCCTTCAAGAAGGGAGTCCGTAGCAGAAGGATCACGGAGGATATCGCTTTGAACCCTCCGCTCATCAGAATGAACTCTTGAGATAGCCGATCGATGCGCTCATCGCCGAAGCGGTTGAGTGGACCAAAATTATCGTCGAGATGACCAAAGACCCTCGTGAGGCTGGCGAAGGTAGCAAAAGAAGGATAAGAAGGCCAAGAAATCTAAGAACAAGGCAAAGGGACAAAAGCTTCAAGCCAATGCTTCTAAGGAGATCCTGACCGTAAGCGATAAGGAGCCACGAACTGACAAGCAATACCCCAATCGAGGCAAAGGTAAGCGCCCCGAACGGAAGAACGATAAGCCTAGGTGGTGCCCTTTCCACAAAAAGGAAGGGCATGACCTCAGAATCGCCGAAGTTTTCCAACGAAAACTCGAAGACTATTACTAACGACAAGGGCCACTTCCTACCCTCGAAGAAGTAGGGCAAGCCGATGGTCGTCTGTGATCGGATGACAACGAGGATATGCCATTTCAAGATCCCGCGCACACCATCGAGCACATCTTTGGAGGATCATCGGCGTACGAGTCAAGACGACAACTTCAGGCAGTCGAATGCAAGGTAAACTCCATTGACTCTCCTCTTGTCAATAAAGTACCGAGGTGGTCGGAAGTCACCATCTCTTTCGAGAAGGGTGATAGCCCGATCCCTTCAACTCGACCTGGTCGTTTTTCGATCGTGGTCGAACCCACCATCAACAACTTTCGAGTAAATCGAGTGTTGATTGATGGTGGTAGCTCGTTAAACATTCTGTTTACGAGCACCCTGGACGAAATGCAAGTACCTAGGACCAAGGTAAGACCGGTAAGATATTCATTTCATAGTATTGTACTAGGGTCTTCGGCCAAACCCATTGGTCAAGTTTCTCTTCCTTTAACATTTGGTTCACCAAGTAATTTCAGGACAGAGAAAATCTCCTTTGATGCGGTCGATTTCGATATGGCATATAACGCCATCCTCGGACGACCAGCTTTGGCAAAATTCTTAATGGCAACTCATTATAGGTATCAATGTCTTAAGATGCCAGGTCCCAAAGGAGTAATCACAATTCATTGTGATAAGAAAATGGCGCACCCGTGTGACCGTTGATCCCTCGAGATGGTGGGCCAGATACCAGCTCGGGAAGAAAAAGGGCAGCCTTCGACCAAGAGCTCGAAGCCTAAAGCTGCGCCCAAGCCGAACGACCAAGTCAAAGAAGTTCCCCTGGATCAGGAGGAACCTTCGAAGACTATTCGCATCGGGGATACTTCCGACCCCAAGTAGGAAGACGCCCTTATCACTTTCCTCCGAGCAAACGCAGATGTCTTCGCGTGGCAAGCATCCGACATGTCCGGAGTCCCCAGGGAAGTGATCGAGCACATACTAGCTTTACGGCCTGACAAAGTACCCGTAAAACAAAAATTACGGAGATTTGCCCCTGATCGACGAGATGCTATAAGGTCAGAATTGCATAAGCTACTTAAAGCAGGCTTTATAAGAGAAGTCAATCACCCAGAGTGGTTGACCAACCCTGTAATGGTTAGGAAGTCTAACGACACGTGGCGAATGTGCGTAGACTTCACTGGTCTTAATAAAGCTTGTCGAAAAGATGATTTCTCTTTACCTCGTATCGATCAGTTGGTTGACTCTACTGCTGGTTGCGAAATATTAAGTTTTCTAGATGCATATTCTGGCTACCATCAGATTAATATGTGTCTAGAAGATGAAGAAAAGACCGTATTTATTACTCCATTTGGTATATTTTGCTATGTCAAAAATGCCATTTGGTCTAAAAAAATGCTGGCGCTTCTTTTCAACGTTTGATGCAATTGACTTTTTCACCTCAGCTAGGCCGAAATTTGGAAGCCTATGTTGACGATCTAGTCGTAAAAAGCATCAAACGGCTTGATCATATTTCGGACTTGCAGGAGACGTTCGACAACCTCAGAAAACACCGCTTGAAACTCAATCATGAGAAGTGTGTGTTTGGAGTCTCTTGGGGAAAATTGCTTGGATTCCTAGCCTCCGTACGAGGGATCGAAGCAAATTCCGAAAAGATAAAAGCCATTGTTCAAATACGCTCTCCAACCACGAAGAAAGAAGTCCAAAAGCTCACAGGGTGTATGGCGGCTTTAAGTCGTTTCATAGCACGACTGAGGGAAAAAGGACTACCTTTCTTCAAACTTCTAAGGAAGCACGAGGGTTTCGAGTGGTCAGAAGAGGCAAACGCTGCCTTTGAGGATGTCAAGAGATATCTTACGAGTGCTCCTGTTCTGGTTTCCCCGAAATTAGAAAAGACGCTCTTAATTTATCTAGCTGCACACCACAGACAGTGAGCGCAGTACTAGTTATAGAACGTGAAAACGTTCAACGACCGGTGTACTACGTAAGTGAAGTTTTGCACGGACCTAAGGAGCGTTACCCTCAGGTCCAAAAGCTTCTCTATGCCCTCCTCATGTCTTCGAGGAAACTGAGGCATTATTTTCAGGCGCACAAGATAATTGTGCCGTCTGAGTTTCCTTTAGGAGTGATCCTTCAAAATAGGGAAGCAGCGGGACGCATGTCTAAATGGTCAGTAGAACTTGGGGAGTTTGACCTCTATTTCGTGTCCCAAACGGCCATTAAATCCCAGATCTTGGCAGACATTGTCGCCGAATGGACAAATCCTGAACCTGTTCAGGATCCCCACTACGATACCCACGACAAGTGGACGATGTACTTTGACGGGTCACTTACTTTAAGTAGCTCGAGGGCTGGGGTGGTCCTCGAATCTCCTAACGGAGAGACCTTAAAGTATGCCATACAGTTAAACTTTCAGGCCACTAACAACGTGGCAGATTACGAAGGTTTACTAGCCAGCATACGAGCTGCGAAAGCACTCGCGATTTGACAACTACTCGTGAGAGAAGACTTTCAACTAGTCGTGAATCAAGTCGGAAAAGAGTACCAGTGCTCTAATCCGATCATGTCTCGGTACTTATCGGAGGTTCGAAAGCTTGAAAAGCATTTTTTTGGTTTCGAGGTACAATTTATCCCTCGAAAGGATAATTTCCTCGCAGACCAGCTTGCTCGAATAGTTTCTTCCCGATCACAAGTGCCAAAAGGGGTCTTCTTGGAGCAACTCCAAAAGCCGTCTCTGGTGGACACACCAGAGACATCTCCTATTGAGACAACATCTCTAGATTACGAGGACACTTGGATGGATCCCATCTACAAGTATCTTCAGACGGGTTCCGTACTCGATGACGATCTCGAAGCAGATCGTTTATCCCGAAAGGCCAAAATGTATACTTTGGTCGAAGAAGTCCTCTATAAATGAGGTACTCAAGGGGTACTCATGCGATGCATACCACAGAGAGAAGGACTAAACCTCCTTCACGATATACACGGGGGCATCTGTGGAACTCATGCTTCCTATAGAACGTTGGTCGGGAAAGCCTTTTAACAAGGATTTTACTGGCCAACAACCCTCTACGATGCCAAAGAGTTGGTTAAGAAATGTGTACAATGCCAGTTTCATAGCAGGCAAATACACCAATCAGCTCAGGCATTACAAACAATCCCTTTATCTTTGCCTTTTGCGACCTAAGGTCTCGACATCTTAGGACCGTTCCCAAGGGCTCCAAGAGGCTTCGAGTTCCTTTTTGTGGCTATTGATACGTTCACAAAATGGATCGGCCGAACACAGGATCGATAACAACGAAGCCGCAAAAGCAGTTCATGATGAGAAGCGTGATTACTCGGTTTGGTGTCCCAAGTCGAATAATCACAGATAATGGTAAACAATTTTTGAGTGCAAAATTTCAGGAATTTTGCGACGAGTTGGGTACTAAGCTCTGTTACGCCTCTGTCGCCCATCCCCAAAGCAATGGGGGCAGTCGAATGAGCGAATGGTCAAATAATGCAGGGAATTAACACTTGAGTCTTCGACCAGCTTGTCAAGCGCTCGGGGGCTTGGGGTACAAGAATTACCCTCAGTATTATGGGCAGTTCGCATGATCTCTAGTCGGGCAACAAGCGAAACACCTTTTTTCCTAGTTTTTGGTGTCGAAGCCATGCTTCCGCCAGAACTAAAGATCAGGTCTACAAGGGTCGAGAGTTTCAATGACTCAGGCCAAGAACAACTTCGAGCGGATGACATTAACCTGCTCGAAGAAAAGAGGAATCAGGCTTTAATCCGTTCAGCAGTCTACCAGCAAGCCCTGCGCAAATACTACGATCGTAAGGTCCAACCTCACAGCCTTACTGTAGGTGACTTGGTATTAAGAAAAATTCAATCCTAGTCTAATCGGAACAAGCTTTCCCCTAAGTGGAAAGGTCCTTACACAGTGGTTGAAGTTATGCGACCAGGTTCGGTATGACTGGCGATGGAAGATGGCCGAATTCTCTCAAATTCTTGGAATATCGACCAGTTACGCAAATTCTACGTGTAAACGACCAACAGTTCAATAAAGCATCAGGTTCTTTCTATCTTTATTGTATTACTTCGAGTAGCGCTTTGACAATTCTTTCAACCATACCCTGGTCAGAGGTCCGCCCTCGACCAGTTACTAAGTTGTGCACTCTTCCACGATAATGCACTGGTCGTAAGACATTCTACGACTAGTACCCAGTTCATCTTTACACTGGTCGAAAGGATGGTAACGTCACCTAGTCGAAGCCTTTCCTCTCTGCATGTGGTCCCGCCCACTAGAAGGAACTTCCTAGAGTCGACTCGTTCCCCCCCTTTTACCAACACAAAGAGCTTGGGGTCGAAACATAGTTGAAATAATGTCAAGCCAAATCTTAGTACCTTAGTTTATTTCTTCATCCATCTTTTTGAAAAATAAATTAAGCAAAGTACAATTTCCAAATTTGCTCGACTACTTTCGATAAAGTCGGTTTGTTTTAATTGGTCAGAGTAAGTTGCAATAACTAGTCGAAGACTTCCTCTCTTCACATGGTCCTGCCCACTAGAAGGAACTTCCTGGCGTCGTTCTGTTTCTAACTCTTGCTACCAGAGCGAATACACTGAGTGCATTGAGATAAGTTGGACAATTTTTTTAAGGAACTCCACACGTTTATCTAACTCAAGTTGACCGTTCTTGATTTGATTAATCTGGTCGGAGATGGTAATATCACCTAGTCGAAGTCTTTTCTCTCTACACGTGGTCCTACCCACTAGAAGGACCTTCCTAGTGTCGACTCGCTCCTACTCTTACGACCAGTGCAAGATTATCGTGATCGAAAAACTACAAGTTATCTAAACCTCTCTCTTTTTCAGAAAACCCATTAAACATTATTTACTCGGTTTATCTAAATAAACCAAGCAAATAGTCGGGGGTTAGAATAAAGTTATTAACTTGACTTCAATTCTTAATCTTGCTCTTTTTCTATTCATTATCTTATGAGTTACTAACTACTCGACAAGATGATTTTCAGGAAGAAGGAAGGATTATATATCAACATCAAAAAAAATTTGTCTTTACAGAAATCTGGTACATACTACTTAGGCAGAGGAGAACTAATTTGCATACCCTCCGTGACTAACTCAGCGATCGGCTGCAATGTCGCTATTAACTGCTCTGCTTCTGCTTTAGGGCAGGCGAAGTCATCTACGACAGGCTGCAGATTAAGGGTGGGATCATGAGATTTAAGTTTTACTAAGACAAATCTTATTCCCTCTTGGATCGCATCCTTTATCGAGTCGAATTGGTTACCTCTCAGCATAGTCACCAACTCTTGTAAAGTTCTGACTTGTTCACCAATGGCACTCGATTAGACAGACAACATGTCGTCACGAGGAGTAATCCCCTCAGCATAAAGCCTACCGAGTAAATTGTTCAGGAGTGAAATATTGTCTTGAAGATTGATCTTCAAAACCTTAATTTCCTCTTGATTGCGAGTCAAAGCCTCGCGAAGTCATTTTACTTGTACTACTTGTTCTGAAAAGAATAAGGTCAGTCAAATAAAATGACCCCAAGAGGAAAATACAACCAATTGCAGGTAAAGATTTGCTTACCAACTAGTTGAGAATCTAACTTCTTGACTTCTTCAGCGTGGGCGGCGGTGTCCTTAAGGTAACATTGCTCCTACATCTGGACCACTTGGTCTTTGTCTGAAAGAGAATGAGATTCAGAAAAAGAAAAGGTGGTCGAAAGCGGTCTTAAGTTCAGCACTTACCGCTTAGTCGTCCCTGCAACTTGTGGTTTGCAAAGTTTGCCTCCTGACGCTTCTTCCGGAGGTCTTCAATCTCCGCCCTTAGCTTCTTCGTCTCGGCTCTTTCATAATCAAGAGAATCAGCTAAGGTCTTCTAGTTACTCTTAAATCTGAAAGAGAAAGGGTAGACGTCTGCAAAGAACCTGGTCGTAAGTTCTTCTGCGACCAGTTCCTCGTCGTAAGTTTTTCTACGACAATACCCTGATCGTAAGTCCTCCTACGACCAGTACCAAGTCGTAAGATCTTCTACGACAAACCCCCACAAGTACTGCGTAAGTAGTCAAAACATAAAAGGCTACGAAAAGCAGTTACTTACCACTTCTCTGCCTGCTCGCAGAGTTCCGCTTTTTCCTGTCGCAATTGGATAAGTTGCCTGTTGTATTCAACAATAGTAACAATTTGTTCCAATGCTCTCTGCATAAAAGAAAAAACAGTTAGAAGCGAGAAACAATATGAGTGCAAATACCAATCAACAGATACTTACATTCATTGCTCTCCGTGCAAACCAAGACACTACCCTTGTGGGGTTCCTCTGTTCATCAACCTCTCGGACTTAGTCCCACCACACCTTTTCGAGATGCGCGTCATCGAAAACATCCCCTCCGTCGAGAATATGCTTAGGGTGAGGGACATGGGCACGAGGTCCAAGAGTAGAAGATCCCACAATGGAAGACGGCCCGAAAAACTCAGAGGCGAAGTTGGCGTATTCCTCCTCTGATTCGGTAGCGCCAGCTCCTCCTTGAGGGCCTGGGGGAACGTCCGCGACAACCTCCTTTCCAGCACGAATCTCTGATGCCTCCACAGTATCAGACGTCGCCTCTGCCTCGGTTTCTACGACCACCCCAGTGGTCGTAGCCGCTTCTGTTTCTACGACCACTCCTGTGATCGTAGCCGCTTCTGGCCCTACGACCACTCCAATAGTCATAGCCAAGCCAGCTGCGACGACATCTTCAGTCACTCGGACGGTGGACGATCCTTCGACCACCACCACTGTTGTTCCTTCGCCTACCGATGAAACTACAGTGGGTTCCTTGACAGGAACGTCCTTGATGATAAGAGGAGCCAAGCTGAGATCATAAAAAGGAAAACACGACCAGGTTGTAAAAAGCAAAAGGTAAATGCTGTCCTTACACTTTTGTCTCTTTTACGTACCTCTGAGTGTCGGATTTGATCCTAAGTTTGGAAACAACCCTCCCTAAGGAAGGTTTCTTCGACTTTTTCTCAACCACGTCTGGTTGAGACTCATGTTGAGGAACAGTCATAACCACGTCTGATCGTGGGTCTTGATCGAGCGCCATCGCTCTTTGAGCCTCTTGGTTCTCCGGATGGCCAAGACCAGTCTCGACCACCTCAACAGCGGCACTATCCTCGACCACAGGCACTGCTGGTGCAGCAGTCTCCTTCACAAAAGACATGAAACTCTTCCAGTTCTCCTTTTCTAATCGCTTGATAAAGCCACGAGAGGCAGAAACTGCGAAGGTTTTACTATCATAATAAAAGGGTACCTTGGTCTTGGGGGCCCTGGGTTTGAATACTTCTGCTATTCCTGCCGCGATTGCTTCCTCTACAGCAATTATTTCCGCGGCAAGATTAGCCAAAGGTGCAGACAGAGTAGCGGAGCTCGAGCTTACACCGCTCTCATCAATAGCTAGCGCGAGCCTCCTCCTCTGGTCTGAGGAGCATCTGCTTGCCCAACAGCAGGGCTCGAGCTCGAGCCTCCCTTGTCGGCGGGCTTAACAAGCCGGGGGAGAAACAAAATGCTCTACGACCGCACCAAGGTCGACTTCTTCGTCGTCCTGACGGTCCTCCTTGCCTACTTTCTGCAGAAATTAGAAAGAGAGATATTATAAAGCCGTTGTAAGTTCTTCTACAACTATCACCATATCGTAAGCCTTTCTACGACAACTTCCGAGTCGTAAGTTTTTCTACGACCAGAACCTGATCGTAAGCCTTCCGATGATCAGTACCCAATCATAAGTTCTTCTATGACAAAATCGACTCTTGATTACCTTTAGGCGCTCCACCTTGTACTCTGGAGACAAGTCAGCCAGAATTGGAGGCGCCACAACATGGGCTGGGGTCTTCTCACATATGAGCTTGACCCAAGCGTCAATCTCCTCTAGTGAGAGGTCTGCAGGGATAAGAGAACCTTCAGTAAGCCTAATTTAAAACTAACAGAAAGAAGGCTAAAGCTCAAGGTTTACTTACCCTCTGCGTAGTCCCTCGTCGGGTTCGTCGGGCCCGAGTACCTCCACATCTGATGAGCCCTCTTCTTGAGGGTCGATACTGCGTGATGAAATCCTTCACCACGTGCCATCCGTAAGCCCTCTTCCTTCAAGTCTCGCAATAGCTTGAATGAAAGGGCGATCCGGCCAAGATCCTTGGGAATCGAATCCCAAGCGGGAACCTTCTCGACAGGCTTCTCGGCGAAAGAGAGGTTGTCCTCGTTGGTGATCTCCCAATAGAACCACCTCTTCTTCCACCCTGGCCACGACGATCAGGTAAACAACTGAATGTACTCCCTTGACTTCCCGTCGTGGAGCTTTAGACTACAACTATCGGCGATTCCGCTTAATCGGGTCATTCCGTAGTAATACCGGAACAACTCCATATCAGCTAGAATCCCCAGGTACACCTCACACAGGTACACGAACACCCCCAACATTGTGATAGAATTGGGGACAACGTTCACCAACTCCACTTGGAAATATTCGAGTACCAATGTGAGAAAAGGATGAGCGGGTAATCGAAGACCACACTCACAGAATGCTTGGAAGACGGGGATTTGCCCAATCTCCTCCAACGACCAATGCTACCCGACGACCTCAATCCACCGCACGAATTCCATCTTCGGAATCTTCTCGGAATCGACCAAAGCTCTGATTTTGGTCGCATTCATCTCCGATTCGGCCCACTGGGAAGAGGCTCCGGCCATTTCTCCCAAAAGTCGAAGATTTGGGTGTGGAAAGATTGAAGAAGAAAGCTTGATTTGGTCGGCGGCGGAGAACTCGGGAGTTTGAACAGCAAGAACAATTAGAGGGAAGGTAAAGGACCTTATCCTCACCCACGGTGAAGATTTATAACTGCACACCCGAAGTCCAGAATACGTGGCTACCCCAACGGTTGCCAACGCTTCGGGAACTACTCCAACAGACAAGGGTAAGGGAATCGATTGGGACTCTTAAATTTTTCTGCTTGAGGAAGTCAAGTCTGTTTTTACACCTCAAGCGAAATTACCTTCTTGACCAAGTCTTTTTCTGGTCAAAACACAACAGCGACTGGAAAGATCCTGCTTCCAGCCACAATACTGCGACCACTCGGTGACCGTTAGATCTCCCACAACTACCTTGTAAGTCGCAAGATTATTTCACAACTTTCTTGACCAAGTAAATTTCTGGTCAAATGAAACACCAGTCGAAGAGTTCTTCCTTCGACCATTTCCCTACGGCCACTTACTGGTCGTAAGACCATCTACTGCTCCTTTTCCAAGTAAGTTATTTTCGCTTAACCTGGGGGGCTAAATGACGAGGATATAACGATCCTTATTTTATTATATATCTATAATTCATATTATGGATAATAATGATGTCATATAACTCTTGAGTATACCCCTTAATATTCATAAAGGAGAAGCTGGAAGTCGTAAGTTCTCCTATGACCACCCTGTAGTCGTGGGTCTTCCTACGACTACCCCATAGTCGTAAGCCCTTCTACGACTACCCCATAGTCGTAAGTCCCGTGATCGTAAGCTCTACTACGATCGATCTGTGGTTGTAGGCTCTCCTACAACCACCACTTGGTCGTAAGCTCTTCTACGACCAGTCCTCAGTCGACAAGACTCACAGACATGTGGGCCTAGTCGATCAGGGAATCTCATGTAACGTATCCAACGATATGAGCAATCAATTACGCTGTTATTCCCTAGAATAACAGCACGACTTAACTCCCTGACGAGGATCTAATAATTCTCATTTTATCTTTTACCTATAATTCTTATTATAGGTAAATATGATGTCATATGGTCCCTGAGTATACCCCTTAGTTATAAGGGAGGAGCCAACTGGGTGGTCGTGAGTTCTTCTACGACCACCCCCATAGTCGTAAGTTGTGCTACGACTATCCCATAATCGTAAGTCTTGCTACGACTACCTTATGGTCGTAAGTTCTTCTACGACCGTGTCACCATCGACCACCTTAGGATCAATAAAACCTACAAAGTAGTGGGTCCAATTGATTAAGGGATTCAAGCATCATCATCATTGTTACTCTGCTGAAGTAATAGCACGTAATGCTCCATTATCTCTGATATATAGCTGTTAGGCGACGTGGAGGAGTTAATACGCTGGTGATTATTGCCAACATGCGCCCGTTACAGGATGTGATGAGGTGCCGCATCACCTAGAGAAACTGCCACTCCTTCACGAACTATATAAAGGCGGTAATCAGAGAAGGAAAGGGCGATCGAATCGGGCTATCAGGAAGATAAGCACTATCATCTGTAATAGTCTTAGTTTTTCTCCTAATTGTTGAGAATATACTCAATACCATACACACACAGGAGTAGGGTTGTTATTCTCTCCGGAGAAGGCCTGAACCTGTATAAAAATCCCCGTGTCAATCTCTCTGCGTGATTCCATTCTAGGAGACCCCCCCGAATCAAACAATCTTTACGTAAGATCGGTTCTAAAACACCGACAGTTGGCGCCGACCGTGGGGATCTTTCGGTAATCTCTTGTCAACATACTCTCTTTTTCCCAATCTCATGCACTCATGGCAGGAGAATGGAACGAGGAGAACTGGTTCGACTTGGCGGTCTGTGAGACATTGACATGGATGCGGTTTCAATTACTGAGCCGAGTATTGACTCATCCGATGGTAATCTACTTGCCTCCGTGATCTTCCCACGCATCCAGAGACAATGTCACCGATGGAGTTGAGGAGGATCCATATCCCCACAACAAGACATCCAAGAGAGGATCTACCCTCTCAAAGGACAAGGGTCAATCGACCAGACTACACCAGTGGACTCACAACACGACGAGAGTTTTTCCTCGAAGTGTCTGAGTCCCCCTAAGGCGGTCCGACTTGGTAAGGCAAGTTCTGGAAGCCACAATTCCAGGGCTTCACCAGCATCTGGTGATCCTCTCTCTCCGAATGCCTTCAGAGAAAGCGGGATCAAGCATACTTTTCTTGTAAATTCGACCATCTCTCCGCAGATCACACCTGCCGACGGAGACGGTTATAACCCGGAGTTCCCCTACTTGGAGGGGATTACTCCAAGTCGCCAGATGGTGTCTCTCGACTACTCCTCAAGCGGGGAGGCCTCGAGCGCAAGTGAGAATCATCAACGGGAGGTCTTCGTCCTTCCCTCGGATCAAGGTCACTCTCCTAGAGACCGAGCTAGAGACCCTCCCCGAATATCACGCACTGCGCCCCCTCGTGGCAGTGGCAAGGACACCACCGATGGCGGACACGACCAACACCTTCATGAACGCGAGGGAAATCCTCGACATTCTCGCACTCCATTGAGGCAGTCTCAAGAGTTCGACATGGAAAATCTTAAGGCTATTCGACGGAAGAAGATTGAAGCCCAGAAGAATTTGCCTAGGCACATCCAATATCAATCAGAGGAAGCTCGAGAACTCCAGTACGTCAATGACTTGCTTGAGAATCCAACTCAAGAACTCGCCCGAGCGCCAGGGTACGATCTCTTCGTCGAGGAGATCGCACAAAGGCTTCGGAACACGATGGCAAGGCTGGAAGCACCACGTCAACATCATTCAGGAAGTCGTAGCAATACGACTTCTTCAGCTACCAGTCGATCAAACATATCACCACGGAGGAATCGACACAACAGTAAGTCGCATCGATCTCCTACTCGAAATGTCTTCGAATGACCGATGATCAACAAACCCCTCGGAGGTGATCGCCACCATTCCGGAGATGGGAATCTGCGAAGAAGAGATGAACTACGAGGAGTATTCCCTCAGAGGATCGAGACCTATCATAGGTCCGGTCAACTTTATTCTCGGGTATCGCCGAGTACGACCACCGATGATATTAACCCTTCTTTCCCGCAAAGGCGTCAAGAAGTTATTCTTGGATGTCGGGCATTCTCGCCGATCTCTGAGCCGCTCATTGCCACCTCGTTTTCGACCGGGAATATGGAGAAGTTCGATGGTTCCCAAAATCCCATCGAATTCCTTCAAATCTACTAGCAATTTGTCCCGAGCAACAGCGAGGAGGAGAGCATGTAATGGCAAATTACCTTCCAACTGTGCTCGAAGGGTCTGCTCGATCGTGGTTACTAAACCAACCGCTCGAGTCGATTTATTCTTAGCAACACCTCTGCGACCTTCTACTGGCGAATTTTCAACGCACTTACAATCGCCCCGGGAAGGAGGACGACTTGCACCGGATGAGACAGAACGACAACGAGACCTTGCGTCAATTCATCAAGCGCTTTAGTCAGGTTCGTAATTCAATTCCGGAAGTTTTTGATTCATCTGTCATCAGAGCTTTCAAGCAAGGAGTCCGCAGTAGAAGGATAACAGAAGATATTGCTTTAAATTCACCTACTTCTGTTGCCGAACTCTTCGAGATGGCTGATCGATATGCTACCGCCTCTGAGGCGGTCGAGTGGAACAACACAATAGATCGAGAAGACAATACCTCTCGAGAGCCAGGTGACATTGGTAAGAAGAAAGATAAGAAAGCAAAAAAAACCCAAGCACAAGGTGAAGGGTCAAAAACTCCAAGCCAGCGGTTCCAAGGAGGTTTTGGTTGTGAATGATAAAGAGCCACGCACCTCCAAGCCGCACTTCGACCGAGGCAAAGGTAAGCGCCCCGATCGAAAAAATGATAAGCCTAGGTGGTGTCCTTTCTATAAAAAGGAAGGACATGACCTTCGCAACTGCCGAGTCTTTCAACGAAAGCTTGAAGACTACTACAACGGCAAAGGACCACTTCCCACTCTCGGCGGTGTAGGACAAACGAGTGGTCATAAGTCTTCGATGATGAGGAGGAGATGCTGCCCAGATCCGCAACCCACCGTCGAGTACATCTACGGGATCATCGGCATATGAATCAAAGCGACGACTTAAAGCTACCAACGTGAGGTAAACTCCATAGATCCTCCTCTCGTCAGTAAATTACCGAAGTGGTCGGAAGTCACCATCTCCTTTGAGAAGGGTGACTGCCCGATTCCTTCGACTCGACCAGGTCGATATCCGATCGTGGTCGAACCCACCATCAACAATTGTCGGGTCAATCGAGTTTTGGTTGATGGTGGTAGCTCGTTAAACATTTTGTTTACGAGTGCACTGGATGACATGCAAGTAAACAGGACTAAGGTAAGACCGGTACGTTACTCTTTCCATGGAATCGTACCGGGATCTTCAGCCAAACCAATTGGCCAAGTTTCTCTTCCTTTAACATTTGGTTCACCAAGTAATTTCAGGACAGAGAAAATCTCTTTTGATGTGGTCGATTTCGATACAGCATATAACGCCATACTCGGACGACCAACTTTGGCAAAATTCCTAATGGCTACTCATTATGGATATCAATGTATTAAGATGCTAGGTCCCAAAGGAGTAATCACAATTCATTGTGACAAGAAGATGGCGATACCGCGATCACGATCCTCGAGATGGTTGGACAAATACCAACTCGAGAAGAAAGTCAGTCTTCGACTAGCAAGTCGAAGCCTAAAGCTGCACCAAAGTCGAACCACAAAGTCAAAGAGGTTCCTCACGCAGGGAGCCCTCAAGATCGCTCAGATCGGGGATACTTCCGACCCCAAGTAGGAAGACGCCTCATCGCCTTCCTCCGAGCTAACGCAGATGTCTTGGCGTGGCAAGCATCCGACATGCCCGAGTCCCGGTGGAGGTGATCGAGCCGCAGGCTAGCTTTACGGCCGACAAAGTACCAGAAAACAAAAATTACGGAGATTTGCCCTCGATCGACGAGATGCTATCAAATCGAATTGATAAGCTACTTAAAGCGGGCTTTATAAGAGAGGTCAATCACCCAGTGGTTGGCTAATCTGTAATGGTTAGAAAGTCAAGCGGCAAATGGCGTATGTGCGTGAGACTTTATCGATCTTAATAAAGTTTGTCCAAAAGACGATTTTCCTTTACCTCAGACGATCGGTTGGTTGATTCTACTACAGGTTGTGAAATGTTAAGTTTTTTAGATGCATATTCTGGATACCACCAGATCAATATGTGTCTAGACGATGAAGAAAAGACCGCGTTTATTACACCATTTGGTATATTTTGCTATGTCAAAATGCCATTTGGTCTAAAAAATGACGGCGCTTCTTTTCAACGCTTGATGCAAGCACTTTTTCATCTCAATTAGGCCGAAATCTAGAGGCCTATGTTGATGATCTAGTCGTTAAAAGCATCAAGAGACTTAACCATATCACTGACCTACAAGAAACATTCGACAACCTTAGAAAACATCGCTTAAAACTCAATCCTGAGAAGTGTGTGTTCGGAATCTCTTTGGGAAAATTACTTGGATTCCTAGTATCTATACGAGGAATCGAAGCAAATCCCAAAAAGATGGCCATTCTCCAAATGCGCCCTCCAACCACAAGGAAAGAGGTCCAGAAACTCACTGGGTGCATGGCGGCTTTAAGTAGTTTCATCGCACGACTAGGAGAAAAGGGGCTACCTTTCTTTAAACTTCTAAGGAAACACAATGGTTTTGAGTGGTCGAAAAAGGCAAACGATGCCTTTGAGGATGTCAAGAGGTACCTTACGAGTGCTCCTATTCTGGTCTCTCCGAGGCCAGAAGAAACACTCTTAATTTACCTAGCTGCCACGCCACAGCGAGAGCGCGAGACTAGTCGTAGAACGTGAAAACGTACAACGACCGGTTTACTACGTAAGTGAAGTTTTACACGGACCTAAGGAGCGTTACCCTCAGGTCCAAAAGCTTCTATATGCCCTCCTCATGTCTTTGAGGAAACTGCGGCATTATTTTCAGGCGCACAAAATAGTCGTCTTGCCTCGAGTTTCTCTTGGGAGCGATCCTCCAGAATAGGGAAATAGCGGGACGCATGGCAAAATGGTCAGTCGAACTTGGGGAGTTCGACATCCATTTCATGTCCCGAACGGCCGTTAAATCCCAGATCTTGGCAGACTTTGTCGCCGAATGGACAAATCCTGAACCTATTCAGATCCCGAAGACGATTCCCACGACCGGGGGCGATGTACTTTGACGGGTCGCTTACTTTAAGTGGCTTGGGGGCTGGGGTGGTCCTGGTATCTCCTATCGGAGAGACCTTAAAGTATGCCATACAATTAAACTTTCAGGCCACTAACAATATGGCAGAATACGAAGGTTTGCTAGCTGGTATACAAGCAGCGAAAGCGCTCTCGATTCGCCGACTACTCGCGAGAGGAGACTCTCAACTAGTCGTGAATCAAGTCGGGAAGGAGTACCAGTGCTCTAACCCGACAATGTCTCGGTACTTATCGGAAGTGCGTAAGCTTGAAAAGCATTTTTTAGGTTTCGAGGCACAATTCATCCCTCGAAAGGATAATTTCCTCGCAGACCAGCTTGCTCGAATAGCTTCTTCCCGATCTATAGTACCAAAAGGAGTCTTCTTGGAACAACTCGAGCGCCGTCCTCGTCGACGAACCAGAGACACCTCCTATTGAGACGGCCTCTCTAGAATACGAGGATACCTGGATGGCGCCCATCTATGAGTATCTTCAGAAGGGTTCTGTACCCGAAGACGATCTCGAGGCAGATCGCTTATCCCGAAAAGCCAAAATGTATACTTTGGTTGAAGGAGTCCTCTATAAACGAGGTACTCAAGGGGTGCTCATGCGATGCATTCCGCAGAGCGAAGGATTAACACTCCTTCACGACATACACGGTGGCATCTGTGGAACTCATGCTTCCTCTGAGCGCTGGTCAGAAGGCCTTTTGACAAGGTTTCTCTTGTACCAACACCTGTCAGACGATGCTAAAGAGTTGGTTAAAAAGTGTGCCCAATGCCAGTTTCATAGCAGGCAAATACACCAACCAGCTCAGGCATTACAAACGATACCTCTATCTTGGCCTTTTGCAACATGGGGTCTCGATATCCTAGGACCGTTCCCCAAAGCTCCAGGAGGTTTCGAGTTCCTTTTTGTGGCTATTGATACGTTCACAAAATAGATTGAAGCCTAACTCGGATCGGATAACGACGAAGCGGCAAAACGGTTTATGATGAGATGCGTAATTACTCGATTTGGAGTACCGAGTCGAATAATTACAGATAATGGTAAGCAATTTTCGGCGCAAAATTTCATGAATTTTATGACGACGAGTTGGGTACCAAGTTGTGTTATGCTTGGGCCCATCCCCAAAGTAATGGGCAATCAACGTGCAAACGGCCAAATAATGAGAGGAATTAAGACTCGAGTCTTTACCGGCTCATCAAACGCTCGGGGCTTGGGTACAAGAGTTACCCTCGTATTATGGGCGGTTAGATGCGACTACCAAGACTCAGTGAAACACTATTTTTTCGGTCTTGAGTCGAAGCCACGCTTCCTCCGGGCGAAGATACGATCAACACGAGTCTAAACTTTCAAAGACTCCAACCAGAACAACTTCGAGCGGATGATATTAATCTACTTGAGGAAAGGAGAAACCAGCCTTAATCCGCTCAAATAGCCTACCAACAAGCCTGCAAGCAGATACTACGATCGTAAGGTCCAACCTCGCAGCCTTCTTTGAGGTGACTTAGTATTGAGGCTTTGCCAATCCAAGTCTAATCGAACAAACTTTCTCCCAAGTGGGAAGGTCCTTACACTGTGGTCGGGTTACTCGGCGAGTCGATGACGGTTGGCAATGGAAGACGGCGAGTTCTCTCGAATTCTTGGAACATCGACCCGATTCACGCAAGTTTTATGTGTAACTAATCGCTTGCACAACAAAGACTCGTGTTCTCTCTACCTCTATTGTCTTACTTTTTGAGTAGTGCTTTCATAATCTTTCGACTATATTCCAAACACCCAGTTTCCTTTACACTGGTCGAAAGGCAGGTAACATCACCTAGTCGAAGCCTCTCCTCTCTGCATGTGGTCCTGCCCACTACAAGGAGCTTCCTAGTATCGACTCGTTACTCACTTTTGCCGCCAACACAAAGAGCTCGGGTTCTATTTAGTCGAAATATTTTTTGAAAGCCAACTCCTTTCACCTTAGTTTATTTCTTCAGTTATTTTGAAAAATATTCTAAGCAGAGTGCACTTTTTTATATTTATTCAACTGCCTTTGGTGTATTCGATTCGTCTCAACTAAATCGGAGGAAGAGACACATCTAGTCGAAGTCTCTCCTCTCTGCACGTGGTCTTGCCCACTAGAAGGAACTTCCTAGCATCGTTCAGTTTCCTACTCTTGCTACCAGGACAGACTTATCGAGTCTTCCAAAGAAGGGCGAACGAATTTTTTGAAGTCCTCTGGATGTTTGTTTAACTCAAGTTGCTGTTCTCGATTTAATTAATCTAGTCGGAGATGGTAACATCACCTAGTCGAAGACTTTCCTCTCTGCACGTGGTCCTGCCCACTAGAAGGAACTTCCTAGTGTCGATTCGTTCCCACTTTTTCGACCAATGCATGACAGTCGTGGCCAAAAACTACAAGTTAACCAAACCTCTCCGTTTTCAGAAACCCTTTTTAACACTATTTACATAATTTGTCTAAACAAACTAAGCAAATAGTCGGGGGCTAGGATAAAGTTATTAATTTGACTTCAATTCTTAGTCTTTCATTCGTTAATTATCTTTTAAGTTACTAACTGCTCGACAAGATGATTTACAGGAAAAAAGATGGATTATATAATACATCGACAAAAGCTTGTTTTTATCCACAAGTTTGTTACAAACTACTCTGAAGAGGGAGAGCCCAGTCGCATCTCCTCCGAAACCTTCCGGCCAACTGATTGCATTTCTTCCATCGATTTACTTGCTTCGCCTCGTGGCGATTAAAGTCGGCTTCGATTGGTTGCACATTTAGGCTAGGGTCATGAGCTTTAAGTTTTGCCAATGCATAACTTACTGCAGTTTCGACCGCCTCCTTTATCGACTCAGCTTGGTTGGACTTCAGAGTGGTCATCAGTTCTGGCAAAGTCCCGACTTGTTCCCCAATAGTATTTACGTGAGCAGCTATCGTATCATCTTGAGGAGCTTTTCCCTCAGTACATAGCTCACCAAGTACATTGTTCAGGAGCGTGATACTGCCTTGAAGATTAATCTTCATCGCCTCCATCTCTGTTGGTACGAGTCAAGCCTCATGAGTTGTTTGTTTTCGACCGCTTGCTCTGAAAATAATAAGACTGGTCAAGCAAAAATAAACTCCTAGAGGAAAAGAAAACAAAAATAATCACAGGTAAAAGATTTCCTTACCTGCTAGTCGAGAATCCAACTTCTTGATTTCTTCATCATGGGAAGCAACGGTCTCAGCATGCTTCTTCTCCCATGATTTGATGTCTTCTGCATTTGCCTTAGCAATGCGGACAGTCTCGCCATAGATCATGGTTTTAACCCTGATCTCAGTTTCTAGAAAAGAAATGAGAGTAAGAAAAGGGAAAGAACTCGTAAAGAACTGCAGGTAAAGAATTGCTTACCTGATAGTCGGGATTTTAACCTCGTAATTTCTTGATCTTTATCTCTGGAGATACGAGAAATCTCGCGAATGACCAAAGTTTTATCTTGGACTTCATTCTGGAGTTTTCTCATATCATCTTCTTTTTCTAAAAGAAGCAACAGTCAGGTAAAGATCAACAACATAAGCAGTCTTAAGTGCAGCAATTACTGTTTATCTTTTCCTGCACTTTTTCGGTTGCAGAGTTGGCTTCTTTAAGCTTCCTCAAGAGGAATTCTACTTTTTCCCATAGCCTTCTCGACTCCTCTTTTTGATAATCGAGCGCTCATAACAGCGTATAATCAACAACTAAGAGCATGAGCATGAAGATAAACAAATAATTACAGCACATGCTATCCAAGACATGACAAAGCTCAAACTATCCTTAATCAACAATAAGGCATAGGAGCAAGCAAACAAGCACATAGCATATCACACATCATATGAACAGTCATAAATAAAGCATGCTAGTGAAAGCTATGGCAAGACTCATGCATCCACAATTAACAGTAAAGCACAATAACCATGTTAACATAAGGCATGTTATAGAACAAGACATGGATAAAGAATGCTAACATGGATATCAAGTGAACAAGTGGATACATAAGACAAAAATCAACATGAGCAAGATAATAAGGGTACAAGACAGCACAAGCTCATGATAACAAAACCAAGCTCATACACCTATGAAAATAAAGAGCAACAATAAGATATATGGATATACAAGCAAAGTAAAGGCATGATGAATGATATCACAAGAGTAACACATGCCAATAAGATACAAGTGAGCACAAAGCAAGCACAACATGCCAAGTATGAATAATCATGAAGATAAGGGCATGAAGGTATATGATTGCTCACAAAACATGTGAAAGTACCAATCATGAAAGCACATGCCTCTTGGAGGCCATCGTTGAGGTGGAGAACCATCAAGTGACCCGATCATGTGATGAAGCAAAAGATCGGAACCTCTTAAGTCCATGCTCTCCAACCCGTGTTCTTGGTACCTACACATGAGAAAGGCAAGGTGTCCGAGTCTTGGGTCCCGAAGGGTTAGAGAGCAAATGCTTGGGAACCCAAACCTTGGACACACCACCACAAGAAGCAGTCGAAACATTATGTGAGTTAGCATAATGCAAATGATGGTCCATGCAAGAAGATCCAACATCAACCTTGAAGGCATGCCGCGAGTGGACACCTCGCTGAGGAAAACGAGGTCCATCTCTAGGAAAGCGGCGATGTCCTTGCTTGAAAGCACCAAGATGAGAACCAACAAAAGCATCAAAAGAACTCACACAAGATCGCTGTGGGTGTGTACCTCGATGAGCAAAACGAGGTCCACCTCTGGGAAAACGGCGAAAATCCTGCCTCGGGGCAGCTCGTGGACCAAAACCAAAACTATGCAAACCATGTCCACGGTGCTGTCCGACACCACTAGAAAAGGTGTCAAAGAAGCCATCAACAAACCGAGTCTTCGTGCTTGGCTCTTTAGTGTGCATGTCATGAGAAAGACTATGCCCACTAGGAGACTTAGAAGCATGAGCTCGACGCAAATGTTTTGCACGCCGAAAACAGAAATCTACATGATGTCCATTCTTCCCACAAAATGAGCAATGGTGTAAAGGTCTACTAGTAGACACGGTCCGAGAGGACGAAGCACCATTATGGCTCAAAGAAGAAGTCCTGGAAGAACTAGCATCATGACTCGTCCTCGTATCGACACTAGACCCACACATGCCATGAGAAAGGCTATGTGTGTTCCTAGAGGTACGACGACGCACTCGAAGCTCATGTTTCAAACGGCGAAAGCAAAACCCAAGAGTGTGTCCATTCTTCTTACAAAATGTGCAATGATACTTCTCTTTTGAAGATTTAGTACCATTTGAGAAAGAAGCACATTTGTCTTTTGAAATCCGTTGGACAACACAAGAAGAGTCCGAAAGAGTCGAACTCACCAAAGAAGAGCTATCCAAAGCGATGCCACAAAAACCAACACCAAGTGACTCACGTTTAGCACAAAAAGACTCCAACTCCGAATGCAAAGAAGCAAGAGAAACATTAAGAATATCAATCTCGGAGTGAAGGCAAATACAAGAGTCACATGATTTGGCGCTCATATCATCGCGCAAAGACTCAACCTCGCTCTTCAATGAAATGCAAGATGTGCAAGAAATTAATGATGCTTTCGAATTAAGCATGCAGTTCAAAGCATCAATTTCAGTTTCTAAACAAGCACAATTCTTGCAAAAGACTAAACCATCCTTAAGCAATTTTTCATGTTCTAAGCACATGCTACAAGGCCTAGCTTCAATTTCAATAATCTCAGCCCTAGCATTTTCTAATTGCTCAAGGTGCATGGAATTAGTCAATTTCAATTTTTCAATTTCAGCAAGCATGCCTACACAAAAATCACAATCATTTCTAGCCATAGATCTAAGATTGCCTATTTCTAACTTAGCATTATCAAGCTCAATATGTAAGGCAACACAAGAATCACATGGCATAGAAGCATTTGATCTCAATAATTCATTTTCAGATTTTAAGCATGCAAGAGAATTATTCAAGTCCTCCATGTCTACAAGCAATGAATCATAAGCATTCATGGAGGTTTTTAATTCAGAGAGCTCATGAGACAAATCATCCTTTTCTTTTTCTAGCAATTTCATTTTCTTCCTAAGAGCATACAATTTATATTCATATGAAATCAAGCCATCAATGAGTTTTTCTTTGCTCACCTTGCTTAGCTTGAGTAGGGGATCGTCCTCGGAAGAATCATCACTATCATCCTCAAAAAGCTCTTCATTATGCTCAACCTCACAAGCTACAGTGAATGTGCCAACGGGCTCCTTCTCTTCAGGCTCCAAGCAAATCTCATCTCTGAAACTAGGACAATCAAAACAAAAGAATTTGCTTCAAATATCACAGAAGAAATCCTCCTTCATTGACCACATAAAAATCGTATGTTCAAGCCTCTCGTGACGACGGACATCAACGGCAAAAGAACTACGATAAGATGCAAAGAAGCGCTCACAAATCCTCATATTAGTCGCCATGCTCAAAGATCGGTGAAGATCACAAAAGAGCAAACTTGGCTCTGATACCAATTGTAGGACCGGAAAGGTGACTAGAGGGGGGGGGGCTGAATAGGAGCACCTAATATTTTTCACTTTGAATGGATTCAACTCGCAAATCACTCCAATAGCTATGAGAACTATGAAGATGAATGCTTAAGCACAATGGAAGTCTTGTGTTGAACCCTCTCCTAACTCCCAAAGAACAGCAAGCAAAACCGAGGAAGAGCTGCAAAATCAGGGAAAACGGTATTACCTCCGTTGTATGTGCGGTACTACCGCATCGCGGTACTACCGCAGATTATCTGGCGCAGTACTACCGATATTCCTGGAGAAGAAGTGCTACAAAATCAGGACAATCGGAACAACCACAGGGGTAACCAAATGTACTACCTTTAATAGGTACTACCACAGTGCACAGAGAGGTACTACCTCAGTGTAAAGAAAGGTACTACAAGACCGAGGTACTACCACGTGCAAATGAAAGGTACTACCGATTGTCCCGAGTTCGTCCCGACAAATTGAAAACCAAAACGAAAATTGGCACAACTTTTAATCTACAAGGGCAAACTCATGAAACTTGAAACACAACTTCTCTAAGATATTAGGAACCTATTCCAATCAAAGATCGTGAGATCCATGTCAAGGTTACTATCTTTTTCAGTTTGAGAGAAGTCTGTTCAAGAAGCTGTGTCAAATCAAAACCGAGATTCATAAGATTTGGGACTTGCTAGTGGGTGGATGATCTACAATATGGTCTCGGATATATACCCACTTGTCACAAAGAAGCCAAAGCACAGCGCAGAGCATAAGAGAAACTCGGATCAACGAAAACCCCAAAAACAGAAATAAAGAAGATGAACACATAAGGACTGATCTTGAGCAATCTGGTTGGATTGATTGAGATAGATGGATGATAGATGTTTATAGCCACTCCAATCTAGGAGGACAAAGCTCACCACGTGAGCACACTCTCAATCCAAACCCTAGAACCTAGCTCTCCCCTCTTTTCTCCTCAAAACCCTAAAACCAAAATAGGGCACAACAAATGGGGTTGGCTCTGGCGGCTCCTCTCCAGCAGCTCAGCACCCAGCAGCCACACCCCTCTATTTATATGGAGACTAGCATCTAGGGAATATTCCATTAGGGCACCCATTAAACCCTAACACACAATGGGTTACACATACGCACGCATCTCAAAGCGCCGTCTTCATCATCATCTTCGATTGGCCTAAACCGCTTCACCATCGCCCGACCAGCGCCATGGTTTAGCCAAAGGTCACCAAGGCGGTGTTGGTGAAATGACCAAAATACCCTCCTCGATCCTTCTCCAAAAGACCGAGTCCCCAGATCGTGAAGCAATCACATGCTTCGCGTGTAGGTTGATCAACGGCTCCATGTCGTCAAGTCTCTCCGTCCGGATCCCACCGCACCATCGAGCACTTACAACGACTCCGCGCCGCTTGATCCAACGATCGCCCGAATCGCCGTCCGGTCATCCATGTCCATTCTGCGCCCGCTTGAGTCCTCGACCACCCAAGGCATCCTTGATCGTTACGGACCTCGGCTCTCCAAGCTTAGTCGATCCACCTCGCCACGACCGTCATAGACACGCAAGCCACCCGCAAACAATAGACCAAGAAACCATTTCCGGGAACAAGTTCTTCACAACTTGACCCACGTTAGCCAAAACATGCATCATGCAACACATATGCACTGATGAACATGAACTTGACCTAACCCAAAATCAATTTTCCAATTGAAACAACATTCAGCTCAATTCAAACAACAAACGGTACAACCGCCAACTAAACTCCGGTATTACCGCAACACGGTCATACCGCACAATCAACTGCGGTCATACCGCAATCTGGAGAAAACCCAAAATCTCCAAAAACAACTCCTCTGGAAAATCCATACCGCCCACACGCGGTCATTCCGCCATGCAATACTACCAGCAACCAAAGCACGGTCGTACCGCTCCTCAAGAAAACCAGAGCTCCAAAGACACCTTCTCTGGAAAATCACAACCGCCATTTACCTTGCGGTACAACCGGCTCGCAGTACTACCGCCACTTCCCCAGCGGTACTACCGCTCCACTTAAACGCTCAAAAGCCTCAAAACAAAGCCCTTTCATCTGGGCCGCCCGATCTCGACCGGACGCCACAAGAAAACCAACGAGGCCAAGGACACGCAGTAATACCGTAACTCACAAGCGGTCATACCGCACACCGGTAGTACCGCAGCTTCAACGCCGGTACTACCGATTTTCCTGACACTTGCTGAAAACTCCAGATTTCAACAAACTTCCAAAGCAATTGCCAATTGTCTCATCACCTAAAATCATGAGCATGTCCACATGACATCCACAATGTCCTCATGACATCCACAGCTGCTTATACGCCGCGAACCACTCCACGAGAACTCTCTCTGGAATCTTCCCAGCGCTGACAAGGGCTTGCATCTTCACCGTATCCATCTCCGACTCGGCCCACTCGGAGACTCTCCCAGCCATTTCTCTCAGAAGGGGGAGATTTTCGATTGAGTTGGTGGCGGAGAAGACAAGAACTTGATGAACAGTGAAACGATTTGGGGAAAAGTATGAACTTAAGTCTTACCCCCGGTAAGTATTTATAACCGTGCACCCTGGGCTAAAGGCGTGGCATTCCAAAGGATGCCACCGTTTCGCGAACCGCTCCAACGGATAGGCTAACGGTGTCGTTTGAAATTCTCTAACGTGTCCGTTCAAGAAAATCAGGTTTGCGTTTACACCTCAAGCAAAATTACTTCCTTGGTTAGATCCTTTTTGACCAAAGGAAATGTTAATCGGAAAGGTTTTTCTTCTGATCACCATACTACGACCACCTCGTGATCGTAGAAGTGTTCTACGACTATTTAATAGTCGTAAGCAATCTTTTTGACCAAGCATATTTCTGGTCAAAGTAGTATACAAATGTTGAAGAGTTTTTCCTTCGACTATCGTTCTATGACCCTCACGTGGCCGTAAGACTTTCTATAACTCCTTTACCAAGTAAGTTGCTTTCACTTGAAGCTGGGGGGCTAGATGACGAGGATCTAATAATCCTCATTTTATCTTTTACCTATAATTCTTATTATAGGTAAATATGACGTCATATGGTCCCTGAGTATACCCCTTAATGTTATAAGGGAGGAGCCTACTGGGTGGTCGTGAGTTCTTCTACGACCACCCCTATAGTCGTAAGTTATGCTACGACTATCCCATAATCGTAAGTCTTGCTACGACTACCTTATGGTCGTAAGTTCTTCTACGACCAGGTCAGCTACGACCACCTTAGGATCAATAAAACCTACAGGCGAGTGGGTCCAATTGATTAAGGGATTCAAACAGTCATCATCTGTTGTTACTCTGCAAGTAATAGCACGTAATGCTCCATTATCTCGATATATATAGTCATTGGCGACGTCGAGGAGTTAATCGCCGGTGATTATTGCCAACATGCGCCGAATTCTGAGATGTGATGAGGCGCCGCATCACCTGGAGAAACTGCTACTCCTTCACGTACTATATAAAGGCAGTAATCAGAGAAGGAAAGGGCGATCGAATCGGGCTATCAGGAAGATAAGCACTATCATCTGTAATAGTCTTAGTTTTTCTCCTGATTGTTGAGAATACACTCAATACCATACACACACAAGAGTATGGTTGTTATTCTCTCCGGAGAAGGCATGAACCTGTATAAAAATCCCCGTGTCAATCTCTCTGCGTGATTCCATTCTAGGAGACCCCCCCGAATCAAACAATCTTTACGTAAGATCGGTTCTAATACACCGACACTCCCTGTTATGGTGATAATTGGCTGGCAACATGGGAACGTTACAACTCCCGTAATAACCTCCGGTAACGGCTCCACGATCTGGTGCGTTAATATGACCTTTATACTGAAGATCCAACGGCGCACCCCGGGGACAATATAAAAGGCAAGGATCGTCAGGAAAAGGAAAAGGGCGAAAGAAGATTAGAAGAACAATACTCTAGTCTCTGATTCCATCTTGTAATCCAGTATACTCAATACATACACACAGGAGTAGGGTTGTTATTCTCCCAGGAGAAGGCCCGAACTTGTATAAAAATCCCCGTGTCTCCATCTCTGTGTGATTTTGAGCCTAGAGGAACCCCCAAATCAAATAATCTTTACGTAAGTTCAATTCTAAAACACCGACAAGAACCGTCTGTGATATGATCGCATACCACTGACGGTTCCATAATAGAACTGTCTGTGATACGCGACCACATCACAGACAGTTCTAGTTTAGAATCGTCTGTAATTACTTATCACAGACGGTTTGTTGCATTAAACCGCTTGTGATAGTTCTGCCAAAATCATACGCTTGTAAATTCCATGTATGGAAACCATATGCTTGTCAATTCCTTGTGTGAAATGGGCATCCCTCCAAGTTCAAACAACAATTGAAATATTGTCTGGCTATATTAGATTCTTAGTATTATCTGTGCTGTTACTGGAATAATTTCTTAATTTCATAAGCAAATACAATGTAATAAATTCTTAATTACATACCGAGTTTCTTAATTACAATGGGATAAATTCTTAATTAAAATATAGCCATTCATGGTGATCGACACGCATATAGATAGCTTCCTCGCTGGATTCTTCCTCAAGCCTGACACCGTCTCCGAAAGGAGGCAAATCGTCAAATTGATTGTACTCTTCCTCATCCACGACAGTCTCAACTCCGACAATCCTTCTTTTTCCATGAAGAACCATGTGGCGGTTTTTATTTGCCGGGTCAGTTACATAAAAAACTTGAACAACTTTCTTAGCTAGTACGAATGGTTCATCCTTGTATTCGACACGTTTGAGGTCCACATTAGTGACGCCGTACTTGTCGATATTCACGCCCTGTGGAAGTTTGACCTAATGACATCAAAACAGTGAGATCTTGAAAAGTACATAATCGAGCTCCCAAATTTCCTCTATAAATTCATAGTAGGTGTTCAACCCACATGGCCCAGCAGTATTGAACATTTGAACTACTCGTGAAACACATCTATACGGACACCGCTGTTTTGGATTGCGCTCTTCCTATCCTGAGTTGTCGTATAAAATGTGTACCCATTTATGTCGTATCTTTGCTATGCCACAATTGTAAATTTTAGCTCTTTTGCCAACCATAGCAGCATATCATCACCTGATGACGGCCTCCCAGTGAATCGCACCTTTAACCATTCATTGAACCGGCGGTTATGCTCTCTCGTGATCCAAACCTCCGATCGGCCTGGATTCTGTTGGTGTACCATGTCTTTGTGCTCGTTTATGTACGGGGACACTTGGGTTATGTGTTGCAAGACCGTGAAATGGGTTTGAGTATACGCATCAAAATCAGGAGTGATTGATTTCCTTCCAATGGTCCCGATTCCCTTCAGTCGCCCCTCATGATGAGATAGAGGCACACCTATCGGTTCCACTTGAGCCATATAGTCGATGCAGAACTCAATGACCTCTTCGGTTGCATAACCTTCGATAATGCTGCCCTCCGGCCGAGATCGATTTCGTACATAGGACTTGAGAATTCCCATGTACCTCACGAACAGGTACATATGACGTAGGAACACAGGGCCGTATATCTTTATATCTTTCGCAAGGTGAACAATGAGATGAACCATGATATCAAAAAATAACGGAGGAAAATACATCTCAAGATGGCATAGAGTCGTCACCATCTCAGCCTGCAGAGCATCTAGTCCTTGGGGATCGATGACCTTTTAAGCAAATGAGTTAAAGAAATAACACAACCTCATGATTGCCACTTGGATCTTGTTCGGCAAAATACTTCTAATTGCAACAGGAAGCTTTTGTGTCATCAACACATGATAATCATGAGACTTCATACCAATTAATTTCAAATGTTCCAAAGAAACAAGTTTCTTCATGTTGGCAGAGTAACCGGACGAAACTTTCACACCATGCAAGCTCTGGCACAGTTCCTTTCTCTCGATCTTAGACAGAGTGTAGCAAGCTGGGGGAAGGTACGTTCGTCCTTTATCGGTATCTTTCGGTGCTAACTCAGTCCTTATGTTCATATCAATCAAGTCATGCCGTTCGTTGACAACATCCTTTGTTTTGTCACGAATATTCAGTAAGAGACCAATCAAGCTATCATATACATTCTTCTCCACGTGCATGACATCGATGCGGTGGCAAACTTCTGACGGGTTCTCCATTTACGTCTCTTTCCAAGTACAACATCAATATCATTTATCATATCATAGATCTCTTTCCCTCCAAAAGCCCTTAGAGTTGAAACATCCTCCTTATTTCTGTCGAATTGTTTCTTTATCTTGCGGTATGGGTGATACTTGGGAAGGAACCTACGGCGACGCATGTACACAGTTTTATGCGAGTTGTTCAACCATACACTCTCGGTACCATCTAAGCAGTGCGGACAGGCTTTGGCTCCTTTTGTACTGAACCCCGACAGGTTGCCAAGGACAGGAAAATTATTGTTGGTGCAGAACAACATGGCACGTAAAGTGAAGTTCTTTCGTTTGTACGCATCCCATACTTGTACCCCTTCGTTCCAAAGTGTCACAAGATCTTCCAGCAATGGTGCTAGGTGCACATCAATATCGTTCCCAGGTTGCTTCGGCCCTTGGATAAGTAGTGACATCAAAATGTACTTTCGTTTCATACACAACCAAGGAGGAATGTTGTACATATATAGATTCACGGGCCAAGTGCTATGTTGGCTGCTCATATTACCGAAAGGATTCATTCCATCTGTACTCAACCCTAACCTTATATTCCTCGGTTCCACACCGAAGTCTTGGAAGCTCCAATCGAAGTTTCTCCACTGGGCAGAATCAGTAGGGTGTCTTATCTTTCTATCTTTCTTACACTCCTCCGAGTGCCAACGCGGCAATCTTGACTCTTTTCGGTTCACAAATAAACGCTTTAAACGTGGGATTATAGGCAGATACCACAAGACTTTAGCAGGAGGTCGTTGCTTTACCTCAATGCCCTCGCCGTCATCGGAGTGATTTTTACGCTTGTATCGGGATGCTTTGTACACAAGACATACATGCATGTCTGCCTACTCTTCACGATAGAGGATATAATCGTTCGGATATGTATGTATTCTTTCTACTTCCGTTCCCAATGGACAAAGAACCTTCTTAGCTTGGTAGGTGGTGCTAGGCAACACGTTTCCCTCCGGAAGGATGTCCGCTAGGAGACCTAACAATGTCGTGAAATTCTTGTCGGACCAATCATTTCTTGCCTTCAATTTTAGCAGTTCAAGCATGGTGACAACCTTGTGTATTCCGGCTTGCAGCCAGGAAACAAAAGTTTCTCCGAGTCTTCCATTAAGCCCTCGAATTTACCAAACTCTCTCTCATGGTAGTTCCCTTCTGCATCACGTAGCATCTGATCTAGATTGTCATCGTGCGATCTATCCTCATCAAAAACACTATCCACATCCGGTATATCGTTGAATTCCTTGGCAATGTCATTATTATTAACTTCCTGTATAATCTGCTCTTCACCGTGACTGATCCAACATCTATACCGCTTTTTGAAACCCCTTCGAATCAAGTGTGCTTCGATCTGCGCTGGGTTGTTAAACTTCTTCAGATTACTGCAATCAATACGTGGACAATACAAAAATTTTATCTCCTTCTTCAACATATCCTGCTTGGCGACTCTTCTAAAAGCAGACATGCCATTAATGTACTCTTCACTCACACGGTTCTCACTATACTTCTAGTTTCGGTCCATGTACGCTACGCACATAAAAAATTAGTGTTAAATTAGATTAATGCACACAACTACTCTTCCTATTGACCAAATATACTAAAATTGATTAGCGATTAACCTAGGAAAAATATAAAGTGTTACAGATCATTGCCCTCGGAGCTCACGACGAAAATCTCAAATATCCCGCGAGATCCTCCTCCCTTTCTTCCTCCTCTCCTTATCCTCCTTTCTTCCCTTCCTTCTCCTCTCTAAGGTGGCACAATAGGGAGGAGGCGGCAGAGGTGGCGGCTCAAACGGAAAAGGGGTGGAGGTGCCAGGGGCAGGGGGTCTGTCGAGACGGTCGAGTATTTAACGTCAGCATATCACAGACAGTTCTTATTAAGAACCGTCTGTGATATTTGCACTATCAAAGACAGTTATTGTTAAGAACCGTCTGTGATAATTCACAGACGGTTTTTAACGATAACCGTTTGTGACGTCTGCGATTATTATAGACGGTTCTATTTACAAACCGTCTGTGATAAATACGTATCACAGACGGTTCTTAATAATAACCGTTTGTGATAAGTACAACATAGACGGTTCCAAAGGAACCGTCTGTGATGAGGCATCTAGTATAGCCTGTTTTATAGTAGTGTGTGATGTAGTCGAACTTGTTTGTTGAATTACTAATGTAGTTGCATTTTGGACATGTGGTACTGTTGATTAATCCTTATATGCGCGACATATATGGTTTCTATTTTCGCAAAATATCCGACAAAATATTCGTGACCGAGACTATCCACGTTCGGCTCGACATGTATTCGCTTCGTATTCGTGACTAAGACATCCGTATTCGTATTTGTATCCGGCATAGTCTGTGTCTGACTTCGATTCCAAGAAAAAATATATAATAAGATACGAGATAAGCCATATCCGTCTGTATCGGCTCCAATTCAGTAAAGCAAGGAAAGCCTTCGGTGAGCCGTTGCCATGGCCATTAGTTGTTGCGTTATGAAATCCGGGCGAAAGAAGCCCAAATGTTACGCCGTCTCGGCCCATTTTGGATTTCAGGCCAGACAAGCCCAGTTTGTAGTCGCACCGCACGTGATTCGGCCGCAGATTCCAACGGTTGACTCTAAGCCGCACAACGAGGATCGGGCGGCCCACGATCGCGAAGCCTTTTCGCGATCCAAATCTGGGAGGTGCGAACGGATAATACCGAATAAGGCAAGGGCCCTTCGTGAAACAGTGCATCCCCTCTGTTCACCGATTCAATCTGCGCCGCACAGATTTGATCGGACGTTGGACGGAGAATAAGGACGGAATAAGGAGCAACGAGCAGGGCGATGGGTTCGCTGACATGTGGGGCGCAGTCCGCATAGGGCCCAGTCGTCAGCCTGATGCGAGTACACCACGGCCGCAGCCCGACCAGCACGTCCTGGATGCCTAGCTCGCGGCTATTCTTCCACCTGCCTGGTTTCAAGGATCGATCTTTGTTTCGGATTCAGGCTGCTCCTCCCAATCTTCAGTTTGATGGTGTTCTGGTTTCAGATGTTCTTGTTTCTGCTTCAATATTCCCGGAGATCTTTACCAAATATGTTTTCGTAATCCATGTATGTATTCTGGAATGTGGCAAAGAAAGAGAGAAGGCGAACAATTAATCTGGCCACTCGATGTATGAAGCTTGCAGTGCAAATAAGCGATCACTCTGGAGTCTGTCTGCTCAGTTCTCACTACATGCATGGTGTATATAGGTTCGGAACTATCTTCTGCACTCATACTTGATTCACTGCACATTTCAGCTCCTCCTCTCAGAAACACAATTCATAGAGGTACGATCACACGCTTAGTTACAGCATCCTCATGTATTCAACAGCCCAATTTGTAGTATCTCCAATGTTATTTGTCCATCTATATTTAAACGACAAGAATGCATGCATGAGCATATATAGCAGTGTATCAGTCAGTGTTATATATATATATATATATTAATTGGCCCTGTAAAATCTATCACCCAAAGTGCTTCAATTATTCGCCTTTAGTCAACTAAAGATCTGCCCCAAATAAACCGAATCATTATTGAAGAGAGAAAAAGGCGTCAGCGCTCGATCGACACAGTTGCTGCACCTTTTGGCAAATGCATCCGCGCCTCAAGATATAATCCATTGGAGGAGCTAGCAATAGATTATTGGCTAAGGATGTTTCGAGTAAAGAACCGTCGTTGTTGAGAGCTAGCTTAGGCAGCCAGCCATGATGTAGATACAGTAGCATTGTCTACTACTGCTGCTCCTAGTAGGCAAATGGATGGCTGGGAGCTTTTGCTTTCCCAGGCATTATTTGCAAGTGCAGATTAAAGGCTAACACCGACATCACCTATGGTGACCATGGCCAGGTCTCATTCCATGCTTAGTCTTTCTCATTAGATCGATCCTCTTTTTGTTATCTGATCACAACTTTGTTCTTTCTGCAATCTTTCAAATTACCCTTTTTTTTTTTTGGGGCGCACTTCAGTGCCCCAGAACTACATTTGAGTTCAATGTTTGATCATTTTTGTTGCTGATAATTTTTTTCGGGGCCGATCAATCGAGCCTTAATTTATAATAACGGAGGTGTATGAGGGGTTCGATGTTTGACTACCACCCACCAACGAAAACCCTTAATTAGCTGCTTTCTTTCTTTCTGCAGCTAACTTTGGCTGAATTATTGCAACCAAAGCAAAGCAAAGTGATTGTGATGACTGATGAGTGACTCCAGACCATACTTGATGGTCTTTGCGTGCTTCCCTGCAGTACAATCCAGGATTAGTTCCATCTGTCCTTCATGGCACTTCTGCAATTTTTTCAAGGTGGCCACGCGGGAGATATAAATTTCAATTAGCCAGTCTAAATGATATTGCGTAAATTTGCGGGGAAATCACTGCAAGTTTTTTGCATCTCAACTTATTTAGTAATGGATTTTTTTTTGTTAGAACGGTACGTACGTATAGTTTTATTATAGTGTAAGTATTTTTGAGTTTTTGAGACCTAGCGTGCACAAAGATTTCCTTATATATGGTAGGAGGCTATGAGGTTGCTTACTGCAGTGTTCACGATTCCTTATTGACATCTCATAGTTTCATATCAAAGCGACATCGATCTTATTAACTTTGAAAATCCAAAAGTCATTCTTTTGCGATGATCCGATGAAGTAATAAAGACCGGAACATGTTTCATATTTCTGATCATGGCACACATAAGTTCATGCGTAGTAGCTATATATATATGCATCCTTGCAGTGTAGATGCTAGCCTCGAGTCGTTGACATTGCACAGCAAATTATTGGCAAAAGGGAGATACATAAAGCTCATAAAAAGCAGTGCTCTAGCCTCTACTACTACCAAAGATATAGCTGCGTAAATATTTAGCCACACAGATGGTTCACAAGTCGTGTCGGGACTTAACAAACCTGTTGTGTTTTCCCCTGTGTCCGTCCTTGCTTCCCTCCCTCTCTTCCCCATCAGATTCCCTAGCTTTATACGAGGTGGGAGTTGGCCGTGCCGGGCACACGGGCCACGGCGGCATGGCACCGCGAGCTCTCCGGTACGTGCCGTGCCGGCACGGACAGCTGTAAAGCAAATCGGCTGTCGTTTACGAGAGTCTGCACGTGTCTCATATTTGACTATACATGCCTGATCCTGCATGATTTTCACGATTTTCATATTGACTGTTAGGCGCAACAGGGGCGGAGCTACATGTGGTGGTGCCCGGTGTGCACTAGCATACCCAAAAAAAATTCAAAAAACCTGTATATTACGACCAAATTGTTTGTTCTATTGAACTTTTGTGAGGATTATTGTGTAAATCCCTTATCGAAATTTTTCTAGCTCTGCCGCTGTATCACAACATCATACACTGCATCCATATCCTATGTTGTTTGTAAGAGACGCATTGTCTCATGTTGACCGCTGGGTGCAACATGTGATGTATATATAACCCGGATGTACGTCTATCCTAGATCTGTCGGTAGGAGTCGTCTGCACTATCTTGTGTTGACTGTTGGACGCAACATGTGATGGAAGCATACATCGGATCCATGTCCTCTGTCGTTTGTAGGATGCTGCATGCACACACGGACAGAACAGCATGCAAACCACGGCATACGTGTCACAGAGAGAGAGAGACGCTGTGCTGTGCTACGGGGGATCAGATGCCCTGTCTCTGCACTCAAAAGACACACAGATAGAATGATAGGAAATAAAATGGAAGACGTTTTTCTTTGAAAACAAAATATATAAAATAAACACAAACTCCCCCAATAATTCACCGTATTGATTACGAGATTCTTTCACTGATGACATTGATTTATGACAAAGGATTTCATTTAGATACAGAAAAAAATGGAAAAGGAAGGGGGGAAACCGAAAAACCGCAGACACAAGAAACGCAGCAGTCCTCCTGCCCACCCCTCATATACTCCTCCTCCTGCTCCGACGACGACGACGACGATCCTCACACACGGACACAGGCTAGCAAGGCAAGCGAGTCGAGAACCCAAACAAATAAGCCAAGAAGCACACCCTACCGACCCTAACCGAACCAACCATCTCCTAGCTCCTCGCCATGCGGCATCCACCGTGCCGCCGCTCCGCCTCGCCGTCGCTCTGACGCCTCGTAGTCCGTCGCTCTGACGCCTCGTAGTCCGTCGCTCCGTGTCGTTGACTCGTTGGAGCTGGCGCTTTCTTGGGCTGGATAGGATGGGCGTGCACCTGCTTAAGAAGCAGCACTCGTCGGCGTCCGCGGCCGGAGGGGGGTCGAGCGGCGGCGGCGGTGCGCCGCCGATGCCGCCCAAGGGGTGCATGGCGGTGCGGGTGGTGGGGCCGGGCGGAGGCGCGGAGGAGGAGAGGTTCGTGGTGCCGGTGGGGTACCTGAAGCACCCGCTCTTCGTGGGGCTGCTCAAGGAGGCGGAGGAGGAGTACGGCTTCGAGCAGAAGGGCGCCATCACCATCCCCTGCGGCGTCGACAACTTCCGCCGCGTCCAGGGCATCATCCACCACCAGAAGCACCACTCCCACGGCGGCGGCGTCCTCTCCGCCGGCGGCCACCATGGGTCGGGCCACCACCACTTCCACATCGCCGCCTGCTTCAGGGCATGATTGATGGATCTTGCTGCGTGCATGCAGCTGCTTAGCTTGTCGCTCCCGTCTTAGCTCGATCGATCAACTAATAGTACTTAGGGTTTTCTTAGAATTTAGGTGGCCGTGATCGAAGGATCATGCTTCATTGCTTAAAACAATCTTTCTTCTCGGTTGTGATGATGACGATGACGAAAATGAAGATCAAAAGATCATGCTTCATTGCTTAAAACCAGATGCTTTCTTGTTTCTTCCTTTCCTTTCGTCAATTCTTTTCCTTTAAAGATTGTGCGGTCGGTAGTATTCTCTTTCAAAACATAATCTGTTTTTTTTAGGGTGGTTGCCCATCAAGATTCACCATATACTCCATAGGGATGAAGAATTAATTAAGAACGGAATTAAAAGAGATTAATTGGCTTCCAAGCGTGCAATACTGGTTTAGAAGTAAACAACAGAAAAAGAACTTGTTGACTAGGAAAAAGGGAAGAGCTAGCTAGCAAAAGTTCTTCTTTTGGGGTTCTTCTTATCTTCCTTTTGTCCCTCCCATGTCACATCCCCCATGTACTGTCCTCTATTTCCCCAATCACGCAGAGCATTAGTGCTACGCTCATTATTATTCTCTCCAACTTACTAGCACTCCACTAATCAACAAGCATACTTCACCATTAAGTAGCTACACTACATGCCGTCCAAGATGGAGCTAGCACAACCCAACACATATATTCCTCTTTTAAAGGAAGAAGTATGCACATGTGGAATAAAGGAGTAGTAAATTAAAGCTTTCGAAGCCTCTTCTCCACGAGACACTTGGCACGGATCTGGATCCTCTGCATCACCGTAAGGTTCATTGTGCGACCAGTGTTTTCGCGAGAGAACGAGCCGTGCCCTACCGCAGCACTGTAGCAAAATAATGTAGCAGTTGCGAAAAAGTACTGTAGTTAGACACTGTATCTATCGATCCCGGTCTTTCATTTCTGATCGTACAGTAAAGATCGCTCCTAATGCGATAGATCTTCTGTATTGAATTATTCAATGCTGAGGATTCCAATCCCAGTCAGACAGAGAGAGAAAGGAATCTAGGTAGGGCGGCGCCGCAGTAGGAAGGATGGAGTACGAGAAGGCAAAGGGCGCACATGTGACATGCGCACATGCAGATAGAGGGGCAGGCTGGTTTGTTTTCTTCTTGGTAAATTTTTCTTCCATCTTGTCCTTCGTCGTGTACTTAGTGGACTACTTTTTTCTCGGTGAATTGAAGCTCGATTCTCACTTGTTTATAATCCCCTGAACGGATGAAAACGTTGCATGCCCCCTAACTGAACATGACAGCAAGTTGGTTTTTCTTCTTCTTCTTCTGATTCTCTACACGTTTACATCTTTAATTGAGAGGCATGAGTAAAACTTTGCAACGTGCACGTGGAGAAAAGAAATGGCCTGTTTGAGACATGTACCACAGTCCAAAAAGACTGGAGAGAAAAGACTTAACTTCCCCCCAATAATTCACCGTATTGATTTTTCTCGGACCGCTGTAAAAGAAAACTTGAAATTCTCCTGCGTTTTCTTGAGAGAGAACAGGAGCAGAGCTAGAAGAAACCCGTACGCTACGTACAAGGAGGGAGGCAGGCAGAGCAGAATCGTGTGGTATTTTGCCGCACTTGAAAGGAAGATACGGAGCACCCTTTCTGTGCGTTGGCAATAGAAATTAAGCATGCAGACTGGACAAAACCATATATACTGTCATCTACTGCTGTGACTCTTCTATTCTCGTATGGATTCTCCTCTCGACTCTTGTATTCCCTCGCAATTTCTGCCTCTGCCAGGGAGGCGCACGGTATAGGTGCATTAGGTCTCTTTCGGACCGTCCAATCGTCGTAGAACAACTTAGTTCAATAGTACACAGTACCGATGTTGTATTGCTAAACAGTAAAACCGTTCTGTATTTCTACAGGCAGTAAAACCAGCGCTGTTTTAACAGTATTTTGCTACCGTGGTACTGCAGAGCAAATTGTAAGGCCCTGAGTGATCAGTGATGCGAGATTAGCTACGTAATGCATCTGCTGGCTAGAGGAAAAGAGATGGACCGGCTAACCCCCCGTCCACGTTGCCACGTCGGCCTGATTACGACGGGCTTTTGGTCATAGGTTTTTCTCCTGTTAGTTGCATTCCCATCTAATTCGACCGTCACCAAACATTTTTCTTTGACAAGCTTCTGCATCCGTTTGCCGTGAAAACCTAGCGACCAGACGACCGACCAGAAGGGGTTTTTGTAAACTCTCTGTCCTTATGTCAGGACCCACTTAAAATAGCACAATCCAATTGCATCAACTGATAGGAAATTCCTTCTCTTAAAACAAGGGCATTCCTTGTGAAGATGTTGTGACCTAGCTAGCTAAGGCCTGTTTGGGGGAGCTGTAGCTTTTTAAAAAAAATGTTTTTTTTTGTCTTTCTGGGCTGAATAGGGGTTATAGCTAATGGTGGTAGCTTTTTATGAGAGGTCATTTGACAGCCTTACTTTTTTGGGAACTGGTTGTCTGTTACAGCTGTGAAGGAAGGTTGACTACATATCTAAAATACACTTTAGAATTCTGAACGCGTGTTTGTGTACTGATTTAGTGTAAATAGCATTGTTTTTTAGTTTTTTTCAGAAATATTGAAAACAACAACGTATATGCATATTTACTCCTTACTATAGAATTTCAAAATTACACATTAGTGGATTAATGAACTTGAATTAAAAAGGAAAATATATTGCAAAACTTCAAGCGGTCTGTCATTCATTGCTATTTCATTGTTATCATAGGAGGAAAAAAAACATTCACAATTATAGTTTGTCATCGGGTTCTCAATGAACCCTACATAATCTAACATACAAATACCCAAATGGACACGTACATCTACATTTGCTGCCAACTTGATGAATCTCGTATTCTCGTGATGGTATCCATCCATTACATATGTATTGCAAAATGAAAACATGTACAAGCTAGCCATGATTTCAAAGCAGTAAGTAACACATCAAGGCTAATAGTAGACATCCAAGAAATCAAATAATGCTACTAGTAATAATCCAGATAAACAAAGAACAATGTTGTATATAAAAGAATTCCTGAGCTGCAGCTTCCTCTCCGATCCTCCAACCAGTACATCAATTGGAGGAAATGGTTTGCCAATTGTTTGTAATTGAACTCATAAATCAGCAACAAGAAATCAAGTAATTAACTTGAAATGACGTACACATGAACACACATGACCGCATATGGATGCATGATGCATCCAACACACATAAACTCATGAATCTACTGTCTCAAAAATGCATGCAACTAATTCATTGCTCCAAATGCACTAATAAATATTGAAAGGCAATATCAATATCGATCACTAACAACAGATCTGGGACGGGGAGGGATGAGGCGGCGTTGGCGGCTGGCCGGTGTGTAACATCCCAAAGTTTCAATCTTGATTGAAAATAAAACTCAAATATTTTCCTTGAATCTCTGGTGTGTAACATCCCAGTGTGGGTTTGGACTGTTCATGGTTAAATGCTCTTAAGAACATTTGCTGCTATTTATTTATCATAGCTTCATCACTTTTTGTAATCTGATATCAGTGATTTCTTCTTTGCATTTTGTTGTTTCTGATCCATGAATTCTGTCACCAACTTTCGGCCGAACACTGGCCGTTTTTTTGCAACAAATTTTGGCCGATTTTCAGCCGCCTTTTAAAAAAAAAACAAATTTTAGTTAGAATTTTTTGGCCAAAATCAACCAAAAAATTCCCAAAAAAAACGGCCAAACCGGATCAATCGGTACCCTAGTAAAAAAACCAAATCGGTTACCAAAACCCTGGTCCTACCCCGTTTCCTACTTTTTGTCTTTCCCTAATTATACATGACTTTCGGCTCATGCCAAAAGCCGTTTGCAAGCTGACCTGTTTAGATGGCTTACCGGCTTTTCAGAAGCTAAGGCTGACTTTAAGTACAAGTGTTCAAGGCCAGCTCGGCTCGCCGGCCCGGCCCGAGCCCGACCCTGTTTGGGCCAGGCCTGGGACTGGTTTTTCGGCCCAAAGCCCAAGCCTGAAAGCCCGCAGATCTAAAAAACAGTGAAAATCCTTTTTTAAATTCTGAAAATGAATTAAATATCACTTTTTTATTCCAAAAAATAAGTAAAATATTATTTTTAAATCAAAAACTGATTTTTCAGGCTAGGCCGGGCCGGGTTCAGGCCTGTCCATTTTCGACCAGGTTTTTCAAACCCAGCCCGAAGTCCGACTCGACCCATCTTTTAAACAGGTCTAACTTTAAGCCCCCTCCCCAAAAAGGACCCTAGTATGCACGAACTCTTCTTTCTTCCCTCTCCAATGCAAAGGCAGCCATGAACAATTAATGGAGGGCGCTGCAGGTATGCAATCGATATAACCGATGATAGCTAGCTCTCGCCGAACCTGGCCTACCGACCAGTAGGCCAAGTTCACACGACACATCATACATAGATGATAGAGCTCATATATGTAGGGTTCAGTAGCTAGGGGGCAGAGTTGAAATCGGAGAAAGACACGCGTTGAAATTAGACAGCAGTGCAGTGCAGCGTTCAGTACCTAGGGGGCAGGGTTGAAATCGGAGAAAGACACACGTTGAAATTAGACAGCAGTGCAGTGCAGGGTCTCTGTCTGTTTCCGGGCTCCCACGCGTTTCAACTCTCAACGATTACTGCGTCGTCTCGGCAACCGATGCCCTCGCCTGCATCTACAAATTAATCAGCAGAGTCATGGTATTCATATGCAGACTACAGTACAGTCGATGTGCACCTGCTGGCTGAAGACTTCGCCTCAGGAATACACACCCTCGACACCTGCAGTTCTCGGCGACAACAGACAAACCACAGTACCGATAAAACAAGAACAGACCAAAGAAACAGAACACAGCAGAAATCTTTTGGTGCCAAAACCAGCGCACCTTTTCTGGGATTTTCTCATCTCTATTTATACTGAAGTTTACATCTTAAGGATAGAAAAGCTATTACCGAATTCAAACTGGAATCGGAAACTATCTCTAAATCTGATCTTCTAACTGGACTCCTGGATCAACACCACAACCAATTTGATCCGACTCGGACTCTGAACATATATTTGCACTAGATAATTGCTAACAAGTCTTGAATATTTCTAACACTGGCTACTCATGAGTCATGACCAACATACACACACCTGTTGCTTCATCCAAGAACTCACATCATGCATAATCATCAATCAAACAAGTTGCTCTTTGGAGTGTATATTTTTGGTTGGAAATAAAACATATATACTGATTCAGTCTCTCTAGAACGGATTGTGCGTGGATAATTTTCGCTTTCAGATTTGACCTTAGATTATTCATGCACGCTGTTCTGCCCACTTGATGTACTAGTCTCGGAGAAAGACTGCACATTCTCCGTATTTTCCAATGCAAAAAGGAAGTTTTGTGACTCCAGTATGTGCCCATGATCTTCTTCTATCGTTTTGGTCAATGAAAACAACAGAGCTGTCCCAGCATTGGTCCCAGTCTTGGAATAAGCTTTTGGCAAGGAAGCCGGTAGCCACCTGCTCCAGCATTACGTTGGAGGCTGCTCTGGCAAAATTACGTCTTCGACACAGTGGTTGTCTTGTGTACAGAACACGTGTTCGCTTGGACAGGCACCTTACACGAAGAACTTCGCACATACATGCATACACCTCCTTCCCGTGAGCTACGTACTGTGCACTGAACTACATGGAGGATGAGGAGAGGACCAGCTAGCTCTCTCAACTCACACGCAAATGGTCCATGGCCGGATTAGATTATCATCAATTAATATTCTTCCTTCCATACATGCATAATGGATGGCTTGATTACAACGACTGATACTGTGTCGTCATATGTTGCACAGTGTCTTCAGACTGCTGTACCCGCGTCCAAACCCGCGTCCAAACCGCTAAACCAGCGTTCTAGCCCTAGGTTGTTGTTGGCCTAGCTCCTAGAGAGAATTCGTATATTATTTCTTCTCTGGAACGCACGCATACAAGAAGATGAATACATATGAGTTTTGCGACGCCTAACCACTTGCGTCTTTTCTCTCTTCTATTATTCCATTGCTTATAACTTTACAAACTGGTTACAATATTTTTTATAGCTACAATGTGACATGTAACATCCCCACTAACACATTCAAGTAGGCTACTACCTCCACTCCACTACATGCACTAGCCCCACTACATGTACTAGCTAATTACTCTATTAACTATGCAAAACACTAAGAAGTTAAGATTATATCAAACAATTTCCCTCCTAATCTTGACATGCCGACTCACCACCGCGGATCGCCCACAACCTCTTGCCACACACGGCGGCCTCTTGTTGCACGACTCATCGTGTCATTGACGGTCTTCAACACTTATGTCCAAGAAGTTCCGTCTTCCCACTCGACATGAATTAGCAACATAAACTCTCTTTATATGTCATCGAACCCACGTAACCACTTCTCTACCACGTGGTGCACTCCTTGAAGGGCAGTACAGTCACTCTCGCCACGCGATCACTCTTAAGGGATAATACATTCGCACTCGCCATCAGCGATCGTGCACATGGGCGCCACCGCAGCCCATGCACCTGGCATTTCTTCTCCCAGAGACACGGAGATGGCCGCCAATGCCATCTTGCCTTGCCGGTTGCCTACAACGCTCCTTGGTAGCAGGTATTTGGGAGACATATCGCCTCCACTCTTCACTGCTACCTCTTTGCCACCACAACTTCGTCGCAGATGGCACGACTCACCGGGTAACTCCGACCTCCGATTCTTCTTGCGACGACGGCCTTCATGCCATCGCCGTTTGTCGGCCTCATGCCGACTCGTTTCCCGGCGGCTTCGCACCGCCTCACCTTGCCGCCGCCGGCCTCCACCTCTGGTGGAGACTACCGTCGTCGGGCTACTCCACGGCGATCACGTCGTCGTCGCTGATGTGCATGTCACGTGCGATTCTGGCACACCGCGCTGCCTCGTCATGGCCACGCAGACCTCCGCCGTCGCGTCCCTGGGCGCATGGTGCTACCAACTTGTCGGCAATGCCCCGTTTGCCTCCGCCCAATGCTGTGACATCCCAAATGTATAATTAGGGTTATTCAAGCATAATTATATGTGTAGAAATTAAAACTTTTTCTCACATCTTGAAAAACTCTAAAATCTCATGTGATTCTTGTCCAAGAGTTGTGTAATCCAAAAACACAAAGCTCTTGTTGACCAAAAGTCAAAATTCATTTTCCATCCATCTTAAATCTTGTGCCAATCAATTGGAAATATTTTCCTTGGTCCAAAAACTGATGTGGGACCCTCTCGAAAAATATCATGAGTTATAACACTTGTTGATAATTTTGGAGGCAAAACAATCCTTTAAACAACCTTCATGAATTTCCTGAGAAAAATGCAGTGCATAATAACCTCTGAAAATTTTATGCAAGGTTAAGCTCATTTTCAGCAAGCTCCTGTAAAAATTTCATGAATTTTGGAGTTGAAATGCTATCCCAAACAATTCATTAAGTCTCAAATTGTTAGAAACTAAATTTAAAAGCCTACACTGCTCCTTGGGCTAGCCATGTTCAAGCCGGTCCAGCCCAACCATGTCTGCACCTCAAGAGACCTCATCCTCATTTGATCAGTCGTAGTCATTGGATCTACATCCAACCGCCACGACCTCCTCTCAGTCAACACCGCAAGGACCTCCCAACCTTGTCTCGGTCATAGCCCTTGGATTAACATCCAACCGCCCCGACCTCCCTAGCTATCAAACCTCAAAACCACCTTCCACCTTGTTGAGGTCTTGGCCCTTGATTCAAGATCCACGGCCTCGACCTCCCTCACCGTTAAGCTAAGCAAACATCCCACCTACATGAGGTCACACTAGTTGGATCAAAGATCCACGGTCATGACCTCCCCTGTGTCAAACCTCAAAGTCTACATTCCACCTTGATGAGGTCACACCATTGGATCAAAATCCATGGTCACGACCTCCTCCTCTCAATCTAACTAACAGACCTCTCTTTTAGCGCGTTGAGGTCGTGGTGCTGGATTCAGATCCAAAGGCCACGACCTCCTCTGAAAAACATCACGGCAAGGTCCTCCCGCCTTGGTGAGGTCGTAGCCCTTAGATCTAAATCTAAAGGCCATGACCTCCCTTGTGCGTTGCAAGCTCAGACCTCCACCTCTTTTGATCGTAGCCCTTAGATCTAAATCTAAAGGTCCCGACCTCCCTTGCTCGCTGCGCATCATATCAGACCTCCCGGTCATTGTGTGCCCTTGATTTAAATCCAAAGGCCATGACCTCCCTCATGTCTTTTTGATCGCGTGCGGTTAAGTCCTCACTAGAGGTCCGCACTGCTGGATGGAGATCCAACGCTTTGGACCTCTGTCCCTTTTCCTCACGTGCGTTTTCGCGATTAAGAAATCGGAGGGCCACGACCTCCCACCTTGATCGTGTGGCGGGACCTCCTCCCACCACTTAAAACATAACGGTTCAAAAATTGATCCGATGGTTAGGACCTCTCCTGTGTCTTATCCAACGGTCACCAAGACCTCCCCTGTTCTTCTCCTTCCTCTGGCGCATGCATGAGCTCGAGCAAAGGCATTAATGCGTGTCGACCTTGGGGTACATTATATGACTCTTTCTTGACCCACATTTAATGCAGTCGACTTTCGCCTCATTGGTCACCAAGATCACACCTTGTCAACCTTTATGTCTTGTCCACCCCATGGACCAACCCGTGGTAAGCTCACCATGGAGCTTAGCCCCACTCATAACCTTCACCTCGGTCTATAAGTCACCCCGAATCCTCCCTTGACTTTCTTTGCACACAATTGACCTCACCTTGCACTTGTGCGTGGTGAGCTCCTCATCCCCAAACTCACCTCCCATCTTGGCTGCCATTGTTGATGTCCTTGAGCTCCTCGGTGAGACAAGGGTTCCAAAGGCTCCTCCTTCGAACCTTGCTCACTTTTGCTCCTGAAAACCTCTTGGAAGTTAACCCTAACTTGAATTGTTTGGGCATTTTTCAGAGGTGGACAAAGTCGAGCTTGAGCCGGTGCCTTGGGTCGTGAAGCTTCACCGCCTTCCCCAACTCCGGTCATCACCTCCACGACCTCCCGGCACCTTAGGACCTCCGGTACACCTCCTGTTAGTCCTTTAGATGTCTGGCACCGCTGAATGCATGTTGCGGAGCTTAAGTTTTGGCACACGCTGATTGTCGCATGAGCTCCATTTTGCATTTTCGTATTTTGGCCGTCTGGGTTGTGTTTGTCCTCTCGGCTCGCGGCGATTAAAACCGTCGTCGCCGCCGAGAATGAGTCCATGGTGTGCGCAACACTATTACGCACACGGGATGTCCTTGGTTCTCGCCGGCGAGGTCTACATCGCCGGCGATGACCAAATCTTTGAGCTCGGTCTTTGCTCGGACACGGCAAAGACCGTTGTCGCTTTTAGGACGAGATTTGCCGTGTTTAATGCCGTCATCAATTGCTCAATCTTGCAATCATTGGTTGGGTCTTGATGTTCTTAAATCCACCATTTATTGTGCGATTAAGACCTCCAGCGACCTCCTTGTGTCCTGCGCATTAACCTCTTGTCCAAGCACGCGTGCGCAAGCACGTGGTTGTGAGCTCGGGACATCCGCACCTCCTCCAAGGAAATCTGAGCGTCCAAGACCTCCCTTGCGCAATCAGAGGCCGTCCACCTCCCCGGAGGTCTCAGTGATGTTTAGATCTATCGCTAGGACCTCCTCGAGGTCATCTCACCGCTGAGGACCTCCCTTTAGATCTGGTCCGCTCCGGACCTCCTTTCGTGTTGTGGTCCGCTGGATCTCCCATCTACGGCCACGACCTCCCCTCACCTCGCGCATGTGAGTTGCTAAGAGGTCCAGACCTCTGGACTTCACGTCTTGGCGTGTGTGATGTTCTCCTAGGAGGTCTTGAGCCGTTGGATCTCGAGATCTGTGGCTCACGCCCTCCCATACCCTCGTGAGTTTTAGAAATTCCAAGAAGTCTTAGTTATAGACCTAAATAAGGTATAGACTTTAGAATTTCATATCTTCTTCGTTTTAAATCCTTTTGAGGTCATTCAAATTGTGTTAGCTCTGTCTTGAACTTAACTTTAATCCAAAAATGATTGTAAGTTGAGTTCAGCTCAGAGCACGCTTAGCCACTAGGTTTTAAAACTCCCTTTGAATATACACTCAAAATTTATGTTTAACTTGTAAAACCCATAACTAATGCTCTGAGGTTATTTGTGAGTAAACCCAATTTTGTTAGCTTCCTCTAATAATGAACTCACTGTGAGAATTAGTTCGAGCATGTTGTGTTATAGAAATGAGGACTTGTGCATTATAATTTTGTTCAAGTTCTTGTTTTTGAAAAATTATAGAAAGTGCATAATAGCTCCAAATGAGATGAACTCAATTGTGTTATTCATCTCATGAGGTGCTGGTTTTACAATAAAAATCTCAGCCTCACCACTTTTCTAGAAAATGTTGCCTCATAATTAAATTAGTGAATTGTGCAGTTTGGTACTTTTTAGGGCTGAGCAGAATTGTTTTGCTCATATCTTTTGCATTGAGAATCCAAATCTATTGGTTCTTGTTGAAAAATTTCCTAAAAATCATCCCCTTGCTGCTGTAGAAAATTCAGGGTATTTGGAGTTCGTTTGTCTGTGCTGTCTTTGTTGCCTTTCGTCGTTCTTATCGGTTCTTTATCGCTTTTCCGTTAGGTTTCGACATTTGTGGTGATCCCGAGAGCGACCCTCTGCCACAATTTGAGCAACAGACAACAAGGCAAGCAGTTTGACCATTTCCCATCATGTCCCATTACTTTAGAGCTTAATACTTTGTTTTACTTCTATGTATGCATGCTACTTTGTGTTAAATGTCGTTAGTAATCCTATAGTCGCATAATCAGAGGAATTCTTTATCCTCTACTACCAATGAGCCTAGGTTATTCGCTGTGGTTTGAGCTCGTTGGATGAGCTCTTATCACTTAGTAGTTGCGCTTTCCTCTTGCTTAGACATGCTTAGCTATCGGTAGATTGGGCGATCATCGACTTAGTCGATGATCTTGATCACTCAAAATGATTATTACTCCTATATGTCCAGCACTTGTGCTTTGATTAATTTGTAAAATCAAAAGCTGAAAATAAAAGATTGATTTAGACTTGGGCATATTGGATGGATGGTGCGGTTTTTGGAATGTGGTGGTATGCTGGGTCCCTAAGGACCGAGTACTTGGGTCACTAAGCCAAGCGCTTTTATGTACTAACCACGCGAGGGGCATATGGAACCCTCTTGACTAAGTACTCTAGGAGGTGTTAATTATGAGCGAGCTCGGTTGGTGTGTTTTCAAAAACAAATGTATATGTATAGTGTGGGAGGAGCATTAGCTTCCTGTAGGTCGCCTAATGTCTCCTTCTCCCGTGGGTTGTGCACTCGTAATTAGCATTCATCCTTCCGAAAGGTCTCGTAGGACTTAGCCGTGCAAAGACACCTTCTAAGTGTGCGTAAAGGAAAGGCGATCGGCGTGTGGGTATGCAGTGGTACACCTGCGCAGGATAAAACTATTCAATAGCCTCGCCCTAGGTTATGGACATGCTTGGTAAGGTCGTTCAAGACTAGTCTCAAACTTTTAATTAAAACTTGATGGGTTGGTATGAATGGATGTTCATGCTATTGTTGTGGTGACTTGGGTTAGTCACTTCCGTGATTGTTCTTGTTGTTGTTATTATGTTATTATCACGTTGTTATTTCAACAATTAAAAATGCTTTGTCAAATTGCTTTCAATCTACTATGTTATTGCAAATGAAACTTGCTTTATGCTAAAATGAGTCCAAAGCCTCATCCACTTAAATCAAGCTTGCATGTAGCTAAATTATAGTTCTGTTATCTTACACGTCAGTTTTGCGAGTACAATAAACAAGTTATTGTACTCATTTGCTTTGCTTAACAACTTTGTTGCAGAGGAGGTAGAGCCCAAAGGGCTTTACTTTTCTTGTTGTCACGGTGGTTGGGAGAGCGACTAGCTTGGCGGTCCTGGTCGATTGCCTTGTGGGCTAAAGGCACACTTGGTTGGCTCTTATTTTGGCCATCTTTATGGCACTTTTGCTTCATTGTTATCTTTTGTAATTATTGTTATTTGGCCTAAGGGCCTCTCTTTTGTAATATCTATTCCATATTAATGTTAACTTCTGGTTTGTTGCTTATGTACTATGTGTTGTATGGAATTGATGCATTCTTTTGTTGTGAGGTATGTGTACTGCATTCTGGGAAGTATACATCTCTCGAGACCGAGTTTATTTGGTTGATAATACTAGGGTCAATTGGATGACTAAGTATTATGAGCCTAATAAATCCGGGTGCTCACAAATGCGCCGGCTCTCCTCATCGCAGAGCCGCATGCTCCGCACGATGTGTCGATTGCGCCATTAGCGACCGCACACACGCCTTCATTCGTGGCCTCCAGGACGTTGACTCGTCGCAAGCCCCTTGCCGCGCCATAATCGAACGAATCAATGTGTCGCACCTCCGACGTAGGCTGTGACACGACCAACCGAACTCGCCAATCGCACGGATCCGCCAAAGATGCGGTACCGCCTCTCCATCCGTAGCGCTAGCTGCGGTCGTGATGTGTGAGGCCATTGCATCCGCACGCACCCTGTTTGCCACCTTGACATGCTGGTGTAGCACCTCCAGCACATTGGATCGTCGTCTCAACGTGCGCCTCACGGATTCCGCTTCGCTCCCGTCGTGCTGCACTAAGCCTACCTCGCTCTGATACCAATTGTCCTGGAGAGAATTCGCACATTATTTTCTCTCTGGAACGCACACATACAAGAAGATGAACACATATGAGTTTTGCGATGCCTAACCACTTGCGTCTTTTCTCCCTTCTATTATTCCATTGCTTATAACTTTACAAACTGGTTACAGTGTTTTTATAGCTACAATATGACATGTAACATCCCCACTAACACATTCAAGTAGGTTACTGCCTCCACTACATGTACTATCTAATTACTCTATTAACTATGCAAAACACTAAGAAGTCAAGATTATATCTAACAGTCGTTGGGACGTTATACCCGCAAGTTCAACTAAAGAACAACAAACAATGGGTTTTGGGCTATCTCCCCCAAATGATAGCCTAATAGGTGGTTACATCATCACCCTCGTAAATCATGCTCTGACAACGACTATCTTAACATCATCATTGTCAGGCGAAAGATACATACCACAACATGCAGAGTTTATGGCAGTACTATCAACTTTTCATCGTGTATTTATGGATCTGGCTACGTATAATATTTTTCTTGCAGACTTAGCACCTTACCGCATAGCCGCCATGCGGCATGCCACTGCCGGCCACCACGCGCCGCTTCCACACGGCCGCAAGTCTTGGTGGTGCCCATGGCCCACCACGCCCCCCAAAAATTATAGCAAACGACTTCAAAAATTATGAAATTTTATGTGGAGTCTCCCACACAAAGGTACTTGATTGTGTACATTTTTCATAACTTTATTCATCAAGAATTTTTCTCGCAATTTCATATAAATGTATTGTTTGTATGGATTTGTAAATGTAGAAAATGAGCTCAAAAAATTATGATTTTTTTTATTGTGTAATGTTTTGACAACTTTATGTGTGTTCTCGAATTGTCTTGGAAATTTAGGATTTAGGTTGCGAGAATTTGGATTTTAGGTTACAAAAATTAGGGTTTCATGATTTCATGTTACTTGGAATGTGTTCGATATTTGCTGATGTTTCAAAGAAGGTCTGCTTGTATGTAAACATCCTGGGTTATATTTTGGTGATATACATGTCTTGACAGCAAGGTATATTAGCAGTCTAGAGGAGGTTGTGGGATATTTCAAATATGTTATACTTTTTCGTACTTCTGGAAAACTATCTGTTAGACTCGCAATAACATTTTGTAGACGGGAGAGGTTGTTAGTGCGTACTTTGAAAGAGAAATGATAGGAGAACATACTGTAACATGTCCTTACCGGCTACCGGTAGCGGCTCGTGTCCCAACGGCGGTCGGGATAGTCGCAGGAGTAGTTCGCGCAACTCCAGTAACACATGCCCAGGCTTAGCCGGTGCTTGTACTTGAAGAACTTGCATCTGGCCTTGCACCAATAGAGGGGTGGTGTCTCCCCCTCGGGCGGGTGTTGTGGCGAATGCTCGGTTAGGATGTTGTGGTAGGGGTTGCTACCATAGGGGGCTGTAACATCCCGATTTTCAGGTATTTTTGAAAATTTTCAAAATAAAAATAACCATTTGGTTTTGTTGAAGTTCTAAAGCTTAACTTGAGATTTTGGAATTAAAAGTGATTTAATTGACTAAATTGAACTTCAACTAATCCAAAAGTTTGGTTTATTTTGAGTTTATTGGAGTTCTCTGGTATTAATTCCCTTTCTCTGTTCGTTCTATTTTCCCTCTCGTTTGGACCTCCCCCTCTGTCCAGACCTCCCTCTCGTTCGGACCACCCCTCTATCCAAACCTCCCTCTCGTTTGGACCTCCCCCTCAATCCAAACCTCCCTCTCGTCTGAACCCCCCCCCTCAGCCCAAGACCTCCGGGTGGTCCTAGGAGACCTCTGGGTGGTCCTGGGAGACCTCCCGGGTGGTCTTGGAGACCGGTCACGACCACCTCTTTGGTCATGACCACCTCTTTGGTCATGACCACCCCATTTGGTTGGACCACCCTCCCGAGTTTTGATTAGCCCCACCTGTCAGCCCTGCTCACTTTCTTCTTCCTCCCACCACAACACTGCTGACGCAAAAGTCTGCGCGTATTAAATGTCGTTGTGTCACACTAAATGTTGTCGCTTCTGCAGTACCTGTTCCCTCTCTTGTCCCTTCCCCTACCTGCCCCCATCCCCTCCTTCACCTACCCTTGATCACGTGCGCCTCTAGGTCTTTTAGCGACTCTCCCCGTCTCCCCTAGCTATAAAAGCCTGAGCAACCCTCTATCATTGGCTTTTTCTGCACCCAACTCTCTAGCTCTCGCCCAGTTCCTCTGTGCTTCGAGTTTCGCCACCGTCGGCTGCAACCTACATCGCTGCCTCCCTGTCGCCAAGGAGTCCGCTGGAGCGTGCGCCGTCTTCACTGCCAAAGGATTCACCGGAGTGCCCACACCGTCTTCGACCGCCGCCCGCCGTCCACCGACTCTCCCTCCCCCTTCAGTATCTCTCTCGGCCCTAGTGATTTTCTCTGTGCTTTGTTCTCTTCCTTTGTTCCTACGACCACATTGCGTAGTCGTATCCTTCCTGTATCCCTCTTACGACCACGTTGAGTAGTCGTATTCTCTTCAGGACCTCCCTTGACCTCCTCAGGATCTCCTCGGGACCTCCTCCTCAGGACCCCCTCCTCATGACCTCCCTCAACCACTATCGGACCCGGGAGTAATACCCCAAATCCTCTGTGCATTTCTGAACTAGTCCCATGATCAGTAGCTAGTTCACACAGTAAACAGATAGGGTGACATCCATAAATCGCATAACTTTATTATTAATCAACAGAGTTTATTACAAGAAAGGCTTACAAGCCAACAATAAACAAACACAGCGGAAGACGAAGAAGTAGTGGAGTCCAGCTGATCTGCCACAGGCAATCGACTGGGGCAGCGGCCTAGTCATCGAGATCCATACTAGTAGCGAAGTCCTTCTCCTCTAAAATTTATTTGCATCAAGTAAGGATGAGCACAACTTCCGTGCTCGCAAGTTATATCCAGTAACATATTATAATACATGAAGGATATATCAAAGGAAGGCTTATTGGTTGAATTTGCATAAAATAATGTTTTCTTTAAATATTTGTACTAAGTTCCAAAGCAGTTATTCTATAACTAAAATTTATTTTATAAATTCTCAAGTTTTATAGTCAGATAACATTCACACAAGAGTGGTAAAGGATACCCTACTATCACATGGCTTCCTGCCCAATTTCCCATTTGGATAAACTATCCAAAAACATTTTTCCACATCTTTTGAAATCAAAACCAAAGATCTAACTTGGAGCAGCTTTGCTAGGCATGTCCATGACTGCAGACACGACTATTCAAATAGTTTTACACTCTACATAGGTTGTACAACTTTATCCACAAAACACGACTTTTCTAGTTTGTTTGGCATCCGTCGATACCACCGCTCGCTACCTTAGGTAAGCAGTCTAGAGCACGTGACAAGGTCTTTACAAAGCTCCATCCCACTGCAGTCCCCGCCTCGCTAAGATTTCACTTCCATTGGATAGAAACTCGCTGGATTTAAGCCCCCTCTTGCGCTACGTGGGAATACATAAAAGTAGGTCATACAAGACACCCACACAACCGAATGGCATGACCACGGTGAAACGTTACAAATTAGTTAGCCAGGTCCCGCCCACACAAGACATATGGTAGTACGGTATGGCTTAGCAAAATACACTCGAAAACTAGTCCTTAACTGACTTGTGCGACGTTTCATAAAACTCATGGGTCTCGATCATAGAAATGACTCGATCCCATGCATCAACATACACCATCCAAGCAACCGTCTCGCCCAAGTACAAACCATCATTTTATTTTATTTTTCAAAGTCATTTATAAACTTTTATAACACACCGATGCCATGGATACAATTTAAACAACATTTGATTTTTGGCTGAAATTCCCCAAATCAGGTATTTCTGCGTCTAAGCATCACTAAGCATATTATTTTCAAATGGTCCTAGTTCATACTATCGTATCAACTAGGTTTTATGTAGGGTGACAATATATTTGATTCAAATATCAACATTGACCATACAAAAGATTTAGGCATATCTATAAATTTAAAACAGGAATTTAAATTACTGAATATAAATAAGCATGCAGTAATAATTTAAAACAGAATTTAAATAATTTAAAATAATGGGTTCAAATATGATCAAAGATGTAACTTGCCTTGCTTGATTAATTGCTCTCAAACGGCATCGAAATCTGACTCTCCGAAGTCGTCGAAATCTATACGCGAAAATAACCAAATTCAAACAAAATTCAAATAAAGAGTCAAATGAACTCCAAATTAAATAATTTTAGTTTAGTTAGCTAGATCTTGAATTTAAACAAATTTAGAAATTTGGATCGATGAAATCAGAGTTCGTATGAAGAAATACGAGCTACTAGAAGTTTTAAACCCTAATTTTGGATTTAAACGAATTTACCGATTTATTTTCCTAAAGGAAAATCCGGTTTATGACGTCAGCGCCCGAAATAATGATTTTTCGGCCAAATTATTTTTAAATCGAAAATCGCTGAGTCGTTGACATGTGAGCCCATGGTCAATGGACCACGCCCACGGATGGTCGAAGGTCCACTGCGGACTCGGTTCACAGCACAGTATGAAGAGGGTGGTGCGTGCAGGTGCTTCGGCACATGTGCCATGTGCCACGATCATCCTAGGAGTTCTTCCACAACTACCCGGAGGTCTTCCAGGAGGTCCTCCAGGACCACCCAGGAGGTCTTCCATGCTAGCCTGACAACGGCGAAGCTCCGACGACCACCTCACCGGCGCTACGTGCCACGGTGAGGGACGAGAGTGTGCGCAAATGAAAGGTAACGCGATACTGATTCTGATGGACTACCTTGCGGCGAAGGGGCGTGGCGGAAAGGACGTCGGCGACGAGGTTTAGCGGCAGCGGCGCGGGGTCATCGACGAATAAGGGGCTCCGGGATCTTCAGGGCGAACGAAGGTGCGCACGGGCTTCGCAATGATACTGCGGTGCCATAGGTGTGGACGACGGGGCCGGAGCGTCACTGGTGGCGCTGGAATCGAAGAAGAACCGAAACTTGACCGCCAGTGAAGAACTTCGAAATCTGGGCGCTAGGGGAGAGGAGGATAGCAATGGGTGGTGGTGCTGAGGTGAGGAGAGGAAGGCGCACCCAGTGCTCCCTTTTATAGGGCTCAGGCGTGGCCAGTTCAACGTGTAGTACACGAAGGTCGTGCGACACGGCGGTGGCGATTCAGGGATTTGGGGCCGGAGATGGAAAGGAGATGGCTGTGTCGGGGCGGAGAGGATCCAAGAATTGAATGCGCGCGACAATTAGGGATATGCGGTCGGATTCGAACGCGCATGGAAGTTTTTCAAATACGGCCATGGCGGTCCGTGCGGGCGAGAAAGGAAGGTGACGCAAGGAAGAAGGAAAGGGGGAAGACGCACTGTAGCGGGCCCCACTTGGCAACATCAGTGGAGAAAGGAAAAGAGCGGGCGAGGCGTTCGCCGTTCGATTTAAATCGAACGGTCCACAATGACCGAGACGTTCGGACCGTTCGGTGGTTCATCAAAATCGAGCCGTCCTTTTTGGATCCAACGGCTGACGTTTGCTCGAGCGGGTCAAACGATTGAATGGGCTGGTGCACGTGTGAGAACAGGAGTGGGCCAGAAACTTTTGGCCCAAACACTGTTGACGATTTTAAATTGATTTAGCAATTAATTTAATCCTGATAATTCAAAAGGGTTTTAGAAAATAGCAAATAAATTCCAAAAATTATGAGAAAATTCACAGAAACTCCCTTATTTATTTTGGACTTAAATAAAATATTTCCAATTTAAAATTTGTGATAGTTTTTGCACATAGTTTATTTTGGCTTTAAAATAATTAGGAAAAGCTTTTAAAATTCCAAAAATTCCATAAGTTAATTAAATTTTTATTTTTCAATTTAAATCCAATAAAACTTCAAAGACTTCAATAAATTTTTATTTTTGACTTTTAAAACTTCAGAAATTCAAATAAAGCAATAAAACTCTTTTAAATTTCAGAAAATACAATAAAATAATAACTTTATTTATTTTTATTTTGGTATGAAAGACTTTGGGATGTTACAAGCACCCTCCCAGTTGGACCTCCTCCCAACCCATTGGACCTCCTCCCGAGAGCCCGTTCCTAGTTCCTCTAATTAAGTACCCTGTTGTTGGTTCTAGTTCGGTTTGTTTTGGAGTTCATTTGGATTTTATTTGGTCTTTATTTGAATTTGCTTTGTTCTCACGTGTAGCTTTCGACGACTCCGAAGAGCCTGAGTACTCCGAAGAAGTAGACTCTCAAGCTTTCGAGCAAGGCAAGTTACACCCTTGATCATATTGAATCCCAGTATCTCAAATTACTTAAGTTCTGTTTCAAATTATTATTGCATGCTTATTTAAATTTAAGTAATTTAAATCCATGTTTTAACTTTATATTTATTCCTAATTCCTTTGTACATCCAAACTTGATTATTGATTCAGCCACCTCTTGTTACCATAGTAAAGAGCTAGTTGGTACATTAGTCTGAACTAGCATGTTGCAAAACTCAATGCTTAATCAAGTTTAGACCCAAAAATCTTGATTTGGGGAATTTAACCAATGTTGTCGAAATGTTTTAACCATGACATTGGGTTGTCTTGGAAGTTTGCAAATGTTTTTGAAAAGCAAAGCAAAAAAGAAAATTTTGGTTTGGACTTGGGCAAATCGGTTGTTTGGATGGGTGCATATTTATGCACGGGCTCAATTCGGGTAGGGTTGAGGCCCAGGGTTTTGTGGAAAGTCATCCAAGTTAGTTAAGGACCGGTCTTCGAGTGTATTTTGCTATGACATACCGTACTACCACATGTTCTGTATGGGCAAAACCTGGCTAACTAATTTGCAACATTTCACCGTGGTCATTCTATCCGGTTGTGTGGGTGTCGGGACGACCTACTTTTATGTATTCCCACTTGGCGCAAGAGGGGGCCTGAACCCGGCGGATGGTTAGTCCAAAGGGGGGGCGAAACCTTAGCGAGGGGGGACTACGGTGGAATGGCGCTCTGCAAAGGCCTTGTCACGTGCTCTAGACTGCTTACCTACGGTAACGAGCGGTGGTATCGACAGATGCCAAACAAACTAGAGAAGTTGTGTCATGTGGGTAAAGCTGTACACCTCTGCAGAGTGTAAAACTATTCGAATAGCCGTGTCCACGGTCATGGACAAGCTAGCAAAGCTACTCTAAGTTAGATTTTGGTTTTGTTTTCAAAAGACTTTATGAAATAGTTTTGGATGTCTATCCAAATGGGTTTTGGGTGGGTAGCCCTGTGATAGGAGGCTATCCTTCACCACTTGTTGATGAATGTTATCCGACTATAAAACTGAGATTTAGAAAATAAATTTTAGTTATTGTATAACTTTTTTGGAACTTAGTACAAGTATTTGTAAAGAAATATGGCTTTATGCAAATCAACTCTATAAGCCTTCCTTTGAGATATCCTTGCATGCATTCGATCTGTTACTTAACGGGTGTGACTTATGAGCACGGTTATTGTGCTCACTCTGCTTAATTGATTAATTGAGCAGGAGAAGAGGTCAACGAGGAGCCTAATGACCAGGACGACTAGGCTACACCCTCCAGACGATTGCCTGTGGCGAATCATGTGGTCTACTTGCTTTAGTCTTTCGCTGTGTTTATTTTTGTCGGCTCTTAAGCCGTTCTTGTAATCAACTCTGTTGTTTAATAATAAAGTTTGTGTTGATGGCTGTTATCACATTTGTTCACTGTGTGAGCTAGCCGCTGATCTTGGGACTAGCTCGGTTTGCAGAGAGGATTTGGGGTAATCCCAGGTCCGGTCGCGACAGGGGCGGCGTCATTGCGAGGAGGTGGCCTCCTGGCATGCTCCCTTTGTTCCTCCTGGGCCACATGCTCCCTTTGTATTTCGCGGATCTCCTCCTTGTGCTTGTCCATCTGAGCGAGATTGTGTTGAAGTCTGGATGCAGGAGAACCCGGTGTGGAAGGAGTGGTACTTATATGCTGAGCTGGCGCTACGTATGTAGCTGAATTGTAATTCGATTGAAGGAAATTTGCGTCCGCGAGGCAACGGCCCTGAGAAGACTCGTCGGGTCACGTTGCTGCGCAAAGCTGACTTGTCAGGTCATGTCGCTGCGTAAAGCTGACTCATTAGGTTACGTCGTCCTTAAAAGCTGGGTAGGTAGAGTTGTCATTTCCCTCTGAATCGTGTGGTCTTGTCGTTCGGAAAAGTTAGCGTCGCAGTGTGTTGTCTTGTTATTCTGAAAATTCGAAGACGTTTTCATACATAATATTTGAAGCGTTACAATATGGCTCACTCATCTGAGGATTTATGTACTTCTGGAAAACTATATGTTAGACTCGCGTTGATCGGGGGCTGTATGGGCGCACCACTATCTTGATGGACGGTCGTCCAACCAGGACGTGCTCCCAACTCCACAGCTGCAGGAGCACATAGCAGATAGCCAAGCTGGGGGTATCACCGGTGCCGCGTCGCGAAGTGTCACACAAGCGCAAAGGACGGCTAACCTCCAGCTATACTGAGGCATTGGCCCAGCCCTCGCGTCAACCAGCGACTCGGTGAGGTGGACATAGCTGGGGTAGCACCAATCGCCCTGTGTGGTTGGAAATAGGACCCAACCAAAGAGCCGAAGAAGGAAAGCTACGAGGTGCGTCCTAACGACCTCGTCAGGTGCACCCTGCGGGCAATCATCAAATTGCCTCAACCAAGCCCGGGGGACGCCATGTGCACCATCTGGGTGAGGTTGGCTGAACCGTTGCTCTAGCATGGCCTTCCAATGTGCCAGCGGAGGGCCCGGAACTAGCGGCTCACCCCGGATCAGGAGACCAGTCAAGAGCGAGATGTCCTGCAGGGTGACCGTCATCTCACCGCACCGAAAGTGGAAGGTGTGCGTCTCGGGCCTCCACCTGTCGACAAGTACCGACAGCAGACTAACGTCTAGGAGGAACCAGCGTCCAAGGGACACCAGCCTCGCAAGGGGAAACAAGCCCGTGCTCCGGAGGATCGGGATGTAGCTATTGTCTAGCTGCAGGGGCGAAGGGCCATCGGTGTCACCGACGATCCACAGCTTGCACCGGTGGTCCTCATCGTAGAAGTGTTCGAGAAGCGCTGGTAGAGACATGGCTTGCAACACATAAAATAGACAAGATATTAGTAAGAAGATTGATAATGACCATAAAATAACTAGCACGAAATAATTAGCTGCATGAATAACTAGCATTGCATGCTGTCGTTATTTTTCTATTTTCTAATTGTTTAAAACTAATTAATTAAGACAAACTAATTATTTCATGACTAATCTACCTCGCCTCAATAATTACACACGTTAACCCCTGTTCTTTTCCTTTGCTAAAAAATATTAATTGCATATGTATGTGTTCATTGCATGGTGCATGCATACTTGAGTATGTAGCAACTAATTGCTTGCATGGTAACTAGGAGTGCATGCTGTCATTATTTTGGCGAGTATGTGCATGCATGCTAGAATAACTTGCATGTCATTATGATGTGCATGCATGCTAGAATAACTTGCATGTCATTATGAACTACCATGAAATAATTACTTGCATGAATAACTACCTATGCATGCTTTCATTATTTTCGTATTTTCTAATTATTTAAAACTAATTAATTAAGACAAACTAATTATTTCGTAACTAATTAACCTCGCCAGTAGTAAGTGTATCGCATGATATTTTCTTAACTACAAATTATGAATTTACAACTAACTATTTACGTAACATTAGGTAAATTGGCTTCTAATGAAGAATTTACGAACAACAAAAAATTGCTACGCAGTCAATAAATAATTTATGAATGATCAAGTCTGTGGCAAAGAAAAGTTGGCTTCTTGGTACATTGCTAGACCTAGCAAACCTAACTATTTAAGTACGCTTCTTGGTAAATTGGAAATCCTAGTAAACCTAGCATCTAACTACTTAAGTACACAATTAATAAATAATTTACGAAGAACATAAAATCGATGGAGATAAAAATTACCTGCTAAATTGGCTTATAATGACAGCGGTTAATAAGGCTAAAATGTCCTTGGAAATATAATCAACACAGAGAGCAACCGAAAGAGAGAGCGAGCGAACGAGCGACTGCGAAATGAAATCGCGTTCGTGGCTCGCTAATTTATAGCCGAGAGGGAAGGAGGTTTTAATTTGCATGCGGCAGACAAGATTACAGCAAATAGGTTGATGAGACGGGATGACAAGACGGATGACAAAGAATTTTTCTTTCGGTGGAAAAGAAAAGCACATGGAGGAGGGATGTTTGCCTGCACAACACAGTATACGTTTATGAAAATGCGACAAAAATCCAGAACGAATAAAATTATGATAAATTTACACAAGCAAGTACACAGTGTTAGGAGGCTCGACGTAACATTTCATAAATTTTTGAAGTCGTTTGCTATATTTTAAAATTCAAATGAAAATTGTCGGAACCCGCTCTAGACCCTAACCTAAACCCTAAGGGACACGTGGCGGTAGTCAGGAGCTTGATCAAGACGGCGGTCAGGTAGCGCCCCTCAAGCCGACGATCGTGTGGCGGCGGTGTGACGTGGCGGCGGCGGCATGGCAGACGGGCGACCGCACGAAAAGGTGTTAAATTTGCCAAAAAAAAATTACCCTGCCATATGTATAAATACAATTCAAAAAAGTGCCAATAGCCGATTTTTCGCAACATGCATATATGGTATGGATTATCCTTTCAAGATGGTACGTATGATCACTTTGTCGGCAAAATCAAATGCGTCAATGATGCCATGTTTGATCTATATATAGATCGGTTGGAGGAATCTTTATCTTTTATGTATGTGTGTGTACGTTCATATGTAATGTGTAGGTTGCATGCCCAGATGGAGGAGGAGATGTTGCAACTTGCGTCTTAATTTGTCCTCGTGTGGGCTGAAAGCCACGTCCTAAATGCCATCTCCTTTTCATGACAAGGAAATCAAGGGTTGAAACAGCCACTAAAAAGAGACCATGCATGTTTAGGCGTATTTTCTTTTATCAAAATTATGCCTGCCATTAACGACAGGGAATTAAGCTCCTCCATGGGAGAGGAGGAGCAGCAGCAGTGAGTAATTAACGGCTACTACCCAAAAAAATCGTCTTGTTTACATGTTTCAGTCCACGAACATTTACTATTATAAAAGAATTTGGTGGTGGTGGTAAGTCTGTCACCTACCCGTCTTGAGTTGATGAAATCTTTTGTGGATAAACATGTGCACACCTGTATAAGATATTTGAATGATCTTTTTTGGATAGTTAGATTATGTGTTTGTGGTTTGTGATAATATTTTATGTGGCTTGTTGGTTAGATACAAATTACGTATGAAACTTTTATTTGTAAGAATAATTACCTTATATATATTGGTTTTCTAATGGTTTTCTAAGTTTATAACTTACATTATATTTAATTTGAAATTCGTTGCAACTCACTGACACTTTCACTTATAAGGGAGCTTAATCCCATGCGAATGGAACAATGCATTTCAGGGTCGTAGTAACAATTCGACACTGAAGGAGAGAGTAGCAGTCTGCGAGGGGTACCAATCATCCAGCTGGGAACTACAGGATTAATTCCGATCGATTTCTGAAACCCACGAATGAGTGAAAATAGCCAATGGTTTCAGCAAGAACGGCGCCTAGATCATGACAATAATAATACCGTGACAAGGACATGAAAGTGTTCTCTCTTCCCCTCAGGAAACTTCATCAGACAAGGATAACAACCAACGTGGCTGTACGGTAGCAAGGCAATGCAGCTTCAGATGTGAGAAAAAAAATATATTAACCCATAATAAAAGCGCAAAAATGCATTTATCAGAAAGTGGATTTTATAAGTAAATAAAAAAAAATCACGAGTCTTCCAAGCTGCTGGATTGCAGGAAGCACTGACAGATCCAATAGAAACCATAGGGGTGAAGATTTGTTAGGACAAATTATGTTGTTTGCTCTCAAGGAATGTAGCCATCACAGATCGCCAAAACACCGACTGATACGATTTGAGCAATAATGCCAAGTTGCCAACTCTCGGAGAGCTAGGAACCACAGGGTTCGCATAGCTATGAAGTACCAATGTTTCAATCCTGTATCACATACAACTTTATCTACTGCAACACTCGGTAACCCGGGCTGAAACACCAAAACAAACTGCTCTGTAGGAAGATAAGAAAGATATAAATAGCAAATGACATCAATTGGATTCTGACAGGCTCAATAATCAAATCAGCTCATGATCCAGTCATCCAGACTTCCTACAAGGCTGAAATAAATGTTGTGGCAACCGGCAAGCTTTATATAATGCAGTTCAGAAGCAGATGGAGCACAGAACAAATGTATCACGGATACCAGAGCCTGACAACAACAACAAAAAAAAAGTTCAGCTCACATTCTTCTCAGGGTGCGGTCCAGTTGGGGATTACATGTACTTAAAATGTTATTAACCTGAATAATAACATCAACTCTGCATTGATCGCCAAATGGCGATGGGGGTTCGAAAGAGTTGAGTAACAAGAACAACATGACACTATATTTCTTGAACAAACCATATGATTGCCTTCATTACAAAAAGATCTTTACATGTATTCTCTCTACAAAAAACTATGATGACAACAACCGACAACATCACAAACAAGAAGAATGGTCATTAACCAGAAGACAGAGGAAGCAAGGACACAACAATCAGGGCCATATAATGAGCGGCTTAAAAATTAGAACCAAATACATTTTTTTTGCGGTCACTTATTGGCGTCTTGTGTTTGAGCCCCGTATTGTGACACCATGTAAAAATTTGGTAAACCCAAGAAAGTTTAGCTTGCCATCTGATTTTCTGATCCAGTCTTGCACGATGGAATAATGAGTCGGAGCAAGATTTAGTTCCTATATACAAAAAGGAATGTCAGGGTAGCCATTATAGTATAGGAGCACTAAAAAGAACATTACTTTCTCCACAGATCCCAATTCACGATGTTAAATTGCAATGATCATATGGATGGGCAAAGGCACTTGTTCGGTCAATTTACTGTCATCCTACATACCTGTGCCAACTCCTCCACTGATATAACTCGGTTGCCCTCTTGTTCAAAGTGCTGAAAAGCTGTTCCAGCAATGTCCTCCCAATTTTCCAGAGCCTCAAGCTGGTAAGGGCTGATTGCTGCGGCGCAGAACTCTTCGAAGTCCATCCTTCTGTATGCAAGAGGTTCCAACTGAGATAGAGACAAGAATGAGATCAGCAACTTCAACCACCAATTACACAAATGCTAATAGATGGAAAATTAAACCATAAAATACAAAAGAAGTTCTAAAAGAAACGAACATCAAGCATCAACACAGTAGCTTTGATCCCAAGTATTCAACATATGGCTTTCACCACGACAGTTACAAGTGGAATTTGTCCAGTAATATCAATATTCAAACAGATATGATAACAGGGCGATTGTATAATTCTTGCTGTCCAGCAAAAAAAATCAAATTATGGTCAGAATTATAATTAATAGTAATAAATAAAGTCAAATTGTGTCTGCGTGTAAAACGAAAAGCCATCAATTGAACCAATGATGACAGGATAATTACGAACTCCCCTTTCTGTCAAGCTCCATGATACAGACAACATATATCATAAGATAAGAAGAAAATGAATCTCAAACGCCCTAAAAACCAAATTCATTGTCTCTATAGAAGCAGAGTTCAGTCTGGCAAGTATGTTCTGCACGATAACTTTGCACGTCTTCTACTTTAAAGTTTAAACACAGGGCAACATGTTATCGAAATTTTAGTAGCACCACCAGAGCAACCAAAGGAGAGAGAAAAAACTCATCCAATGCTTACAGTCAGTAATGAAAGATCCTTACCGCATGCAAAAACTCAAGAACCCTTGACTCCTTCATTGCGTCAGTTGAATATCGCGTTAGAGCCTGGTACGACCATGAAACATTAAGATTAAAAGGTTGGAACTATAATATATGGAGATCATTTATCGTGGCATTTCATAGGAAGACAAGAACAAGAGTTCCGCATCTCTTCATCTTTATGAGGTACTGTAATCAGCAAGAGCATAACAAACTCACCGTCCGAAAGTTGTCAAGTGATACGAATCCATCTCTAGGTTCAAGGAGCTTAAACTGCAGCCTGAGATACAAGAGCTCTTCCTCCCTTAAAGCCTTAGATAGTGCCTGTAGTAAAGATCTAACTGTCAGAAGCATTAGGTTTTCACTAAAAGCGAAGCTCTGCTTATGGTGCAAGCAAATTCGTAGCAAGGACTTCTGCGGTTGGAACAGTTTCTAAGCAACTCCACAATCAATAAATGTAACATTCTGATTTTCTGAATCCTTTTTAAATGTGTAAAATAAATTAAAACTATTTACTTTAAGGAGAATTCAAAGATTGGTTCTGTGGAGAGGTTGAGTTGTTGATATCTCTTTACTGGTATGCTTGGTAGATCCTCCCTTCAGTTTATCTTTTTCGGGCTATGTAGGTTTAGACCTTCTCTGTGGCCTAGACCTCCCCAGTGGCACATGAGGTTAGACCTCCCTTGAGGCTTGGACCTTTTCTCACCCGGACAAACCTTTAGGTCCAGGCCTTTTTCCTTTTGAGTTTGGTCACTTTAGACCTCTTTGTTGGTTCGAATCTCTTTGGAATCAGACCTCTTTTCTGTTCAGACTTCTCTTAAGTCTAGACCCCCTTGCTGCCTGGGCACTTCCCAATGCCCAGACCTCTTTTCATTCGGACCTCCATGTATTCCAGTGGACCTCTTATGAGCTTTCGATTCTCCTGAGTTCATTTGAACCCCTTGGTATTTCTTCTTGGCCAAAAGGACCTCTCTAGGGTTACTTTGATCCTTGCGAACTCCTGTTGGACCACCTGTCGTGGATCTCTTCCTTAGGACCTCACTTTCTTGGAACCCTCAGCATGGACCTCCCATTCATTTGGATCTGGCGGTTCAGACCTCTTCCCATCTCCAATCCAAAGGTCTAGACCTCCCCGTGCGTTATGTCCCTCTGTGGACTCCTATTTGTTTTGAATCTAACGGTTGGACCTCTCCTTACTTCCGATCTAAAGGCCCAGACCTCCCCTGCGCATTTGATCTTGGCCGTTGGACCTCCCTCTTGGAGATCCAACCGCCCGGACCTCAACTTGCCTTTAATCTCAACCGCAGGACCTTGTTGTAATTCTTTGGACCTCTTGTCCAAGATTTCTTTGTGGCCTTTTAAACCTGGCTCTGGACCTCCTCACCCGACCTCCCTTGATGAGATCCTGACCGTCAGGACCTCTGCATGTCCAGACCTCCTCCGTATGTCTGGACCTCCTCAACCTGCAAGTCTCCTTGAGCCGCGGGACCTCCTTTGATGAAGTCCTGGTTGTCCGAACCTCAATCACGTGAACCTCCTCCATGTGTATTGGACCTCCCCATGTTCGGACCTCCTTTGTGTATATCGGGACCTCTTAGCCTTCGGACCTCCTCGAGGACCTCCTCTGCGGGGCAAGACCTCCCCTTTTGACCCGACTATTTCTAAATTGACTGGCCCCACTTGCCAGACTTAGTCATTCTCATTTCCTCCGCCACGTTAATATCTTGGGGCATTTAATGCATGTCTTGTCACATTAAATGTATCCATATACGTGGTGTTTACTTTGAATTTGGTCACTTAACCGTGCCCTAACATTTTTCTTTGTTCCTTCCCATAGCAACATACATTGTCCTTTCTCGTACCTTTTACCCAGGGTAGTAGTGACACCTGCTCTGCCACTCACCAACCTTTGACCCATTTCTATACTTATCCTTGACACGTATATTTCTAGTTTTCTTCACCACCTTGATTACAATTAGACCAAGAAATTCTACCACATCACCTTCCTCCCTTTCTCCACACTCTGTTATCTTGGCTCTCATTCAGTGGCTCCCAGGGAAGACCTTATCGCTCATGACCTCCCCTCCATCTATTGGTTCCTTCTTGTTCCTGGTAAGTCCCTTGGCGATCTCCTCCGCCTCTGGTTTTTGCCATCAGATCGAAATGGTCGTGTCCATCTCAGGACCTCCTCTGGTGGACTCCTTCTGGATTTCTATGGCCTTTATTTGAGGACCTCCTCCCTGGTCTTTACGCAAGAACCATTGCTCGGGACCTCTCTATTTTATTGCTGAAATCACTCCTTTGGGGTCTTTTGCTAAAAGACCACCTCCTCCTGGTAAGCTTGGACCTCTTCCAAAAGAACCATTCTAAAAATATAGACCTCTCCTATTGGTTAAGTTTTGGACTCCTTCTAGGGTTCATTTGGTTTTCTTGATTGATCTCAGTTGAATCTTTATTTGAGTCTTCTTTGAATTTGCTCTTTTATACGTGTAGATTGTGAAGACTCCAAGGAGTCTGAGAGTTCTGAAGAGGAAGATTTTCAGGATAGTGAGCAAGGCAAGTTGCACTCTTGATCATATCGTACCCAATAATTCAATCTATTTATGTTCAGTTTCAAAGTTTAATGCATGCCTATCTCTACCAAGTTATTTCAATACCTGTTTTAAATTCATAGTTATGCCTACTTCCTTGTATGGCCACTGTTGACTTTGGACTAAACTCATTGTCACCTTTAGATTAAACTTGGGTCATGCAATAGTGTGAACCAAAACCATTTGAAAAACTGGTGCTTAGTCAAGCTTAGACCAAAAGTATTGATTTGGGGAAATCTTTACCAACATGACCAAAAATTGCTTAAAATGTTTTGACCATGATATTGGGGTGTCATGGGAATGTGAAAGTGTTGCTGGGGAAGCAAAGAAAATGAAGTTGGATTAGACTGGGGCGAATTGGTTAGCTTGGCTGGTGCAATGTTTGTGCACGGACTCTTTCCTGGCTAAGGTGGAGGTCCAAGGGTTTGTGAAAGTCGCCCTAGTCATGTGAGGACCGGTCTTTGAGCGACCAATGCCATGCCTATAATGGGCTATGCCACAATCGTGCAACCACATGTCTCCGAATGGGGCGTGGGACTGGCCGAGTAATTTGCAAAACTTCACCATATGTCGCTCCATTGGAGGTGTGGGAGGTCTTGTAGGACCGATGGTCTTTATGACCCATCGCTCCCACTAGTGCAAGAGGGGCTTTCACGGATTGCGATCCATAGGAAAGTGAAACCTTAGCAAGGAAAGGTCAGGGTGGGGCAATGCATTGTAAAGGCCTTGTCATGAGCTCTAGACCTCTTACCTTTGGTAGTGAGAGGTGGCATTGACGGATGCCGGATAAACTAGAAAAATCATGTCATGTGGGTAAAGTGTACAACCTCTGCAGAGTTAAATCTATTCGAATAGCCGTGTCCACGGTCATGGACGTGCTAGCAAAGGCCACTCAGAGTTAGATGTTGATTTTGGGTTTTCCAGAAATGTTCTCAAATCTGTTTTGGGAATTCTATCCCATGGGTTTGGGCAGGGAGCCTGGTGTCAGGAGGGTATCCTTCACCAACTTGTTGATGAATGTTATCCAACTGAAAAATTGCTTTGTTAAAATGAATTTTAGTTATTAAAGACCTGCTTTGGAACTTAGTAATGGTATTTGAAAGAAAATTGGCTTTGTGCAAATTAACCATATTATGCCATCCTTTGATTGTCCATATATGCATGTCATTTTGCTAACCCACGGTGTAACTTATAGTACTGGTTGTTGTGCTCACTCTTGCTCATTACAATCTTTGCCAGGAGAAGACCTTGGTAGTGATGAAGACCCAAGCGAGTAGGTTGTGCCTTCCAAATACCTGTCTGTGGTGTGCTGATGGACCCTGTGACCTTTTGTTCTTTTACTCTTTTGTATATATGTGTTTGGCCCAAGGCCACTTTGTAAACAAACTCAGGATATTTTGCTTAAATAAAGATACGCTCGATGTCATCACCATTGTGTCATTCTTGTGAAGAGCTAGCCATGATCCTTGGGACTAGCTCAGATTCACAGGAACCTTGGAGCAAGCTCGGACCTTTATGTCCTCACAATGGGATGAACGTGTGAGGTTCTCGAGGTGGTCTCGGACCTCCCGACCTCCTCCTGGGGTCGCGGTGGTCTTGGGGTGCCCTCGACCTCCTCGTTTTCTCTCGACTGTGGCCGTGACAGTCCGTGGGTGCTCCCTGGCTCCAAGACCCTCTCGGATCATGTTCTCCTGGACCTCCAGGAGGTCCTGCAGGATCTCCTGGGAGGTCTTGGTAGACGGTCCGAGAGGTCCTTTGTAGACCTCCTGGGAGGTCCTAATGGACTTTCCAGAGGTCTTGAAGGATCTCTCGGGTGCCCTAGAGTTGGGTCGTCACAATAAAAGTATCATCCGACATAACCCCTATAAGAATACATTCAAAACCATGGGATCATAAAGTGAACGAATACAATTCATTGTACTGGTAAAAAGCTTAGCCAAAGCATATATGTGAACAGGAAAGAGATTCACACGCGCGCGCGCGCACATATGCACATGTCTTCTTCAACTTTCACAGGTGGGCGGTATTAATATGGCCAACAAGTGAGATTTTTCCCTTTTGTTTTTGGCCACACAGCAAACATTTTGGCCACAGAATGTTTAGCCAGCCCATGCAAATTTATCAATTGTGTACCACTATATCAGTAAGATCAGTGAAACATCAAAAGAATGTTTACAAATGCAGAGAAAGCCATGGAAGTCTATAACGTACCTTTAACGCCAAACGTTTAAGAGGTGTAGCACGAAGGTATTGCTTAATTAATCTGAAAATAAGTATGTCCAACGGAATCTGCCTTTGTTCACCTCGCAACCAAGGGTGAGCTGCCAGAAAAACCAAGTATCTTTGTTTTAAGGGTCTTAAACTCTCATATATGATGTATATAGTTAATTTTTCATAAAAATAGATTATACGGGAAAAAATTCTTAACAAAGAAAAATGCAAAATGAGTACTGTGACACCACACAACAATACTAAATAATCATTGCCGATGACCTACTCAATGCTTGAACAGCAGTCATTCTTTTGCGGTAGTCCTTGTTTAGAGATCTTTTTACAAAATCCTTGGCTTCAGTTGACACTGAAGGCCATGGTGAATCATCGAAGTTGGGATCAGCTCTCAACACAGATCGGAAGATTCCTGATTCTGTCCGTGCCCAAAATGGCCGACTGCCACAGAGCAGAATGTATGTTACGACACCTATACTCCAAATGTCTGCTTCCATACTGTATGATCTGTGTAGAACCTCTGGGGCAACATAATATGCACTTCCAACAATATCATTAAGCCTTTCATCTGCATTATATAGCACAAGAAACAGTATCTAGTAAGCTAATGAAATATGAAGCAACAGTGAGCAGAAAAATATTAGCACAAAGTTCATTCCTAGCATCAGGAATCATGCCAACAATAACTGCCAGATTTGAATGCATTCACTATTGATTTGCAGTATAGACAGCTCTGCCAAACTAAAAACACTGGGTGAATTGTGTCACACATAAAGAAGGTAAACAATTGCAATACATGGCCAGCAAGCAAAAGTTTACTATATAAATCAAAACAATGCACAAGTCGCTTGATTAAATTGTTGAGAGATCTACGTGAACAGATTGTACAATCCGATCACAGAAACAGGTTCACCGTGAAGAGTGGACAATTTTAAAATGGTCTATAAAGAGGGTAGATCTTGGCATTTTGAGAGAAGATCCAACTGAACCTCATGAGACTAAAACCTTACACCAGAACCTTTAACACACAAAGCACACCATAGAATATAGTTCCACATACAAAAGGAAGAGATGTCAACATATGGAGATGAGAATCTTGTTTATTTATCCTACAAGAGGTGAAAAGCTGACACAAAAAGGTATGCTGAAGAACACATCCTCTCCATCTATGATGTCTAAAAGCACCACACCCCATGCTTTCCTCAAAACATTTTTGTAATTGTTTCAACTTAAGCATATTATGTGAGGGAAAAATGACATCCAATATGAGAATGACGGGTGGGCCATGCGGCTATATGTCAGTGACACATCGATGTTATTTTCCAACTCGTGGTATCTTTGTAGTGTTACTGAGCAAATTGCCCCATTATGTTATGTTGTCTAGCTGGTACACGAAAATCAGGCTAACGTGACTGCAACGTGAAACATTTTAAAATGTGACTAGCGAAGAAATAAATGGGATAAAAAAATGGTTTTGGCCAAACAGAGTGTTTCAGTTCCTGGAGAGTTCATCTTAACCTAATACTTTCTAGTATGTTACAAATATATTTTAAATTGTATAGGCTAGTCGAGCACTGATAGGTACTACTAACACTGCAGCACTGCAAGCTTTGTCATGGAAATCCAAAACAATCACAAAATTAAACTGAACATCTATATGTCCCAGAAAGCTTTAACATATTTGTCATTTATGCTAATGTCAGTGTTAGAGTAAGGTATTAAAATAAGGACTTTTTTGTATTTCCTTATCTACCTTTCGTATTGTCTTATCTGTATATAGCATACACCCCTTGTACTCCTATATATATTGTCTGTTGAGCCTCTTCAACACACACACAATATTCATAACATGGTATCAGAGCAAAGGTTAGGATTAGGGTTTGCCGCTGCCGCCGCCTCCTAGCCTCCGCTTGTCCTCCGCTCCCGCCGCCCCCGGGAGGAGCAATCTCCACTCCCGGGGGTGGCCTTCTTCTAGTTGTAGTTGTCGGTGTAGCAACCAGTAGCATCTTCGTCTTCACCGCCGTGATGTGCCAAGTCACATGGAACACCGGTCCAACGTCTTGGTGCCGAAGCCTTCCACGCCTCTGCATCCTCCGTCGCCCACTCTTCGGCGTCCTGCTCGAGGAGACGAGGCGGCGGAGCACGAGTACGGCTTTGAGCAGCAGGACGCAATCGCTATCCCCCGCAGCGTCGACCGCTTCGTCCACACAGTCATGCTCCCGATGTCTCCCATGCATCGCCTCTGCTCCAAGATCCACCAAGCCCCTACTTCAAGTGAGATCACCGCCTCACAGCACCCAGAGCCTCCGCGGCACGGCCGGGTCCCATGCCACCACCTCCGCCCGCCGCCCTAGCCTAACCAACTCGGCTGGGCGGGCACGACCTCCGCTTCGTGAGGTTGGTCACGCGACGCGCCTGCCGTCTCTTTGGGACGGTGTGCAAGGCGGCGGGGAAGGAAGGAGGTGCTCAGTCGCGCGGTCTTCCAACCATTCGAGGAGTTGAAGGGAGCTGTCTCTCGAGCCGCAGGAGCCGGGTCGGCCATTGCGAGGCACAAGTTTGTTGATGAGTGTGAGGCCGCCATCAAAGAGCAGATCAATGTGGAGTGCAATGCCTCATACGCGTACGTGGCTCTCAAGGGATTTGTCGTGCCGCCCCTATGGCCGGCTCACTACTGGTCCGCTGCTAGTGTCCGCTGCTAGTTATATTTAAGTCATTTTCTTTCTTGTGTCGTTGCTTCCGTTGCGTCCATTCAAGTCCGTACCACTCTATCTTTGAATTCGTCTAAGCCATACGAGTCCACAAACTTATTGTCAGCCATAGAAGCATAGAAATTGCCTTCTGCATGGCAGCAGTCGTCGCTCCCGCTCTTCTTTCTGAGCTGCGTGCAGATCGTAGAAGTCGTTATGATGCCGCCGCTTCTCTCGCACAATATTCATAACAGTCAGCACGAGCAGATATGTGATTTGCAATGTGGTGAATACCAGTTCTGATCAAAACATTTTACAAGGATGTGATTTAACCTTGATGGATAAAGTTGAACCATAAAGGCTACTCATATTGTGAGTTTGAGAACATGCCATACAATAAGTTGGTTGGCAAGTGTTGGTGGCATGGGAATATTGGCTTCTTCAAGAGACCAGGTCACAATTATTAATATTCTAACAGATGTGCTGTTTGGTTACCGTGGAAGACATATCAAATCATGCAAGGAAAATGGCCAGCGTAGCACAGCAAACTGCATCCAACATCTCTTTGGTTGGTTACATCCTGTGCACTTTGCCACTTTCTTTTGGCAACAAGCAGGAAAGGGAAACATCCAATAAACAGGAAAGATAGATAATTTTTAAAAATGGGATTGAATGCTTGACTATGCTGATGATCCCTTAGACGATAGAAAAACAAATCAATAATTATTAGTAAGCTTGTATCACATGTCTACGTATCAAGATGAAGATCAATCTACTGTACCTGGTCTAATGAAATCGGAGAGACCAAAATCAATCAACTTCATAGGAGCACTTTCATCTCTTGTTGTGAAAAGGAAATTCTGTCCAAATGAATATAACTATGTCATAAAAGGTAGTCTAGTATTCTACAAGACTTGAAGACTACTAATGTAATAGATGTCACTTATAAGAAAGAACAGCCAAATATACATATATAAGATGGTGGAGAAGGGGCCCAGTCAAACACCAATATGATTGCATACATATATAAATTATACAGAAAATAGTTTAAGACTTCAAAGTATACCTCTGGCTTCAAATCACGATGCACTACTCCCTGAAGATGACAGAAGGCTACTACGCTCAAAATCTGTAGAACAATCGCTTTAGCATCTTCTTCTGTGTATCTCCCACCTCTTCAACAGTTCAAGTTCGCATCCTTGGTAAGCATTAACAAGAGATACTGCCAGTTTGCTACTAGGGATGAAGAAATTGTAGAAAGTACCTGGCTAATATTCTGTCCAGCAACTCTCCACCCTCACATAATCTGTTAAAGGGAAACAAGATGAGAAAAAATATTGTCGGCACACGTTACATAAGATGTGATAAATAATGGTTATGTGCAAGTGCAATAGTAGGTACTACGAACATCAAAAGATAGATAAAATAAGCAAACAGTGATTAAGTACATGCATAACTCATAGAGAAGCTGTTTTTCAGGCATGTCAGAAGCAAATTGAAATCAAATGTCATCTGTAGAAAAGACTTAATTGTAAGCGGTTAAAATCACATATAAAAGGTCATAAAAAAACATACTCCATGACAATGTAGACATTGAGGGCATCCTCACATGCATCATAGAATTTGACAAGATTATTGTGCCCTGATAGAGCTTTCAAAATCTTCACTTCCCTACGAACATCTTCAATGGATATGGCCGTTGTCATCTGTGAAACACAAGAGCAAATTGTTAAAAGAGCTTACTGAAAATTTTGTTTCAGTTAAAAGCAGTAGCGCTGTTTAAATCATCCATGCAAAGAGCAAATTTAATTAATCCACGTGGCAAAATCTTAAAAGAGACGAGAGCATCACAAAGCATATCCAAATGAGGAATGCTGTGCCAGAAAATAATTCTTCTGTAGAGTAAATGGCTTATACTAGTACGAATATATGGTGTTATTTTCCAGAAGTGCTTGTGACTATATTAGAATACAGGCGGCATTCTGGAAAGGTTACGTGCATCATTGCAGTTTATCCCCATAAAACGAGAGGGGGTAAATAAAAGAATAAGTTCATTGAGATTCATTTCAAAAAAGAGAGGGAATAAATCAAATAATAAGTTCATTGGAAACCAATATGATTAGTAGCAGGAAATGGACGAAGGCAAGTCAGAGCTCTGTGCCTCTGTTACATATGGGTTACTACATATCGGTTACCAAATTAATGACAGGACTAATTGTAGGAGCCTCCACTGGTGCCTCTGGACCTGTTACTAATCCTCTTAAGTCGGTATAACAATCGACTGTCATTAACCAGATGCCAGCTATTGGAAAGTATAACCCGGTCTGCCAGTGAGACTATGTCACACATTTAAGTGTTTAGACAGCAACCGTCCAGAATGTATTAAAATTACGAAATGGTTTTTTTTCAAACTATGAATGCATCACCTGAAAGGCTAAAAGTAACGCAGCCCACCAATGCAGAACATTACATTCTGATTCCACAAGCAAACCAATTAACACCACCAAACGCTCAGCTATCCACGCCTCTGATATTCTAAGAAGCTATGTAAACTATCTGTTATTTTTCTAGCCAATCAGTCCAATCCAGGATTTAGATCATGAATAATTTCAAATTGTGTAATGTATGCGCTATGTAGCCCCTCACAATTAATGCCACCTAAAGGACAATGTAGATCATTCTTTGTCGTATCACTCAATTAAGCAATGCCACCCTCCGATGTCTTTTCTCCTAATCAACTATACGTCTCTGTAGCCTCCTTGGATCTTTCTTCACTTCAAACCTCTTCCATACATATATATCCCACTGATTGTGACTGGCAAATTGCAATACCTGATACCTCCCTTTTCTATGCTGCGATCAAAGCTAATATTACCTACAGGACTGCAAATATAAGCTCTTGTATTCTTCAGATAATTGATTACTGGGACCAGTATAATCATGTCAGCTTTCCCCAAAAGGTGCCGCATAATCCACCTCAAAATCTACAGGCCTTAATTAACTAAACAAAAGGAGAGATGAAAGGTAGGCTAGGACATGTACTGCTGATTGGTTAGAATATCATTTATCATTATCAAGGATTGGCTAGGCCACCAAGAATTTAAACCACTGTACTTGCCTACATCCTAAAGTTACTTACATGTATTCCCATTAAACACCAATTAAGACTAGGGTAATTTCCAGCAAGAATTGAAACCACCTTGAACCGTCAAAAATCCTTATTCATACCATGAAGAGCCACTTAAACATAACCCTTCTTGAACCATTTATTCCCTCCCCAATCTAACTATCTACATGAGAAGAACACTGCAGAAATTTTAGTAAGACTTAACAATGGAACAGTAGAATATTATATTTCCCTGGTTCAATCTTACTGTCCAAAAGGAACGAAATAATCTTACTCTACAAATTGCACAAGAGCATCACCAACATAGAATTACCATGTCAAATCCTGAAAATTTTCCTATCTTCCCTTTTGTGAGAACATCCTCAGTGAAAAATCTAAGAGCGAAATCCTAAAATTTGAAAGGAAAAAAAGTTCCCCGTAGTACTCCTATCCTTCAATCTCGAACATTTGGATCATCAAACTACCCTATATTTCCGTCACTACCTCAAGAAATGGCACGGAATGCATAGCGATTACTGCGATGGCAACAACTAACATTTGAAAATTTAAAATTTCCGAAATTAAAGCTTGAAATCAGCGTACCATCCCCACCAACACCGCGCCCTCACCTTAGCCTTGGAGATGATCTTGACGGCGACGGTCTGCCCCTTGTACTCGCCCTTCTTCACGACGGCCGAGCAGGTGTGCCCGAAGTGCCCCCTCCCCACCTCCTTCCCGAGCTCGTACTTGGCCCCGAAGTTTTTCCCGAACCCAAACGTCTTGTCCAATGGCCTCTCCGCCTCCGCCTCCGCCCCATCCCCACCCCCTCCTCCGCCGACGCCAGTCACCCCGCCCTCCTCCGGTATCGTCCCCTCCTTGGGCTTCCCTCCGCCCAGCCTCTTCGCAAGCGTGGCCTTTATGTGCTTGGCCGGCGACGGCGGCGGGAAGGGCCGCTTGAAGAACCTCCTGGGCGTCGACCTCGCCGGCGACGGCGACACCCCCGCCGGCAGCGGGCTGGGCCACGCGACCCCGGGCGTCTGGTGCACCGGCGTGGTCGATCCGGGCTTGCGCCGCCTCGGTGTCCCGGCCGCGGCCGCCGGCGCGGGCTGCGGCGTCTGCGGCACTCCGTTGGCCGGGGCGGGGAGTGCGTCGCCGGCACGACCCCGAGGTCGTCCTCCGCGGCGCGCGACGACGCGCCCTTGCCGTAGCACTGCCCCATGGCCGGCCCCCCGCCTCAGCCTGCCCTACGCGGACGGAGGCGGAGCCCGAATCAGGGTTAGGGTTTGGGAACGCCCGGAGGCGCAGCCGCGAGCGCGCGAGAGACGACTCGCTGCCTCGTCGACAAGGGAAGGCGCCGAGGAGGAGGAGGATTACTATTTCAGTCTTTCTCTCTCCTCCCCTCCCCTCGGGCTCGGGTTACAGCCGGGAGGGAGGGAGGCGACTGTGAATTCCCCGACTCGCGAGGGGCCGGAGCGTAAAAAAGGCGCGAGATAAAGAGAAAGAGATCGACCTCTCTTCCTGCGTACGGGGGGAATAAAATAATACGTTTAGTATAACGCCTTTCCGACCGCTGGTCCCCACGTGGATCGGGCCCACGTGTCATGGAGAAGGGCGCCGCGTACGGCAGCCGTGCGTGGAAACTGGCAAGGAGTGCGGTCAGAAAGGAAAAGAGTACTAAAGGGAGGAGGCGTTCATGCAATAAATACCAGTGTGTGACGAGTGGGGTCGATTGGGTGACGTGGCGAAACATGAGTGGAGGGGGTCGCGTGTTTGGTGTGCGGCGACCTCGTCCTCGGTGGCCGTGTGTCCGTGTGTGGGAGGCGCTCCAGCGGCTGGCCGGGGCAGTTGAGTTGATGCCTGGCTCCTTTCTCCACTTGTACCCGTTTTGTTGCAGCAGAACCAGCCTGTTTTTTTAGTGATAGGAGTGGTTGGTTTTGATAAGCTGGCATTTTAATGGATTATAATTGTTGTTGTCCTCACGTTTTTAGGAGATCCTTTCATGTTGTTTTATTTCTTTGTTGGAATATGGGTTTCCTTCTCCGTGATATTAGGGTCGATCTACACAAGTTATGTTGTCCGTGCGCTTTTACGTTGTATGCTTTGTTGCCGCGCGTTCTATTTGGTGCATATTTCTAGCCCTTTAAACATGTGTTATTTAGATATATGCCATCGTAGAGTGCCTCGTTTTGATATATGTCATCGTAAAGTTCTTTGCTTCGAGATGCACCACTCCTCGGTCATGGAAATTAGGCATATGCCATTGTGAAAATTTTAAGACCATGATACCCCTCCCTCCTCCCCTCATCTCTCTCCATGGCTGCCTCCAGATCAAGTCACCTCCGAGACCGGCGATGCCTGCACCTCCTCCACTCACTCGCCTCTCACACCGCCACCCGTGAATGACAATGTCGCCACTACACTCTCGCCGCATGAGAGGACGGCGATGAGGAGCTTGGAGGCAGGGCTGGATCTACTGCCCCCACCATCCATCCCTCCTCTAGATCTATGGTCGTAGGCCATCTTCTCAGTGCTTGGCGTTGGATCTGCCGCCGCCGGCCTCCGCCAGATCTGAGTGGCATGTGTCTCTTGCATTTACTTCCTCCCCAGCTTCAGTGGTAGGCGACGAGGTATCCGGTGATGGGGGCATTGGTTAGATGCAAAGATGGAGATGGGTTGGAGGGTGGAGGAAAGAGGACTCCCTAGCCCTAATGGAATGCGATGAGGTGGCTGATGACAAGGTATACAGTGATGCGGGCGAGGTCGGATGCAAAGAAGGGCGTGGGATGAAGTAGCTATGGAGAGAGGAGGGAAGAACGATGGAGGAGGGGTATTATGGTCTTAAAATTTTCACAATGGCATATGTCTAATTTTCATGACTGAGAAGTGGCATATTTCAAAGCGGTAATTTTACGATGGTATATATCAAAACTAGACACTCTGAGACGACATATATCTAAATAACCGTTTAAACACTATGTCTTGAAATATTAAGGTCATATGCATGACTTGCGTGTTTTTTAACTTCCTAATTACTAGGTTCTTATAATCTAAATTATGCTCTTTCAGAAAAGACTAGCTAGATTGTTTTTCCGAAAGTTCCCTTTGAGCTTCGAGCAGTACCACTTCCTTGTAATTGCCATTCCGAAAGATCGGAGCAGATTGTTCTTATGAGTTATGATTTGACTTTGTTCTTTTCAAAAAAAAATGTAGGATACCTAACAGGAGCTGAGTATCGATTTGATTAAAAAATAATAGACATTCAAGTTCAAACCTAAGAGAACTTAAACATAGATGGAGTGTATATCCGCACCTCCCACCAAATGAGCAGACCTCAGTTCCTAGGCTTACCGTGTTCTTCTCTGAATCATCCGTTCCCTTTTTGGCTTCGATGTATACATGACACTTATAGCGACGTGCCTTCGACGCAACCGTGTTGCCATTTCTAGGCTTACTACTAATCAAAGGTCATTTTTTTGACTCTTTCGCTTCAAACAGAGCAGGAACATTTTGCTGGACTAGCTAATATGCGATCCGTTGAAAAAATTTGTCCATTTAATTTACTCTTGAGTCTTGACAAAGTAGGCTTGGCAGCTTAGGCAAGAAAGCCCTGAATTTTGATATGAACAAACTGATTTCCCATAAGAAAAGCACAAATGATGCAGCTGTGTACGAACATGGTCACGCACCACCTGACTATTTTTAATGTCCTCGTACAACTTCTTTCGAGAAACCATAACTTAGTCGGAGAGGCTTCAACTTCTTGTGGTTTGTTTGATAAGTTCATTTTCGGCTGGGATTCATGTGGATGGATCGAAAATTTGAATTAAAATCTCGATTCATCCATGTAGATGGGTAGAAATTTAGATCTAACCAAACAAGACCTTAGCCCCCAAAAAAAACATTTCGAGCATCGCCGGGAATATCATAACCAAGTGCGCACTACCATGGTTTGAACTCTAGGAAGCTTTAAACTCGATCTCAAGCCCTCCCAAACACTCCATCCTAGATAGTACATGTATTGCCAAACAGAACACCAACTTAGAGGCCAATCTACTAATTTAGAATAAATTCACATGTTCTTGAAAAAAAATGCATATAGACCCCCTGGTGATGGAAGCTCTAGCTTTGCGGGATTGTGTCAACTTTTGCCCGTCATCGAGAATACTTATTAATGGAAACAGATAACCAGATTTCGGTCGACTTGTGGAACATGTCGAAATTGTCTCGTTCTACGATTGGTTTAGTTGTTGAAGAAGTCCGAGAGCTTAGTTGTCCACGATTCCTCGTTTCCATCTTGCATGTTGATTGTAACCTGAACTACTTCAAGAAAATCTCCTTGTAGAGACGTTTTTTTAATATGTGTTTCTCAATTTGTCTATAAAATATGGAGTTATATAGTCTAGATGCGTTTTTTAGAGACACTTTAAAAATCGCCCAAAAAAATTGTATGTTAGAGACAGTTTTGAGACGTTTTTGAGACACACAAAATTATATTTTGTAGAGACGTTTTTTAGACTCTCTAATTCACCTAAATGTTATGTTGTGTAAAGACATTATTTTGAGACGTTTTTCAACTCTTTAGAAGCGTTTTTTCAGTGGTTGATGTGTGTTAAAAGAACTACATATAAATATTGCAGTACACAGCTAAACACATGACATGAGGTTGTGACTTTGAGGTGGCCAGTGTGACAAGTCTAAGAAAAGTATTTCCGATAAAGTTAAGTCCACATATTTTTTATATTATATTTATTGATGCATAATGCAACGTCTGTACATAACACCGTATATCCTGTAGAGATGCTTTTAAAAAGGGGGAATTCATTATTTGCCCTCTACTTAGATCCGTTTTCAGAATTTACCCTTATTCCTGACGTAATACATTTTTTGCCCCTCACTTAGTCTGTTTCTTCGTTTTTTGCCCTCTTTGCATTATTTTAATAATATCTGTCTGTTTTTTCATTACAAGACATGCGAAAAGACATTTTACCCTTCTTGACTCTAATGTACTCCTCTTTCGTTGCATCGGTGGCTTCGAACCTCGATACCTCACCATCTCTGCTTTGCATCGGTGGCTTCAAAACCTCACCTGGATTGTGAGGGATACGACACACTTGCATAACTCCTTCCTTTCTTTGCTTGCTGAATGGGCTCCCCATCTACTTCCTTCATTGCAAAGGCGAGAGCAAGCAAGCACCTCGATGGTATCCTCATTCTTCACCACGAATCGCATTTGGACGAAAAGTCGACGGCTCCTTTAGGGCTTAACAAGCTATTTGGGTTGTACAATTTCTATGTCTGCTAATTAACTAAGCAGATGTTCCGAAGGACTCAAATCGGAAGAACTTGCTAACATCATGGCGAATAACATGTCACATTCTTCAAATCGCAAGCAATGCAGATTTAACCACAAAAACAAATTGATTCGGTTTGCTCTCGTGATTTCAAAGAACTAAGATTTAGATTGATAATCCACCCAAGGTCCTATTTCTTTCTTTGTCGATTACATTGATTTCAACAAAAAAAAATCAGTGTTCCAATCACAGTGCCACAAAAATGTCATGTACAACAAAAATGTCTTTTCGCGTGTTTGGTAACAGAAAAACAGACAGATATTATTAAAATAATGTAAAGAGGACAAAAAGCGAAGAAACGGATTAAGTGAGGGGCAAAAAATGTATTACGTCGGGAATAGGGGTAAATTCTGAAAAAGGATCTAAATAGAGGGCAAATAATGAATTCCTCCTTTTAAAAAACGCCACTATTGTCATAACAATGATAGATAAGAGGGCGTTTATGAGGCATTTTTTAAAATGTCTCTACAACTGCCTAGGGCAGGGGGAAAACGTCTCTACTATACAAAGAAGACGTCCCTACGAGCCAATTCTGTTGTAGTGAACCTTTCTGGTTAACGAAAGTTCTTAGATTTTAAAAAAATCCAGATCATAATAAGAGATTACCTTAGCCAAAAAAAAAGTGCAGAAGAATCTAGCACACCGTTGCTAGCAATTCGACAAACAAAGCTTTAATTAGATAAGCATCATCTGTAGGATGACTGAGATGAAACAGTGGATAAGCGAAAACTAGTAGTGCCGCAAGGCATCAGCGGCTATCGGATCCCCTATTTTTAGCATCTCAAACTACTCGCTGTGCTTGGGTGCAGACGAATCTGCCATATCGGTTGCGAGATGTATGTCAGATATGATAGCTTGAAACCGAGAGCAGGAAAAATTTCCATGGCTGCACAGACTCAGTCGCTTTCACAGTGATACGAAGGTTGCCAAGGCGATCCAGGCTTGTAAGAACAGTTTGCACCTTGGAGGGAACAAAGGTCTCGTAGATCGACAGCGGCAGCTTGACTTGTTGCAGCCAGTGATTTTATCTTTTTCCTGTCTATTTGTGAAAGGGAAGAGTGACGCTGTGACAGGCCTTTTCACAAGGGATTTTACGTTTTTCTAGATACAAGAAAAGAGAGAGATGATTGGCTAACCTATCACAAAATGCTTTTTTCTTTCCGGTTGTTCTTGTTGGATCCTACAAGAAATTATTGGAGTGAAATGAATAAAACAGAATGGGCAAAAGGTTGATCTGAAAATTGTAGTGTCAGCAATGCTCCTCCCCATGCATTACCAAATGAGAAACTTCAACGCGATCTAGAGGAAGAAACTTTTAGGAGAGTAATTTTTTCGTTGTATCCAGAACATTCATTAATCTGCTATCGCTTATGAGAGAGATCTTTGATTTACTTGCTGGGAGGTCTAGCTTGAATCTGTAGTGTAACGCCCTAAATTCTGGGGACGTTAAACTCTTCATAACCGCTCTGGATATACTGATTCTTAAGAAAGTTGTCTCAAGCAAGCTTTCGATTACAACAAAATCTAACATTTTATTACATAAGATTAAAGCTTAATGTACCAGCTTTTGACACTAACACGCATCCAAGCCCAAAGTTAATATAATATAAGACAAAAGAACTTCAAACCACAGCACACTTGAGTGCTTTGAGACCTAATAGCAGTAGTCGTTGCCATCCGAGGGTCCACCAAAATCCTGTTCAACCAGATCCTCTGCATTTTCCCTGGTTTCTTCTGTAAATTGTTTGCAGATTATGCAAGAATGAGTACTACTACCGTACTTAACAAGCCACATGGAAAAGCTAAATAATTACATGCAAGGAGTTCAAATGATGGTTAGGTTTTACCTTAACAGGCATATGTGGATGCAATTTGCAGTTAAAGCAGTTACATTTAAAACAATAATACATAATAACATCAGGGGTTTCTCAACAAACCACAATTACCAACTTACCATCTACAAAACTCTACTTATGCCTCATGTACTGGAACCACCCATTAACACAACTTTATTAACCGGATGCACGGCGTATTCGAATAACATTGATTTACACTCTGCAGAGTTGCCCAACTTTACCCACAAGATATCTCATGCTCGTACTGTCATGCACGCAACACTTTAGCGTGCGACTGAGCTGAGATAACAAAACTTTTTCACTGCTTATCCTTTTTAGCCTCTACCCGGTAGGTCTAAATCCATATAGCCCTCGGGAGACCACCGGTCAATAGTGAAATTTGTGCCCCGATGCTGACGGGCCCATACCGTTGCGTAGACCAGCGAGTGTCCCTATAGGCCCACCCCTGTCTCGCCTTTGATATTACAGATATTCAATTAGAAGAGCAGTGTACTAAGCTAGGGAGTAATGACCACGTACGTGGTTGAGCGCTTTACTGTGTCTGTTACTGGGCACAAGGTTCTTGTCCTTACTTGTCATCCAGTGAGGTAATGGCCCAACACCAACTCGTGGCTGTACACCTCTAGATCTCACTGATGACTCACTTTTAACCCAAGTCTTTTGGGTTGTCCAACTTAATGAACACAACCCTCAACTCTCCACCAAAACCATTAGTGAACCGCCAATACTGCTTTTGATTGATGAACACAATTGAGTGACAAAGCTACTTATATAGATAATATTTTATGTAAACTTGTCAAGGTGAATATGGCCTACAAGTGCTGGGTGGGTTTATATGTGGGGTTATAGGATTTATCTAATTATCATGGCATTCAAAAGTATTATTTGAATAATTAAAGTAATTGGCTCAAATATAATAATAAAAGTATCAATATAAATATATGATATGTGGGTTCAAAAATGTTCAAGGAATGCAACTTGCCTTCTTATACAAAGTCCTGTTGATACTGGCCTTGTCCGACGTCTTCTGGAGTCTAGTCGTCTAGATCGTAACCTAACGAGAAGCAATGCAATAAAAAGAAACCAAGTAAAAACTAGCTCGACAAGGAAATGAGCTAGGAACAACAAGCAAGTAAATAAAACCAAAAAGAGACTGAAAGGAAGGTGGTGCGGGTTGGTGGGATTTATCTGGTGTTTATTTGTACTGGATGGAGTTTGAGATTCGGATCCAACTACAACAAAAATATTGTAAAGGATTGGAGAAATCTATAGGAAGGTGGGAAGATTTATTTGGAGCTTGGTATAGCTGATCGGAATCAAGAACTGAACTCACGGGCTCGAAACGGTAAAAAATGACATATAATGCCAAATTTGGGTTTCAGGCGAAAACATGATCAGATGGTGAATAGTATTATTTTACTATTCAAGAACGAAAATGGGCATAGAACAGAAGCAAGCAATGTTTTATCAGCTAATGAACAGTGGCTAGGGTTTACTATTTTTGGCTAATGAATAGTGTATAAGTGGAACAGTAAATCTATTTTTTCGGATGAGCGAGAATGAAATCACCGTATGGATGAACAAAGAAAGACCATCTTTAAACAAGAATCGCCGCCCTTTTCCTTTGTTGGCCCACTACCTAATCTGTAGGGCCCAAACGCCCAAAACCACGCTGCCTTAAAGGTTTGCCAAAAAAGGCCAAGCGAGCAATACCAGCGCGCATAGGAGGAAGCGAGGGAGCGAGGCGCCGCCAGCAGATCCGCCATGAAAAAGGCGAGGAGGAAAGCACCAACTGCATGTTGGCGGCGAAGGGAAGGACGCAGTAGCTTCACCAAGGTGAGTCCCTCTCCTATTTGGGGGTTTTGGGTGGAAGAGGAAGGGATGGGGAGGGATTTGGCTTACGGGTGGGGATGGGGTGGCGGTGGAAGCTCCTGGTCGGCCTTGGGGAAGAAGGTGGGTGGGGAAGGGGGAGGAGCTTAGTGTGAGTTTGAAGGCCGGGTGGGGGGCAGCTTTTATAGCCCCGTGGAGGCGGTGGGAGCAGAGCTCGGCATGGGCGGCGGCATGGGTGACCACGCGCGAACGGGCGAGGTGGCGGGGTGAGGTGGGGGCATGGGCGATCAGGGGGGCGGCGGGCGAGGCGGTGCCCTCACCGGAGCAGTATGAGCTAGGCGGTGGGGATGGGACACGGCGCGATTGATGGCGAGAGGAGGTGGCGCGGAGGTGGCAGATGATGGTGGCGGCTGAGGCGGTGGATGCGATGACGACGACGACGACAAGGTGGTGGAGGCGGGTCAGGCGATGCACACCGGGGAAGAAAAGGCGGAAAGGAGAAAGGGGAAAGCGGGATTTGGGGAGATTTGATGAATTTTGCTAAATTTGGATTTTGAAAATGAAATTCAAATCAAACTCAAATTGATTTTTAAAATTTTGAAATTTGCAGATGTTTCATGTAGTTCCTTAACATTTTTTCACATTGTTCCTCCCGGTGTATACATGAAGCTTTTCCCGGAGACATCGCTAGCCACTTGATGTATATACACTAGTAGCCACCTACGCGCATTTGCGCGCCGCGGAAACATTGCATGCATGACAAGCGGGTCCTACCGGGAAGTGGTGGGAAAAAAGAAAGAAGAAAAGGCAGAGCAAAGCAGAGCGAGTGGCGTTTTGTTGGGCAGTGCTGCACGGTGAGGAGCGAGGCGGAGGCCAATGGTGACGGACAATAACGTCGTTCCGAATTCCCTCCCCCGTCAGATCCCGCACGGCCCATCGCTCTCGCCGTCCGTCACCGAGGCAATACCAGAAATTGTTAAGGTGTGGACTCCATATTGAAGTGAGATAGATGAAAAGAGAGGAAGGGTTGTGCCTATGACAAATGGGTTCCGTCTGGAAGTGGAACAAAAGAAAAACAGAAGAAGACGAAGAGCAAAGCAAAGAGCTGCCTCCATTTAACATTAAACGATTGGCTAAGGTACAACAAAGTCTCCGGTCGTCGATGTGCTCAACGTCTAACCCTATGAACCAAGATCCTAATGAAACATCCTTGTTTATGTACTTGTGCAAGACATGCCTAGCATAAATTGGATTAGCAGCAACAGAGTTAGTTTTCACCAGAATCATACAAGATCAAAGTTCGCGATTACATCTGGGGAAACATGAAAACAGATGCTATCTCACTTGCTAGATCTTTTGAAATAGCGTATAATTGACCAGTAGCATGTCGAAAATACTTGCTTCCTGGTTCGCCGAATTTCCAATGCTCGGGCTCGTAGTATCTCACCCCGGAGAAAAGCACTAACAGATCTTAATTACTTTGAGACACAAGAGAGAGATCCATACAATGTACTTACTTTTCAGATAGGATAGGTCCAGATTTCATGCATCCAATATATACTGGGGCCTCAATGCATGTTTGGATAAAATCTGTCCAAGTTGCTATCGCAAATGCAAATCTTCGATGTTACAAATAATCAATTGCCTAAAGCAAAGGCCCTTTGACATGCAACGATGCAAAGATGTTTTGCCAAAAATTGCCACATCTTATCCTATGAAGTATTTGAGTATTTGAGACCTTGGCTAATACTTCTAGTTCTACACATACAAATGGGACATCGACGATGATCATCAAGGAGTCAATGAGGAGCTTTGAATCTGACGATATGTCACCGCAGAACATATGATCACTTTGCTTCTAACTTAAGATCAACAAAGGGCGTAAAGAACATATAGATTTACCTATGTTTACATGCACGCCATCATCAACCTTCACATAAAAATCGCATCCCATAATGAAACAAATTGTAGCAAAATAAGTCTTGGTTTTTTCAGATAGCGCAAGGTATCCTTCAACATGATCTGCATAAAGTTGCGACCACAAAAAATAGGAGGCAAAACAACATTCTAATGAAATGGTTACAATAATCACATTGTCACTCCCATGTGAAACTAATAGACATTTAAGCAACAGACTTACTACCCTCATAAAATCCCCATGTTTTCGTCCTCTGCTTCAATTGCTCTATCAACAATTCCTTTGATATAGCAATCGCAAAACATGTGGAGAATGAGGTTATGCATGTCTTACCATCAACAGATAACAAAATGAAGAGCAAGGAAACATGACTTACAAGAAATCCTAACTTCAACATTGATTGTCAAGATAGACTTAACTTTTATAATATTGCATCGCTTTCTAATTCTAACCATCCGAGAATAAATATTATTTTGACAATATTATCTTTCGACAAATATCTTGTATAAAGCAATGGTTAGAAAGGGGAATTGAGGCCACGTTTCTTCAAAACTCACGTGTTACTGACCTTATCTTGCGAAGAGGAAAATAAATAAATGGCTCTTCAAAATCGGTGTAGGATCAAATTCATGCTCTTGAACTAAGCCACTAACTTTCCCTCAAAACACGTGATTTTAGTAACCCTTCGTGTTCGTATTTTAAATCGAACTCGTGATAGCACGCAATAAATGGATAATGCATTATAGTTAAAGAGTAGTGTAGAGCACCGTAGTACGAGATCAAAGACACGCAGATCCCAAAAAAGGGAGTGAAATAAGCACAGTTTGTGTTGTAGAAATATGTTACCCGAGGTTTGAGGGACTAAAATTAAAAAGAAATAGTAAGTGGGCTTATCATTTCCTTCTTCCCTTTAATCCCTTGAAACCCTCCTTGTCGTAGGCTTGATAGTAGGAGTCGTGCCTTTAGGAAATTTTAGTAGAAGGAAATTTCAAGATCACAAAGAAATTCCATTGGTCGCTCATAATAGCTACAATTTATAACTGAATGGTATTAAATGAATCAATCCATAAAAGCACAAATTCAACCATGCAAAATGGCTAATCCTCTGAAATCTTGACAACATTTTTTTTTGTAGAATTTACTAACAAAAGCATGCTACACAACCATTTTGTTCAGATAGCATGTAGTAATGGCTAGTCATGTTACAAATCCACGAAGAGAAATGAATGCTCTATCTCAATACTACTATAGAAATAAAAGCTCTAGCTATCCTTCACAACATCCACAAAGATAGGTGGTTTTGACCTCACTACATCACCCACTTGCTCTAAAGCATTCTTCCTTCTGCTTCCCCAGTAACTGTCTAAGATTTGGAAGAATAGGGCAGTTCATCTGCATTTCTGATCTCAATTAGATCTGCTAGATGCGGGTTGTTACTTGTTATCCACATTCCTCTTAGCTCATTCAAGAGCAACACCAGTCACATCTACAAACAAAAGGTTGTGGCAATAAAAAAAAGGAAAAACTAAACATTTAAAGAAAAAAAGCCAATTGAGAATACATATATCTCATTTAGGTAAGTAACTAAAGGAATGGACTGGAGGAACATGGCTCAGGATTTTGGTCCAAGTTAAAGAGCACCATAAAATAAAGTAATAGTGTTATCCATGGATAATCGATACTAAGTGCATACCATGTCCACAATTATGCTTCCAAGCTGGGCCTTCCCATGCTCCGACTTTTTTTTTAAGCGATCATGTTAAAAAAAAGAGCACAGTAAGTTGAGCTCCGCTATCCTCATATTTGAGGGTAGGAAATTTCATACTCTTGAATTGCCCAGGTGTTGTGTTTAGGAGGTTATAAAAAGACAATAAGCAATGCATGATAGTTCAAAGATGCAGTTGAGGTGAAGCAATTTTAAATAAATGATGCATACTCTTTCATAAAGAGGAAGTTGTCACAACTCACAACAAGTGTAGTAAGGTAATGCTGATATGTAACAGAAATCTTCTGTAAGAAACAAACAAAGGTCATATATAACACAAGTAATTCCTTACTAATCACTACCCCTGCCAATTCTGGAAAGTATTTAAGTATGATAATATGATTGAGCTCAGGTTGCTTCAAATGGTCTTGTTTTGAGATAGCAAGCACTTAAGAAAGAGAAACTATCAAGCTTTAGATGCAGCATAAATTAAGGCTAGTTTTGAGCCTCATCAAGCAGATGCAATAACGGAAACATGCGCAGATAGAGATTTGCCACGAACATTTTTATGTGGGTCTGAATTGTCCACATCTACAATCATATTTTACAAACAACCATCTATAGCACAAACAAATTCAAAGATTCTACATGTAAGAAACAATGCAGCCGAGGTTAGTATGTCTGTATCTGATACGTCTATTTATATAGTTAATGAGAAATAGATAACTAAACACGACATGGCAAATAGCTAGTATTAGCAAAGAATCGAACTTACAAAAGCAGTCAAGCTGTAGAATTGCCCTTGCAGGGAGTGGCAGAGGCATACATGATCGTTGAAGCCATACATATCCAACATCAATCCCTTTACTCCATTCTGCAAACACCCATCATTAAACCAAATCGACTAAAACAACACTCGTCCCATAAATTCCGAAACATATAACCAGAGAATTGGTTCATAGATCCAAAAGTAACCCTCAATTGGTTGGTGATAGTGTTTTCCTGGCTATAGAATGTGACCCTCTCGACCCCGGTGTGGGATGGCTCGCTGACAATGGAGAAGGAACTATGGGTCACCAGCCATGTGTACCTGTTGAAGGGCAAATCTTCACCTAAACAAGCACACCCCCATGGATCGAGAACAAGATAGATGAGCAATTACACAGGAGCAGGCGCTGAGAAAGGCAATAAAGAGGTGATGCAAAGGATTACAATGGAGGGGGCCGGATGGCTGTGTCTGATGCAGATGGTCGCGTCTGCTTTGGCGGCCGCTGATCGCTGCAAGATAGGCTGCCTCAGATCCGCAGGTCTTACGAAAGCACCCATCGGCGACGTCCTCGGTGGAGGAGCCCCAGGGATGGCCTTCATCTGCCTAGCCAGAGGTGGTGCTCCGGAGGCGACCCGAGGGGGCTCCGAAGGGGCCGGAGGCGATGAGGCGGTGCTCCAGAGGCGGCCGGCCGAGGGCGCCGACGGGGTGTCGCGGCGAGGCCGGAAGGGCGCCACAGTGAGGTGGTGCTCGGGGCGGCCCAAGGGGCTCCAAGGGCCGGAGGTGGCTCGAGGTGGATGGCGAACGGCGCACCTGGACGGAGCTCGAAGGGTTCCGAGGGGCTCCGGCGGCGAGGTTGCAGGCCGGAGGCGAAGGGACCCAGGACCTCGAGGTCGAGGCATGGGCGGCCCAAGCTGCCGAGGCTGCAGGCCGGGCGAGCCGAGGCGAAGCAGGCGGCGTGTGGGTTGAGCACGGCGAGGACCAGCCGAGCAAGGAGCGCGTGCCAGTGCAAGGTCAAGACCGAGGCGCGGCGAGCGATGAACCGGCTGAGCCGGACCCGAGGAGGAGGAGCCGAGCCGAGGAGGAGGCCACGGCGTGAGCCAGAAAGGCGTGGCGTGAAGGAGCGGACCCCACGGAGGAACAGGCGCAAGGAGGCGGGCGAGCCAAGGAGAGGCGGCACAAGACAGAGGGCGGGAAGCCTAAGCCTACTGAGGAAGCACTATGGCTCAAGAGCTTATTCACCAGTGAGCAAAGCTCCACGAAAAATGAAGGCACGAAGAAGAACGAGGAAGATTGAGGAAGAAGGAGCCAGAGCACGCAAAACAAAAGAAAAATCCAACGGTGGCGAAAGGGGGGCGGAATCGGACGGGAGAGAAAAGCGGCGACGTGGCGTGCCCTCCTGCGCCCCTCCCGGCCTCCTTTAATACCTTCAGGATACCAGGACTTCATTTTGATCCAGAAACTTTTTATAATTAACTTTGATCTAGAAAACGTCGCAATAGACGAACAAATGCAAGCATTACAATGCCTATTAAGGCATACTTAATACCCAAGGAAGATAAAATAGCCGGAATATTTGTTGGTTGTATTGCTTAAGCCTTAGAACATATATATAGAGAGAGAGTACATGATGATTTAGAGATCAAGTCAATCTACTGTAGATATGAAAGGAAACCATAGTAAATACAAATTCTAACCGGTTCTTATTCTAGAATTTTTTTTTCAAATAATTCATTTTTTATTATTAATTACAATATTATACCTGCGATGATATTTTTCTGAACCATTGGCGATCGCTCAACCATTGGTATGGTCCCGATCGCTCAGCGATCGACACTTGTCGCCTAACGCCACAATGCATGCCCGGTTAGATAAGTGGTGCACACTAGAACCAACCGTTAGCGACAAGTGTCCCATCGCTCAACGGTTGAGTTATCGATCCAAATCGCTTGAGCGGTTGGCGTGAGTATATTTCAGAAAAATATTATCGCAGTATAATGTTGTAATTAACAATAAAAATGGATTATTTGAAAGAAAAAAATTCTCTTATTCTATCTCTAATGATTTTACCGTACAAGATATATGCTTAGAAAAACATTTTAGGCGATGGCTACTTGCTAACACGTGTGAATCCTGTGGATTCGTTGATGACTGCTGGTGACACTCAGCACTTGTAAAATATAACATTTGTATGTAATGTCAATATGTCATCCATGATGCAATTGACATGATTTTTGTTTGTGTATTTCATATTAACACCTTTCTTTCTTTCTTTTTTGACAAGGAACACCTTTCTTATAAATCTGATATTTAACCAGGTGCAATTCGATCACATGATCTTTGTATTCATTATATCCATGTTGTCTAACGTGTTCAGGTACGTGTATGCTATGCATTTAATTTTATTTGTCTTGGATTTTGAGGTAGATTGCAAAAACTTCCTATCTTTGAAAATTCATAAATTTGATCACCCATGTACCGTTATAAATTATAACACCTTGAATTTTGCTTAAAAATCCGTCCAACACCTGAACTATGAAACCAGACATTTGACCATCAAACTCTGCAATACCTTCTGGGCCTTACCTGTCATTCACCTAAACCTGACCAACGTGTCATTCTACCTGAAATAATCGTCCACTCATCACGCTACCACCCTGCGAAATCGGGTCAGAGTGTTATTTGAACCGGATTGCAAAGTCGGGGTCCAAAAGTCTAGTTTCATAGTTTGGAGTGCCGGATAGACTTTCAAGCAAAATTTGGAGTGTTGTATGGACTTCTTCCTAAATCAAACTTGTGACTTGTAATTAATGTACTCCAAGATAATTAATCAAATTTGTCGAGCATTACTTTTTTATTCGATGACGATTGAGAGCGGTAATTGCACGGTACCGTTTGTCGTCGTATGATGCTAGCTAGAGGATTCGAATCCGTGGTACACGCATGGTTAAGCTCCATCAGCAATTAACTATGTCAGGCTGAGATTATATTGTCTTTTCACAAGGGGAATTCCATGTCACCTCTTGATAAAGCACGCAGTACAGTTTGAGAAGTTGCTTCATGTCCTAATTTGGAGGAATTATGAGGCACACCACACTTGTCCAATCTAACAGCCACAGCTTTTTTTGGCGAGTAGTCGAATTACCGATACAGGAGGAAACTGGACTTCTTTTGCAGCAAGACAAGCTGAGTGTCTTAATCAATGCCTGCTCACTTCACTCGCCAAAAGGAAAACTTGTGATAACCGCGCCGTCATTCTTCCAGTAAATTACGAATAAGATTTAAGAACATCACAGAACAGTACAGCAGACTTATTCAAAGTAATCTTAGGAGTGAAAAAATTCTCGCCAAAATTTCAGCAGTTACCAGTGGGGGCCGGTAGGAGTACAAACTAGTCTCGAAATTTTTCGGTTTTGATGAATTTTGTCTAAAAAAATCGAATTTGTTTGAATTTTGTTCGAATTTGAATTTTATTTTTGAAATTTAAAATCCAAAAAATAGTGATCCCAATGCGGTCATGGTCCATTAATTTGCTGCATCAAGCTAAGCCAGTATCCGCATCTCATTGTGGTGGCCAGCTAGGAGTATTATTTTTCCGCGATCGCCAGCAAATCTACAGGGTCCTGATCGAGTTGTCATTTTCAGTGCATACAGTTAGTAATGACTAGAGCAGAGAGAAACGCATGCAGCAAACATTTGGAAAGATTTCAGATGAACTGATGAGAAAGGAATCAAGATTGAGCAGTCCACACCGTTAGTTGGAACTCTTGAATCCATTCCAGTGTGATGGTGAACTGTGAAGCAGGTACAATTGTACCCACAAACTCCAGCAGCAAATGGCGTACCACAAGAAGACACTTCACTCGAGTAAAGAAAGAAACCACAGGTAGGTACAAGGAAGCAGGTACAGTCCTCCTCCTCGGCATAAACAAACACTACCCCTACCACTGTACCACATTGCGATAATATACGACATTGAATGCAGTAAAATACTACTACTACTCGTAGTTAGCACTTAATTAGTATCAGTTGCAGAGCTTGGCTGACACATGAAGGTTCCAAGCCATCAAACAAAACCCATCCTGCATCTGCATGCGATGCAAGCTTCAGAAAAGGTACCTGTGTTCTGGTTTATTCAGACTTCAGACTTTCAGAGCAGAGAGAGAGAGAGAGAGAGAGAGGCAAGGGTGTGGTCGCCGTCAGCGAAAGCTAGGGCCGGAACGCGAGGACTAATAAATCTCTCGCACCCAACTTGCTTCCTCTCGTGCACAGAGTAAATGCGAATGGACAACAGCTGGATGCCAATGGGCTCCTCTTCTCCTCTGGCTGCTGCTGCTGCTGCTTGATTTCTTTTCTGTTCTTGGGCTCCCGGACAAAGCTTGACACTTACTCTAAGCTAGAAGTTTTTGTGCGCTCGGCCGCGCTGCGGCTGCCAGCATGATAGCAAAAGAAAAATCTTTTTTTTTTGCACGGTAGCTATATGTATGTGTTAAGAATTCGTGATATTAAGATCAGGTCGATTTATAACGCAATATAGCTAGATCTCGACATATATTGTGTTCTTTAGGCAATAGAAACAATAGTGTGATAGTGCAGTACATTACCATATAGATTTCATATCTAGTACAAAGCCAAGTAGTACAGGTAGCTAAAATTCATAATTATTATCTAAATCTAGTCAGGTAAATAGGCAGTGAACTTTTTAGACGTAATTATAAAACATATTTTCACCATCAAAGGAATACAATGCAAGCTAATAGTAAAAGCTAATAGTCTGTGCCTTAATCCATGGTTTCCAAAAGGACCGACCTTTTGTGTTGTATCTACATTCTCCAGATTGGTTTGAAGTAGGACAATGCTTGTGTACTCTGAGGGAATGCTATTATGTATGCTTAATTTCATCAGCTGCAAAATTGAGAAGAAAAGGAGTTACCAAAGAAATAAAGGAACCCACATACTATCAACTAAATGAATTTAAACCGAACTGTGCAAGATGGATAGATCTAGAGCAAAATATACACTACTCCCTGCCCTACTTCGCATAATGAAATGTAACCTATATGGAAATGTAGGAGAACCTACTCCGGACCATAATGAAATGGAAATTGATCACCAAGGTAAGATACATGCAGTAATAGCAACCACATTACAGGTACTCAATATCAACAAGTGTTCACAGTACTTCAGAACAGGCAATGTAAGAAACAAAGAATAGTACGGATTCAAACATCAGCAACTTGTGAAAACCATCAAACTTTAACTTCCTTGCTTGTCTACACGCATGTTTAGTAATATCAACTGGTGTTTGTCCTTCAACTTTGTACCACACCATGATATTGACATCAAAGTGTTGGTTCTAGGATGACTCAATTCTTAGTTTTATTAAACCAAATTTCACACCATCAAAATTTAATAGAGGTTTAAAAGCAAGAAAATGTAATGCAACCATTCACATAACCTACAACTCACATTTCTCTCCAGTTGTTTGTCTGCAGAAAGCCATGCCTTTATTGTGAGAAGACCAACCTGTTGTGCCGCCAAAACCTGGAATTCATACATAAACGAAAATGCAGATCTTGTCAGCATACCGATGATCCTAAATATCTAATAAGATTAACTTCAAAGCTATCATATGACAAGAAACCAGTTAACTTAAAGTTTGAATCATTGTCAAAGAATTAAAATTAAGACCTTGTCCAAGTCCCTTAATGAATAGCAAAAGCCACGAACCAAATGTACAAAGTATAGCAAGTTTGGCCAACTTACTTTGTCAAGAGGTATGTTCTTTATATGTTTGGACCTTTAGTTCAATCGAGATTTCTCTCATGTCACCTAAGTAACCCTTAGTCAGAATCGCCTCGTGAAACTTGCCTTGGTATTTTCGAGATACACATAAAGGACATTTGGTGAAATGTCTAGAATATATTCGAATCCACGAATAGGGAAAAACAAGAATAAGACTATCAAAAACACTTTTTTCCTGCTATACTTGCAATACTTACAAAATCGCCCATCTCCCACCCACACAACCCCACACAAAATAAGTAAGGATACAACAACCTAGAAGTTTTCTTAACAAAATAGGTTGACTGCCCAAAAGAGCAGTATAAGTATGTTATGGTAGTGTAATGAAGGTGGTAAGTCTGTCCACAGTCCAATCCACATCTATATGCTGCCCAACAAAATGATCTGGACCAAGGATCAAAGAACCGCTATCGGGCAAAATCCCGTTCGGAGCCTGGGTTGGTAACCGGAAATACCGGGCAAAAACCGGAGAGAATTCGTAAAACGAATTTTGAATTCAGTTTTCTGGACCGATAACTGGAAAAATCGGTTGGAAAAACCAGGAAAATAGAGAAAATGGGTAATTAGCAATTGTAAAGTGTTTAATGAAGTAACAATCCTCCAAGAGTTTAATGAAGTAGTAATTGGACAAAACAGATAAAACCTTGCTAGCTTCACTCTGGCAATCTTGCATTCTTGTGCGGAGATGAATTCCAACAAATCCAGACACAAAAAAACATGGCCTACAGTAAGAAAACAGATAGAGAAGTAACATCCACTGCAAGCAGCATTAACACCAGCACGCGAAAGTAACTCAGAAAATCCCCTACCATATAACAAATTATACTATCTTAAGATCAGAAATGGGGAAATTCTGCAAGCAGCATTAACACCAGCACACGAAAGTAACTCAGAAAATCCCCTACCATATAACAAATTATACTATCTTAAGATCAGAAATGGGGAAATTTTAGTGTTGCCTCCAGGCCTGCACCTTGCGGCCGGCCTACTCTTCGCCGCCAATATGAGGTGAAATGTGAAGGGCTACGGGTAGGCTACACTAGCGTAAATTAATAAAAATTCTACCCGTAAACCAAGATCACTGCAGCTTATAGATCACGGTCTTACCACTAGACGCCAAGAAAGGAATTGATGCAACGCGTCGGGCGGTAGTCGTACTAAGTTGATGCAAGACGTCAGGCGAGTAGTCGTATTACTTCCTCGTCCTCGTCGCGGCGTCCCCACGACTCCTCTCTTGCGGTTCGTCCAAACGCTTCTGATCTGGCGCCCCAAAGGTATCCACACGCACGGAGGAAGCGACGCCGCCGACTACTAGATCCGCGCGAGCGACTAGGGCGTGGGAGGGTTGGCGGCCAGGGTTTGAGGATGTCACGAAAAACTCATCATCCAACCTGTGCGCCCTTGCCCTCCTTTTATAGACGTCCTTACAATGGGCTTCTACTAATAGAGGCCCATTAGGACTCAATGCCCAGTCTAATTCGGATCCAATCCGAATTAGGCTTCAGCCCCTTAAGTGTGTGACCCTATAGGTTCACGTATGTTTAGACATGACGCGAGTATACATACTTGGTCAATAGTTGGTAGCGGCCTCTAGCAAGACGTGCCAACTCCTAAACGTACACAAAGATCATATCGGACGAACCATCACAACGTTATGTACATGCCAATCCCTTTGCCTCACGATATTCGGTCGAGCTCCAAGCTGACCACTCTTTCTCGATCCTGTGATCCGGAATCCCTTACTAGGTTAACTCTTAACCTTAAGTAGCATGGCCATGCATTTCTGGATCCGATCACTCGAGGGGCCCAGAGATATCTCTCTCGTAGAGAGGGCAAATCCCATCTCGACCGACCATGCCTCGCAAAGATGCTTCATGACAAACCCGAAAGCAACCTTTATAACTACCCGATTCACGAGTAGCGTTTGATAGCCCATAAGTAGGTCGATTCACATCTCAAGTACATGCGACAATCTCGTGTCTAAGGACAAGGCGTACACATTGTGTAGAGAGAACCATAAGAATAATTGTTATGTCTCATGCTGGGTCGATCCAACCCCATGTTCTAAACATGTGTCCACATTATTGGTTTGACATCTCCATGTCTATGACCTGTGAAACATGGTCATCAATCGATACATGTGCTAATCCATCATTCACGTGTGTCCTCACATGAACTCCGACTAGGGACAACTTTAGAATAACCATACAAGTAAAGAGTTTCACAAACAAGTCACATACTTGTTAATCAACACAAAGGTAATATTCAAGGAACATTTATTAAATCATGGATACAACGAAATATCATCATCTCTATGATTGCTTCTAGGGCATATCTCCAACAAAATGCTTGAAGCATCAAATAGACAATGAAACTATGATTGCTTCCTTTACTACATTCTTATTGCAAACTTAAAACATGAATTGTAAGCAAGTTGATAAATAGCAACAAAATATACTCTTCTTTTATCATATACTAAACATGAGAATCACCTTGTAGTAGGATGAAGCGTCATTTGCCGGAGCATCAGGCCACATTCTCCCTTCAAGGTCGTTGACCTTTCCATCTTCCAAGTTAGTTATTACAACCTAAATTTAGCGAAGGGAAAAACCATTAGTGTGTCAATGAACTTTAAAAAGGGAAGTGATTTGCAGCAGGAAATGAATGGCAAATGCCCAAACCTTTAGAGGACACAAAACAACCATGGCTCGAGAAGCTGTTTTACTAAGTTATTCTCTGATATGATATTCAAGACGATCAACATGAATTAAGCTATTGTCACTGCATGGAAAGATATAACAAGTGCAATCAACAGCAGAATGATTGATGGCTACAGAGATTTCGTGATTGTACATAGACCAAAGCTCTATTTCAACTTTCATGCAAGACATTTTTTTACAATAATTCATGCATTTCTACCTTGTTGTTATCCCAATCCCACAGATGAAAGGCTCAATTGCAGTCAACGACACTCCTCGTCGCCGTAGTTCTGCCAGTGTCAACAAATGAGGGGCATCCCACCCATCTACCCACTTCTCTGTCACAAGTCGATTCAACTGCAACAGAACAAGGACAATGGATATTCTTAAACATAGATCAAACAGTTTAGCATTGATCTTCTCAATTAGTTTCACTATCATACCTTTCTTTTAGACACCACAGTATCTGGTATGTTTAGCCTTGAATACTCCCAAACATATGGCTGGTACAGGCCCAAGGCAATAAGTAGCCAGTAGTATGAAGGGTGGTGTATCAAACGCAAGTGTGCACAACTAATAAATAACCACACTTAGTCCACGACTCCATGCCATGTTATGGTTCAATATTCATAACTATTTGGGGAAAAAAAAGGTGAAATTATTGAATGTGTAATGTTCAAGAGAATCCACCATGCAATGATCATAGTCACAGCTTGGATATATACACCACTTGCCAGCAGCATGTGGATGAGGAGTAAATTGTATGGGCATGAATGATTGATTTCTATACTTATGAGAAATAGACAGCTAATTGAGTTTTCTTACTTTTAAATAGACAGCTAATTGAGTTTTCTTACTTTTATTTTATATGCTATCAAGACATGATACTAAGAGGAATTGAAGATTCCTGTAATGCTATAGTATTTTGGCATAAACATTACATATACCCACTTCTCTATCACAAGTCGATTCAACTGCAACAGAACAAGGACAATGGATATTCTTAAACATAGATCAAACGGTTTAACATTGATCTTCTCAATTAGTTTCACTATCATACCTTTCTTTTAGACACCACAGTATCTGATATGTTTAGCGTTGAATACTCCCAAACATATGGCTGGTATAGGCCCAAGGCAATAAGTAGCCAGTAGTATGAAGGGCGGCGTATGTCAAACTCAAGCATGCACAACTAATAAATAACTACACTTAGTCCATAACTCCATGCCATGTTATGGTTCAATAGTCATAACTATTTGGGGAAAATAGTGAAATTACCGAATGTGTAATGTTTTCAAGAGATTCCACCATGCAATGAGCATAGCCATAGCTTGGATATATACACCACTTGTCAGCAGCATGTGGATGAGGAGTAAACTGTATGGGCATCAAAGATTGATTTCTATACTTATGAGAAATAGACAGCTAATTGAGTTTTCTTACTTTTATTCTATATTGTAACATCCCAATTTTCAGAGCTTTTAAAAACCATTTGAATAGTTAGTAGGGAGAAAATTCACCATTTGGATTTATTTGAATTTAATTCAAAAGCTTAATATTGGACTTTGAGTAACAAAATAATTTAATATGACTAAAGTCAACATGAACAATAGTCAAAACTATTTTATTTGGATTCTTTGTGCTTGGACATATTTTCTAGAATTTTCTAGAATTTTTCCAAGTTCATTTGCTAATTTCTATTGCCATTTGGAATTTCTGGTAATTTCTTAAAAAGAAAAGGCTATTTAAATATCCCAATAGTGTTCGGGCCGAATCTCTTCGGCCCATCATCCTTTTTCGCGCACGAGGCCCATTCCCGGCCCAATTTCCACGTGAGGGCGCAGCCGCGCCGTTCCTCTCTGTCTTCGTCTTGGCCCCACCGTCACCTCACCCACGCTGTTGTTGGTCACGCAGACTTCGCCGAGCCCCACCACGACAATGAACCCCACCTCTGTTATCGTTCTTTGTCCCCGATTCCGTCTTGGTGCATTCTTGAGCCATGCTATGTTTTTAGGCGTCCGCGCCTGACTCTCCCGAGCCGCCATATTTAAGGAGGCCGACCCTCGCCTACCCCAACCCTAGCCGCCTCGCCTCTGCCAACCCTAGCCGCCACTAGAGCTCGGAGATCCAATCTCGCCGCCGCAACTCCGGCGAGCGATTCCGCCGCAACCAGAGCCGCCGAAGCCTCTCCGCCGCTCCAACCTCGCCGCCGGTCGCCACAGTTGTCCTCAAGCACCCGTGAGCACCTCGTTGTGACCCTTGTCGCACCCTCTACCTCCCTGTACCACCCGCCCGCCGGTGAGACGCTGCTCGCCGTCTTGGTTGGGATCCGAAAGCCGCCGTCCACGTCAGCGTCCACCTCAACGCCCTAGCCTTCGGTAGGCGCGTGTCGACCACGTGGGCACCGCGTCGGCGCCACGTCTTGCAGTGCACAACGCCAGCCCGATCGAGATCAGAGGTCGGTGGACTTGGTCCATCGCGAGGCCGTGTCAGCGACGTGTGGGCCCCACACGTCGATTTTTTTTATTTATCTTTTCCGAAATTCCCGGGCTGACGTCATGCTGATGTCATGCTTATGCAATATTTCGATTTTTCGTTGAGAAATAATTCGAGAAATTCATATAATTACGATTTTAGGGTTTTCTTTAGATTCAAACTTCCAAACCCCATAACTTTTGCATCCTAACTCCAAATCAGTCCATTCAAATTTCTAAATTCGTCTAAAATCAAGATCTATCTATTGGAGATTTTTATTTTATTTTATTGGAGTTATTTGCTTCTGTTATTTATTTAGTTTGTTTTTGTGCTTCGTTTGCGAGTAGACTTGACAGCTCGGAAGAGTTGAAGAAGAAGGAGCTTTCCAAGACCAGAACCAACACCTAGACCTGTTCCAAGGCAAGCTATACCTTTGACCATCTTGCTTCCCAGTTTGCTAAAAGTATTTTATTTCAAATTACTGCATTTTAGTTCAAGTAATTATTTAAATGCTTTTGGGTGTAGTTGTAAATTCCAAATTGTTATGCCTTCCTTGTTAAATTGCTATGTCTAAATTCCTTTGTCATCCTAGTTGATATTTAGTTGATAATATTGTAGCACCAACGTGGGTTGGTTAGTGCGATTAGATTGCTTAGCCCTGCCACGAATCACTTATTCATGTGAGGCTGCAATTATTAATTTGACTAAGTGAATATGCAATCTTGTAATAATCTGTGTGTACTATGTGTCTTTGTGGCATGTGTTGCACTTAAATCAACTGGGTGGTAAAAAGAATTTGGACTGAGGCAAGGGGGTGGATACTGTGTGAAATGGTGGACTGTGTGAACTGTGTGAGCTGTGTGCATGGGAATTAATCTGTGTGGCATAGTAGCATATGGTAGTCTTGCCTTGGTCAATTAAGGACCTCACCATGTGCGCCATTGAACTGAGCCCATCTGTACGACCACATGCCTGTTATGGGACGGGCCTAGCATAGTAAGATGAAGTTCCGAAATGCTTTGTTATGATTAGTGCTAGCTACACTAATTATATCTTGTGGGTAAAGTGTACAAACTCTGCAGAGTGTAATTTAATCTATTGAATAGCGCGTCATGATCATGGACAATGCTCGGGGATTTCACACTAGGGGTAGATCTTCATAAAACTGTGTGGGAAGGGACCTATGTGATTTAAATCATCTAGCTATGTGAATAATCTGTTTAGACTGTGTGTGTCTTTGTGAAATCAATTGTTAAAATTATTGTTATCTATTTGTTTTACTTGTTTTCAATCTATTATTAGTATTCAATTGCAAACATTGTATTTCTGCAAAAGAACCACAGAATGTCTTTCCTTTGTAAAAAGCCAACATGTATATATTGCATATCTGTGGTGTGGCTTGCGAGTACGGTGTGTACTCACGCTTGTTTTGACGAATCAAGCAGAAGAGGAGGAGTCTTCACCAGCATTCGAGGACGAGTACATCGAAAGTGCCTGATCGTGAGGTCTTGATCCCAGTCGGTTGCCTGTGGTGAATCGATGGGACGCCGCCGCTGTTTCTGTTTCCGCTGCTTTATTTCTCTGTTAGCCCTGCGTGGCTTAAATAAATGTAAACCCGACCGTAAGGTCGAACCATTATTTATTAATCAAATTATCGTTTATGCTATTATTCGCGTGTGTGGATCGATATCCACCTTTGTTGACACTGTGTGCACTAGCGCGATCCTAGACTAGTGCATTAAACACAGAGGGTCCAGAATTGTAATTTTGGGTCCCGACATATATGCTATCAAGTCAGATACTAAGAGGAATTGAAGATTCTTGTAATGCTATATTATTTTGGCATAAACATTACCTATAAGGCTCTATCTTGATGTCATCCTAAAGTTGATACGTGGATTATTAGTAAGGGAAAGTGGAGAACACCGATGCTTTAGAGCTATATAAAATGAATACCATTGGAGATCATTCATACCATGGACAAAGGCTCTGAGAATGTCTAACATTTGAGCAAAACAGGGGCGAACTGCAACACCTCGAACCTTTGCTGACAACTGTGGAAATAATGACAAATGTGAGCTATATAAAATGAAAACCATTAGAGATTGTTCATACCTTTAGAGCTATATAAAATGAATACCATTGGAGATCGTTCATACCATTGTAACGACCCACCTTTAGGGCACCCGAGAGGTCCTCCATGACCTTCTGGAAAGTCCATCAGGACCTCCCAGGAGGTCCACAAAGGACCTCTCGGACGATCCTAAGACCTCCCAGAGAGGTCAGCGGGACCTCTTGGAGGTCGAGAGAACATAACCCGAGAGGGTCTTGGAGCCAGGAGCACTCACGGACTGCCACGGCCACGCAGTCGAGAGAAAAGCGAGGAGGTCTCGAGGACACCCCAAAACCACCAGCGACCCTCCGGAGGAGGTCGTGGAGGTCCGAGACCACCTCGGAACCTCACACGTTCATCCCATCGTGAGAACATAGAGGTCCGAGCTTGCTCGGGGTCCCTCAGTGAGTCTTGAGCTAGTCCCAAGGATCATGGCTAGCTCTTCACACGGCAACAATAGTGGTAACATTTCAACAATACAAGCTTTATTAATATCAACAAAGTTGTTTACAAAGGGAGGCTTACTAGCCACAAGTTATCACACGCAGAAGAACATACTAGACCACCCAATATACCACGAACAATTGGTGGAGGGCGCAATCCTAGTCGTCGGGACCACTTGGCCCATCAGCAGATCACCAGAGAGCTTCCATTTCTGCTAAAGACAACAACAAGCAAGAGTGAGCACAACAACCGTGCTTCATAAGTTACACCTTGGATAACAAAATGACATGCATAATGGATATCACAATGGAAGGCTTAATATGGTTGATTTGCATAAAGCCATGTTTATTTCAAACACATGTATTAAGTTCTAAGGCAGTAATACAATAATTAACATTCATTTTATCAAATCAGTTTTTCAGTTGGATAACATTCATCATAAGATGGTGAAGGATACCCTCCTGACATTAGGCTCCCTGCCCAAACCCATGGGATAAAATCCCAAAAACAGATTTGAAATTCATTTCTGGAAATTCCCAAAGTCAACAACTAACTTCAAGTGGCCTTTGCCAGCACGTCCATGACCGCGGACACGGCTATTGAATAGATTTCACTCTGCAGAGGTTGTGCACTTTACCCACACGACATGAGTACTCTAGTTTGTTTGGCATCTTGTGAGTGCCACCTCTCACCTTAGAAGGTAAGAGGTCTAGAGTTCATGACAAGGCCTTTACAATGCATTGCTCCACCACACCTTTCCTTGCTAAGGTTTCACCCCCTATGGATAGCAATCCGTGGGAAGCCCCTCTTGCACCGATGGGAACGATGGGTTATAAAAGACCATTGGCCAAACAAGACCTCCCACACCTCCAATGGAGCGACATATGGTAGAGTTTTGCAAATTAATCGGCCAGTCCCACGCCCCACACCGGAGACATGTGGTTGCACGGTTTTGGCATAGCCCATTATAGGCATGGCATTGGTCGCTCAAAGACCGGTCCTCAAATGACTAGGCGACTTCCACAAACCCTGGGGCATCGATCTATCATAACGACACGATCCGTGCATAAACTTGCACCAACCAAGCCAACCAATTAGCCCAGTCTAAATCCATTTCCTTTTCTTTGCTTCCTAGCAATACTTTCATACCTCCATGACAACCCAATGTCATGGTTAAAACATTAAGAAAGCAGTTGGTCATGTTGGTAAAGATTTCCCCAAATCAATACTTTTGGTCTAAGCAAGACTAAGCATAGGTTTTCAAATGATCTTGGCTCACACTCTGCATGTACCAAGTTTGACCTAGAGGTGACAACTGTTAGGTCCAAAACCAACGTTGGCCATACCAAGGAGATCGGCATAACTATGAATTTAAAACAGTATTGAAATAACTTGGTAGAAATAGGCATGCAATAGACATTAAAAGCAGAACATAAATAATTTGAATTATTGGGTGCAATATGATCAAAAGTGTAACTTGCCTCTTGCTTGATAGCTTAAGATTCTAATTTCTCACGACTCTGGCGCCGGAAGCGTCAAGATCTACGGCAAGGAACATATTCGACCAAGCTCCAAATAAAGAACCAACAAAGACGCAAGCAAAGAATCATAAGAACTCGGAGGAACCTCAAAATTCAATTAACAGAGGAGGTCTAAATTTCAGATTAGGGTCTTAGGGAGTAGGTCTAAGCTTACGGAGGAGGGTGGTCTTTGGCAAAAGACCCTAAAGGAGTGATCACGGCAATGAAATAGAGAGGCCCGAGGATTAATTTCTGCGCAAGGTCCAGAGAGGAGGTCCTCATCGAGGGCCATAGGAATCGAAGGTGTCCACGAGGAGGTCTGTGAAGGACACGACCACTCGATCTTGATGGTGAACACAGAGTGGAAGCAGATTACAAAGGAACTTACCAGGACAAGAGGTAATGGGCGGAAGGGAAGGTTGTGAGAGCCAAGTCTTCCTGGGCTGACCACCGGACTGAAAGCCGGGATGGTGAATGTGAAAAGGGTAAAATGGTAGAGCTCCCTGGACTAATTATAGGCAAAAAGGGGTGAAGAAAACTAGACACATACGTGCTAGGGATAAGTATAAAAATGAGTCAAAAGTGGGTGAATGTCAGGGCAGGTGTCACCACCACCCTAGGTAAAAGGTACGAGGAAGGACAACTTAGGTTGCTATGGGAAGGAACAAAGAAAAATGTCAGAGTACCACTACGTGACCACATTCAAAGTAGACACCACGTATACAATTGCATTTAATGTGACAAGATATGCATTAAATGCCCAAAATACTAACGTGGCGGAGGAAATGAGAATGACCAAGGCTGGCGAGTGGGGCGATCAACCTAGAAACAATCGGGTCAAAATAGGGAGGTCTTGCCTGCAGAGGAGGTCTAAGAAACTAAGAGGTCTTGATATACACAAAGGAGGTCCGAACATGGGGAGGTCCAAATACACATGGAGGAGGTCCACGTGGCTGAGGTTCGGACAACCAGGACTTCATCAAAGGAGTCCCGCGACTCAAGGAGGTCTGAAGTTGAGGAGGTCGAGACATGCGGAGGAGGTGCGGACATGGGAGGTCTGACGGTCGGGATCAACAACAGGAGGTCTGACGGTGAGGATCTCTTCAAGAGAGGTCTGGCGAGGAGGTCCTGAGCCAGGTTTAAGAGGCCTCGGAGAGGTCTTGGACAGGAGGTCCAAGAACTACCAAGAGGTCCCGTGGTTGAAATTAATAACACGTTGAGGTGCAGGCGGTTGGATCTCCAAAGGAGGTCCAATAGCCAAGGTCAACAAGGAAGGGGAGGTCCCAGAGAGAAATAATGCACGGGAGGTGCAGGGCCTTTGGATTCAAAGTGAGAAGAGGTCCAAACCGTTGGATTCAACCAAAAGGAGAAGGTCCGAACGGTGGGGTTCCAAGAACGAGGATTCCACGGAGGAGATCCACAAAAGGTGGTCCAACAGAGTTCATGAGTCAAGGCAACTCAAAGGAGGCTCCAACCTCTAGGGTGAGATCAAAAGCGTGGCGGTTAGAATGAACCCTAAAGAGTTCCTTCGGCCAAGAAGAAATGTCTAGGGGTTGAATGAAAAGTGGTGCAGCATAGAAAGGTGCCGAGCAATAAGAAGTTTAGACTTAAGAGAAGTGCGAGCAGAAAAAGAGGTCGATCCAAAGAGATTCAAACCAACAAAGAGATTCAAAGTAATCAAACTTAAAGGGAAAGGTCTGAGCGAATGGGAGAGGGTCCTAAAGAATGGTATTACTGTGAATTGGGGTGGTAATACGGATTGCACTAGAAGGACCTTTCCAAAGAGAAGGCTACAAGGATCGAGGCAAAAAGGAGTCCAAGTGATCACCAAGAGATTCACAAGAGCATAGAAGGAACTCAAGTGGTTATAAAAGGGAGACCTAGACCCTGAAGAGGTCTAAGTCAGAGAAGGAGATCTAGACCAGGGAAGGTCCAGCACTTAGGAGATCTAGACCTAAAGAGGTCAGGATCCTTGGATGATGATCACGAGAGGTCTGAGCAGTTCGAGCCTCCACATGGGAGGTCCGACGGCTCGAGGGAAATCGAAGGGGTCCCATTGAGCACAAAGGTGGTTCAATCGAATGCAAAGAAGATCCAATTGGCCATGTAGGTTCAAGTGAATTACCGGCATTCCAAAGAGCAAAAGGGAGACTCAAGCAAAAGATGTGAGGGAGAGGCGGCTAGATCGAGAAACAAGGAGGTCTGGCACAAGAATATGCCCAACCGAAGATTGTGGTCTAGGATCAGAAGAGATCCAGACAACAACAAAGGTCAAACAAGAGGGACGGTCTGGACATATAAAAATGTCCAAATAGACTGAAGGAAAAGAAATCCTATCAAGAAAAGGAAAATAACTCCAGAGAGCTAGAGCTACATCAAAAGAACCAAACTTTGATTTAGTTGAAGTTTAGCTTAGTCATTTTAAACATCCCAAATTCTGAAATTCTCAAGTTAAGCTTTGAATTATCATCAAAATCAAATGGTTCTTTTTATTTTGAAAATTTTTCAAAAAGGCTCTAAAAATCAGGGTGTTACAACCATGGACAAAGGCTCTGAGAATGTCTAACATTTGAGCAAAACAGGGGCGAACTACGACACCTCGAACCTTTGTTGACAACTGTGCAAATAATGACAAATGTGAGCTATATAAAATGAATACCATTAGAGATTGTTCATACCATGGACAAAGGCTCTGAGAATGTCTAACATTTGAGCAAAAAAGGGGCGAGCTGCGACACCTCGAACCTTTGCTGACAACTATGGAAATAATGATAAATGTGACAAAACAATAAAAGGCAATCGTGAAGACACCCAACCCAGAGATTTGTAAAGAAAGTGTTGCTCCTTAGTAATTAGAAACAATTGTGAAGACATCCAACCCAGACATCTGTAAAGAAAGCGTTGCTCCTTAGTAATTAGAAACAATAGTGAAAGTTAGCATCGCCAGCTAAGTGAATTCTTTTATCTAAAAATGCATTTTCTTTTATGGCGACCGATATTGGACCCAGCATAATATTTTTTTCTGTCAACATGTTAGGCAAAGCAAATGAGAAAAAAGAGAAGAAACAAAATTCTTGAGAAGGAAAGGGACACGGCTTCATAGTTCATACAAATTATTACTACACTTTGATTGCTTAACATGTCTACCATTAAAATCCCATTACTTCACTGCAAAATAGATGCCCATTACTTCACTACAAAATAGATGTCAATATGAGCCAATAACATGAAAAGCAACTCGTTTCTGTTAAAGGAAAAATCGTGTTCTAACTGAAGATACCGATAACTTCACTGCAAAATAGATGTCAATATGAACCAATAACATGAAAAGCAACTCGTTTCTGGTAAGTAAAAAATCATGTTCTAATTAAAGAAACCGATAGCCATCCTGATTAATATAACTTGGTAGGAAAAATAGAACATTGACTTCTTAAAAAAAGAACAAATAGACCGAAAACAAATAATGTTCTAATCATTGACCGTAGACTTCGAAGGCAAGGATGATGGCGCAGGTGGCGCGGCGAAGGTTGGTGACGTTGGCCTCAATGCCGCCGATGTGGACGACCTCGACAGCGGTCGTCGGGTTGTCGCGGGCGCGACCGAAGGAGAGGAAGCGGTCGCGGGGCGGCAGGGGGGGAGGGCGGGTGGGCGCCGCTAGGAAGATGAACGGGGATGGGGCAAGGATGGCGGCAGTGACATCGGCCAGGTGAGTTAGAGGAGGAGGGAGGAAGAGTGCAAAGAGAGGGGAGACGAAGAGCAGCGGCGGCGAAGATGGCCAGGCGAAGGAGAAGGGGAGGGAAGGAGGAAGGGGGCAGCGCGAGCGAGGGGGATGAGGCGACGGCGGGGGCGGGGGCGTCACCGGGAGGGAGGGAGAGATCCAGAAGAACCGAGAAGAAAAGGCAAGGACGGTAGTGGCGACACCAGCCACGTGAGTTAGAGGGAGAGGGAGTTGCGGGGGCCAACGCACACCATATCAAACGGCCAACGCGGCAATGGCGTGACAATCGACGGCGGGCTCTCGCCTGCAGACCTGCAGACGAACACAAGTGCTGCGAGCACGATCGAACAGCGTTGTTTTCTGCCCGGCGTGGGCGCTTCGGCGGCGTGAATTCCACCAGCTTAAATAGAATAGATTCCTTGGATGCTCACACGAGTACAGGACTTAGATCTCATGTATAGTAAGCAGTAGTGCTAGCAACAAGAGTAAATGGTTTCTGAATAGATGGTATAGCACCTCGCATCGTTCTCTCGTGTCGCTCCCACAGGCTACCCAAGAGACGACCCGCCCAGCTCTAGCAGCCACCCACCACCCACTCCCCGCTGGCTGCCGCCGAGGCTCCGATCCCAGCGGTGTCCCCCCTCCCCTCTTGTCGGCCCTATCCTCGAGAGAAGTGCGCGTCGAGGCGGCCGACCGGTGCACAGGGGAACATCGCGGTTGTCCCCATGGTCCGCGGACCCCCCAACCTCCGGTGGAGCCCTTTCACAGTTTGCTCTAGATCTAGATCTTCACCACGCCGCCGAAGCTCCCCGCTTTGCTCGCCTGGTGCACATCAGATGCAAGGGCGCAAGACTCCCACGAGCATGGAGCCCACATCAGCCTCCCCTTGCCACCACCGGTGTTGTGCCTGTGGGAGGCGCCCCCGCCGAGGGAGCCTTTGTGGGGCGCTGTGGAGCTGTCGGGCAGACGGTCTAGAGCGATCGGGTGGATCTGCATCGGGGAGGTCACCATTGTTGTCGACAGCAGCCGTCGCTGGGAGTCACCATGACCGGTGAACACGCCAAGCTGGCGACGTTGTGCACAAGGGGCTCCCCGCTTGCTCACCGGTCGACTGCCTCACCCGCGGGCTAGGCGCCACCGCCGCCGAGGGAGTCTTGCCGGGCGTGGAGTTGCCGGTCAGCCTCCCCTTGCCGCCGTCGTTGTTGCGTCTTTGGGAGGCGCCCCCGCCGAGGGAGCCTCGCGGGGTGCCTTGGAGTCGCCGGGCAGTCTGGAGCGCATCGGGAGGTTCCGCTCTAGGGAGGTCGCCAACGCCGAGGAGGTCGTCATCGTCGTCGACAACAGCTACCGCCGGGAGCCACCACGACCGACGAACACGTCAAGCCAGCGACGCCGTGCACAAGGGGTATGGCTCAAGTTCTACCACGGCTGTGCCAGATGCATCTAGCAGCCACCAAGCGTGTCATCGACGTCGAGACCAACAAGTCGTAGCAGTCCGCCATAACAGAGAGCCCTCCTCACCCTCAGACCTAGAGCCTCCGTCTTCCCTCCCCGGCCCTCGTTGCTATACGAGCCGCTGGTTTCCAAGTGCTGGTGTGGCTACAGAGAGGAACCAATTCAGTTGCTTATCGAGGGCGCTCCAAATGTAGACCGGTGACTTGAGGAGCAGCAGGTTGCCCGGTGGAAGAGGCCCGAGAGTCGGGCTCTTGCCGTTGAAGTGTCGTCAGGAGACGCAAGAGGCGTAAGACGACCGTCCCGAAGGCCCCGTTTGTCGCAGCTAGTGCAGGACACCATGAACGAGCCGGTGGGAGGAGGTGACGAGGACTCAAAGTTGGCAAGTGTTCTGTTTCTGTCGTCCTCCGTCATCGCCAAGGGGAAGAGCCACTTTCTCACCCAATTCATTTGAAGCACCTTGTCGGTTACCCTGTCAGCGTGTGGATTCTCCTTGCCCCTGCTTCTATTTTTCTCTCTTAAGTTTGTGCATTGGTGATCCTCTACACTGCCCCGTTTAGCAAGTTTCGGAGTTTCCGTGTGTTGGGCGGGTAGGTTCCCCCTTCCCTTAGCCATGATGTGTTAGGTGTAAGACAGAGTAGTCGGAGTTGTGACGTTTGCTAGTTGGTTTGTTACCTCCGGTGTTGTTGTTTAGTGTGCTGCGAGGTTCGTCTGCGGTTTCTCTTCCGTTTGGGGTATTCCCTGTCAATGAACCATCGTATTCCTTTCTATTTTGTTTTCTTCTGCTTTATCAATATAAAGAGCAGCTCTCGTACTCTTCAATTCAATTAAAAAAGACAAGACTAGATGGTTTGTTTCTTCTTTATCAATAAATATACTGGATCAGAGAAGAAAAGGGCAATGCTAGCTAATAAATAGGGTACTATGCTGTTACTATCATGAATTGCATTGCAAGTGTCCGTATAGCAGATGAGCAAACTACCCGTATATACGTGCAATTATGAACAAAGTGGGAGTACGCTGTATTATTTCGAATTATTGTAGCGTCGTACTACTAGCATTCTTTAAAGAAGTAATACTACCAAAAGTACGTACCTCGGTACCTACCCTCAAGCGTCAACAACTTCTGGTATAGCCGTGCATACAGGTGATCGATCTTAATATTGAAAATAATCTCTCAGCTGTTAATCGGAGGAATTATAGGGTGGATACGACCTGATAAGTGATGGCTCTGCATAATGAATCGGAGGATCAGAGCTGTCAGTTGTCTAATGAAGATAGGTGAAGGACTGAAGCAGTAGCGGGGATAGGATTTTCACGACGAGTGTGCGAACTTAAGTAACACATAGTCTTACTTATTGTAAAATAGATATTCAGAAATAATTCTAACAGCAATTATGGACATAAAAGCGTATTTTCAGTAACATTTAAATGACAGAAACAACGTACAAACAATGAGTTTAGCATGTAAACTTCTCATGCCAATTAAACAGGATACTATGCTTAAAAGATAGAACATGTAGACAATTAAAATCAACATTATGGTCAGATTTAATAGTTATTTATTGCTTTCAGGTGTCCGGCTGCACCAGAATTAATTCTTGGCCTCCTCACCACTTAGGTCTAAATTCAATCACAAATTAAATATGACAATATCTTTTAAATAAATTAGACATTAAGCTCAAATAAAATCTTGCTTAACTAACCAGTCATATAAAGCATTTGACAGTTCAAGGTTCACAGGACAACAAGTGAGTGAGTCACCAGGACAAACTTCCAAGATAGCAATTAATAGAAATATACAACAGGCTATAAAACTAATAGCTCACAATGAACAAAACAAACAAGGATATATGACAAAGTAGTAAACAGCAAGTAATTTACAAGCTCAAGACCAAGTTTATATCCAATTGTCATATTTAATCTCACAATGACCTCAAATCCTCATGAGCAATTCACAAGCCCGCAAAGTTATCATGCAAAGTCACCATGTGCTAGAGATAAATCATATACTAGATAGTCTGGAATACCAGCACGGCACACTTGTACACAATAACCGATATGAAAAACGAAATGCAAACTCACAGTATGGATGGCACTCAAAGTCACCGAGTCGGTCGGCAAGGCACGCCGAGGTGCTGTCTCAGAAAACCAATCGCCCCACTGAGCCGCGGTGAAAGGACATGGTCGTCAGAGATACAACGCCGCTCTTCACAATTCAGGACACACCAAACGTGAAGTCGAGGTACCAGGAATAATGTCGCGCAAGAATCAACAACGAGATGCACCGGTCGAATGCACCAAGGAGCAGATCCACCACACCAAAGCCTTTCTTCTCACCCAAATCAAGAACAAAGCCGGCCGGAACCAACCACAGCGGCGCACCGCCCCGACTTCCTCGGTGACCTCAACAAAGAGGCGGCGCAAGAAGGCAGGGAGGAAGAACCTCACTACCGGCGGCACAACACACGCACGACCCAGGATCGAGATCAAATCGGGAGAGGGGAGAGGAAGAATCAAAAAAGGGGAAACCGAAGTACCGCATGAGAGCAAGAAGGAGGAGGAGCAACTCCTTAAGAAGAGGAGGAGGAAAACCATGGCGCCGCCAACTGCCTGCAGAAATTTCGTCCGAGCTGCCCAAGAAGCGCCTGCGCCACCGCTAGCGATGGGAAAACACATCCCGAGCGCTGCTCGGTTTTGAGACCAGGTCTCAAAACCTTATCTCCCCTTTTCCCCAAAATGACAGGTGGCCCCACCATTTTCTTTTATTTTTTTCATTTATTCTTTTCTCTAATTGAGAAATTACCAAATGACCCTATCATACAACAGTTTTACTGACTCGTGACTAATTGACTAATTCAGTACTAACTATTCTACTTCTAAATAATATATAATCTATACTATTCTACACACTAACATACAATCTAACACTTACACATAATCACAAATGTCATTGACTGTACTAAAATTTATTACATGTACACACACACATATACACACACACATAACATGTATTTTTTCCAAAAAAATTTTGGGGTACAGATGTACCCCCATGCTCCTATACTAGCTCCGCCACTGGACTGAAGGTGAGGCTGATCTCTCAAAATTGTCTTGAAAAACTCGCAAACTATATTTTTGGCTCAGTTTGAAATGTGATATGCATACCACTGTATATAGCTGATCACGATCCACTTTACAAATACTTAATCAGTACTATTTTTGTTTATTCTCCAAAGTCCTACATAATATCAATTATAAGATACTCCAATGCGATTTGATTGAAAAATTTTCATTGGAGCCTTTTGTTTTTTGCTATATATCCTTTTTCATATATAAAAGAGGTATATACACAAATTTTGCTATAAAAAGTGGACTTTAATAAAAAAAAAATCACGAAACTCACTTTGGGGGTATCTTATAATCATTATTGGAGTATGCTCAAATAGATAAAGAGGTATCATCATATGGTTTAAGTGGTATAAAACAAGTGGGAGTACGTACTCCCAGGAGTATCATACCATTTTCCTACACACACACACACACACACACACACACACACACACACACACACACACACACACACTCTCTGGCCAAGCGTAGAATAACTATTCTACGCTCAGCCAGCCCATCGCGCTGATCATCTGCAGGTGGAACGCGCGCGCTCAATCCTCCCTCAGGGCGGCCCAATAAGAACAGTTTTGGGTTAAGAGCCTCGTGCACCACACGTCACACATATCATAAGTAAATGCAACGTGTGTAACAGTAAATATAACACCATTTTTACTATCAGATTACAACGTAGGAGTTCTGTTCATATCGACATTAATAGATAGTGTATGTGACAGTAATTCTGATACCATTTTTTATTGCTGGACTATCTTATAGCGTACTGCTTTTTTTTCGAGACAGGGTCACACGAACCGCACACGCACGACAGTAAGTTCCAACGATGAGAAAAATAATTGTGATATCCTTTTTGCTGCCTCATCACACCTAAGCGAACGCTTTTTTCCTCGGGGTCACGATCCCACACCCTCTATTCTTACATGACAATAAATCTTTTGTAGTGCTGCAGCAAAAGGCACAATGAGATCACAGTAAAATCTCTTGTAGGGGTCACATTAAATCATTTTGTAGTGTTGCAATAAAAACATAAGGATGTTGCAGTAAATCTCTTATAGTGTTGTAGTAAAGCACAAGGATATTGAAAGTGAAATGCATAATAAGGTTGCATTAAATCTTTTTAGTGCTGCAATAAGGGGGGGGGGCATCGGAATAGGTGGTGGGGTGGTGGATTGAGGGGCACGCGCGTGGTTTTACTGTCGGTCGCGCCGCGCTCATACGATGTGGTAATTGATTGTCTTAGGTACAGTAAATTCGAATTTTCGGCGCAGTCAATTTTTTTACAACATTAAAACATACTCATCATGAATCTCTTCTTGTTAAACACATTTGTGTTCCAGCAAAACACTTCAAACGGATTGTATATAAGATAAATGGTTTAGGAGATATTTATTTTAAAGTTTGCAATTAACTCACACTTCTCTCTCTACTCGCGCCCTCTGAACTCAGCATGGTAGTAAATATCTTATAGCGACGCAGTAAACGACACGTGCAGTGCGCGGGTTTTACTGTCGGTTCCGAGGGAGGGGGGGTTGTGGGCTTTAGCGTGATAGTAAATCTCGTATAGTGATGCAATAAAAGACATGTGCAGCTTACAGGTTTTATTGTCAGTTCCGAGGGGACACGGGGGATCGTGGGCTGGCACATCGTGTGGCCCATGCTGTGGCCTATGCGCAGAATAAGTTATTCAACCTGAATAGCGCTATCGTGTGTGTATATATCCCGTCATCAAAGTTTCAATACCCATTTACAATAATATATATTGATTGCTATCTAGCAAACACCGGCAGTGTGAAAAATAGCAAATTAAGAAGCAGCAGCTCTTGATGTACCGAGGTCAGCTTGACTAGAGCTGAAATATTTGACTTTATAGTTTAATTTTTTTCAGCCATCCGTGTCAATTTGCAATTCTGCGCTATTTATATCGAGTTTTAATTTGGCCGTCTACTACACGTACAGAAGCATCATATCTTAAAAAAAAGTTGTTTTTATTTCATGTGCCATACGTTGAAACATCCTAATTTCTGCTTGTAGCTATAGGCTTACATAAGTCAAAATTTCTTGTAGGGGTCGCAGTAAATCATTTTGTAGTATTGCAGTAAAAACACAAGGATGTTGCAAAAGACACAATAAAATCGCAGTAAATCTCTTATAGTGTTGTAGTAAAACACAAGGATATTGGAAGTGAAATGCACAATAAGGTCACATTAAAGCTTTTTAGTGCTGCAATAGAGGGGGAAGGGGGGGGGGGACATCGGAATAGGTGGTGGGGTGGTGGATTGAGGGGCACACGTGTGGTTTTACTGTCGGTCGCGTCGCGCTCATACGATGTGGTAATTGATTAGCTTAGGTACAGTAAATTCGAATTTTCGACGCCGTCAATTTTTTTACAACATTAAAACATACTCATCATGAATCTCTTCTTGTTAAGCACATTTTTTTCCAGCAAAACGCTTCAAACGGATTGTATATAAGATAAATGGTTTAGGAGATATTTATTTTAAAGTTTGTAATTAACTCACGCTTCTCTCTCTACCTGCGCCCTTTGGACTCAGCGTGGTAGTAAATATCTTATAGCGACGCGATGGCGTCACGTGTAGTGGCGGGTTTCTTGTCGATTAGAGGGTCGTGGGCTTGGCGTGACGATAAATCTCGTATAGTGATGCAATAAAAGACATGTACAGTGTACAGATTTTACTGTCAGTTTCGAGAGGACACGGAGGATTGTGGGCTGGCACGTCGCGTGGCCCATGCTGCGGCCTATGCGCAGAATAAGCTATTCAGCCTGAATAGCGCTACCGTGTGTATATATCCCGTCATCAAAGTTTCAATACCCATTTACAATAATATATATTGATTGCTATCTAGCAAACACCGGCAGGGTGAAAAATAGCAAATTAAGAAGAAGAAGCTCTTCATGTACCAAGTTCAGCTTGACTAGAGCTGAAATATTTGTCTTTATAGTTTAATTTTTTTTTCAGCCATCCGTGTCAATTTGCAATTCCGCGCTATTTATATCGAGTTTTAATTTGGCCGTCTACTACACGTACAGAAGCATCATATCTAAAAAAAGTCGTTTTTATTTCACGTGCCATACATTGAAACATCCTAATTTCTGCTTGTAGCTATAGGCTTACATAAGTTAAAATTGGGGCACATGCATATATGCAGTTCGTTTTTTACCTTTATATATCATCACCAGAGTATGCAATCCTAGCAGGTCCCCATGGCAAAAAATAATTTTTGCTACAAATCTACATTTCCTTTCTTTTTGCGATGATATTTCCTTTTTAACTTGACAATAGTTTTCAGCATACATAAGGTGTCATTGGCCCTCTTTATTTATGCTTTTTGTCTGACTTAAAAGTAAAAAAATTCAAACCTAAATAAAGGGGTGCCTTTTTTTTTGTCCGGCTTATAAAAATCTTAAGCTAATTTAAGCCTAAAAACCATAAGCCATGAGATATGTGCTTTTTTTGGCTTTTGCGGGACAGAATAACCATTTACCACTAAACTTCGCTAAAATTACCCACCAAATGCCATCATATATAGGTTAAAATCCATTCATTTTTTCTTCTCGTTCCTCCCTATCCGGAATTTTCTCCCAGTCGACTAGGTCTCGGCTCCCCAGCCAGACGATGCCACCTTGTCCCTTGCACTTGGCTTGCCTCCCACGCCCGCGTCGCCTCCTCCCTAGCTCATGGCCGTGTCCTCCCAGTGGCCGCCTCCTCCTCCCAGTGGCCGCCTCCTCCTCCTCCCAGACAGACGCCTCCTCCTCCCTCGCTCGGCCTCCTCCTCCCTCGCCTGCTTAGTCTCCTCCTCTCACTTGCCCCATGCCGCCGCCTCACCTCGCTCGACACCACCACCTCCTCCCCTCGCCTGACGTCACCTCCCCTCCCCTCTCCCAACATTCTAGTAAGAGCTATTTGGGTGGATTTGAATACTGGATTTTCCTCTCCAGTTTTAAGTGTTGATTTCTATGAAGTGTTGTATAGTCAAGTCAAAGTCAAATGGTTTTGCTGTTGAATTTTGTGCAGTGATGTACAAAGTCTATGTATGTTGTTTTGTCTGTGCAAGACCATTTCAAACTAAGACTGATCCACTATCTTTTGTGTAAATTCTTGTGGAACATCTGACTTTGTTTATCAATCTATCCAACATGCGAATGTGGTAAACAATCCGTACACACCATGGGTCTTAACCTGTGAATTCTTAACACAATTATTGGATATTCAACTTTGTGAGTGCACTTACAATGGACTAATGTTCTGTTGCTAAAAATTGCGAAGATGAAGACACTAAGGCGGAGAGAGCAAAGGACGAGAAGCTTGGGAGCATTGCGGATGAAGCTAAACCATGAAAAACTTAGTCTTTGAACGCCATCCATGACTTCTTTGTCTTGAGCACCGTGTCTTTAGCTAGATATGCCCTTTAGATGGTGCAAACTCGGAGAATGGATCACTTGCCCTCAAGTAAAGGAATAGTTGTGGTGTTGTAGTTTTTGGTGAAACTCTGCGGACTATGAATATTTGACGGTACTAGCGCTAAACTGAACCATCTGTATTTGCATTTGCTACGCTATTGTGGTCAGCATATCCGCATCCAGCATAGAAAATATTATGTTGTTTAGTGGTTGTTTGGATCTCAGGAATAAGAAATGGGCTTTAAGAAAACTAGTTTTAGGAGCATTTTTAGCAAATCTGGTTTTAAGTTGTTATTCTGTTAGGATGAATTTAAGGATTACTTTGTTTGGATCAGGAAAATTAAAACAAGCTTTCACTAATTTCGTGTTTGGCTAAAGATATACTTCAAAATGCATTTTACTATAGATTAACCCATAGGATGGATTTTTACCTATCACGTCGACTCATCTGTACGCTCTACTGCTACAAACTCACCTCTCTCTTACTTTCCCCTTCTGAGTACCTCACCCCCTCACGGAACTCGCCTCACAGAACTCGCCCCCTCCAATTCGTCGCCGCTGGCGATGGATTTCGTCGTCCGCCCGCTCGCCCTTCATCAGTGGCAACAAATCTCATCGTCGAGCTCCCGCGTGGACATGGGCTGAGCTCCACAGGATCTTGCGCCCATGGATTTCGTCATCAGCCAGCTCACCCGCCGTCCGGCCATGGCTGAGCTAGATGAGCTCCACACCTCCATTTTATCGTGTGCATGATGCATCTTTGTGAAATTTTGGCACGCGAGCAGCACGCAAAAGCAATGTATTTGGGCGATCAAGCAGCGAAATAGCGATACGTTGGGAGGGGATACCACAAACTCGTTTTTCACAAAACGTTAAATTCTAGGTTTTCTTAAAAACGAATTTTCCTTATCCGCAAGTTAGTTAGATTAGCCAAACAATGTTTTCCTAAAAACAAGCTAAAACCGTTTTTAGTAAATCTGGTTTTCACAATACGCTAGAACCAAACAACCCCTTAACGTGGTGCCGTGCCGTGTACTTTATCCCTTTGTATTATGTTTTTTTTTTGTTGTGTGTTATGCGGTGTACGAGAATTCGAAGTTTTCCTAAACATGCTTAAAAAGGTTCTTTAAATCTTAAAAGGCATTTCAGACCTTTCATCATTCATACATAACTCAATAAGTCAATATTCTACAAAAAATATGACTACCAAATAACAAAGTTTGGCTTAAAAGTTTAGAGACTTATAAGCTGATTAAGCTAAAAAAACTGACTTTAAGCTATAAACAAAAAAAATCTAAACCTAAACAATGAGGGCCAATAGCATGCAAGTTAAAGGCCAAAGCAATTGTTTGCATCGTTACGTATCAATTAGTACATACTCTCTAGTAAAAAAAACTAAGTGGCACATTAGAATATCTTTACGAATATTTAGATCCGTCTCAAATGGAAACCATGTGTGAGTAGATTAGTCTCAAAATAATGTTTTCATAATATTATAATCTTATTAGTTTTTATCAAGAAGCGTAGGCTCTAATTAATTGCGCCTTAATTAGCGGTTGACTAATCGGGAAACCTCCTCTCAAATCAAACAGGACTACTATATCTACCGATCGATGATGCATGTTAGGAGAGGCGATGCTGGAAACTTTTTTTTTTTTTGCTGGTGGTTTGGCCGAAATTTTCAAATAAAAAAAATTGCTTTTTTCTGGTTTTAAATAAAAATCAACTTTGATCAACTTTCAAACAAATTCGTTTTTTTGATAAAATTCATCCAAACTGTTTTTTTACCGGTTTGTATTCTTACCGGGGCCACGGTAAAACCAAAATTTTGGATTTTTGGCCGAAATTCCGAACACTTTGTCTAGTGTTTCATGCTTGTAACAACCTACAGTTGAAGCCCGTTACCAGAAACCGAGTGTTGTCTAGTCTAACGTGACTTGTGATAGCGAACTATGGATCTTGGGTAGAAAATATGGGAGTGTTTGGGTTGGACATAGTGCTTAGGTTGGTTCGCCAGTAGTAGGGGAAAAAATATTGAAGGGCGGTGATGGAGCGGAAACAAATTCTTTGATATTACGCAACAATGATGTGGTGTTATTATCATCGTAGACAGTTGGATCAGAAAAGAACATGTGAGATCCATCCTGCACCATAGCAGACACTATAGGCAGTACTGTAGCTAAACACTGTAGTGGTTGATACAGACCATTCTTCCCTAATCGGATGACTCAGTTCATGGGAATGTCACGGTACTGTGCTCCTCTGTCATTGCCAATTAGGGGTGGATAACGAGCCGGCTCGGCTCGTTAAGCTAACGAGCAGAATACTAGGCTCGGCTCGGCTCGTTAAAAAACTCGAGCTCGGTTTGTTAGGCTCGTTAAGAAAGTTAAGAGATCACAGCTTGAAGCTCGTTAGGCTCGCTAAAAAGGAAAATCAGTCTAATAAAATTTTTAGAAAGTCAAAAGATCACAGCTTAGGACTTAGATCTCCCTGGACCGCCTAAGGGTTGCTGGGTTGGGCTGGCTTGGTACTACTGCTCTACTGTACTAGTTTTTTAAAGAGCCTAACGAGCAACTCGTGAGCCAACTCAAACTCGGCTCGTTAAGAAAACAAGCTAAATTACTGGCTCGACTCGTTAAGAGACCGAGTTCGAGCCGAATCGAGCCGAACCCTTAACGAGCCGAGATGACTCGCTAGTTTCGAGTTTTTCTTTTATCCTTATTGCCAATGCAATACTGAGGATGCGATTCCATGATGGAGACCAGGGATTTCAGGAATCCAAACAACCTGTGGTGTTGGACTTTACTACCAGCCCCGTTTCGAAGGTGGGGACGCAGCAGCAGCAGTTCTTTTTTAATACGGTTTAGCACACCAACTTACAAATCTTTTTTTGGGAGTTGAACGGTATTAGGACCAGTAACACTCGTCTTAGGTGGAGCCCAAATCTATTAAAAATGAGGCCCAACAAATATCTTGTCTACTAATGGAGCCAATTTAATTCGGCCCGGTCTAATAAAAGCCCATCACCCACCCAACTACGCTTGGGCCACCCGATGATCGGGGCGGGTCGGGTCGGGTCGGGTGATCTCTCTCCTCCTCCGCTCCCAATCCGAATCCCACCACACCAACGCAGAGAGGAGAAAAGGCTGGAGACGAAGCGGCTGCGGCGGCGAGGTCGATGGCGACGACGGCGGGGTACCTGCTGCGGCGGGCGGCGCAGAAGGAGCGGGTGCGGCTGCTCTACCGCCGCGCGCTCAAGGACACCCTCAACTGGGCCGTCCACCGACACCTCTTTTACCAGGACGTGAGCGCCCGTCTTCCCCCACCCGATCTCTCTCCTCCCTCGCGGATCTGACCTCGTGTTCTTCTCCCGTGCAGGCGTCGGATCTCAGGGACAGGTTCGAGGCCAATAGACACGTGGTAACGCCTCCATTTCGCTGATGCATCTCTATCTCTATCTCCGTCTATTGCGGTGACGAGTGGAATCACGAGTGGCATCTGATGATGATTTCTGTGTGTTGTTCCAATGCTGGATTTCTTGTGTGGGGTGGTGCAGGAGGACCTGGACGTCATCGATAGGCTTATCGACGACGCGGAGGGCCAGTACAGGAATTTCCAGCACCCCGATCCCTACATTGGTAAGCTTTGAAATGATTCTGCCTTCTGTTCCTGCTCATGCTGGTATGCTGCCTCAGTTTGTTGATGAGTATTGCGCAGTAAATCATCTAGGATGATATCATTTCTGTTTGGGTACGCAATTGAACATTGAGTAACTGACCGTTTAGTGGATAGCTTCAGAACTCGTGCAACGAACTACTGTGATCAGCTGATGAGATAATCTTCACATTGACTGAGTGTTCACCTTTACTGGAAACATTAGAGGATAGCTCAAACCAGAAATATTCAAACTATGTACATATTCATCTTACATTTCTTAGCGTTACCTGACCATCTTATTTTGGTTCAGGTCAATTTCTATTTACCATCAGTTAATTACTGGAAAAAAGGGCTCCTTCAGCAATATAGCATGCATCCTGATATGCAAAATGACATTTTCTAATTTGTTTTATAGACATTTTCACTTAATTATCTATAAAGCAATTTGCTTAGAGTAAAGTGAAACCATAGCGCTTTCATAAATTTATTGTCAATACTATATCATCTCTAAAGATCATACAATGCTACAGCCTATAACAAACTACTGTGCATCATAGCTCTACTTTCCTTCGATGTGATGTGATCACTCTTTACCGTATGATACTGGTTGGACAAGTGTGATTTGTGTTTTGGGAAACTGTGATTCTTTTGAGCAATGAGGTTTTGTACATGGAATGCTAAAGGCTGAAGCAATGTATCTTATATGCCTTCTCGAATCTGTGCAGTTCCATGGGCTCCTGGTGGCACTAAATTCACAAGGAACCCTCCTCCACCTGAAGGGGTAAGAACATATAGTCAATCTATTTAACATATCAAACCTGTCTTTAACCTGTGCTCTGTCAAATGTATTTGTCTTGTCTTAGTGGAAATTGTTGCAATGCTCGCCGCTCATACTTTATAATGTTGTCCTTGGAGTTTTGTACTGTAACTGTTTAACAAATTTACACTATGCAGATTTTAGTTCTACTTGAATTTAAAAAAAGTTTACTTTGGAGTGTCTGTCGGTAAAAATGTACAATATCTTTGCACTACACCTTCCTGTGTGCTATTGCCTATTAGAGATGTGATCTTTAAGCTTATCAATGAATGGATCTGCAACCTTGTTTAAGATATGTGATTTATTGCTTATCAATGAATTAATTAGTTGAAATGTTTAGACCAACTCTTATACTTCTTTTTGCGCAATCATGTGAAGCACTGATAAATTTTGATGTTGGAAGATATTCAGTTTATTCATAGCAACATAGCAAAGTCCCATGCATGCTGCTCCGGAAGAGGCAAATTTTGTGATGTTTGCTATGTATTGTAGGAGTAAGGGTTAGGCTAGCTGCCAGCCTGCCACTGTCACAAACTGCATTTTCTGTGATGAAGTTACTTGTTCTGGCTTTAGTGCTGCTACATTGTCTTCCCTTTGATTGTGTATCAAATTGTTGCACTAATGTTAAATCGATAATACGCCTCTTGCAGATTGAGATCATCTACAACTATGGCAAAGAAGACTCATAAACAAGCGTCCTGCGCGTGGGAGCAGAACTTGGCACCTCCAGAGTGTAAAGAGCTTACTTTCTCTTTTCCCTGATGATAACATGCAATCGAGCTGTTGTATGATTAATAAGAATGAAATTACTGGTCCTTGTCCGAGTGTTCCTTCTGTCATGGATACTTTGTATTAAGAGCTCTTCTGTGCTCGAGCTGGTGCATCGTTACAGTTGCACTATGCTTTCTTTGTCAAGCAGTTAAGCATAAACTGTTGAACTGCTGAAACGCATAAGTATTGATAAGCCCTGTATGTGTTGGTCTGGCTGGTAGTGTATTTGAAATTTGCTATTTTCTTTATCAACCCTGGGTATTGTTTGTTGGGTACAACTAACGTCCGAAAAAATAATTGAAATATTTATTTTCACACCAAAATGGATGAAACTATGATTATACAGTTTAGTAGGTAGTTTAAAACTAGTTCAGGAATCCCAAACAAATGAATTTACATTGTTACAATATTGCAACATTTGAAAACATAACAATATTGCAACATTTGAACAATTAGAGACATTGTTTGCAACAAATATAAAATATTACACAAGATTTCTATATACCTAAAGTTTCTCATCAAAATTCTTGTGCAACAAATCTGGAACCCAGCTGCAACAAAAAAATATGCGTAATAAATCCGCAACCCAACTGCAACAAAAATTCGGCCATGACAGTTCAAGTCCTAATAGAGGAAGATAATGCCAGAGGTGGGTGGCGAAGGCCGAGGTTGTCGGAGGAGGAGGCAGTTGGTCTGGCGCATCTCCCCTCACCCCCCACATCACCACCTCGCCACCAGCCTCTCTCTACCCCATCTCCTCTGGCCTTGTCTCCACCAAATTCGGTCGGTGAGTTCCAGCTATGGTGGTGACATATCCATCATACTTCGGCAGCTCCTTGGAATGAAAGACCTCCACACGAGCTCTGGTCGCTGCGGATGGCCTCCCTGAGCATGAGTGGTGGCGACATCAGACCGAGGGCCAACGACGGAGCTTCAGATGCTGAGGGTAAAAAGCATGAGTGGATCTCGCCATCCATGGAGGTGGCTCTGCTGGAGCTCGCAGTCACACACAGAGAGAGAGAGAGAGAGAGAGAGAGAGAGAGCAGGAGGAGGTAGGGGCGAGAGATTGGTTAGGTATACACACACTTTTATAATTACTTTAATTCCTAAAATAATAATCGATGCAACAACGGTATATATACTAGGCATATTTGGAATTATGACCAGTATCATGATCATCAATTCAAATATTTCTATATATATATATATATATATATATATATATATATATATATATATATATATATATATATATATATATATATATATATATATATATATAACAAGGCAAATCCTAGAATAAGAACACTACTAACAGAAATAAACATTAACATCATGATACGATTTATTTCTAGGAAGCAAGGCCTACATATCAAAAGATATCACCACGACTTACAGAGAATAGCTCCAGTGAAGGTTGCGGTAGAGTCTGATGCGAAGAAGACGACGCTAAGTGGATGACGGAGAAGGAAAAAGCCGTGAGCAGTCGCGCGAACGCTTCCCCAAAACTTGATTCGCCCCAACCCTTGCAAGATCACGAGGGACGATGGCTTCGGAGACATTGCTCTCCCCACATCGGTGCACGCCGAAGAAGGGATGGAGAAGCCGAGGTTGCGCAGCACAGAGGAACATAGCAATAGAATGAGACTGATTATGTCTCCGTTATGTTTTTGATAGGTTTCTCTCTGTTCTGACCTTCTGAGAGGAGATGTCTCTCCTTCATATAGAATCAGCCACAAGAAATGAATCGAAGCAATAATTTTGTATTAAACGCAGTTAAAGCGTGCCGTAAAAGCCCCATTGAAACAATGTATTCAGTTTCCAATTTGTATGTATGGTTTTGAGGTGCAAAAAGAAGCTACAGCTCCACAGCCAACCGGACATGAAATCGTCAAATTATTCACGCGCATGGACGAGGTGAGCGAGAGCGCGCGTTTTTCTTTTATTTGCTTCAACTAGGTAAGACCAACTTCACCTTATATATTGGTATATTCCCTCCTATACTAGCAATATGGTATTAAACTTACCACTTTTCACCATGCATGAGTATGTTTTTGTGATTTTTCTAAGATTTAATTAGAATATTGAATGTGCGTGTCTCTCGAATCATACGTTCGGCATAGAGCATTACCTTATTTGTTTCTTGCAAACCGTCCTCAGGCTTGCTATCATGTGAATTGAGCTGCTTTCGGTTTCGATAGGAGTACTAGCTAGTTGCTGTGCCGTATGCTCTTCAATCAGATTTAAGATTTGAATCGCTGCTTTTCCTAGTTTCATCAATTATAAAAGACGCCAAATACGACATTATGGAGAGCCGTTCCATGTCATCAAATCAACCGCCTGGATGAGGTTACGTGAGATTTCCAAGAGCGTCGATCCGTGTGCGTCGCTTTCCACGAGTCCATCCCAGCCGTTCAAACTCGCAGATCATATGGACCGTGTGCTTTGCTTTCTCTAACCCAAGTCGAGTTCAAATCGGGTGCACCACGCTAGTCCGGCCCGTACGAGCCATCCAGATTTCAAAAGCAACCCACCTGCGCAGCGAACAGCGGCCTCCTCCACTCCAGGAGAGCCACGTGTCACGCCGGGCACACGGCTGCACCTTGGTCTTGGTGGCGCGCGACGCTCCGCCTGCTCACGAAAGCCAAGCGACGCAACATCGCGGCGGCTAACCTCACCGACACGTGGGCCCCGCGTTGAAATCGCTCCCACCGACGAAGCGGGTCCCACATGTCACTCGGAGCCATTCGCCGCGTCAGTTCGTCGTTAAGCCAAACTACTCTAGTCGTCGGCGAGACGCGAGTCGAATCGGATCGAGCCCAACACGAGAGGAATAAACCACTCGACGAGGAGGAGGTGGGCCCCGCGATGCAGGCGCAAAGATCCCCGGCGATGGTGGGGGGCGGCGCGGCGGCCGTCGGGTCGCCGTCCCCGGCGAGGCGGCGCTGCGAGGGCACCGCCATGGGGGCCATCACCCTCGACCTCCGCCCCGGCCTCGGCGTCGGCCCCTTCACCCTCGGTGAGCCCCCCCAACCCTGACCACACACCGTCCCGATCCACTCCGGCTGGGATCGGAGGTCGTCGGTTGCTTGCTCGCTCTCGCTTCGCACGAGAGAAGAGAGAGAACTTGTGTTGTAACTTGTAAGCAACTGCTTACCTGAAAGTTTCAATCTAGGGGGGTTATTTCTGATGTTAGAGCTCGCAATTTGTGCAGGGATGCCGATTTCCGACGCGTTCGCGCAGATAGAGCACCAGCCCAACATCTACGATGTTGTCCACGTGAAGTACTTCGATGAGGTTTGTGATGAGCGGCTTTGTTTGATGCTACCAGAGCCACCGAAATAGGAATAATTGATTATTTGCCACTGCAAAAGAGTGAATTTTACGATTTACTACTGCATGTGAGTATGACATATGGGTCCTGAGACCACATGTTATACTTACATCAGTGGCAAATAATCAATTATGCATGTTTGGTAGTGGCAAATAATCTAATCTCCCACCAAAATAGGCTTAACCGATTGTTGCTGTTGGCTCTGTGGCTTCAGGAGCCTCTAAAGTTGGATTTTGTCATAAGCTTTCCGGACCACGGGTTTCACCTACGCTTCGATCCTTGGTCGCAGGTACGTTTGCATTGGTACAAGCATATGCTTGGATTTTCCTCGATACTTGGTTGCATCTTAGGCATCACTGAACTCACTTGTACTGAATGCATGAATACAGCATTTGTTTGTAACGATTGAATACTGTGCCGAACTGCTTATATAATCAGATTTTAGTGGCTTATGTATTGTAAAAACTAGAAAGCCTAGTGCAGATCCTTGTAATACGGGAAATGCCATAGTAATTTGAATTCTGTGACAAAAAATACTTCAAGAATATGTGCTGTGTTATATAAAAATACATGCTTTACATGTGCTAAAATTGGTGAAATTTATTCATCATCCTTCAGAAAAGGCTAAAGTTCATTTCTTTTTTTCTTGCAGAGGCTCCGTCTCATAGAGATTTATGATGTTAAGAGACTTCAATTACGATATGCAACATCTTTAATCGGGTGAGGAGCTTGTAGGCATTACTCTTGGGTCTTGGCAGTGCAGAATTGATTTGTCACATGGTCATGCATTTCACCTTAACCATTCGGCACAAGGTTCTGTACTGTGTTACTGATCATTCTCTTCTCTCTTTTCCTCTTTCAGCGGTCCATCGACATTAGCCACTTTTGTGGCTGTTTATGCACTATTTGGACCTACTTTCCCTGGCATATATGACAAAGAGAGAAGCATTTATACCCTCTTCTATCCAGTATGTCATGACAAATAACTCTGGCTTTGTTTTCTTTCTTTCACAATTTTGTCTCGTATTCTTTTTTGTTCGTCTGTTGGGGGGTTGTCTTACTCACAAATAACTCTGGCTTTGTAGGGATTATCCTTTGCATTCCCTATCCCCAGCCAGTATACAAATTTGTTCATCAACGGGGAAGGTATGCTGCTAAATAGTTACATTCAAGTCTGAATGTTCTGTTGTGTTGCATACCTATGTTTTTTTAGCATCTCATATCAGCTCCCTAATTGCTATGGCAGTGGCAGATTTGCCCCTGGAATTTCCCGATGGAACAACCCCTGTTACTTGCCGCGTTTCTATATATGATGGCTCAACGGATAGCAAGGTTGGTGTTGGGTCATTGATGGATAAAGCGGCTGTTCCTGCGCTACCTGCTGGCAGCCTGTATATGGAGGAAGTTCATGCAAAGGTACAGTGCCTATTTATTGATAATGTTTTCCGGCCTACTATTTTTGTGGGAACTGCAGAAATTTTTATGTTTCATAATTCAGTAATCCAGACTATCTCTAGTTTTACTTTGACTGCCAACCCTCACCCCACCAACCTAAGCATCTTCGTTTTATAAGCAAATATATGGACCTAAAGAACAGAAGAAAATGAAGAGTTGCATGCTGAACAGCTGGTAGTTGTGTTGTACAATCATTGGACAGTCTTTGTGCATATGAGAAAAAATGTGTTTCCATATAACCTTTTACCTTACAATATTCTTATCACTGGAGCAAACCTTTTTATAGTTTTATCTTCTTTTCAGCTTGGTGAAGAGCTTTGGTTCACAATAGGGGGCCAACATATTCCTTTCGGAGCATCACCACAGGTAAAACGTTGTACCATGTCCTTTTTTTTCCTTTTCTGAAGTGTATTGTGAGGCAGTGAGTCTGATTTCTCTCTTGACTTGGTATTCTTTGGCAGGATGTCTGGACTGAGTTGGGCCGTCCTTGTGGTATCCACCAGAAGCAGGTCTCTCTCTCTCTTTTAGGTTACTGAAGCACTGCAGTAGGGATTTTCATAGATGTGACATGTTAACCTTTCAATTATCGCACAAATGACATGCGCTATCTTGGTTTGCATATGCTTTAGTGTAATTATTGGAAGCATTGTATGCGCACTTCCATATTTTATCCTATACTGAGCTGGTGAGATGGAAACCAAACTGAGCTCTCAACTCTTAACTTCTGAGCATGCTAGAGAAGTCAGAGTTCTATCCAGCTCTATAGGAGATCAGTATACCATGCATGATCCCATGCACACAGGAAATTCAATATATGGGCCAATAGATCTGAGGGCATCTCAGTATACCATGCATGATCCCATGCACACAGGCAATTCACTGTATAGCTGTTGGGTGTTGTTGTACATGAGATTGTTAGGAGAGAACAATATAGGGAAATTTGATCTAACATGCCAAAAAATATGCTCCACCGAAACATGTCGAATGTCATGGTTGGGCAAGTTTTTTTTCAGTCGCTTGCAGAATCTCTTGGGAGGTTTGAATTGTACCTCTTAGCAAAACAATGTGGCGCCTTATGCAGCTGAAGAGCTGTTTGACCTTTCATTTACTGATTTATAGCTGTATTATTGGATCCTTTTTAATATGGAAAACCAATTTTTTCCCTCTTGATACAATGCAACTCTTCAGTGGTATGTTCTCAATTCTTTTTTCAAAGATCAATATAAAGGAAAACCATGCGTCCATGCCCCTAAGAAGTAAGAGGCCAATACTGCATTCTCATCTGGAATGCTTACCATGTTGTGCTCTCCCATCCTGTCAGGTGGACCAAATGGTAATACACTCTGCATCAGACCCCCGCCCTCGCACTACTCTTTGTGGGGATTACTTCTACAACTACTTCTCTCGTGGTATAGATATCTTATTTGATGGACAGGTATGGAGTATTTTTCTCACACTAAGAGTGCCGAATACTTCAGAGTTTTTTTATGAGGTTCAAAGAGCATGTTGAACTGTAGTTTTTTTGTTTCCTTGCAGACACACAGGATAAAGAAGTTTGTTTTACATTCAAACTTCCCTGGTCATTCGGATTTCAATTCCTACATGAAATGCAACTTTGTTATCTACGATGCTGAAGGTCTGAACTACTTGCTGTAGAATTAATTTGTTGTGAAGATATCAATACTATCCAATTAATAAGATTTTTTGGGGTTTCAGCTGAAGGGGCACATCAGCCTGGTAGTATTTCCAAGAATTGCATAACACCTTGTACAAAATGGGAACAAGTTAAGGTATGGTGTCTTCTTTTGCTTTAGATTGCCCTTGATGTTTGCTATGTGGTTCTAAAGTTACCAACTTTGCTTTGAGTTGTTTCTGTTATGGGCAAATACCTAGGTGAGCACTTCAGCGTGTACTGTGGCAGCGTCTTACTGTAGCAACGTGAATATTAGGCCGAGATTGTTATTTAGGAATCTATCTATTAGGTGTTTGGTATTATCTATTAGTTAGGTAGGTTATTATTAGATTGGATTGTTAGAGATAAATTTCCTTATTGATTATTTTTTAGGTGTCAAGTTGGGTCGTCCCTATAAAAGGGATAGTATGTATCCATTATCAAGAAAGCAAAAAAAAAATAAAAATAAACAAAGTTAGTCTCTAACCGGTTGGCTAAAGATCAGAGCCTCCTTGTTCGTCGGGAAGAGTCACGGCCGGGTTTGGAGGGCGATTCCTCGTCTCCCTGGCTAATCAGGTCTCAGAGACTCGCTACCTCGACAGGGAAGAGCATTGCTGGTGGTTAGCTGAGGGCGAGTGCCCTACCCTCGGTCCTCGGACCTATATCCAACCAACGACCACAACAATTTCTTTACTCAACTTTTGTGCTCTCTCTATTGCAACTTGTTTCCTTGACTGTTGACTCCCTAGATCATTTCATGAGACATCTCATTCTTTTAAAATGGTGAATCACAAACTTGTTTAATTTGCATACAAATAAATGATTTACCAATACTTTTTGACATAATTGCGCTGCTAGTATAAAGTATATTCAGATCATGGCTAATGCCCTCATGCTGGGCAATCAAATTGTCAACCCTTCTTTTACTTTTTCAAGAGCAGCTCAAAATGTTTCCCTTAAAGTTTTTATCTTAGTTGCGGTAATGTAACAATGCTTTGGGTGGCAGCGCTGTTTTTCAGTATGGCCATATATTTCTGTTTTTGATTTATATGCTTCTTTATTAATTGACCCCTCTGTGTTGGTTGTACTGTATTAGGAGATCCTCGGTGATTGTGGTCGAGCAGCAATCCAGACACAAGGTTCCATGAATAATCCATTCGGATCAACTTTTGTCTATGGATATCAGAATATTGCTTTTGAGGTGGTTATTTATTAATCAATTCCGAAGTCTAGTTTCTTTTCCTGTGCAAACTATATTGTCATAACTTGGATTTGATACTGCGTGTATTCTGTCTTTGTTGATTAATAGGTGATGAAAAACGGATATATTGCAACTGTTACCCTCTTCCAATCGTAAGGTATGTATTTGTACGTGTTGCAAATAGTATGTGAGATCTGTCAAGCATACGTATGCTATATTTTGGGTATCTGGGAACACGGACTGACACTGAAACGGAACAAATTTTTTGACAGTGCTAACAGCTGATGGTGATGCGAATCCTGGCTGCATTAATGGTTAGACCATGCTAGTAAACCTTAGACTTCACCAAAATGAAACCTTCAGCAATAAGGTATGTACTGGCTCATGCTTCATTCACAAAAGCATTTTGTTGTCACTTTGAGGCTAATTCTTTGGAACTTGTTGACAGTGCATGGTTTTGGACATGCAATACAGCCACGCAGTCTGTATGGATAAGCATCAAACTTGTAATTATTCTGTAGATTCCAGTCATTGTACAGGAACTAACTTTGTTCCGCGATGTTATGTTCTGTACATATGATATTTATTTGTTGGAACAAGGAAATGTACATTACAGTAGCTGTACTGCCTGTTTAACTCGCGCCCTGTGATGAAGTTATGGACGTGGTTTGTTTCAGATTCATCTCAAATCTCACCATCTGTACATATGATTGGCAATGGTTGATTTCAGTGCCTCTGCGTCGTTGCCCGCGGTTACCACTTACCAGTCACCCAAAGTGTTTACACCAAATTGAGTAAATTGCGTGAAGGGGAAGGTTTTGCACACTTATACAAGAGCTGACAACTTACACACAAGTTTGATCCTCATGCTCTGCAGATGCAACAGTTATTTACCTGCATCACCAACTACATTCTCTACAGATTCTTAGTAGATCAGTAGCTGATTCTTGCGGGAATTCTTCAGGAATCCCGCCGGAATTGATCTTTTTTTTAAATTATTTAATTTATTTTTTAAAAATATTTTAAAGATAACCTCTCCCTAATTTTATTTTTAATTATGACATTTTTGGTCACGCCACAACGTGGCGTCGTAAAAATACGTTGTCACGCTACGGACCTCGGCGTAGTAAACGAGTGTTGTTGCACCACTCCTTTTGACGCGGCAGATTTGAATACGCCGCGGTCAGAAACTGTTCTGTTTAAAATTGAAAATAAAGTTAGAAAGCTGTTATCTTTAAAATATTTTTAAAAAACGAATTAAAAAATGAAAAAAAGCTCGGCGGAATTAGACCCGTTTGGAACGCAGGAAACTTTCGTAAAATTCTTGCGTTCTAGACTGCTCTTTGCAGGATTTCCCGTGTTCCCAACTGTCAGCCTTTCCCCCCGTAGAATTCCCTCAACGCAACGCAGCCATTTCACGCCGCCCAAACCTCTCCCTCCCTGGACGTCGCCCCTCCTTACCGGCGGATATGGAGCGCGCCGACGAGGCTGGGGATGCTGCTCCGGTGGCGGCAGGAGGAGCAGGAGGCGGGGTGGTGAAGGGGAGGTCCTGCAAGGGCTGCCTCTTCTACTCGTCCGTGCTCAGGTCGCGAGCCCGGGGCCCCGTCTGCGTCGGCGTCACCCGCGCCATCCCCCAAGGTCACCTCACGCATCGTCCTCCTCGTCTCTTCATCTCGAAGCCTATTGCCAGCTTTAGGATCTCACAAGGGCTAGGGTTCCCCTGCTCCTGATTCAGCCGCAGCCTCCGAACTCCGCGAGCTTTTGCTTGGGTTCTCTATTTTGCGCCAATTTGGGGAGCAACACATTTGGGTCACCCTGCGAAGCACGCACGGACGCACCAACCATGGGGAGCGTAGAGACTAGTGCTCATGTATGCAGCTGCACGTTCCCACAAATGGGGAAGAAAATATGGCATTTCCCAGCAGTTCCTATGCTCTCAGAATGTGCGACAAACAACCTAGTAGAGTTAAGGCCTGTCTTCCATCGAATTCGATAAAATTGCATTTGATTTACATCATAGGTTCATTTGTCAAGTATAGACCCCTGTATTATGGTTAGTGATTCCAGCAACCAAATGAGTAGGTTATCCATAACGGGAAATTTGGCCTGTTCTGTAACTGAGTGCATACGGATCCCATTAAGCTTTCCGCAGAAGCATTCTCTAGTATCGTTTAATGTTGATCCCTGTGGGAACGATGAGCAGATGGATTTGTTTGTTGACTTGTATATTTGTTTGATCCGATTCTTGTAATTCATAACAGTTTGGTTGATTGTTCTTTCTCTCTCTTTATAAAAAACTTGGTATCAGTTCCTGATCGCATGGTCGGAGAAATTGAGCTGGAAGCTATCCAAGAAGGCCGCAACCTTTCCGACTTCAAATATGCATGCGCTGGCTATTCCATATACCTAGACGACAAGGAGAATTATACGGGGAAAGGAGATAAGCAGGCACAGTTGCCTATTTGTGTTGGAGTTGAGGTCATTTCCGCTTAACCATGCTATTGCTCTGAAATTTTGTGTAAAGTGTCAGTTCACAAGTGAGGAGCATGTCAGTGTGTCATAGTGTGCACAGGTAGCAGTTAGAGACAAGGGTGCCTGTTGATAGTGTAAACTGTAAAAGTTCTAGTATAGCTGATGTACCATAAAGAATGTTGTGACTTGCGACAATTTAGGACAATTTAGAAAAGTAATTCAGCATACAAGCCTAGTTCTATAGTATGTGAAAATGGAGCATCCATGGCAATTCACGTACCTTTTGTTTTGGTTACAATAATGACACGTGCCTTCTTTCTTTTTTGTCGACCACAGTAGAAATGAATTCTAGCCATGCATGCTATTTTGTTCTGAAATCTTTTCTTGATTTTTTCCCCTATTCTCTTTTGTGTTGAAACTGCTTAGACAGTGTCTTGATGTTAATGTATGCCTTATGATAAATTATGTGTTTCTGTAGCTAAGAATGAAAAGTGAATTATTCCCTTTCACAGCTATTGGCAGATAGCAGAGCCTCAACTAAACAAGCACCAGGTCACCTTAAAAAAGAAGGTAAGGAAAATATTTCCTTTTATTACTTGATAAGTATGTATAACAGCAACTCCAAAGCTACTGCAATATCTTAGATCACTAATGTTTAGCTGCCTGTGGCTTCTGTACTGCAGATCCAGTGTAGCAAAGTAGATTTCTCTGTAGAATATAACTAATGTTTTCTATGTAGTGAACTGCCTTGCCTGTTGTGACATGTCAATGCCTAGTTGGGTGCGCTATCAGACCTGTCATGCTTATGCCTAAAATCCACTTCGAATTCTCATTAGAAGTTAGTTGGAACAGAGATTAAGCGCTGAATGAAGAAATGAATGGTTATGCAGATGCTTCCTCCTTAATTCGGCCTATTCTTTTCACCTCAGTAGTCAAATGATACCTAAAATGTTGCCGTCAAACACAACAAATGAAGTGGTAGCACAATTAACTATTAGTGAGCGACTTTCACTTAATTGGTAACACGCTGTATTCTTTCTCATAGAAGTGTATAACTGTTTCCTGTGAACTACATATGTGTTGCTGATTTCTCTTGGAAACTCATAGAAGTACAGCCTGACTTTTGTGGTGAAACAATCTGATCACTTGGGAAGTTGTGTCTTTTTCTCTCTGCCTGAAACCAGAGTACCAAACTTCTCTGCATATTGATTAATAAAATTTGGTGTGCATGAATAGCTTTTGTTGAACATGCTTCTTTCATTGAGTTTGTTGTGAATAGGTGACCCAAGAATTTCAATTTTTTTCTTCTTGGAAGATTTACTCATCTTGATAACGCTGCAGCTCCTCAACCACGTCGATACAAACATGGACCTGGAGGAGAGGATTTCTTAACCAAGTGAGTTGCACTTTTGGCTTAAATTCTGCTTAAATCCCTTAAATTTGCATCAAAATTCAATGAACTACAATTTTTCCGGTGAACCTTCAGATTTCAGAGGAATGCAGGGCTTGTGGCCAATGGAGTGGCTAGGAACCTGAATAAAGTTGGGACCTACATCAAAGACACTGTGGGTGATATCATGTTCCCCTACCGCAAGCCTCCCAAGTAAAACCTAGTTCTGGTTCTCTTTAAATCATCTAGTGAAGTAGACAAACGGGGCGTCTAATCCATTACTTCCTGAAACACCTGGCATAGAAGTAGCCCTCTCTTGGTTTCTGAGGCTCCGGATGAGATTTCATTGGTTGTCAGCTTATGCCTAGCGGTAATAGGCAAGTACATAGAGGCCAAGTTGTCCCTTGGGACATGCTACTATTTCACTAGCTGTTCAATGCCTTCATATCATGTTTTTCCTAGCACCCCTTCCGCTCCCCGGCTTGCAATGCCATCTTCATCTTGTTGGGGTTGCTCCAGCAATGTATAGGATGTAATGTAATAATTAATAAAACAATAAAGCAGCTCCTATATGCCTAGTTGAGGCTATGCTTTCGAGAATAATAATAGGTCACGAATGCGTCTTCCATTGATGGATTTGCTTGGGAGTGTTGGCAGGGTCTGAGTATATTGAACTTTGACACACCTTATATTTGAAAGTCAGAAAAACTTTTTATATAAAATCATGAACCTTTGACGTTTGACATTTCTTACATCCTGGCATGCCGGCATGTGCAAATTAGTCTTGATATGTTCACCGCATACTCTTGAGCATGTGCAATAACCAATAAGGCTGAAATTCTTGGTTTTATCCTGAATTGTGCAGTTGCGCTCTGCATATGTTCCTGCGATTCAGCTTTGCAGTGACACTGAATGGGAGTACTTGAGCTTCCTGTTCTGTTTTTTTTCCTAACCAAAAAAAAAAAAAAATCTCAATGGGGATTATCCAATTGAGAATTCATTGTGTAGTAGAAACTTTTATTGTGTACACTTCATCGAAACATACAAATGGCGTAATTGACTCTTATCCTCGTTTACATACAGAGAGGAGGAAGTGCTTATTTAGTAGTGTGAGCAATTCGTAGAATTCAGCTTGGCTACAATTATACACAGTTAAATCGTACGTAATCATGTATGCGTACGCATATGCAGCAGAAATAAATCATTAGATGTAGAACTCGAAATCATGCATGCTCGATTTAATGATCAGTTGTTGCCCTTCCCCCAGACGGCGTAGTCGTTGCCGTGGGCGGCCAGCTCGAGCCCCGCCGGGATCAGTTGCCCGACGTCGTACCTGGACCCGATCTTCACCGTCACCTTGCCGTCGATCTCCGCGACGTAGGCGTCGGCGTCGTGCATGAGGATCTTGAGCGCGCTCGTTTGCTTGATGCCACCAGCGCCGCGATCTCGTCCTTGAGCTCCCAGTCGAAGAGCTAGGATCGAGACAACGGTTTTGCTATTCGTAAGTCGCCTGATTGCGATTCTGAATACTTGTGTATAAGAGTGAGTGAGACCGTGAGAGAGGTGGTTGCTTACGATGCATGGGTTGCCCGGATGCGTGAGGATGTAGGCGTAGCCCTGCATGACCTTGTCGGAGGGGAATGGCCACATGGCCTGAGTGGAGCCGGTGCCGTGGTTGTCGACGAAGGTGACGGCCTTGGCCGGCCACCACCCGATCACGCCGGGCGCCTACCCCTGCGGGTCGATCAGCCGCCACAGCTCGCCCTCCACGGTGGCGTTGAGGATGCCCTTGGTCGTGAAGTCGAACACCGTGCCCGGCGAGTCCGCGCCGCCCACCCTGTCCACCCAGTTCACCAGCGCCTGCCGGTGCGGGTCCTGGTCGTACTCGGGCTTGCCGTCACCGCCGTACGCCATGTTGTCCCATATCTCGGCGACGGCAAAGCTCGGGGACGTGCCGTTGATGTAGACCTTGGCGACCTCCAGAGAGTGGTGGAACATCTCCGTCCTCGAGAGAAAGAAAAATCTCTGTTCTCCATCCCCGTCCTGGATTATCAGGGCCCTACGGGGACCTAGACCCGAAAATTAGATCTCTAACCTCTCCCACACAGACACACATAGAGACAAACAGAATGAGTGTTCCAAATGATTTAAACAATGCTTATCAGTGTTCATTTCCAAATGAAAAATTCCAACAAAATTTTTAAAGATAGTGTCCCAACTCCCAAGCAAATAAGCAAACAAACCCTTAAAGATTTAAATAACACGGTAGTGGGCTAGTGACCCATATGGCATAGGGTTATCGGAGGCCTATATAGATAGCGGGGATGGAGAGTAGGGGAATGGCCCTGGCTCCGTTTCACCCGATGGAAAATTGTATTTGCATATTAGCATCCCTGTGGAGGAGAAATAGTCTCAATCCCAACCTCTAAGACCATCTTCAATGTTGTGTTTTAGCCGATTCAAATGAGGAGAAAGAGGACATTGAATCGATTCAATACATTGGAAGGGTCGATTCTAACAAAAAAAATACATGGAACCGAACTCTACTTAAGAATCGATTCAAAGCATTAAACAATTCATATGAGTATTAAACAACTACATAGAAGAGAGTGCATTTGAGAGGGGATGTTATTATTTTGTGGTTTTTTTAATGTAATGTGGGTCCCGGTTATTAGTAAGAATCAGTTCAATACATTGAAGAAAAACAAGCTCAGCTTCTAAAATGCTTACGTGACATGACTTTGAATCGACGTCGGTTGAATACACTAAAGATGCTCTAATGGATGAATTCCCCCTCGGGAACGGGAACCGGCCATTGCTATCCCTACCGGGGAGTAGCCCTTGGCGAAGTCGAGGCGCCAGGTGTCGAAGCCGAGGTCGGTCTTGAGCTAGAGCAGCCACTCGGTGAGCTCGCGCTGGACGCGGTCGTTGAGGTGGTCGATGTCGGGCGCGGTGGCGAAGCCAGCGCCGGTGTCGAGGTTGCCGGTGCCGTCCGAGTCCTGGGTGTCGTCGCGGCAGATCATATGGGGGCCCCAGTCGAGGCGGCTGTCCGGCGTGCCGCCCTCGAAGATGCAGTAGATGCCACGGCCGTCCTTGTAGTGGGCGCACCGGTGGTTGATGACGATGTCGGCGATCACCTGCACGCACGCCCTTGCCGTGGAACGCGCCGATCAGCGACTTGAGCTCCGCCGCCGTCCCGTACTTGGACGCGTCCAGGTCGTACTGCCGACCAGGCATGTAACCTGCACCAACCACATGCATATGTACTATATAATGTACGCGTATGCTTATACAGTTATACTACAGTATATATACGTATATTTCATTCTTGAATTACTGGTATAATTTCACCGCAAAAAAAATGACGAAAAACATCGTAACTCAACAAAATAAAGCCCAGCCGCAAGATTCACGCCATCTCAACATGCTAGTGCTTCACGATCTCGGATCAGCAATGCTGACATATATGCCATCTTACTCTACCCGGCCGCAATGAAACAGCACCAAGCCACCGATGCTCCATTATATTGTCGGATTTTGAGCAGTAACAAAGCCTTCCAGCGGACGCTCCCATCTCTGCGTCGGAACAGAGAGATAGCACCAATGTTCATATATGTACATTGCCGACTTATGGGAGAACAAACATCCTCGCATGTTCCTCGCTGACCATAGTGAAGAGAGAAGATCATATTTTCAACTTAGTATATATATAAAAGAAAACACACACTGTTGAAATCGCAACTCTAAACTAAACATAAGAAATTAATTACAGCACAAGTGCAGTAGGATATTATTCAGACAAGCAATGCCCATATTATTCTACAAAAAAAAAGCTACCGATAATGATCTAAGAGCATCTTTAGTGTATTGAATCGATGTCGATTCAAAGAGATGCCACGTAAGCATTCAAGAAACTAAGCTTGTTTTTCTCTAATGTATTGATCCATAACTAAGCTTGTTTTTCTCTAATGTATTGATCTATTTCCTACTAATAACTGGGACCCACGTTACATTAAAAAATCACAAAAAAATAATATCCTCTCTCAACCGCGCTCTCTTTCTCTTTCATAAATGAGTTGTTTAATGCTTTGAATCGACTCTTATGTAGAGTCCGGTTCTAGAATTTTTTTTGTTAGAATCGACTTCTCCAATATATTGAATTGATTCAATATCTTTTCTCTCATTCTTTAAACCGGCTAAAACAATACATTAGTGATGGTCTAACAAGCTTCCTAACTTATTAAAGCCCATCATGATCATCCTCGTCGTTGCTATCATCCTGTACGGCAGCAGACCTCTGGTATACTGCAGTGATGACAGGGTTGCATACGTCCTCTAACTCCTTGAGCTTATCCTCGTAGTCCTCCTTCTCGGCCACCAGGTTGCCGTCGAGCCACTCGTTCGCCTCCCCCACCGCCTCCTCGACCTTCTCCTTCTCGTCGGCTTCCATCGCGTCGGCCATCTTGCCGTCGACCGCGTTCTTGACGTTGTACACGTATGTCTCCAGCTTGTTCCGGGCGTCGACCCGCTCCCTGACCTTGCGGTCCTCCTCCGCGAACTCCTCGGCCTCGCGCACCATCCGGTCGATCTCCTCCGGGCTGAGACAGCGGTCATCGTTGGTGATGGTGATCTTCTCCGACTTGCCGGTGCCCTTGTCCGCCGCCTTCACGTGGAGGATGCCGTTCACGTCCACCTCGAAAGTCACCTCGATCTGCGGCGTGCCCCTCGGAGCTGGGGGAATTCCAGAGAGATCAAATTTGCCGAGGAGCCTATTGTCCTTGGTCAAGCTCCTCTCGCCCTCGTAGACCTTGATGGTGACGGTGGTCTGCTTGTCCTGGTACGTGGTGAACGCCTGCGTCTTCTTCGTCGGTACGACCGTGTTCCTCCGGATCAGCTTCGTCATCACCCCGCCGACCGTCTCCAGGCCCAGAGTAAGCGGCGCGACGTCGAGGAGGATCATCCCTTTGGTGTTCTCGTCGACGTGTCCACTCAGGATGCTGCCCTGGACGGCGGCGCCGTAGGCGACGGCCTCGTCGGGGTTGACTCCCTTGTTGGGCTCCTTGCCGTTGAAGTAGTCCTTGAGGAGCTGCTGCACCTTGGGGATCCTGGTGCTGCCGCCGACGAGCACGATCTCGTCGATGTCGTCCTTGTTCAGCCCCGCGTCTGCCATGGCTTTCTTCACAGGCACCATAGTCTTCCGGAAGAGGTCGTTGTTGAGCTCCTCGAACCGCGCCCTGGTGAGCGACTCCGAGAAGTCGACGCCGTCGAACAGAGCCTCGATCTCCACACGCACTTGGTGTTGGTTGCTCAACGCACGCTTGGCGCGTTCGCATTCCCCTCGCAGCTTGCCCAGCGCGCGCCTGTCGCCGGTGATATCCTTGCCATGCTTCCGCTTGATGCGCTTAATGAAGTAGTCCATCACGCGATGGTCAAAGTCCTCGCCGCCAAGGTGGGTGTCGCCATTGGTGGCCAGCACCTCGAACACGCCGTTGTCGATAGCCAGGACGCTCACGTCGAAGGTGCCACCGCCGAGGTCGAACACGAGGACGTTCTTCTCCGCGCCTTTCTTGTCGATGCCGTAGGCGATTGCTGCGGCGGTGGGCTCGTTGACGATGCGGAGAACGTTGAGCCCGGCGATGACGCCGGCGTCCTTTGTGGCCTGCCGCTGCGCGTCGTTGAAGTAGGCCGGGACGGTGACCACGGCGTTCGTGACCTTCTCCCCGAGGTAGGCCTCGGCCGTCTCCTTCATCTTGGTGAGCACCATGGCGCTGACCTCCTCGGGGCTGAACACGCGCACGTCGCCATCCTTCACCTGCACGCGGACGTGCGGCTTGCCGTTCCGGTCCACGACGGAGTAGGGCAGCAGCTTCATGTCCCGCTGCACCTCGGCGTCGGCGAACTGCCGCCCGATGAGGCGCTTGGCGTCGTAGATGGTGCGGTCCGGGTTGGCGGCCGCCTGGTTCTTGGCGGCCTCGCCGATGAGCCGCTCGCCGCCGTCGGTGAAGGCGACCCAGGAGGGTGTGATCCGGTTGCCCTGGTCGTTGGCGATGATCTCGACACGGCCGTTCCGGTAGACGCCGACGCACGAGTAGGTGGTGCCGAGGTCGATGCCGATGACGGTGCCGGTGTTGGCGCGGGCGCCATCGCCTTGATCCGTCCGCGCAGCGGAACTCGAGACCGCGAGAAGCAATCCGGCGACGAACAGCCCGACCAGCCACATGGACGCACGAGCCATGACGTGCTTCTTGTTTGCTCGATCTGCACGAGGAGGTGAGGAGGGGAGGGGACGCCTGTATTTTATAGCCAGTTTACACGCATGCATCAGGCATCAGCCTCCGAATAGGTGTGTCGTCCGATCGCTGTCGGACGTGTCGGCTTCGTCATCTGAGCCGTGTGTTCTGCTGAACGGACGGTTGATTGGGGCTCTGACGTCTTAGTGCATGGGCATGCCGTTCCGGACTCGGAGCGTGTACGTGTTGGACTCTGTTTCCAAAAACTCGGACAAGAAAAATCCGCAGGATAACCCGATCGTCAAGCTGCAGGCTACTACCACCACGTCGTCGTCTTCAGCCACAGTAGAGGCGGCTAGATGGGCCGGGCTGGCCGACTGGCCCAAGACACAATATTGTTGGCTTGGCTCAGGTACGGCATGGCCCATATGGCCCACGTAGAGGGGAGGAGGAGGTAAAGCAGAGGGCGGCGGCGGCGAGAAGGAGGCTGCCGGCGCCGAGGAGGAGGAGAATGCCAAGATGCCAATGTGGACACGGGCCGGTGCGGAGGCGGCATGGCGCGGAGCCAGAGGTAGAAGAGACGAGGGAGGAGCCATCGGGGAGAGAGAAGAGGGGAGGTGGCGGCCAACGCGGCGGAGGGAGAAGAGGGAGGAGCTATTTTTGTCTAGACGTAGGTTTTTGTCTAGACGTTCCCCAGTTACGGCTAAACAATTTGTGAAGCCAAGGTAAACCTTTCTTGTGCGTTTGTTCTGAGTTCCTCAGCTCCAGGCAACTTTTGAACATGCGTCAATTCCGGCAAAGCAACCGAAACTTGCGAAGCATGCATGGCCTCCAAAGCTTCTTCAGAAGATGATTACCTGAAACAGAACCTGGCCGGATGCCAATCCGAGAAGAACAAGTAGCAGGGAGAAGCAACACGAGTGTCTGCACCGCTCCCCATTGCACCGGCTCTGTTCCTCTGATTGATTCTTGATGCTTACAAGTGTACTGTTTGGAAGCGGACGATGGAGACGACGGAGTGCAGGTCGGAGCTGGTGCGTGTTGGGTATTTGTAGGCGGCCGATGCCACGGCATAATTTAAAACCAGCTATCGTGGTATGACATGGCGTTGCTTGGAGGCAATGGATGGGTACCGAACTCTTGTCATGAAAGGGGTGGGGTGAACTCAACTGATGGCGATGGTCAAGTCAACGGGGATGGCGCAAACTCCATGGAAAATATTGGTCGGAATTAAAACGCAGCATTGCCTTTTTTGGGTAACCGATTTTCTGACTGGAAAATCAGCATGCATGAGAATGTAACTAATATCTTCTAGCCTGCTCATTGTAAACAGCATATACTGGAGCGATACACATTTGACTTTGCTATATAAATTTTTAACTGAATTATTTGGCTCCACCTAATTCGCTGAGCTGAAACTGACAAGACAATTTCAACAGGTAAGGATTTGCCCTGTGCTCTATTTGTCCATACGCAATCCTCCGTACGAGGACGCCTAAAAATACTGCAAAATGCTGAATCAAATCGACTAATGGCGGCAACCAAGTAATCACGATTTGTCGCGAAAGATTTTCATGGCAGGAAACCAAGAAAAAATCTAGCGGAGAACTTCTCTTACGGACTACACAATATATGCTTGCCGGATTGGTATTCTAGCAACCAATATTCTGATGTGTACCACTTGCTTGCATGCAAGAAAAATGCAGAATAAAACTGAAACTGGCACTGGAAACTATTCTTAACTTGGTAGAGCCATGGAGAGTCATGAGAGAGATCAGCTCGCACGAAACTGTAATAAGTAGCTAGCCTGATGATGAGTTATACTGTCGTAGATGATGTGCATCTTGGAAGGCCGGAGAAGTGTAAGCGACGGCGCGTTGGAGCCATATTTGTCAATCTTGCGTGACTGCAAAAGCAAATGCGACAGTGACAGACTGACAGCTCCTTGTCAAAGAGAGATGCTTATCCCCTGAATCCACAAGCAAGCTGTCAGTAATACAAGATGCTTTTACATGTCACTCCGATGCTATCTGAGTACTAGATCTACCACATGTCGAAGATGTTATGCACTATACTAGTTTTTTTCTCTCTCCATTCATTCATTCATTCATTCAGACAGGCGATTCATCTATACGTTGTTGAACACAGTTAGGGTGAGTCTCTCGAGGTTCAGAGACGGCAAGCATTGGCCATGGAACTTGAAATCCGCCACATGTTGGCGTGTTGCCTAATCTTTCCAGTTGGACAGATCGTCCTGACCTGAGCCACTCGACAAGGCAGCTAGGGAGTGAAAAATAGATAGATTGGTCCGAAAGACTTTGATGATGTGGGATAGGAACGGGAAGAAAGAACAAGATTGGATGAGCTCGCCGTCGTATCCATGTTTAATTTGGTCCAAAAGACTTAGATGAATGGAGCTTCTTTTTCAACGGTGCTCTGCCGGTCGAGTACCTTCTTTCGGTCATGCAAAATCCTCGTACGCACTGCTCGGCTCGGCACGGCACGACCGCCGCGGAGCGCCACACGGCGAAAGCGAGGCCGTGCGGACGAGCGAATCAACGTCAAATCACCACCCGTCAACCGTGCGGCGTGCGGGCGTGATTGGCCGGGTCCTCTTCCAACGCGGACCAGGCTGGGGAGAGGGCGGTTGTCGCCAACACACCAAGGGGGTGGTAGTAGACTCCTTTTCTCGTCCCAAAGCAAGAGCAACAGTTGTTCATCGTTCAAAAGTTGACTTGAATTCCCAAGCTATTCTTTCCCTCTCCAATGCTACCTTGTTCTAAATTTCTAACGGCCAACCTTCACACTTAGACAGACCGTAGAAATTTTCCCCAGCTTCTGTGGAAATTAGCCATTTTTCATGTGAAATTCCTTCTCTCGTTAAAATGAAACCATTAACCCTCTGTTCCCCGAAAGAGAGAGAGAGAAAGTGCTCTTTGGTTTGGACCGTTAAGCTCTTGACCAAAAACATTTCTTATCTCGTGGTTTTTCGGGGCGTGCTTGTCATTTGCGGACGCACCGGTTCTTTGAAATATCTCTTATTAAATTCGTTAGTTAAGTGTGACCAAAGATAACCAGCTATGATTCTATGTGATCTCCATTTATCTTGTCAGCCTTAGTATACATGTCTTGTACTAATCACCAAACCTGCATCTTGGTCAAAACTTGGACTACAAAAAATGAATGTACGAGGAGCTTAGCGTAGCTCAGTTGGTAGGAGGTGTGGCTCACAGCACCACCTATGTTCAAATCATCTCCGGTTTAGATTTAAGTGTTTATTTCTTCTTAATCAATTTGATACCTAGCTCCTCCTAAGTATCCCATTTTTTTTTGTTTTTTAAAAAAGAATGTATGATCCATAATATATCTCCCTCAGACCTTAAAAAAATACACATAATGTACACCTCAACTGTGCCAAGTACCGCCAATCTCCAACTATCACCTGAAAAATCGAAGGCCATTTCAGAAAAAAAGTGAAGAAAGAGAGGGAGAAAGACAAAAATAATTTCGGTCGAAAAAAAACACAAAATAGTTTCCTTCTCTTCCAAGACTCATCTTCCTTTTTCCTATTTTTCCCTTGGCTGCTTCTTCCTCCCCAAGCCTTAATAGCCGCCGCATCTTCTCCGTCTCCCTCAACTTTCCTAAATTGGCACCTCCGCCACCTCCAATCCCTCCACCGCGACGCCCTGAAACGAAGCCGAACCGCCCAAATCGACCGACACCCAACCGCTTATAACCCAACCCAACCGCCCCCACCGACTCCGCCCCGCCCCCTCCTCATCCCCCGCGTCCCCGTCGCCTCTGGTCGAGGCAGCCCGCCGCCTCGTGTGGGGGGAGGAGATGGCCGCAGCGGCCGCCGTGTGCAGGCGCGGCCTGCTCCTGCACCACCACCAGCAGTGGCCGCCGCGGTGGGCCGGCCCCGCACGCAGCATCTCGCAGCTCGTCAAGACCAACGGCCGCCGCGCCTTCCTCGTCGACACCCTCGCCCTGGTACTCTAGTACTGCTCGTATTTGCCTACCGAATGGCGAATGCCCGCTCTGTCTGGGAGTTTGCGCCCGAGAGTTGCTCGACGAAACGCGTGTGTGGAATGCTGAGACGCGTGCGCGTTGGTGATCGCAGGTGAGGAAGCTGGAGTCGCAGGGCGTGCCGACGAAGCAGGCGGAGGCGATCACCTCCGCGATCACGGAGGTCCTCAACGACAGCCTCGAGAGCATCTCCGAGTCCTTCGTCTCCAAGGCCGAGATGCAGAAGGTAACGCCCGCCATTGCGTGCCGGCTTCTGCCTCAGTGTTTCGTTGGGGTTGGGGACGGCTTGGTTAATTGTTGATTTGGCTGTTTTGCTTTGCCGTGTGCAGGGTGAGATGCTGCAGGAGTCCAATATCTCCAAGTTCAAGTCGCAAGTGCAGAGCTCGCAGGTATTGTTTGTTGAAACCAAATTACTAGGTTTGTTGAAACCAAACTACTAGGTCAATGTGAATTGGACGGTCACTGACGTTTCTAGCAGCTACTGTTCTGGGGGAATTAACTACTGTGGCTTTTTTTTTGTTGAACTTCAGATAGCTAATAGCTTGTACAAGTTCCACTTACCATTGTTTTCTCTCTGGGTTATTCTACACTGCTCCATTTGGATATTGTAGGTACTAGGTTGGGATAACCCCCATTTGGGCTCTCATAAGCTATTGCCCATTTCTGTTATGGGGCTATTGTTTTGTGGAAATAGATGGGCGGGAATGGGATCGGGGGTTCGGATAACTATTGTCCAACCATTCTTTGCTTTTTATATTAATAGCAGTGAGTATATAATTCAGATCGCTCTTTAAAAATGTTAGTATCTTGGAAACCTCTTAGGTCACTGCTATTGCCAATGGTTGGATTCCCATTGCTATAGAAATTGCTAATATAACAATGTTGGTTAGTTTGCTGTGCTTTGTGGATGCCTTTCTTATATACTGACAATTTTGTTTGAATTGGTTTCATATGGAGACTGCTATAATATGTACTTTGTCTAATATTTGGCCTTTTATTTTGAGGTGAGATTAATGGGTTCTTCTAGTGCTTAGCTTGGAGCATCTATGTTCATGTTACCAAGTCTCCTAGTCTTAGGCATATTAGATTTATTACTTCCCTTGCATCAACTACTACGTCCTTTCTTGAATTTTCTTTCATCCATCTGAAATGTTCGCTTGCAACACACAATGAGAGCTTGCAGCCCTTCGAGGCTTTCTAGCAGTGTCTGATCTGGACATGCTCAGCAGCAAAGTTTGGGATGGGACCAACTAATCTGCATGCCAAAACGATAATTAAATGGAATATTATTAAGACTGCATCTTGGGTGTGCGGCGTGTGCCCACTTGAAACAAGTTGTGGTCAGTTTTTAAGTATAGTATCCCACTTTTCACTTTTTCATATTTTCAAATATTAGTTCAAAAATTGCACGTTTGTTGTTTGTTTCACAGATGCAGCCTGTAAGTAGTGCCAACATTTCAGAGTTTTGTATAATGCCATACTCATACATTTCCCGTCAGTAGTCTTTCTTTGAAAATTTGATTTTGCTTAGAATTTAGACAATCAAGACAATGCATATTTATGTTAATTTGGCATCCCTGGATTGAGTAGCTTCAATGAGGTTTATTTAATCGAGCATTCTAAATTTCAAGATGACTTGTTGATTGTGCATTTGTGCCCATTGGTACTTTCATCCCAATGACATATTATTCAGCTTATCATCCAGCATTATGGAGACAGAAATGAGACTGTAGTTTCCCTCTTGAACTTTTGTAAGACTTATGAATAAGTCACTCCTTTAGAGCACCGATTCCATAGCTACTTCTATATGGGTTATTTTCATGCTCACTACACATCGTTGGATATATTGATTAGTAGATTTGGAAAAACAGCTTCTGCATGGTGCAGGAGCCATCAGCAAATAAACTAGAATGTGATGTGTAAATGATACTGCTGTGTGGATCATTGGGTTTCTGTTTGTTTTTTTGATACAATGTTTTCAAGGGAAATGCTCAACATTGTGGAAACATGTTTACATGTCAAGAAGGCTTGACCAAAAGGCAGTAGCTACTAGCTACAACTACAATACTCTGGTTTACATGCATGATGCTGTGTGGGTGTCACACCTGCAACCCTAAAATTAGGTACACTAGTGTTCTCTACAACAGGAATAGAGCATAACACTTTAGCTGAACTGAGCAGTACATATTTGACGATATAAGGTGATCATCAACTAATAGTTCTAACTTCTGATGCTAATGCGATACATTTTATGTGCACTGTATTAACTTGAATTGCAGTTCTTGCATCCTCATCTTATAAGTCCATTTGTTGCCATTTGCAACTTCTGTTTTCTTGAAACCTTCGTCCTGTACTTATTTCTCAAGAGAGTTGTGTTCGAATAAAATGTGTTTAGTAATACTAGTTACAAGTGCCTATTTCTGTCACAACTCACAATTGATGTTTGTTCAAAGTAGCTCCTGAATGGACCTTTCTGTCTGCAGGAAAACCATTTCTCTTTGTTACAGCGGGAGACTGAGAAACTCCGTGGAGATATTGATAAGATGAGGAGTGAACTGAAGTCAGTATTAAGTTTATGAGCTGTTTATGCTAGGAGTGTGAACTAGCACACTTGGTCTAATGCTTCATTTTGCGTGAAACAGGTATGAGATTGACAAGGTCACTGCAGGGCAGCGGCTGGATCTAAACCTTGAAAGAGGGTAAGATCACATGTCACTATTTATATACGCTGTATCATATGCACTATTGATTGTTTTCCTGATAATTGGCTAACAGCTGTGCTGACTATTGGAACTTCAGAAAGTATATTATTGGACTTATGACTTATGCAAAGAAAGAAAAAAGAATGAGTGACTGCTTGGCCATGGTCCTTGTTCATGGGCCTTTAATTTGAACCGCTCATCTGCTCTAGGCAGTCATTGCTCACTTCTGTGCATAACAAAACATCGGTAAAGTCTTTGAGCTTTGCAGACCAATCTGCAGCAGTTCTGCTAGGTTCAAATGCATTTTGCTGGATTAACCTTACCCCTTTTACTTTTTGGTCGAGATGCTTATAATTTTCTCTTAACAAAAATACTCCAGTTGTAAGAATGTTAGTAGTGCTCAAAAGCATACAGGATTATTGCCTCTTGTGCATCTTACTGCACCTGTTGACGTTGTGACATGGATTGACAGGCCATCTACTTTCGTACCATGAGAATTATGTACCCACCCTTACTCCCTTGCATGTGTGGTATATTAAGATATGAATTATACGTGTGATTGATTTAGCATTGATGAGTTATTGGAAAGACTAACTTTTACAGAACATTTCCGAATAGTTGATATTGGAAAATGAAACTTTTAGTGAGTTACACTGGGCTTTAATGCCATGATAATGCCAGTGGTCAATCTTTTTTTTTTGGGTCGCTTTTCTGCCACAATGGGTAAAAGCTGTCTTGTGTATCTCGTCTGATTAAAACACAATCACTCCAGGCGCATACGTGATGAACTAGCCACGCAGAATGAAGAAACCACGGAACTCACCACAAAGCTTGACAAGGTGAGCAAAAAGGCCTGCCTGTGTGGGCTTTCTTTAAGCATAGCCTTTTTGTCAGAGGCTAACAGAATTTGTCTGTTTTGCCACTATTTGCAGGAAATTCATTCACTGAAAGCGCAGCTGGAGGCAGCAAAGTATGATGTCATCAAATACTGCATAGGTACCATTGTTTCCATATCAGCCGTTGGACTTGCCGTCCTCCGCATCGTGATGTGAAACGACTACCTTCTTTCCTTTACCCATTCACCCATGGAAACCGCGAGAAGTGGATAGGTTCTGATTCTGTTCCTAGTTTTTTTGGAAGGGGCGGAACTTGGTCAGGGGCATGTTGTAACATCTGTTAGAGAGAGAGAGAGAGAGCTCCGCAATCTTGTAAGATCGATCGAAATGCACAAGAAATACAGCCGAAATGATTCTTTGCCTGCGTTTGAGCTTGTTCGTAACGCGGATTAACTTGCTTCCTTTGCCTCGGCGGAGGCCACTGTTGCATTAACACGCTATGGACATCTGATCCTACCAGCGAGGGAAGGAGTATCGATGATTCCACCTTGGTAGAAGACTTCGGCATGCAGCCATGCGCCATGAAGAAGCTATTGATTTGAGTTGGATGCGCCGGCCGTAGGTTGCAAAGCTGCTAAAAAGTAAAAAGGTTTGTTAAAACTGGTTAGAAGTTTTGCCACTAATTATTGCTTGGTGGCATATGTTCTATTGTCTCTTTCATTAATAGAATAATAATATTCAAGATCATTATTTTAGTAGACCTGATTCTCTAAACTTCTGCCGTTGTTATCTAAATGGTCCAACTCAAGAAGATTGTTTCTTGGTTTAAGAAGCAGAGCTAGCATCTTTCCTCCTTTTTCAGAAAGGGAGAAAATTATGCTGTAACATTGCAAACTGCTCTGATGTTTGCATGCTCAATCGCTCACGATGCTCTGCACTCTACACCCACCCACCCCAAAGTACTCTCCCCAGTTTAAAAAGAGAGAGTATTGTTTTGCGTATCGACATGGTTCTCAAAATGTAATTTTGACTATTAATTTTCTATTATAATATATTTATAAAACCTAACAAAATTACACTTGTACCATAGTTCTTTTCGAGATAAATCGAAGAATTTTAAAAAAAATCCGATAGTCAAAATTTACAAAGTTTGATTGTTCGCACCACAAAACAACATTCATTCTTTTGTATGGGTGAAAGGCACATGGAACCATCGCCGCCTGCTGGTGCTGGGCTGATTGTTCAGTCCAGTCCAGCCTTGAAAGGCACTTGAAACGGTTTTAAGTTGCGGTTGAAAGCCACCTCAAGCTGACATTTCCTTAGCTATCTAGTGGTATCTTGTTGGGTAAAAAACATTCAAGGTTTCTTTTTTGGACGTGCCGGATTCCGTTGCGTCTCCACGCTTCTCTCCCAGCCCAAAACGAAACGGTTGCTGATTTGTTTAGTTTAGGCGCGAAGGGTGGTGGTTAACCTACAGATGTTTCACGCACTAACAAACTACACTCGTAGAGATCACTGTGTGAACAGTGATACATGAGATAATACTCGGTGGTAATACTATAGCAAATACTGTAGGAGAAGTGAAATATTTACGGTAGCGAGTTTTGCTGTAACGAAAAACAATGCAGCAGAAACACCGTAGCGGTCAATCTGGACATTTAATTTTCGATCGGACGGTGAAGATCAACTTCTAACGCCGAGTACCATAGAACCCCTCTACACTGAATTGAGAGCTTAGATGCAGAGGATCCAAATCCCACTTGCAGTGCTAGTAGATACAGAAGAGACGCGATGTGGCCTAATCTACTCCAATTCTCCCATGGCTATTGATGTGCACCCTCCGATCAAAGTCTATCCAGATCTAAAACCAACTAGCCTTGTTTGGGTTCTCAACTCTGAAGCCATCTCAACTAGTCTAGAAACAAACATGGTATGGATGTTCGTTGGTCCATGCATGGCCAAAACGCCCATGCTAGAATGTCTCTAAGGCACTGTCTTCCCAATCCAATCCAATCCAATCCAATCCAGGACTACGTGCATATGCGTGTCCTACGCTGAAGGCGACGCGAGGACCAGCGCTCCAACTCACTCGCCGATCCATACGACGGATCGGCTCGTGCGTGACACGACACGGATGGGCGCAAGCGCGACGCCACAAATAATCCGACGGCATCCTCTCGCCCCATACCGCCGCTGGTCCCTGCCACCGGCGATTCCAACCTTAACCCCCGTAGCCTGGGATTCTCTGCGGTCCTTGCGCATCGGGAGCCCCAGCCGCGTGCGGCGCGGCAGCCGACGGCCAGGGCTCCTTCCTACGGCGGCGCCATGCGATCATTGTATTTGTACCGCCAATTCTGAGAGAGGATGGGCTTGAGTTGGACTTCGCTCTGGATCTAATGTGAATAACGTGCCATAATGTGGAGCGTGATCTCAACGTCGCGGAGTTAAGTGAGGAAAACCCACACACAAGGACGTCAGGAGAGAAAGGGAAAGAGACCACCGCCTCTTGAGATTAATTCGCAAAGCATACCACATTAATTTGATATATCAGGGGTTTTAAAAAAAAATCGATCTACCTATTTCAATAAATCTTGTAGGCGAATTAGTTCGTGCGTCGTGTTGAAAACGTCAAAGTCGAAGCGTGGAGATTTCGGTTTCCCAGCAACTTGTGCACCTTTTCTCCTTGATTTCTTCCAAGGTTGTGATTTGTGAAGGAACCAGTAAGTACAATCTGCACCAATTAATCAAACCCCACCTTGAATCCAAAAGTTTTGCTTTCTTTGAAGGCATCATTCGTATTGATCGATCACCAATTAAGGGCCCGGCTCCAATCATCTATACACAATCTGTCCTAAAAATGTGTGCACCTGATTTTAATTTTCAGGCAGAAACCAATCGATCTAACTAGAAACCAACAAGAGAGGAAATTGATCCTTTGCATTAACATGGGCTACAAAGGAGTATAGTGACACACATTAGCTCCTTTTCTCCACGGTCCAATTCAAAGCGAAGATCAAATGCTACAGTACCAGAGATCACAACGTATCCGCTACGGCAGTCATTCCACTGTTCGCACATTATTTTTGCTACAGCTCGACACACATTAGCTCCTTTTCTCCACGGTCCAATTCAAAGCGAAGACCCAATGCTACAGTACCAGAGATCACAATGTATCCGCTACAGCTGTCATTCCACTGTTCGCACATTATTTTTGCTACAGTTCAACACACATTAGCTCATTTTCTCCACGGTCCAATTCAAAGCACAGACCAAATGCTACAGTACCAGAGATCACAGCGTATCCGCTACGACAGTCATTCTACTGTTCGCACATTATTTTTGCTACAGTTCTTCCGCCGGGCGCTGTTTGCCCATCCTGAAATCACTGTGCAAAAACAGTGATTCTATACAGTGCAGCAGAAAATCCGGATCCGGTCCCTCCCTGATTTGTAGGAGCAAGAAAAAAATTGTCACCGTTGCAACTGAATTGTTGTGCTTAGTGGTACCCTGTTCGTTGACCAGAAATAACGCAAACAGCAAACGGGACCGTCTTTGATGCAGATTAATCAGCAGTAGTTCACTTCAGCTCGCTAATGGGAGGCGTTATTGTTCTCACATGAAGCATACTACTTGTAGGAATTTGTTTTTTTAATAATACATTATTTTAATATAATTACAGAAATAAATTCCTATTTAATAAAATTACGAAAATGACTACGTGCAGGAATTTGTTTTCAAAATAATACATTATTTCAATACAATTACAGAAATAAATACATGTTTAATAAAATTGTGAAAATAAACTTCTGTCACTATTTGAAATGACGATTTGCCCTTGTGATCCTATCACCATTTGAATTGGCGACAGGAGTATGTCGCCGAAGCAAACGGCAATAGGAGCTCAATTTGTTTGGTAGAAAAAACTGAAATAAATTTTTTATATATAATTTTTGATAGGATGAAGCTTCAAATTTTACATGATTTTACTAAGTTATTTGGTAATATCTTGTAGTGCTAAAAGAAACTAGAGTTTGTTGACTGCATGTATAAACCTCTTATAAGTTAATTGCACCCGCGCTGCGCTGTTGTTACCGAGTGTAATGTTCACACAACCGATTATTTTCAAAAAGAGAAAGAAATATTAAGTATAGAATAATTAGGGAATTAAAATTTAAAGATCTGATTTCAACTTTGACAATAAGACATGTAGGTGCAAATTACATGGCACACATGGTTTGATTACATGCATTTGTTTTTGTCTCGCTACTCTTACGGTAGAAATGACAACATGCATGAATCATCAACTCGATCTACACGTAGGATACATGTGCACCTTTTGGAATTAGAAAAACTAGTGGATCGGAAAGAAGTTAGTCTTGAGGGCCCATCGGTGCATTGCCATTGTCTCCTGCAGACTTGTGGGTGCGGCCAGTCCTAAAGGCAGCCCTACGCTAGACTTCTAGGATCTCCTCGAAAGTAACTACCCACTTAGTAGGAGCATCGGGGACCATGACTGCCTTTCCCTTGTCTGTCATGCACTTGGCCCGGTCATCCTTAGCGAGCTAATTTGCTGTCTTCCACCACCCCCTGGTTTCTTACGGACTATCGTTGCCTTTGCCTTGTCTTCCCCGCTCTCGGCCAAGTAAGGTTTCCAGTCGGTGAAATTCCCGGACGACACCACGTAGTTTAGCATATACTTCTACTGGATGAATACCCTATCGTACTTGTCCGGGTTGTCGATCATTGGAAGAAATAGCAACGCTCGGACGGCTACCATTATACACGGATAAAGTTAGCGATATGTGAAATGCAACGTGCAATATAAAAAATGGATGTGTGTGTGTGTGATTCTCTTACGCGGATATCCGAGCACGTGTAGTATGCCCTGGCGGTGGTCTCCGGGTGTGTCGAGTGAATGATATGTGTTGGGTTTTACCGCAGTCGCATTGTGAGCGTGAAAACTCCGATGGTACAAGTGCATCCTTCACGGAATGATCCGGGTAGGTTCCAGCCTTCTGTTTCCGCATCATCTCCTCATAGCCTGATATCTCCAAGCCGACATACTGATCTCCTCTACCTCTCTTCTCCCTTCTTTGTCCCTTTTGTGCGAAATTAGTTTGAGTGAAGTGTTGGCTGTGGTGGTGAAGTGTACCCCGATTTTATGAGCGGCTAGGGTGTAGTGATAAGGGGGTAAATTATGGTGAATGGCGATGAGCTCACGTCCACGAGGGATTTTTTTTTTGCACAACAAAGCTCTAGTGAGTGATGTCTAGTCACTAAGAAAAGTTGATGCGAGTTATCATTTTGGTCTGAAAAATATGGCATAGCAGGGTATGGTCAATTCGGTCTAAAAAGGTGAGATGGCTAGTGGGTGATGCCAAAAAAAATGAGCTCATGTCGCCATTTGGTTTGGCGACATGTGGCTGTCATCGGTTCAATTGGTGACATGCCCCTGTCGCCAATTCAAATGGTGACACGACCACGTGTCGTCAATCCAACTAGCGACATAAACAAGTCGTCATTTCAAACAGCGACATAAGCCTATTTTCGTAATATTATTAAACGGATATTTATTTCTGTAATGATGTTAAAATAATGTATTGTTAAAAAAAATCCCTGCTCGTAGCACGAGTCCTGAATCGTGTATTGACCTTTTCAGTCCAATTAAATAGCACCGCGTTGCGTTACAGATAAGCAAACCCGTTTCCACGACGTTTATGAAGTGTGGTACTTACTCCTATTTGGGAACCTCCTGGTCTAACGACTGGAACCAAGCTCCCGTCATCGTACTAATTGTTTGCTTTAATTTTCTCAAGAACTCGCTAGGTAGCCGAATCCACGCACTCTCACGCTACGGTGATCGAGTTTTGTGCATCGACCAGCTGCTACGCGCGAGGCTTGAGTCGCTGGGCAAATTTAGACAGTCTGCTCTCTTAATTGAGGCTCGTATGTGCTTTGCATAAGGTTTACGGAATTGCTAAAAAATAGTCGAATGCTTTTTTGAGGTAAAACAGTCGAATTCCTGGTCTTTGATGTCTTGCGTGGAGATTCGTGCTCGGACGGCAACGTCGTCTTCTCTAGTGGCGGCGGCGGCGGCGGCGGATTAGGACTAGGGCCTAGGTATAGAGAGAGGGAGGGACGACGGAGGCATGGCGGTGGCGTAGCCGGCCGCAGGTTGGAGGAGGGCGGTGGGCGGTGGAGGTTGGCGGGGGAGCACAAGAATCAACTAGAAGTTAGGAGACGGGAGTGGCGATGGTGGATTCGGGCAGAGTCACCAAGATGGGGAAGAAGGCGGTCATGGGGAGGCAAAGGAGGAGGAGGCCGTCGAGGCGAAGCGCGCAAAAGTCGAGAGTTGTGCTTTAATAGGGAAGTTGAGGGAGGAGATGGTCTTTAGATCTCAATCCAATGGCTAAGAAATCTGAATGATTTTAATTCCAAAAATAGTCGAATGGTGGGTGATGCACTGCATTTCCCCGGAACAAAAGATTAAGCAGGTGGCGGCGAGGCATCACTCTTCTTATCTTTCTTTCCCAAACAGGATCTCTCGTCTCTCTGTCATGGCCGATAAAATAATCTAACTACCCTACTTGTCGTCCTCTCCCTCTGTTTTATTAGCTCGCTTCTTTCCCTCCACTTCCTCCTCCCTCGCATGCCCTCTCTCTTTCTCTCTCTGCCTTCGACTTAACCGCGGGTCGCCTCGCCTCCCTCTCCTCTCCTCTCATCTCCAAGGAAGCCGCGCGAGGCTGATCGATCGCCATGCGGGTGCAGTGCGACGTCTGCGGCCAGGAGCCGGCCGCCGTGCTCTGCTGCGCCGACGAGGCCGCCTTGTGCTCCGCCTGCGACCGCCGCATCCACCAAGCCAACAAGCTCGCCGGCAAGCACCGCCGCCTCCCCCTCCTCCACCCCTCCTCGCCCACCAACGACACCGCCGCGCCGCCGCTCTGCGACGTCTGCAAGGTGCGTTCCCTGTCTTCCCGATACCGAGCTGAGCTGCTGCTCATAAGCTGATTGCTCATGGTGTTGTTGGATTGCAGGAGCGGAGGGGGTTCGTGTTCTGCGTCGAGGACAGGGCCATCCTGTGCGCCGGCTGCGACGAGCCCATCCACAGCGCCAACGAGCTCACCGCCAAGCACAGTCGCTTCCTCCTCGTCGGGGCCAAGCTCTCCGCCCCGTTCGCCGACCAGGAGATCCCCTCTCCGGAAGGAGGCTCCGACGTCGCCGCCGAGGATTCCTCCCTGGTCGACAGCCACGGGGGAGGAGGAGGAGGCAGCAGCAGCATCTCGGACTACCTCACCAACATCTGCCCCGGTTGGCGCGTCGAGGACCTCCTCCTCGACGACGCCGCCTTCGCCGCCGCCGCCGCCGCGGTATGTTTCTAGCTACCTCTTTGCCGTGTTCCCTCCACAGTTTCACGGATCATAGGAGTGAACACTAAAAGATTGGCGCTTCTTGGAAGCAGAAGGGGCGCGACGAGCAGGTGCCGTTCCTGGACGCGGACCTGTTCGACGTGGTCGCCGGGCGGCCGGAGAAGCGCGGCGCGTGGGCGCCGCACGTGCCGCAGACCCCGACGCTGGCGTGGGGCCTCGAGGAGGTGCTGGCCGCCATGGCGGCCCCAGCAACGGCGAAGACCAAGCAGGGGCACGTGCGGGAGAGGTACTGGAGCGACAGCGACGCGTTGGCCGTGCCCGAAATCTCGCCTCCGCCGGCCAAGAGGGCGCGGCCGTCGTCGTTCTGGTGCTTCTGAGCTGCGGCGTAGCAATCCGGCGAACTAGCTAGCTGGATCGATCGCTTGTGTAATCTCTACTTGTTGTAGCTTGGTGTCACTGTAGTGTACTACTGTTACCAGCTAATACTAGTACTACTAAATTAAACTACTGGTTAATTTTGGTGCAAAAATATGCTGTTATGTATGAGTTTGAGACGTTGTTATCGTATTGTAAACATGTAATGTGCCGTCGTCTCCTTCCATCATCGATCACTAAGGCATTAATCGCTTTGCTCGATCATGCTAACTACAGTTAGTTTGCCCAAAGTAAAAAGATGCTCTCTCTCGGTCATACTATCATTATCTTGCCACCTTGGTCACTTCACTTCTATGCTTATTTTTTGGGAGGAAACTTTGATGCTTTCTCGTGTTGTGACTCTTGACATGAGTGAGCTGCAACCTGAAATGGTACTGAGATGCAGTTAGGAGTGAGCTGCAACCTGAATTGCACATCGACCACATGCGTGCTCTCGATCGGTGACCATTTCGGCGAGGTGCGCTTGGGAAAGATACGGCCGAGAAACAAACCTAGCTAGCTTCTACAAGTTTCCATGATACGAGCAGAGAATGCAATGCAAGGCTGTAACGGATTTTTGGCTGCAGTTCATGTACATTTGAACAACCATATATATGGAGTATATATATATCAAGATTCAGAGAAGACATTTGGTTGCCGACGTGGTATATACGCACGCAGTGAGCGGCCGGGTCTGGCAGGTTGGGGTGTAATCGGAGCGGATACGGATAGATATCGCTCATCTTGTATATCGGACACGAATAGTGTCTGATACCTATTTCTCTATCCTGTATTCGCTCCGCGAGCCTTTTGTTGGTCGATCGGTCAGACGGATATTATCCGCTTATTTTGCACCCCTACGCAGGATGTTGGACAGTAAAGGTGCAATCAAAACGAACACGGAGAGACTAGTCGTTGATATATCAAAGGAAAAATACTCAGTATCCCTTATCTGCTTAGATGCGATAACCCACATATCTATTACCTTGTTCCTAAGTGAAATCACAATAGGTTTTCCTTAATGGGGACGTTGCCTGATCTTTCGATGAGGATGATACAACTTGATTGGTGGAAGCTAACTTTCACGATCTAGGCTACAACCCTGCGACGACTGTTGCACCCGCAATCGCTGAACCAACTTTACGTTCGTTATCGACCTTGCCGGCAGCGAGATCGACTTGACCATGAAGGTCTTTTCCTGCTTGCAATCAAGAATCGAGCAAGAAAAATAGATGAAGCAATGAACTTACTGAATAGGAATTGAGAAACAAAGATGGATGTATTAAGTAATTTGGGGTTCCGAAGACAGCGTCTGGTTATACTAGTCTAAGCTGAAATTAATCTAACAAAACCCACCAAACCCTAAGGGTGGCGGCCATTATATAAAGGAGGGAGAAAGGGGCGACGGCCGCAGGTATTGTTCACGTGTGAATAGTACCGTATGAACAGTACCAACCCTAGGTGTCCAGCCCGAAATACAAGGCCCATTAGCATAGATGGCACAGTACCAAGTTCCTTTACTCAATTATTGCTAAGTGTTGGCTTAAACAGCTTGATATATCACTTGATATATGTATACATACGGATGGATATCACTTAAATCGTATCCTATTCCATGCTTTTCCCTTAGAGTCCGGGTTGGACACAGATAGTACTGGATAACAATTTATTTCTTCTGTATTTGCTATACAAGATTTCGATCAATCGAAAATTATCCGCTCGTTTGACACCCCATTAATTCTCGCATGTTGCAGCTGCGACCCCTTCCATCAGTGCTCCTTTCCCTCTCTCGCAAGCCGCGACGTAACGCACGTAGCGATCAAAGCAAAGCGCGCGTGAGGCCGTGATCTCCGACGCGTTCCAGGCCACATGCAAGCCCACGGGGAAGAGCAGCAGGCGGGACCGCGGGAGACAGGTGGCGCGCCAGCATCACCGTGTTTCTCCGCTCGATCCCACGGCGATCCATCGAAATCCTCGGCACGGCGTTGCGTTCTCAACCGGTTTTAAGGTAGATTAGGGATCGATCGATTTCTGATTGCTCCTTCCTTCAGTTCCTACTTTACTTTCGTAGTTAGCTAGGTTCCTTCTAACTTGCGGACACAGTTGACACTTGTGTTTCTAAGATAAATATGTATTTACTGATGTGTTGGAATTAATATAGGCTAGGTCTAAATTTATACTCTAATTAATTCCTGATAAATCTCAAAGACCCATATGTATATGTTAAAATTGTTTAGTCCTACATGGAGGGATGAAGGAAAGTTACACCACTTTATAAGGTGGAACGTGGTAGCCCCTCTTGTGGAATTGAAAAGAGCCAACACACACGCGCGCTCGCTCGCCTCGCTGTGTCGTGCGTGCGTGCGTGTCAGGTGAGGACGTGATTTTCTTTATCTATTCGAAAATCGAAACGTGCCGAATCAATGGCAACTGTTGGCCTTTGGACTTCTTTCTTTTGGCTATTTAAAAGTACTGGTTCTGATTCGAGTTTTCCGTTTCCACAATATAGAAATATTCAGTCTTATTGATGTCTCTGGCGTTCTCCATCCCGGCAAGACGCGTGTACTGCCGCACTAGGAGAGCAGGCCTCCGGAACCCTCGTCCTCTTGAAGGCTTGCACGAGCGAGGACGAATAAGGTTTTTTAGGAGCGTTCGCGCGACTGCTCGCTGATCCTCTGCTACATTTACATCAACTGCACGACGTCCACTACGCCATGACAAACGATGTCCTCATCAAAAACTCTACTGCAGCTTCTTCTTCCACTGAATCTGGGTATGGCTATCTCTCTCTTATTACTTGGTTTGCTTTACTATCTGTTGTTGTCTTGAATACTGAGATAGTTATACTAGCTTCTGTCCTTCTAGAATCTGGTATGACTATAGTGTTCTTGGTTATCTGCTTTATGAAAATAGCTAGAGTATTTTCCATATTTTATCTAGCATATTTCATATTAAAGTAATTCGAAAAATGCTTATATGCTCAACAATCCAAAAACCTTATTCTAGGCATAGGCATTTTTCGTCAACTAGTTTTGCTGCAGCGCTCAAACCCTTTGAATTCGATGGTGCGAATTACAAGAGGTGGCACACCAAGATGGTGCTTTGGCTAACTGCCATAAACGTTTTTCATGTGGCAAATGGCAAGCCTAAAGGAACACTTACTCCTGAACAGGAGCAAGCGTTCGAAGCTACTGATAACCTTTTTAAAGGTGTCGTGGTTAGTGTTCTTGGTGAGAAGTTAATCGATGCATACATGGTGATTAAAACTGGAAAAGAGATGTGGGATGCACTCGAAGCCAAATTTAGGGTTTCGGATGTAGGCAGTGAATTATATCTCATGGAGCAATACCATGACTATAGAATGGTTGATAGCCGTTCTGTAGTTGAACAGGCTCATGAGATACAATCCATAGCCACATAACTTGAGTACTTCAAGTATGTGTTACCGGACAAATTTGTCACAGGAGGTATTAATGCCAAGCTTCCTCCTTCTTAGAGGAATTTTGCTACTTCTCTGAAACACAAGAGACAAGAGTTTTCTGTTGAAAATCTCATTGTGACTCTTGATGTTGAAGAGAAGGCGAGGGCAAAAGATACACACACTAGAGGTAATGAGGGACATTCTAGTGCTAATATAGTGCAGAAGAAGAATGACCAAACTCAAAAGTTCAAAAGCAAGAACAAAAGTGCACAAACAACAAACTTCAAGAAGAAGAAGAACAACAACAACACAAAGGATGGCCTTTGCTTTGTGTGTGGCGAACCTGGTCATTGGGCCAAGGATTGCAGCCAACGCAAGGGTGAAAAGAATTAGCAAGAGCAGAATCCCAAGTCTGCCAATATTGTTGTTAGTACTACTGAGACGGAAACTTCAGGGTATGGTAATTTAACTACTGTTCTTTCTGTATGTCAATCTACCGATTGGTGGATAGACACTGGTGCTAATATACATATGTGTGCTGATATTTTATTGTTCTCTTCTTACCAGATCACTCGGGATTCAACCGTTCTAATGGGGAACAGGTCACATACCATTGTTTATGATGTTGGCCTTATATGCTCAACATGATGTGCAATGGAAAGGAAGTGCGGCTGTTTCTAAGCATGCCATTGCAGCGTACTGTTCCTTAATTAGAAGCTAGCTCGAAACATTCTGTTGTTTGTATACTACTACAATACTGCTGAAAAAAAATATCTTCCTTTTTCTTATGTGGCCACTCCAATAAGGAGGCAAAGGGCTTTGATTAAGGTGCAGATCAACAATTACATTGCATACTGCATTTTTAGAGGAATTTCAAATCATTGGCTTTCTGGTCGATATTTTCTCGAATGAATCAGACAACCGGGAGTGGGGTTCTACATAATCCTTTTTCCCTCTTAGCCGCTGCATTTTTCACCTTTTGGAATAGGAATAATTGATTCCAAACAGAACAAAAATATATTGATCACCAAGTGGGCTTTAAGAATGATTCTCAATGGTAAAGTATGTTTTTTTAAAAAGTCGAGTGATCTGTTTTATGCTTGCTAGTGGGAAATGCTTCTGATTCCGCTCCACCATTTAGGCAACGCGAAACCGAGCTGAAAGCTAGATTCATATTTATCTCAAACAAACAAAAAGAAACCAATGAATAATTGTACGAGTAGTAGCTGTGATGATGAGGACATCCCTAGCACTAATACATCCTCTACCTCACAAGATGTTGGTCACGATATATGTTTTAAGACCAACAGCTAGTTCCATTCGACGTAAGAAGAATGTACAAACTCTAATTGGACCGATTACATGAGCTCAGACAAAGAAGCTAAAACTAGAGGTGAGCTCGCTTCTTGCTGAGTTAAACTTTAATTTAGATGAGAATTGTTTACTACCTAATGCGACTTCTCTGTTTGTTCTCAGATTTATTAAGAAAGAAGAGCTAGAGGCAGATAGGATTGGAAATGATGTTGTTGTACAAGAATTTTGCTTGATGGCACGAGCTATTGTTGGTGGGACCCAGATGGAGGAGAGGGAGGCCAGGAGTGTTACTACTCCACCGTCGGAGTATTACTGCACGCCAGAAGGAGTGTTACTGTATGCCAGCTGGAGTGTTACTATACACCAGACGAAATGTTACTGCACACCAGACAGAGTGATACTACACTACCGTCAGAGTGTTAGTGCACGAATGACATCGAACTCGAATCCAAGTCGGCTGTAACTTATTAAGTTAGGTGAGTCCGAACCAAGTTTAACGATTGTGTGTGTGTGTGGGTCTCGAGGGAGCCGAGTAGTACTCGATCTCTTGTAGTCCCTAGTTGGCCCTTGGCCTATATTTTTTTTCCGTACGTACTTTTTGGGTTCTCAGATGACGGATATCAATATATTATTTTCATAGAGCTATACGCTTGTTCTTCTCCTATATATGATACACAATTGCAACTAGAGAGGGGAATTGGACGAGCAATTGCAACTAGAGAGGGGAATTGGACGTTCTCTACCTCGTTGTTCTTGTGATTCCGTGTGTTTTGCAGGAGCAACAATATGTCTACTTGGCGTGGTCGAGTAGATCAATGAGGATCGAAGCGTGTGGTTTGACGAATGAGTGTCATAGATTGCTATAATCGAGATAGTGGTTAGCACCGTTATTCGTCAAATTACACAGATCTAAGTTATCACAATCCTATACCTTAAAGATCGGACATCTCCGTATCAAGTTGCCAATTGTTCTAGCTAGATTCTGTAGACCCAGATCAAGGTGGCAACTTGGATGTACAACTCATATACTTATTCTACTCGAAATTGTGATGGATCATGCATGCATCATTTCAGTTCGTTGGGAGAAAAAAATGCTTAGAAAAAAAGAATATTTTTCATATGAATTTTCTGGTGTTGCTCTATGCATGTGGATCCGACAAGAGTGACATGTCAATCTGTTAGACAGATATGATCATGGCTCTCTATCTCACGCAGCTTGGTAGGGCGTCCTAGTATTATTGTTAGTATAAAATAATCATATTAACCGTCCCATGACCCATCTCATATCGTCCTACCCATTGCATATTATTGTACTTTTTTAATCTATCTTGAGATTAAAAATAATCCATTTGTTGTCCCATCTGAAAAGAACATTTTGCCTTTTTTTAAAGAGAGAGTTGAGCTCCACAGCCATAACCTGCTCATCCTGTCATCCACCAAAACGTCACTTGAAAACTCTCACATCATATTGCCCCTCTAGGCTCTAGCTAAGAAATTTCCGCCATTTAAAATTTAAAGTTGATGATCATCCGTCCTCTACAATCTCTCACCCTATATAAACCATATTATCAACAGACTATCTTCTCGAATCATGCGCTCCCAGCATCACATGCGACACCGCCTGTACTTCCTCCTCCTTTGCGTCCTCGCCTCTACCCCCGCTCTTCTGCTCTGCTCCGTGCGCGTCTCCGTCCTCTCCCCGTTGTTGTTTCCATCAGTCGGATCTGGATGGACCTTACTTTCTCCTCTCCGTCCCTGCTCTTTTGCTCTGCTCCGTACGCCTTGACAAATTAAGATATATTATATCTACTTTAATTATTGAGCTCCACAGCCATAACCTGCTCATCCTGTCATCCACCAAAACGTCACTAGAAAACTCTCACATCATATTGCCCCTCTAGGCTCTAGCTAAGAAATCTCTGCCATTTAAAATTTAGAGTTGATGATCATCTGTCCTCTACAACCTCTCACCCTACATGAACCATATTATCAACAGACTATATTCTCGAATCAAGCGCTCCCAGCATCACATGCGACACCGCCTATGCTTCCTCCTCCTTTGCGTCCTCGCCTCTACCCCCGCTCTTTTGCTCTGCTCCGCGCGCGCCTCCGTCCTCTCCCCGTCGTTGTTTCCATCAGCCGGATCTGGATGGACCTCACTTTCTCCTCTTCGCCCCTGCTCTTTTGCTCTGCTCCGTACGCCTTGACGAATTAAGATATATTATATCTACTTTAATTAATAAACTTTTATATTTATAAAATGTTTCGTAGCAACGCACGGACTAAACTAGTCTCTACTGACGAAACAGTCAGCCTGAAAGATAGGGCAGTCTCAGTGTGGGCCGGATGGGCTGAGCGCATTCTTGGCCCACGACGATCTCTACCTGGGCCGAAAAATCCCATAGCAGGTAGGCCCCACCCTCCAGACCGACCGGACCAGAGCCCAGAAACAAAAACTCCGACCCGACCCACGCCTCAGGGTGCCGCACCGCGCCGCATGCCACCACGCCAACTCGCTCGTCTCCTCCCGGACCCGCGCCTCCTCTTCCGCGCCCTAAACCCTAGCCTCACCATGTCACCGGCCGCTGCCGCCGCCGCCGCCCACTTGACCACGGCCTCCGACCCCGACGAGGGCATCTGCGCCAGCGCCGGCGCGGCCGGGGCCGCCGAGGAGATCGCGCCACCCTCGCCCCTCCCCCCGCCGCCGGTGTCCGAGGAGGAGAGGGTGGAGCGCTCGTGGGCGCACTGGAGGCGGCTGGGGTCCCCGAGGCTGATGGTGGCACCGATGGTGGACAACTCGGAGCTGCCGTTTCGCATGCTGTGCCGCCGCTACGGCGCCGACGCGGCATACACGCCCATGCTCCACTCCCGCATCTTCTCTGAGAACGAGAAGTATAGGTCCATGGAGTTCACCACCTGCAAGGTAATCACTAGCGCTTGGGAGCATCCAATTCGTTGTGCAGATAGTTTTGGTAGTTCTCGACTGTTGGAATGAGATTTACGTAATGATGAACAATAGTATACTGAGTTCACCATGGGAAATGAAATTTTGTGGAATAATAGCTTTGATGTAGAATCGATATGGATGTTGGGTGGTTTCTGAGTGGTGGATTTTGGAGCAGTACCTTTTATAATGGTTGGCCATCTTTGTGGGCATAAAAGTGGAGAATTTCCGTAATGATCCATAAGATTCCGGACATTACGTTGTCATAGGGCTAAACAATGGTTAGAAAGTTGTTCTTCATAATTAGCTGTATTCCGTTGTTAGGTTTTATAATCTACCAATCTCTTTTAGGCTTGGGTATGAAATGCAATAAAAATTTGCCTTGCACAGAATGTGACGTTGACTACGTTTTATACAGGAGGACCGTCCACTTTTTGTTCAGTTTTGTGCGAATGATCCTGACATTTTGTTACAAGCTGCAAAGATGGTGGAACCGTATTGCGACTATGTTGATATAAATTTTGGGTAATGTGCAATTCTTTGTGCTGTTATATTGAAATTTATCTTTGTCTTTACTCATTTATCTAGTGTCTTACTGTAATTTACGGTGCTTTTGTAATGTCTGATGTCTCAAGTATTTTAGTTACTTAAACAAAAAATAATCTACAAAAAAATCTGCTTTTGTACAATGTTGATGAATTAGCCCTCTGACTAATGCCTCAACCCTAATTTTAGCACTACGCCGTGCAATGCCAAAGTTCAGACTTCCTAAGCTGTTGTGTTTCAAAGTTTAATGGCAGGTTTCTAAGCTCCTAACTGCACCTGTCTGAGATTTCCTTAGGGTACTGATGCTGAATACTTTGCAAATCTGTCTGGGATGCATCATTTCTGCAAATTTATATCTGCATCATTTTTGCATATTAAATTAAAATTGTGCATTCCCCACATATATGAGCATTACTTGAAAAATATGGTTAAAACTGGATGCTCTTCTAAATGGCAATATTGCCTCTCTGAAAACCTTGCAGATGCCCACAGCGCATTGCTAGACGGGGGAACTATGGGGCATTTCTCATGGACAACCTTCCCCTCGTAAAATCCCTTGTGCAGAATCTATCAGCAAACCTTCATGTTCCAGTCTCGTGTAAGATCCGCATATTCCCACGACTAGAGGACACACTAGCATATGCAAAGATGCTTGAAGAAGCTGGTGCTTCTCTTGTAGCTGTGCATGGCCGGACAAGAGATGAAAAGGATGGAAAGAAATTTCGAGCTGACTGGGATGCCATCAAAGCTGTCAAAGATGCTCTAAGAATACCTGTACTTGCAAATGGAAACATTCGCCATATGGAGGATGTGAAGAACTGCCTGGAACATACTGGTGCTGATGGTGTGCTTTCAGCTGAAACTCTTCTAGAAAATCCAGCATTGTTTGCTGGTTTCCGGACAAAGGAGTGGAACGAAGAGGGTGATGAAGTTGGACATGGTGGCTTAGACCAGGCTGATCTAGTCATCGAGTATTTGAAACTGTGCGAGCAATACCCTGTGCCGTGGAGAATGGTTCGATCTCATGTCCACAAGATGCTGGGGGACTGGTTTAGGGTGCATCCACAACTGAGGGAGGAACTCAATGCGCAGTCCAAGCTCACTTTCGAGTGGTTGCATGATATGGTAAAGAGGCTGAAGGATCTTGGAGGAATACCACTTTACAGAAACAACAGTGCTTCGCAGACGGCAGCCAATGGGCTAGCTGCAAGTAATGCCTGATGATGCCCATCAATTTTGCAAACTACAGCTTACCAGTTTATGGAGGAAAAAAAAGGATGAACCACAAAGCACCAGGTTTTAACTTGCATTAGTATAGATTGGAGCAGCATTGTTGTAGTGGAACACTCCGTTTGTGGCAAGTACCAGTACCATGACTAGTGGTTCTAAACAAAAAGAGAAAGCACGACTAGAGCAAAATTTTGATTTTGAGTAAAGCCATTTCAGTGGTTGCTCAATTAATTTGTTTTGAGCATCTGCAGTGGATCACCTCATTGTTGTAACGACTGATGTATATTTGCAAACATTATTATACGGTTTCAGATACGCAGGATTTGCTATTGAAGTATCTTTGGACTTAAGTTGCATTGCTTACTACATGTATTGGTGTCTCGGCTATTCCTGTATGCCTAGCATTTATACTTCAAAACTGTTCTTTGTCACGGGCTGCCACCCCAAAAATATAGGCTACTGTCCACTCCAGTGTCTAAGATACACAAAAGAAGCAGAATATGTGAACTGACAAACTATCAGCAGCACCTCAGCTGCTGCAATCATTTCAATTCTCTGTATCAGTCTTGGTTACATAATACTACTACGACAATGGCAGAACCATGTACTACCATTGCTGATGGACCATTATTTGTGGTGTAACTACTGCAGGAAACTATATCAAGTACCAACCAAAAAAAGAAAGGAAAAAAAAGAGAGAGAAAGAAGCCAAAAGCCCTATCTATCTTGTGTTGGAGAAAATTGCTTGTGAGCCTGAACTGGTCAGACAGGAGATAATTTTAATATGGCTCGGCGAGCAGCTCCGGTCGCCAATCCGATTTCTCGGCGTACAGTACGCCTTCACTGTTCTGGGAGAAGGTCAGCCGCACATCCCAGTGAAGCGATCCCAAGAGCTTCTCCACCTCGCCGACGGCGCCGGACTCGTCGCGCACAATGATGCTGCCTCCCGGCCTTACAATCCTGTCGACCTCGACGACGACCGGCAAAACTGCGCATCTGAAGAACACAAATTTGCCATGTTAGAACGAAGTTTGAACAACACTGAACCGGCCATGGCTGAAACAGGTAGTATACTGAATTACTGAGCAGTGACGACTGACCTCTCCTTTATCTTTGAGAAGAGGTGATCAGCGTGCAGGAGGTCGTAGGTCCTCGGGTAGGTGCTGAAGGACTCGCACCAGTCATGGTAGATGCCGAGCAGCCCGCGCTCGAAGATGATCGGCAGCGTGTCGGGCGCGTCGACGTTGACGACGTTCATGACCCAAATCTTCCGATCTCGAAGCGCAGCGGCAAACCTGAGAGAGATCATTTTTCGTCAGTACGATCAGAGTTCATGACCAAAATCACTCTGTGTCCTGCAGGATATGATTCTCGGTATAGCAATGGCAATGGTGAGAGATTCTTCTTACCCTCCATAGGCGGCTCTCATGTCCATGACGTTCCTCACCCTGGACCAGTCGATGCCCAGGCCGTTGAGGTACGACTTGTCGATGACGCGCCTCCAGTGCTCGTAGTCCACCGCGAAGTCCACCGGCGCCGGCTTCCCGTACACCCCGGTCTGCGAGGTGTTGAGCCAGTAGGGCGGCGTGTGCACCCGCCGCGGCCACTCCGCCGGCCACCTCGTGCCGCGCTCCGACGGGCCGGTCGGCACACGGTGCATGCACGAGTTGAGACGGATGTACCTGGCAAGTTGCAGATGATGCACATAAGCACATTGGTCAATTTGCGTCTTCAGTTCAGAAGATGAGAAGAGGAAATGCAGCGACGATGCTATTGCCGGTGCAAAGATGGTGCACATTGGTTAATTTGCTTCTTCAATTCAGAAGATGAAGAAGAGAAAATGCACGTTGCAGATGATGCACATTGGCACGGGCTTGGTAGCAAGTACCACGCGGCGTTAGCGTCGTCGTCCTCGCTGCACATGGGAGGTTGCTGCCGCCTCCTGGTCTCGTAGCACTCGTTGGACGTCGGCTTGCGGTAGAAGGCGGCGCCGATGCCGTTGAGCCGGTCTTTCTTGATGGTGACCAGCTCCCAGCACATGGATTTGGTCAGAGCTGACATCGCTGTACGTGTAAAAGAACAAGAGTAAGACATTGTGAGAATGGTGATCGATCCATGGTGATCGATTGTGAGAATTCGCAAATGAAATCGATGTTGATGTATATGGTATGTACCTTTCCAGATCTCGACGTCTTCGGTGAGCTTCTGGTACACCGGCGTCGCCGACCACACGAAGAAGCCGCCGGGCCGGAGAACGCGGTTCAGCTCCAGGAGGAGAGCACCACCTGCAGAGTGCAGACAGATAGGGACCACTGGCGCCATCAATACTGAATCACAGCTAATGATCTGAGGTAGTGGCAAGCAGCTAGCGTGTGTACAAACCATCGGCATGCCATGGGACGCGGCAGCGCGCGCAGTGGACGAGGTCGAACGCCTTGCTGGGGAAGGGGAGGCGCTTGGAGCCCATGACGGCGGAGATGGCCGGGATGCCCCGCTCGAGCGCCATCTGCACCTGAGCCTCGTGCTCGTCCTTGGGCGCGAACGACATGGTCACCACGTCGCGCTCGAACAGGTAGCCGCCGAAGCTGGCCACGCCGCACCCGACGTCGAGCACCACCCTCGTGTGCTTTCCCCACGCGATGCCACGGACAGACTACATCGAAGAACCAAATTTTACTTTGATTAATCTGCGTGATGAGAACGATCAAACTGTGGCGATCACTGATCGTCTGATGCTACTGTTCAGAGGCTACCTGCTGAAGGAAATCGATGTAGTGCAAGGCACCATGGATGAACTGCGTGCCGCCGCCGGGGAAGGTCAGGTACTGCCCGCTCACCTTCACCCAGTTCTGGTGACCCTTCACCTGAACGAGCTTCGTGTGCGGCACATTGCTGTACCAAATCTGCACAAGCCACCGTCGTCGTCACCAACACGAACATCATAAGCTATTACTAAGCAATCCTTGCAAAACGCATGCCAAAAACACGTTTTTGCACAAGTTACGTACCCTGTCTCGGCTCTTCGGCCACTCGACGGGCCGGCGGTAGCTGCTCGGGAGCGCGACGAGGCACGTCGGGCCCTCGTCGGGGCAGTGCCGCTCCCGGTGCTCGTACCGCCGGTAGTTCTCGGGCCGCAGCTTCTTGACGGCCTTCTCGTTGTCCAGGCACGGGATGTAATCCGCGCCCGCCTTGACGCTGCACAGCCGCCACTCGCGCTCCTCGCCGGCGCCATCGTTGTCGTTGGTGCCCGCCTCCTCCTCGCGCCGGTCTTTCTCCCGGTGGGACTGGTCGGACTGTGTCTCCCACGCGTTCTGGTGTCCGGTGCCGGTGGCCGACACCTCCGCGCGGTCTTCTTCGCCAGGGAGCGACTCGACGACGTTGCGGTCGTCTAGGGTGGCATTGCCGTCCACGTCCTCCTTGTGCTCTGACACGGCTGGCTTGTCGTCCCCGCCGCTGCCCTCTTCTTGGTTATGGAATGCCTCGCCGCCGGCGTCGGATACCGACGTGTGCTCCTCCTGTTCGCTCTGCGACTGCTCGTCGCTACGTTCCTCCTCTGTTTGATGCTGTTCGGGTCTCTCGTCGCCTTCGATGTGGCGCTCCTCCTCAGACTGCAGCTCCGTTATCTCGTCTCCTTCGCCGCCGTGAGTCTCTTCCTGCGCTTCCCGGCGCTGGCTTCCGCCGCCGTCCTGCTCGTCGCGCGCGCTCATCTGCTCCTCCTCGCGCTGTCGCTGCCGCGCGTTGCTCTCCTCCTCGATGCCGCCGTCCAAGCTCTTCTCCTCCACGGCGTCACCCCGAGTCTCTTCTTGCGGCATCTGCAGATGCGGCTGCCCCTCGTGTTCGTGCTTCACGTGGCTTTCTTCTTGCACGGCTTCCTGCTCCCTCTCGTTCTCCGTTGCTTCTTGCTCCTTGATGTCTGCGCCCGTCACCGCCGCGTCCTTCGCCTCCCCCTCCTCGGCACTGGCCTCGCCGGCGGCCACGTGGTCAGCCTCCTCACTCCGCTGGTCGTCCATGGCCGCCGCAGCCCTCTTGGGCTCCTCGTCAGCCGGGACATGTTCATCCAGATCAGGCTTGCCATGCGGGTCGTCCAAGGCCGCGGCGCCCTCCTCGTCGGAGCCACTCTCCCCAGCAGCCTTGCCCCGCGCCGCGTCATCGACCTCGACCTCGCGCGGCGGCAACGGCACGGCCTTCTCCCTGTTCATCTCGTACGCGAACGACGACCGCGTGGTGTGGCGGTACGCCGTGACGGTGCCCTTGTCCCCGTCTGACCCCGCGAGGGACGCGGACGAGGTCGACGTCAGGAAGTACGCCCCCGCGACGCAGAGCGCGACGAGCACCCCCGTCGTGGCGTAGTAGACGCACGCCGAGGCCGACGACGCGGCCCCGCGCTTGCCGGCGCCACGCGAACTCCGGCCCACCCCCGCCATCGATCGATCTCACATGCAGATGCCGCCGTCTATCTATCTCTAAGCAAAAAAAATTGAAGTTTGGACGTGGGTTTAGGTGTTCGTGTTTTGCGGGATGCATCGATGCCATGCACATAAGTCTGGGAACGTGGGGTGATCCCGGCGCGTCGGGGTCGCCGGCTGTGGGGATGACATGTGGGGCCCACTAGCGGTGGTCGTGGGAGCTGGAGGATTGGGGCACCCTCTCCCTCCCTCTTCTTTCGCTCTTGACCTTCCTCTCATCCTCTACTCCTCTCTCTAGTCTCCACTCTCCACTCCATGCCTTTCCTTCATCTGTTACTCCAATCAATAGAAGCATCCTTTTCTTCTTGCCTTCTTCTATCTACTGTATGTTTCTCTAATTCTTGGAAGTTTGAACTTTTTTTAACCGAAAACAGTAGGAAAAGATCCTACTGTGCATATATATTATGAATAGATTTAGATTTTACAAATGGAAATTGGAACTTGAAAGCGCCCTTTGGGTCTACCAATTTGCAATTCTGCATTTTACAACAGAAACTTGTGTTGGTCCGGGTTTAGGAATTTAGTTGAGATTTGCCTTGTTCTGGCAAAGATTTCTCATTCAATAATCTCCATTACCATCAACATTGGATTTGCTAGTAAATTATGTAAGTCAATACAGTGGACATCTTTGCTGAAGGCGAATAGAAGATCGTGCTTAGAAATTTTGTATTGCTTGTCATCAGTACATGTATCAATTTCAAGAGCAATCAGCGAGCTTATACATGACAATCTTGTACGTAGGACAGAAGGACAAGCATGCCTTGTATGGCGCTGCATTCATGTGTGCACGCCTTGTATTCAGCGAGCTTATACATGGCAGGCTTGTACGCAAGACAGGAGGACAAGCATGCCTTGTATGGCGCTGCATTCACGCGTGCATGCCTTGTATTCAGCGAGCTTATACATGGCATGCTTGTACGCAGGACAGGATGACAAGCATGCCTTGTATGGCGCCGCATTCACGCGTGCATGCCTTGTATGCAGCGAGCTTATACATGGTAGGTTTAATTGGATGGCGTCTTGATCTCCTAGCCAAACCGGCGCTCCACGCCTGGATGTGACGCACGCATGCACGTTACGTGCATGGGTAACGTGAATGGCTAACACCCCCTGGTAGTTGGAACGGGAGTAAGGCGGACGTTCAAACTGGAGCAAAAATCCTGGAACAGCGCAATAGGGAGACCCTTCATGAAGATGTCGGCATACTGCGAGCTGGTCGGGACGTGGTGAACCCGGACCTCTCAGAGGGCGACGCGCTCCCGAACAATGTGAAGATCGATCTCAACATACTTCGTCCGCTGGTGCTGAACGGGGTTTGTTGAGAGATACACAGCACTGATGTTGTCACAGAAGATGACAGTGGCCTATTGGAGAGGGCAATGAAGCTCGGCGAGGAGTTGGCAAAGCCAACAGGATTCCGTGACGGCGTTAGCCTTGGCGCTAAAGCGAGAAACCATATGTTGATGCTTGGAGGACCAGGAGATGAGGTTGTCGCCGAGGAAGATGCCGTAGCCTGAAGTGGACTTCCGTGTGTCGAGGCAGCCAGCCCAATTGGCGTCGGTGTAGGCGGTGAGGGAGGCCGGCGAAGTCCGATGCAACTAGAGGCTGTAGTCAATGGTGCCCTTGAGGTAGCGGAGAATCCGCTTCAGCAGGTTCACATGCGGTTCACGAGGGTCATGCATGTGAAGACAAGCCTGCTGAGCAGCGTACGAGATGTCCGGACGGGTGAACGTCAATGTAATACCTCGAGTTCCGATTAGAGAGAATTATTTCGGGAAAAAGGTTTTAGAGTAATTTCAGTTTTGGAGAGGGGTTTAAAGAGGTGGGCCTCCGGCCCAGGGTGCCTTGGCCCTATGGCCGGCCAACAGCCCAAGAGGGGAGGCGCCATGGGCCTAAAGCCCATGCGCCTCACCCCCATTAAACCCTAGGATCAGCAGCTTCTTCTTCTTTTTCCCTTGGCCACCTCCTGCAGTCTTCAAGCCGCTGCCCCCTGTAGTCTTCAAGCCGCCGCCTCTCCCTGCTGCTCCTGGTGGTGGCGCTCTCCCTGCTGCTCCTGGTGGTGGCGCCCTCCCTGCTGGTTTCCCCTGGTGGTGGCGCCCCTCCTGCAGTCCCCAAGCCGGCCCTCTCTCCTGGCAGCAGCCCTGCGCCCCCATCTTCTTCCTGGTGGTAGCAAACTCCTCCCCCTTCCATTGGTACCGCCGGCCAAGCCAAGAAGGAAGAGCCTGGAGGCCATCCCCCAGAGTATCATCTCCTATCCCTGCTGTTGTTTCAGTTTGTTCTTGGTAGAGATCGGTTTTTGGATTCATCGATAGTGCAGTGTTTAGAATCAGATTGCTGTCCTCTGTTGAACGTTGATTCTCGCTTAGATAAATGCCGAATTAGGTTTTGTGATCTCTTAGAGAGTTGTATATTATTTCATCAGGTTTCCATAGCTTCTGAGTTCACCTGAATCCGAGTTATGGTTTGAAATATACGTCCATTTATATACCACTGTCCAGAACATCGATTAATTCCCAGCAGTCACTTTGCGTAGCAAATTGAGCCTTGTTAAGTTCCGAATCAGGAATCTTCCCTATTATGAGAATTGTAGTTTATTGTATTAGCTTTCCATATCCACCAAGATCACCAAATTCCGACATACGGATCAAAAGTTATGTTCGTTTCATTCTTGCTGTTCAGATTTGTGACGAGATTAGTATGTTGATTTGTCTTGTGAAATGTGTTTATGTTAGAGGCAAATTCAGGGTTCCCACCCAACTAGAATATTTTATAAAATTTCATAACCTTTCTATAATGTTAAAGAACGCCTTAATCGGAGTTGTAGATCAATAGTTGTGTTATTTTCTTTATTGTTGTGCGTTTCGTCGGGACATAATCTGTCTTTCATGTTCAGCTGCTTGTTAGTATTTTTTTTTGGCCGATTTGGGGTATCTCTCCAACTAGGTTTTCGTAGTTATGTTTGTTAAGTTTCTCTAGGAACTGGGCTCACCCCGTTTCGAGTCCCAGGTTAATAGTTATGGTCTTTTCTGTGCCGCTGTCCAGATTCACTTATGTGTTGGTGTTGTCCGTTTTAGACTAAGTCTATTAGTTAACTCTTGGGTGTTCGGGAATGCGTTGTAGAACGTTAATGGAAGCGTCCTGTTATATGTTGTTCTTATTTCGAATATATATTGTGTAGGCGGAGAGGCTTCAAGTTTAGGAGCACCGCCATTGCCTACTAACGCGTCACATCGCGGAAGGCAAGTATTTTAACGTTCTTAATTATAAAATGTGAATGCCTGATGTTGGTATTGTGTTCCTGAGATCCATGTTAATATTTAATGTTCATGTTACTTCCATATATGTTATCTCCATGATTATAGAGCTTGTCTTTTCAATATTCATATTTCATTCCATGCATCCATCATTCATGTTTCATCCACGGGGGTGGATTAAAAAGACCCATCAATTCCAGTATGGGCACGTAAGACCCACCATTCCAATGTGGGCAGTTTGAGACACCCGTATGAAACGTTCTTCATACGGGACTTGGATCCCCGCATTTTGTTAAATACGGGCTTAGGTGAACACTGACGGGTGTGTCACCAGCAATATCGGTATATGCATGTGTAGTCCCTTCATTTCATCCAATTCATTCAAATATTCGTTCTGTATTTATTTCATATTCTTCAATGATGTTATCATGAACATGGTTGTTGTATGTACCATTTATTTACTGTACTTGCTGAGTCTCGGACTCACTCTTGCGTTGTTTGTTTATTTTAGGTGATCATTGAGGTTGGCTATGTTGGGAGGGAGTAGACACGCACTACTCATTCATTTCACCTTAATCAAGTCCAGGATTACATTTTAGTTCTATTTTTCATTCATTAACTGATGAACTGTAATAAATAATGTTAGCTGTGGTTGATAACCTCTTCCCATTATGATTGATTAAGTACTGCGTGTGATCTTCGATCATCCTTTTGATATAATTATTGATTCCTTTATTGTCTTGTTAATTATGACTGTTGGAACCTCCGGTATAGTTAACTATACAAAGGAGGTTCTGCCGAAATTTAGAATTTTATCTTATGTTTATTTTGTTTTCTTGTTGGTTTTGTACCATTCCAGACCTTCGTCGGACTGGGGTGTTACAGTTGGTATCAGAGCGGGTTTTAGGTCCGTGGTTAATAGAAATATATTAAAATGACACACTGTGCACAGTAGGTGGGATGGGTAATTCGTGGCTTCCGCATTCCTATTGTTATGTTTCATTTGTTGAGCAATTGATGAATTGTTTCTGTGCTTCTATTATTGTTAAGCTAAATGTTTAGTTTTATATGCTTTGGTGTTCTTAGATGGCGAGAGGTAGAGGCAATGGTCGTGGAGCGGCCCGTGGCCGTGGTCGTCCCCCGGGCCATGGCCGTGGTCGTGGACGTGGTCCGACTGTGCCTTCATCTTCGTCTGATAAGTCTTCGTGTCTTTGCCGAGGGGTTGCCTCACCGCTCAACCGCCGCAGAAGCTCAGCCGCTCTCTTGTTATCATTCGAATCTTCGAGGGAGAACCAGAACTGCCGACAAGTGCAGCAGCCCTTCCTCGCCGCAATGCACTAGTTATGAACTTGCTTCCGCAGCAATTCCACCCGAGGCTAGGATGAGTCTCCGCGAGTGGATGTCACTTCGTCTGGACACCTTCGACGGAGCAGGTACTCCGGTTCAGGCTGCAGATTGGTTGCGATACATGGAGAGGCAGTTCGGTGCCTTAGAGATGACTTCAGTGTAGAAGGCGCGGTTCGTGGCCTTTCAACTGAAGGGCCAAGCTGATATCTGGTGGGAGGGGGTTCTATCTGCTAGAACCCCACACTACTACAAAACAGGCTATAGTAGACGCCCCATCACAGACGGTTCCTTTGGAACCGCTCGTGGTAGGTCTGTCGACTCTGCGGCCGGCGCCGCCAACAGATCGCCGCTTCGAGGCCTATCACAGATGGTTCTTATTTAGAAGCTCGTGATAGTCATTATCACTGAGCGGTTCATTAATAGAACCGCTCAGGAACTATCACGCAGCGGTTCTATTCACAAACCGCTCGCGATAATCAGCCAATCACGATGGTTCTCAATAAGAACCGTCAGTGATAGTACGACGGTTCTCAATAAGAACCGCTCGTGATAATTAGTTATCGCGACGGTTCTAATTAAGAACCGCTTTGTGATATCCTCGCTTCTCCTCCAAGACCGCCGCTCGAGGTTTCAGTGTCACTGCGGTTCTTTAATAGAACCGTCAGGACGATCATGACGGTTCTATTAAAAACCGTCAGGATAGGTGTTATCATAGACGGTTCTTAACAAGAACCGCTCTCGATTGTTAGGCGGAAACGAAAATTTGAACATAATGGGCGGTGCAAAACTCGCTTTATATAACCTCCATCTCCTCCTCTGCGGTCTCTCCTCCTCCATCTCCTCCTCTGCCATTTCTCCTCCTTTGCCATTTCTCCTCCTCACACCTTGCGCCTGGCCTCCGCCGAGCTTGTCGCCTCATGACCTCCGCCGAGCTTGTCGCCTGCCCTCCTCCAACTCGTCCGGCCTCATCGTCACCGGCCTCATCCGAACCATCACCCCGGCCTCCTCCACCTCGCCTGACCTCGTGCCACTTGACCTCCCACGACCTCGTGCGCCTCGGCCTCCTCCACTGTCGCCTGCCTCCCACGACCTTACTCTCTACTCCCCTTTGCTTTGTGATGTGGATTACCGAGTTGATGCTACCGTGATGTGGGTGATGCTACCGTGATGTGTGTAGTTCATGTTGAGTTGTTTGGTTTGGGCAAAAATATGGATGGTAGATCGCGACCGCTCGGTAAAATCATCATAACTTTCGTGATACGAACTCCGATTGCGACGTTCTTTGGCTTGTTGGAAAGCTAACGAAAAGCATATGAACCCCAAAAAAGGTCGTTTAGGGCCTCTAAACGGCCTCCGAAGTTTTAGCAGCCGTTTTGGTTTTTTTTGCGCCAGAAAAGGCTATCATAGACGGTTCTAAACAAGAACCGCTCAGAAAACTCATCATAGACGGTTCGAACAAGAACCGCTCGTGATATAGCTTTCCGCACGGTTTTAATGAAAACCGTCGTGATATTCTCGGATCACGACGGTTTTGATGAAAACCGCTCGTGATAATAGCCTTCACGCACGGTTTCAACAAAAATCGCTCAGGATAGTGCGTATCACGAGCGGTTTTGAACCGCTCAGGATAACCGCTGTTATCACGCATCAACAAATATAGACGGTTCGGCAAATGCGTGATGACGGTTTCGAACCGTCTGTGATGAGGCTTCCTGTAGTAGTGCCAGTGCAGGGACCAGTCACTTGGGAGGTATTCGTGGAGCAGTTCAGAACAAAATTCTATCCGAATTCCTTTGTTGAGAGGATGGAGCAGTCACTGCTGACATTTGTTCAAGGAAAGATGTCAGTGTTAGAGTACGAGGCTGGATTCAATAATCTGGTACGTTTTGTACCAGCGGTGGCCAATGATGATCGGGAGAAGGCTAAGAGGTTCCGCAGGGGCCTCATTCCGGAGTATCGCCACGTTCTGGGGGCGACTGGCTTGCGTGATTTCAGCTCCGTGGTCGAAAGCGTGCCGAGGAATGGAGCCGAGAGAGATCTTTCTTCTCAGAGGCAGGTTGCTAGTGGCCCTGTCCTTACTGGTGGTTCTGGTGGTGGCCAGAAGCAGAGTTTTGGTGGGGGAGGTGGGTCTTCCCAGCGACCTGCTCCCAAAAGGTTTCAGGGGAGTCAGCATACTCGTCCTGTTCAGCAGTGGCAATCTTCCTCATCGGCACCACGTTCTTCGTCATCCACACTTCAGATGCGTCCTGCTCCAGGTCAAGGTATGAAATGCTTCAGGTGTGGTGGAGAGCACCGCATCGAGTGTTCTTTCAAAGGACATGTCGTCGGTGTGGCGGGAAGGCCACAAGTTGTCAAGATAAATGTAACCCAATGAGCATTATCAAATGGGAGCCACCCCCAACAGCGTCTTCTTCCAAAGCTTCCTCGGGGTTCGGGCTTGACCCTAGTCTGCTGCTCTGCACCTCGGTTTTCTTTAGGATGGGGTCCTTCGGCAGCATTTACTCCTGCACCATTACCGACAATTATTGAGATGAAAAGAAAAATTAGGATGTTGGAAGGACGCGGTGCCGATGTGGGTGATGGGAAGGTGGGAGCTGCAGCGAAAGAGAAAGGGTAGAAGGATGTCAAGTTACCATGCTCCGAGGTCATGTGAGTCGAGGCGCCGGAATCCACGTACCATTCGAAGGATGACGGTGGAGTGAGAGACATGGCATTGAAAGCTTGCATGAGCTGGTGCTGATCCCATGATGGCGCGGGTGCGGAGGATGACACAGACCAGGGGGCGCCTTGCCACGGGGAGGGTGTCGAAAGGGCAGCGGCGAACGCGCTTGGCGGGCCAGGACCAAGAACACCCGGTCCAGTGGGCTGTGGGCCTTGGTTGGGCCACATGTGGATCGAGCCAGCCCAGGGATTCTACATGGATGGGCACGTCGTGGCGTTCTTGGCACCACCGTCGCTGCTGCCGCTACCGTTGGAGCTGCCACCGCTGTTGCTGCCTCGACGGCGGCGGTTGTCGTTGGAGTTCCCAGTGGAAGTGTTGCGGGTGTAGCCGCCGCCCTACTGACCGCCAGAGCTCTAGGCGGCGCGCGAGAACCCACCACCGGAATGGGCGAAGGTGGTACTGTCGTGACCGCCGGAAGAGCCGCCTTCGGAGGTGCCCTTGCCTGCGTTGGAGTAGAGAGCAGAGGGTGGCGCGGTCTCGGAGGACTCCGTCGTGAGCTCCTCGAGCATGAGGGCGGAGCGGACCTCGGTGAACGAGGGAAGCGGGCGTGTTGTGCACGAGGCTTTTTTCGATGATGGGTGTGCCGACGGCGATGAGTTCATCGGACAGGGCTTTCTGCCTACAGCAGTAGTCGCCGATCGACATACTGCCTTGGTGGAGGCCAAAGAACTCTTGCTCGAGACACGAGTGTCGACGTTGTCGCGGTAGACGTCCTAGAGGGCGTGCCAAATGGTATAGGCACGGGTGGTGGAGCCGCCCATCACCATCGCCAACAGCTCGGGGGAGATGGCGCCATACAACCACTGGTGCACAAGGGCGTCGAGGCGCAGCCATTGAGTGGTCGGTGCCTCGGGAGGAGTGGCATTGATGTGGTCCTCAAGGGCGTACTTGACAAGGGCGACCTCGAATAGGCTGCGCCACTGGGAGTAGTTGCTGGCGTGAAGATCGAGGGTGAGGGAAACGACGGCCTTGACGTTGGGAACGGCGACGGCCTGCGCCCAAAGGGCCGCCTGGGCGGCAAGCTCGGCTTCAACCGTGGCTGCAACAGGGTCGGTCGGCGCCATTGGCATGGGAGAAGAAGAGGGAGAAGGTGGAGGGACGGTCTCAGGAGCGAAACCAATCTGATACCGTGAAGGCAAATAGAAGATCGTGCTTAGAAATTTTGTATTGGTTGCCATCAGTATATGTATCAATTACAAGAGTAATCAGCGAGCTTATACATGGCAGCCTTGTACGCAGGACAGGAGGACAAGCATGCCTTGTATGGCGCTACATTCACGCGTGCATGCCTTATATGGAGCGAGCTTATACATGGCAGGCCTAATTGGATGGCGTCTTGATCTCCTGGCCAAACCGGCGCTCCACGCCCGGATGTGACGCGCGCATGCACGTTACGTGCATGGGTAACGTACATGGCTAACATTTGCATCATTAATTTCGTATGCATAGAATCACTGAAACTAGTGATTTTTTTAGACTCGTTTAATATCAAATATGACAAACTTGCTATTCATGGGTGATATAAGTCATATTTTCTAATCACTGGATCCGCATCAAGATTCATGCTTTGGTGACAGCGGTTGGGGTGGTTTTGGGTTCACCAGGCATCGACCATAGATTTTCGCTGTTTTCGGGGAGGAGGGTGCAGCAAGGAGGCGGTGGAGTTGCTGGCTGTAGTCTCGAAGGAGGGTGATGGGCGGCGGAGGCCAACGAGGTGATGAGAGGATGTGATGATTGAGTTAGTTTTCGGTGGAGGAGGCACCATCGATGCCGTTGAAAACCACATCGTGAGGCAGCAAGGCAAGGCAGTGGTGCGCTAGTTGGGTGGGGAGTAGGGATCATATATATGTGGAGGTAGGGCAAGGGTAGACCCAACATGGAGGCAGCCAGAGTAGGAACACTCCATACCGTCGGTCGGACTCTGGATACCTACCAGTAGCGTCGTCATGGTAGCTACAATGCGTGTGGTTGTCAGGTCAAACCATGGCAGCTGCATAGTGGCACTCACCTATTGCCTAACCAGCAGCCACGATAGATATATATTGAGATTCTTGACTACATTTGCAAATGTTTTAGACTCTGCAAGGTAATTTCTGCAACAATAACTTGGAATAATTTAGTGCACGACACTAGTTCTTCACTTCACAGCATTTTGCACATACTCTACATTAGTAAATACTAGATAGTAATAGAACTTTAGGCCGGAAACATGCCATCGATCAGCAGGTATGTACTCCTGTACAAACTTCCATCGAAACTTAACTTGCTGCAAGTTATTACACACGTTGGCATACGAACCAGGCTATCACCCACTGCAACCATTGAAGCACCGTTGACCAAAATGTATAGCTCCAAATTCCCAATAATTCAGGCCGGGTGACTGATAGTCAAAGGCCATTAGCCAACGTCTCAATATTGTCCATTGAGGCAAACCCAAATACATTAATAAAAAGCAAGTTTCTTCTTTTCTGACACTGTAGTAGTTTGTGCAATGACATGTCACATTCCAAGTGCTAGAAATGAATTAACTCATGCCTGGACTAGAAAGTTGCACCAAGGGTTTCCACTTGTATCCACAACCGCATGATTGACCGAATTGCATCTATAGATCGAATTGAATCCACAGCGTCGCAAGCTAGCTAGCGCCCATCACGTCCTGTCCTGTCAGATCACGCTGCAGCTAGCTTATAACCTCGCGTAAAAAAGGCAAGCACCCATTTCTGAACTTGCAACTCTGCACCCATGGTTACCACAGATGTCCGGTAACGAGTAGCTGTCAAAAGACCTTACATGGACGGTGATATTGCCTAAAGCAATTGGATGGACATGACTAGTCATGAGCTATTGTTGTTGAGCTATAAGTGGTCAAGTAGCTCCTCGTTTTTCTTGTTGGACAATGAGAGTTCTGCAGCTAGTTCGATCGATCTTGCGTGAGTATGGTGGTAGTAGCTAGTGCACCCTTTTGTCCCTCACAAGAATAAAGAACATCGATTTCTAGTACTACGGTTGTAGGATCGCGTAAGATCCTACGATCCTACGGAGCCAAACTGATACGAATCAGTATATGAATCAGAATTTTATATAATCGTGATAATAAAGATATGACCATATAGGATCGGTTAGGATCATGATCTTCACAACAAACTACATCAGCATATAAAATTTGATATTACCTACCACTAATTTAAGTTGCAATAGTTTAATTTGCTTTGTTTTTGTTGTTTACATGATGCTCTAAGGTAAAAAAATCATTAACATATTGGACTTTTCAATATTAATTTATTTTTATAAAATAATTAAATAAGTTTTAAAAACAAAGTTAATTGAATGTAACATGAATAAGTGTGCTCATATTTACAGAATTTAATTAAAAAATCAACAATTCTACTGTAGACTTGCATGTTTGAAAATGCAATTCAAATTTTCTATAAAAATATATATGCTTTTTAAAAATATGATAGAATCGTGATTCTACGATCCGATCCTGTTCAAACGAAAAATGTTCTTATCTAGGATCCATGGGCGGACCCTCAAGGGGTCATGGGTGTTCAGCTGAACACCCATTTTTTTCTTCAAAATATCTGGCATATAATAGGTATATTAGATGTATATAGTATTAGTTAGGCCAAAACTACATATTTGTGTCCGCAAATAAATTTAGCTCGCACTCTCCACACCTCGCGTGTGGCCTATATAACACATTAGTCCTATTTTCCTTCCTACGTCAGCCCACCAAACTATAACCTTTATTCTCTCTCTCATCTTGCGGTTGTGCATGCACAATGCTTCAGAGAAACATGCGGATCGAGGCAACAGTCCCGCCCTGCCAAGATCTGAGGCAGCCGAATCATTTTGCCGGAGCTCACCGTCATCATCCTTTCTCCAGATCTAGGTGTATTCCGCACACTCCACTTCTTCTCACTAACTCTGCTCCGCTTCTGCTCCGGTTCTTTCTGGAGTCTAGCCTTTTCCGTTGCTTTCTTGGTTCTTTCTAATGGATGTTGTACAAAAATACAATCTTTACCTTGGGCAATGAACAGATAGTTGGGCCCTTGCTACATATGTTTACATGCTAATTTTTGCTCTATGGAAAGAACATTTTTAGATTGGATTCTTGCTGATGGGAAAAGAGCAAAAGATAACAGGATCAGCAAGGTATGCATCTGTAAAAATAAAAAATAAAAAGAAGGCAGGAGCTCTACTGATCACTATTAGAGGAAGAAAATAAGTTTTAGCAGTCTTGCTGCTATAATCTGGAACAGAAAAAAGTGAGAAAACAACAACGACCAAGACCAAGCACAAGTTTTTTTTTTTTTGAAAAACGAAGACATGACTTCTACCGATCACTATTAGAGAAAGAAAATAAGATTTAGCGGTATAGCTGTTACAGCCCAGAACAGACATGACCTCTACCTGAAGTGCTTGTCTTAGTCATGTTACCCCTCACATTAATTAGTCACCTCAAGATCTAGTTAGTCAGGACAAACAAAGTCTTAATTATTTGAGTCTGACATGTGACACTGAAGTCCTTTCTCATATGGGGTTGAGCACTGTTCAGTCGGCTAGGCGCGGTGGGTTGAGTCGAGTCAGATATGTAGTATGAAGTTAGGATTTTTTTTAACGATACACACACACACACACACACACACACATATATATATATATATATATATATATATATATATATATATATATATATATATATATATATATATAAAAAATACTTTCTACTCCCGGTGTAGTTACTCCCACTTTTGATATACCACCTAAAATAACTTGACATACTCCTTTATCACTTTAGGTATACTCATATACTAATTATAAGATACTCCAATGTGAACCATACGAAAAAATTGCAAGAGAGTCTATAGTTTTAGCATATTTTGTAAATACCTTCATATTCACACATAAAAAGGAGTATGTCACATAAAAAGGAGTATGTCTAAAAATTGTACATACCACCCCTTAAAAAGGTGTGAATACCACCTAGGTGGTCTTATATACTCGTATACTACACATACATACTCTCGGTTGCACAAAATACTCCCTATGTTGTAAGATACGGAATAGGGAGTAACTACACCCGGGAGTAGGAAAAAGGTTTCCTATATATATATATATATATATATATATATATGAGCTATTAGTTTCCTTTGACCTAATGGATGTGATTCAATCGGATGACCTATTACCTCTTAGATCACATGTTAGAGGGTAATAGGACACATGCATGCATGTCACCTGAAGTTATTACCAGAAACTTGGACAGTAGTCACTGCACACTTCAATTCTGATGTCTATACACAGAATCCTGAAGCAGGTAGCATATCACAATCACTGGATACTTCAATTTTGACGTCCACACTCTGGATTTGAGTTTACTGTTGCATCACAAGCTGTTCAATCTCAGTATTAGTATGAACACATGGAGTACCAAAGATGAGAGAATGGTAGCTAGGGTCTCTTTCTGCGCATGCGTTGAGTGCAGGGCGCAGGCTGCAGGTAGGCAAAGGAAAGAAAAGAACAGAAACAACGATGATCCGGAAGCCCAAACCGTGCTAACCGTTGTGCCGATCGAAAGCCTCCGATCCCTCCCTCCCTCGCCGCCCGCGCGCGGCAGCGAAGCGTACGCAACATGCAAGAGCCCCGAGGTCGCAACTCACAGCCACGGACGCGGGACGCCGCTGCACCGCACCACGAGGCTGCGCGTATAGGCGAGGCGACGGCCGGATGCGCGCAGGCGCAGCGTTGAACGGGCGGGCACGGCACCGCACGCACGTTACGGGCGGGCGCGGCGCCCCACACTTTCACGAATTCGGCAACTGTTTCCGTCTATGGCATCCCCCACCTTTTGTCCTCGCCGCCCCCAAAACACACACACCACCGCACTGTGGCTCTAGCTGTACCACCTCCTCCTCCTCCTCCTCGATCCCCCCTTATTAAATTGGAAGCCTTTCTGCTTCTTCCCCCATCTCTTCCCTAGCTTCATCGATCTGCACCTGGCTAGCTCGCTGGCAATTCGATCTGAACAAGTGGAGGAGGAAGTACAGGAGGGTGACCCATCGATGGGGCGCGGCAAGATCGAGATAAAGCGGATCGAGAACGCGACCAACAGGCAGGTCACCTACTCCAAGCGCCGCACGGGGATCATGAAGAAGGCGCGCGAGCTCACCGTGCTCTGCGACGCCCAGGTCGCCATCATCATGTTCTCCTCCACCGGCAAGTACCATGAGTTCTGCAGCCCAGGCACAGAGTCAGTCACCTCCAACCTAGCTATTTCATCCTATATATATTGTTCATCGGATCAGTTGCTTGCTTTTGATCGTGCAATTTTCTTCTCTTCAATTAATTGTTGTATATATACATAATGCTTCTGTGGTATTGCTGTTCTTGTAGTATCAAGGGGATCTTTGACCGCTACCAGCAGGCCATCGGGACCAGCCTATGGATCGAGCAGTATGAGGTATATATTTGTTGCCTCTCTTTGCTTCTTTTAGCAGCTAACTGCTGTTTCCCTTCAATTTTCATGTGCCCATGACACGAGATCTGAGTCATCTGACGAAGTCTCAACCCTCTTCCTTCGTTTCTTTTGCCTAATTTGGTTTGCTTGATTTGATCACAGAATATGCAGCGCACTCTGAGCCATCTCAAGGACATCAATCGGAACCTGCGCACCGAGATCAGGTGCAGGGAGTTGTTTCTTCTTTTCTTTTTCCGCAATTTTTCTTTTCGAGATCGACTGGATTTCTGTGTACAGGCAAAGGATGGGTGAAGATCTGGACGGGTTGGAGTTCGACGAGCTGCGCGGTCTTGAGCAAAATGTGGACGCCGCTTTGAAGGAGGTTCGCCACAGGAAGGCATGCACACGCACAAACCCTAATTTTGTCGTTCAATTCCTACCTATAGATCTATGTGTTCTGTACACTGATCCCCCTTCAGATCCGTGTATATTTCATGTTCCTTGCTAGATCTATGTGTTTCTTCAACTTTTTTTGGGGGGGAAAGAGAGGATTTATGACCTCAATTTTGCTCACACCTAAACAATATTCTATTGTTTACCAGTATAAAAATATCTATGTTCTCAATCTCTTGGAGCAAATTAAAATTTGTGCTTCGTTCTTTCAGTTTCAAAATTAAAGAACTGATTGGAGTTTTTTTTGTGTATATATAATTTCATCCCATGCTTTAAGATCTCTCCTCTTTCTTGATTTTCTTGGTTTTTATTTTGCAGTATCATGTGATCACCACACAGACTGAAACCTACAAGAAGAAGGTGAGAAAACCAAGTCTCAATATTTTCTATGCAGATTTTCGTAGTTCTCCAATTTTAGGAGCAGCCCCAATTTGGTATGACTGTTAAGCTGGTGCATATATATCTGCACAAACCTAGATCTTCCCCCAAATCATTTGCCCTTCCTTTGTGGCCAGTTCAGTTTCTTAATTTGGTTAATTCTCCATGGCATCGTCCAGATCTATTGTGCGCGCCGTCAATCGGTCGCATTTTTCTTTGATATTTTCTCGAGATATAATCATTGAACTCCGTGAGTTAATTATGTCATTGGTATTAGTGAATTAAATCTCCATAACTTATAATTTGTCTTGCACACCTAGCTACCTAGCTAGCTTAGCCATATATCCATCTCCCAATCTTTGTACTCGAATGGTTGAACCTTCAAGTGATATATCAAAGCAAAGATCCGACAGACACCACGACGCCTCAATTGAAACATGCATGATAATGTACAGTGTGCATTAGCATGCGCGTGTCTGTGCATTTCCATACTCAAAACTTCTTCAGAGTTCAGACTCTACACAGAGATCAACGTTATATAGTAGATCATGGAGTAGCATGCATGTCATGTGCTTACATGCACACACAAGTACACGATGCGATTAATAGATGCAGTGTGCTCCGTCTCTTTTAGAAGCTACATTTGAGAAAGAGCAAAGGACAATAATACCGGAGTGTCCATGTATGCATCTTTACATCTCTTGTTAAGCCTCGATCAGTAGCTAGCTAGCTGCCTAGAGAGCATGCCCCCGGCTATTTGGGAGTAGCATGTCAAACACGGATTTTTATTAGATTGCACCATAGCATGATACCCTTTGGTAGAGAAAAGGCCCGATGATTAGACTTTATGATTTGCGGATGTATGGAAATGAGACCATTACAGCCGTTGGCTTATTAATACATTTACTGAATGGTGTAATTAGGACTGAGGAAAAGTGAAAACTTCTTGCAACCTCTGCTCTTTGTTTTGTGTTTTCGTCTCAGTTTTCAAGCTTTCTCCCGCCAGCTCAGGTGCGGTCGAAGCATTTCGATCAAGGAACTGCCTTTGAATCTTTGATGTTGGCCAAATATTTTTCGTCTACTTGTGATCCAATTAACCCTAAGGCCCATTCTACGACTTTCCTGGGGCTACCATGATCTCTCCTGGCATTGTCATCTCACCGGATCAGAGGCTCGCCTCCCTCCTTTCTTCTCGGTTTGGAGGCTGCCCCATGACGTACCGAGTGCGGCAAGCTGGAGCGGGATCTTTTGAATTCAAAGTGGCCTCCTCGGATGTTGCAGCAGAGATTGCTTTGCGCGGTCGCTTGCGTTCTGGCTGCATTCTACTCTCTCTCCATCTGAAACAACTCTACAACAACGACTCCTCAAGGATAAATATTGGTGGTCAGCCTCTGAACAACAGCAAAGGACAAGCCGATCCTATCAAACTGCCTTCAAAGATCGTGCAATTGGGAAGGCCTGCACGATATCCTCATTTGGTTCTCTAGAAACCCATTAAAAATGGGATCCACAAAGGATTCTCAGCCAATACTCGTCAAGGGATATATATCACTGCTACAATATGATAAAGGTGTTGCACCCATTTTTCCGCTGCATTCTCGTCTGGCTACTTGTGCCACTCAAAACCTGCTTCTACCTCGTGAACCCAGTTCTTCAGACTTGCTCAGAGCATGCGCACCTAACCTCAATCATCATCTCCTTGCTAGAGAAAAAAACGCCAGTGCTCAAATCCTATAAATCAGCCATGCTTTCCCAAACACCTTGCTCTCAGTTACCTAAGCTCTCAATCCCTATCTTCCGTCAAAAGCCAAAGAACTTAGATCGGAGGTGCTTCTGATGCCTCTCCTACCCCCACTTCATTGCCCATTGTAGAGATCCAGTGATTTGCTGGTTCTGTAGGGCTTCTGGCCACATTAGATTCAACTGTCCTCTTGCTCTCCAACCTGTTAAACAAGCAAAAGCTTTCTGTTTGGAAGCCTCATCCATGGAACCCATTGTGCCAGGTCATCCTTCTTCTCTCGATGTTCATTGTCCTCTAGCAAGAGACCTCAATTCTCTTGTCACTGCGATCTCCATTGAGCCGGCTGCCCCCGCCATCGTCCCTTGGCTCCGCCACTTGTTCCACAGCCAACTGGGCAACCCGTAGGTTTGCTTTGCGGCCGGTGGGATCGGTCACATTTTCGCGGTTTTTCTCAGCCCTAAAGACCAAGAGCGCGTCCTTCGCAACAGCCCTCTGTGTGCTGACGGGCGGGTAGTGTGTTTCTTCCCTCACAATTAGGGTGATAATGCATTCCTGTTTTACTATCGTTTCCTAGTTTGCCTTACTCTTGAAAAATTCCCTCTTGAGCTCTGGGATATGCGAGGTGTGACTTTCAGTGTATCTAGTTTCGCAAACCTTGTGAACATAGATCACGCCTGCCTCCGTGGGCATGACTTTGCAGCTATTTTTGTCATGGTCAAGGTGGAGTCTTGTCGGACCCGGATTTTGTGAATCCAAATCCTCTGTGAAATCTCCGTGCTATTCCCTGGATCAGTAGCTAGCACTTCACAGTACACATTGCTGAATCACTCATACAAGCGTGAACTGAAATATTAAATATTACAACCAACTGAGTAACATAGACCACGTCGGGTCGAGTTTTACAAAAGGGGCCGAGCAGGCCAAATGGATTACATCACAAAAGAGTAACGTGAACTATAGCGGAAGCAAAAGGCGAGGTAGGGCTCATCTCACACGAACAAGCGATGGGGCATCCGTGTCTGACGGATATTAACCAAGAGTTGGATAATATCGGTTGTATGCGAAGTACCGACGAGTCTACTTAGACTGGCGAGACCTAAACTACTGATCGTGCTACTCTTCGTCATAGCCTTGTCCATCATCTTCGGGTCGTCGAGAAGGCGTAGTCTCCATCGTCTTCATTATCTCAAGGGTTGGGGAGAAGCGAGAATGAGCACTACTACCGTGCTCATGAGCCAACACACAATGCAATTATATTTATGCAAGGTTTAACAAGGATGGCTCGGGTTCTTTTATTTGCGTAAAGCAACTTTTCAAATATCATAATTACAAGGTCCTATCACTTAGCATTTTTAACAAATTGCATTTTATAAAGAGAGCATGCGCAATAATTATTTAGTAGAGATTCCATCCGTGGAAACTCTACCAATGCATCCTTTAATTGGAGCGGCCTCCAATAATCACACCCATCGAGCTCGACGGCTCGGGCAAAAATCAAAAAGGCTAGGTGAGCCCTTTCACCATTTTTCCATACCACCCACAAAGTTGTTTGAAATAGAACTAACTCAAGTGATGATTCCCATGTCCGCTTTTGACCGTAGGCACTACTGCTTAAACAGCTTTTAGACTCTGCAGAGGTTGCACACTTTACCCACAAGAGATAGTCTACCAGTACCCCACATGATTCCAGTAGTCATGTAGTTGGGCGGCAAATCACAAGAACCTTTCTAGCTATCTCGCCCTTTCCGTCAATCCACCCATACGGGGTTACGCCCATATGTTGTGCGGGATGTTCACCACAACGACTAGCGCAGCTGGCCCCGGCCACAACGTCTAGCGCAGCTGGTAACTTCACCTTTTTGGTGTCCCTTCCAAGCCGGAGTATCTCCGCACTTGTACGTTCTTCGTTCCCCTCCAGTGAGATGACATCCAAGGTTTAATAACTTTACTAAGCCAAGTTGCACTTTGCAGACTTGTGGTTGTACTTGTTTAACACAGAGGTCGTGACAAGATTAAGTCCTTAGGGTTGTCAGGCGGTGCATTCCACAAGCCAACCAACCATGTGCTCCTGAGCACCCACCACCTCACCATCCGCCTGCATAAAGCTAGCATTAGGGCTTTGAGGAGGGAAACCAATTTATTTTCACAATCCTTTAGCCAATGGACCACTAATGACTACCCAAAACATTTTATGTTTAAGGAAATGATGATCGGGATATTTTAATATCCCAAGATTTAAGCAAGACTAGCATGTCGCTATACAACCTATAACTAGTATTACCATATAGTTACTAGGGTGACAAGGATTAATGGATTCAAGTTATCAAGGATGGCATAATAATTATTTAAACTTCAAATGGGCATTTAACTACCTTAAGCTTTAACATACATTTGATTAAGAATTAAAGCATGCATTTTGCTAATTTAAAAGAACATAATTTGCATAAAATGTAGGGGCAATATGATCAAAGTATTGACTCGCCTTGGTTAAAGGCTAGGGATCTTGATCTTGATCGACTTATGGGTCGCCGCGTCTTCAAATCCTAATCGAGCCAATACCTAAAAGACACAACGGCAAAGAGAGCAAATAAATAAATAAGGAACAACAAATAAACTCCAAATTAATCAAGTCCTATGCCATTAGCAAGATCTTGATTTAACAAATTTTAGAAATTTATTTCATAATTTTGGAGTTAAAATGGAAAAGATATGAATTTTAGAAGTTCTCTTTGAGTTAAACCCCAAAAAAGAAAACCGAAAAAAGAAAAAAGGAGAAATGGGTGGCGGTGGGGCCCACAAGGCAGCCAAAGTGAGGATGTCTAGCAAATGACAGGTGGGGCCCACAATCTAATTAAATCCCAAATCCCCAACAAAATCCCCAATTCCAAAACCAAATCCCATTTCTATTGCTCTCTGCTTCTCTTTCTTTGCCTGAACAGAGGAGGCGCATGGGGTGGCGGCGCCACGGGCAATGACGGCGTGCATGGCGGGCGGCGCTGGGTCGCCGGAGGCGGCGGGTCTGCAGCAGGCGGCGGCGCCGGTAGGCAGGAGGCGCTGGCAAGCGAACGGCACATGAGGGCGCTTCGGCAAGACGGCCACGGCGAGGAGCGGCAGGGCGAGGGCGCAGATCGGGCGCAGGCGAGGCAGGGGAGGCCGGGGCTGGCCGGCTGGGCGAGGCGAGCGGGCACGCGACGGCCACGGCGAGGAAGAGGAGGCGCGACGGGGCACTTCCGCGACGGGAAGATGAAGGAGGAGGATGGAATCCCGCATCACGGGCACTCCGTGACGCTGTCGGTCGGCGGCGACTCACCGGGCGGCGATGAGGCGAGGAGGCGGCGCGCCGAGAAGAGGGCGCGGCTGGCTCGGTGGACCTTACCGAGCTCGGGCGCGTGGAAGCTCGTGCATGGGGATGGAGGAGCTTTATAGGGAGGCCCGCATGGAAGAGGAGGGGCCCTGGTCCGGGGCCTGGGCGCGGCCGCAGGCAGGACGCAGCGGCGCTGGCGCGGAGGAAGCGCCATCGAGGCGTCTGGCTCGAGGTCGCTCTCTGATCGCGTCGCGTCGCGTGTAGGCAGCGCGCAAGGCGCGCTGCACAGGCGGCAAGTGGCGATTTAGACGGGTTGGTACAGCGATGCGACAGACGACGAGCGAGGCAGTGGCTGCGCGGCTGCTGCTGCGTGTGGCGCGAATCTCCATGGCGGCGACCATTGTAGCGACGCTTGGCCGAGCAACGTGCAAAGGGAGCAAGAGGAGCGAAGCGCCAAGGCGGGCGTCGTCCACGGGAAGAGCAGAGGGGAGAAAGAGAAGGGCCCTGGGAGGTAAGTAAAGCTTCTCAAAACAGTCGTTACAAGTCTTTAGACCACATCCCAAATCATTTAGCTTTCCACAAGTCTGATGGGTCAGGTGCTCTAGCAGATGTCTACATTAACGAAATTTGGGATATTGACAACCCTTCTTTTGTTTCTTCTCCTCCACCTAGACCTTTCCATCCTCGACCACCTTTTCGCCATCGCACATATCGGTCTAGCTCCAATTCTAGCAGCCATACACTCAACCAAACCCGTAACTCCCCCGAGCGCCAAACCCATGCCCAGTACCAAGCTTCCAGACCTCAAGAATAGATGCTGATTCCTTAGCATCTCTCACCCGTATGGGTGATCGTGCGAGACACACTTTGCATCAAAATGCTAACCTGAACATCTTTGATCTCCTTGCTTTCCTAGCACAAACTGAGAAGGTCCAGATCGTCCATTCTTCAGGCCACACTCCACATGCCTCGGTTACCTTTGAAAGAGGTGCTTTTCATATTCATTTGGAACTGAGTCCTTGTCGAGTCGTGGAAACATGGATCCTGGTCTCCCAAGTGGACAACCCAGATGAACCCTCTTTCCCTTGTTATAACATCAACTCGAGGATTATCTCTCGGGAGTGCTTTCGAACGTTGCTTTTTAGCATGCTTCCTGACTGTGCTGAAGGCCCGGTATTGCCACTTCTTCCAGCTATAGATTGTCACTGCAAGGTCAAGCCAGTCCTTTTTAATCATCTTGATGCAGAGGTCTCCCCTCTGTCGCTTACTCCTCTCTCCCAGAACCCGACTTTACTCCCGCCCGTCTCTACCCAAGCCTCCCTCCAACATCAACAAAACATCTCTCACCCATCCTCTCCGATTTGCACAATGCCTCCGTTACTGCAACCAGCCACTTTAGACTCTCCACCCCTTTTGCCAGATCATAGCCCTGTGGCAGTAGTGCCTCTTCAATCCCCTCATTGTGCTCGTTTGAAGATTCTGGTGAGGATCGGGCTGCAGCCTACCACAAATACTCTTCTACAAACAGATGATCACAACTCTTGTGTTGCCTCTCCAAGGCCCATAAATTTGCTTCAACTGCTGCCACCAAGTGGAAAAGGGCAAGGACGGAATACCTGACCACAATACAACCCCTGTCTATGTCCTTGGTTGCAGCAAAACCTATACTGTGCATGTTTATGTTCGTAGAAGCTCAAGAATCCAGAAGGCATATGACAGAGATCGAGTCAGCACGGTAGAACGGGCCAACCGCCGGATTGCCGTGACCACACATAGTTCGTCGGGGGGTTCTACCTCCTCGTCTGGAAGTCGCCGTCGGGGCCGTCCGAAAACAAGGAAAATAGAGTTGGTTGCACCACTACCAATCACAGCAAAGCCCAAGTCAACTCATAAGTCCAAGATCAAGGAACTTGCGAAGCTCTGTGATATCAACACTGCTGGTATCTTCAGGGAGGCATCGCTCATGGACAAGATGTCATCCTTAGTTGCTGACGCTTCTGCGAATGTCTGAGTTTGATTCTGTGTTTCCTGGCTAGGACCAACCGCCCATGTTTCAGTCTTTTGTTCTTGTGCTTTTGTCTTGGACCTGCGTGTCCAACCTCTCTCCTTTGCTCTCTTCGTCGTGTCTTGGGTCGATCAGGCTTTCTGTAGACCCTTTTCGCTCCTTAGCTTCTTTGGTTTTAACTCGGTCTCGTAGTCCCAGTTCTATCTGCTGTTGGCTTTGGGTGAAAGGGTTCTAGTTTCAGGATCTGTGTTGTCTTTATCTGCATTTACTATTTCCTTTCATCTTTTTTCGTTCTCTTGTTGGGCAACCTGAACCGCTTTATGGTGATAGCTCTTGCTTGAACGTTGCTTCGGTTGGGTTACGACTGAACTTTCGAAGGATTCGTCGTCTATTAGCATGAAGATTCTATCATGGAATGTACGTGGATTGGGAGATGTCTAAAAAACATCTTTGGTGTTTCAGTCTATTTCCACTCTGAAACCGGACATTATGTGCCTACAAGAAACTAAGCTAGCCAATATAGATCTTTTCAAAGCTCCAAGCTTCTTGCCAGCATACTTGAGAAATTTCCACTACCAACCATCTATTCATACTTCGGGTGGAGTTCTTACGGCATGGTGCGATTCAAAGTTTGACGCCTACCTGCTGAAGAAAGATATTTCTTTCCTCTCAATTGGTTTCCATTCCCGAATAGACAACCTGAAGTTTAACATCACAAATGTCTATGCACCTTTTGAGGACCAGGCTAGACAACCATTCTTTAACTAGTCTCTGCTTAAACATAACAGGACCGTGGATGGTTTTAGGGGACTTTAACATCTACAGGTTTGCTCATGAAAAAAACAATGATCAATTAAATTGGAATGGAATGGTTATCTTTAATGACTAGATCCGAGATCAGGGTCTTATTGATGTGGACATCTCGGACAAGAAATACACCTGGTCTAATAAGAGAAGGAACCCGACACTGATTAAACTTGATAGAATTCTTGTTGACACTGAGTGGAGCCAGATGTTTCAGGATATTTTAGCGAAAGCAAAGATGAACATTACTTCAAACCATAGCCCTATCACAGTAGTGTTGAACACAAGCTTTCCCCCATCAAAACTCTTCAGGTTTGAAAATTACTGGTTATCCTTGCCTGAATTTCAGAGTTTGGTAACTCAAAACTGGACAAGAGATACCAGAAGTTCAACCAGTATATCGGTTGTAAACCTAAAACTGAGAAAACTCCGTGCAAAGATTAGAGCATGGCACAAATCGAAACATAGCTTACCAACTTTACTAGGTAACAACAAACATACTGCAGAATACCTTGACAACGTAGAGGAATGGAGACCGCTGACTGCCATTGAGTACATCTTCAGGGGAAGGATCTGAGAAAATATTCAAAGGATAATGAAACTTTCAGCATTAAAGTGGAGGCAACGAGCAAAAATCAAATGGTGCAAACTCGGAGATGAGAACACACGCTTCTTCCACATCACTTCGACAATCAATCTACGGAAAAATAGTATAAAGGTTCTAATCGAAAACGGGATTGAGCACTATGACAGAGCATCGAAATTACACATAGCCACGGAACACTTCAGAGATGTATACAACACGATAACACATTGGATACCCAATATTGACCTCGCAGCGCTATATCCGGAGGCACAAAATCTACACTCCCTGTCGGTAGACTTCACTTGGATAGAAATTCTGGAGGCAGTGAGGCTCTCCCCAAGCAACAGGATCCCTGGGCCAGATGGTTTTACCAATGAATTCTTTAAAAAAATCATACATACTCTGAAACCTGATTTGCTTCAGCTTTTTGAGGAATTTCAGTCAACCAATCTTGATCTGTCAGGAGTTAACACATCGTATATCATGTTGATACCAAAGATAGAGATGCCAACAGACATTAAAGATTTCAAGCCAATATCACTTTTACATAGTATTCCAAAACTGATCTGCAAAGTTCTGGCTTTAAGACTGCAACGGAAAATCCTGGATCTAATTGATCAAATGCAATCAGGATTCATTGCCAAAAGATCAATAACATAGAACTTCCTCCTGGCATCTGAATTAGTTCAATGTGCATTGAAAAGGAAGAAACCAATGATAGTTCTCAAGCTAGACTTCCACAAGGCGTTTGACACGATCAATTGGGAATGCCTCTTATATGTCTTACAACATAGAGGCTTTGACAACAGATGGTCGGAATGGATATACAACATCCTATCAACCAACAAAGCACACATCCTCATTAACGGGGCAATAGGCCACCAAATCCAATATAAACGTGGTGTGCGTCAGGGAGATCCCCTCTCCCTATATCTCTTCATTCTAGTAGCTGATGTTCTACAAAGATTGATTAAACAAGCTGGGACCAATGGTAGAATTTCACATCCCCTGGACATTCAAGAGCATATGTCAATCTTGCAATACGCGGATGACACTCTCATTTTGCTAAAAGGTACTGTTCAACAAGTAACTGTTTTAAAGGAGTTACTAGACACATTCGCTTGTTTCTCAGGTATGATGATCAATTATAATAATAGTACGTTAATACCAATTCGTATGTCAAATGAAGACACTAATATGGCAGCTAACACCTTACAATGCCCCATCAGCCATCTGCCATGTAACTATCTTGGCCTCCCCCTCACCACGAGTAGGATTCCTCATAGTCTGCTGCAACCGATCATTGATAAAGTGGACAGAAAACTGGCTGGATGGATCCCAGGCCTACTGTCGTGAGGAGGGAGAGTGACAATAATAAATGTAGTGCTATCAACCCTACCAACATACTACATGAGTTGCATCAAGTAGTCAAACCGCAATATTGATGTCGTGGACAAAATTCGGAGAGCTTTCCTTTGGCGTGGAGACAAATAACTAAATGAAGGCCACTGCCTTGTGGCATGGACGACTGTCACTCTACCGAAAGAACATGGGGGACTAGGACTCATAAACCTCAAACTACATAACCAAACCTTACTCATGAAAGTTGCGGTCAAACTATTGTCCACTCATACAGATCCTTGTTTCCATTGGATAAGGACGCGGTACATTCATAATGACATTCAAATGCACCCTCGTCCGAGAGACACATCAATTTGGAGAACAATATCGGCGATATTACAGGTGACAGTACAATTGACAGAAGCGATTATTGGCAATGGAGCAAATTCCATGTTTTGGAAAGATAAATGGACGTCAATGGGAAGATTTCAACTCAGCCTACCAAACCTGTTTACTTTCGCGACTCACCCAAACCGCACCGTCCGATCACAGTATAGAGACAACAATTGGGTGATCTCACTACAGCCGGTTCTTTCACAACAAGCTGCCTCGGAATTCCTGATCCTGTAAGATTTTTTATCTACCCAATAGCTGCAACCGGATACTCAGGATCAGAGGATATCCAGCTCTACCATGACCACCCCAACTACGTCGACTTTCTACAGAACCTTGTCTTTTCATGGACTAAAATGGTCAGCAATGGACTACACTTGGAATCCACCAATACCTCACAGCTGTAGAATCTTCTTATGGCTTGCTTTCAGAGGATGTTTAAACATCAGAGACAACATGACAGTTAAACATTGGACTCATGACCCACATTGCGATATCTGTCCTGCAATAGAAACGATTGATCACATTATTCTGCGTTGCAAGCCTGCTAACAATCTTTGGAGAAAATTAGATCTCACAAGGAAAGCAAACTCGTCTCAGAATATACTACATTTCTTGGAAACGACAAGAGTAGGGGACGAAGGCTTTCACAAAATTTGGCCGATTTGCTTTGTAGCCTGTGCACATACATTATGGATGACGAGAAATAACCGTGTTTTTCAACATTCTAATCATAACGCGACGTTGCTATGCCACCAGATCCATAGTTTGATCAATCTTTGGTCACACCGAATGAAACCCAAGTATCAAGATGGTGTTCGTCAGTGGAGCCAACTCCTGTTGTAACTTTACTCGTTACCATTTTCTCTTTTCTTTTCTTTTCTTTTCTTCTTCTTCTTCTTCATCTTCATCTTCTTTTCCTGTTTTTTCCTTTCTTCTTTTTATTTTTATACTTCTTTTCTTTTCTTTTGTTCTTTCCTTCTTTTCTCTTTCTTGTAACTCCTGTTTGCCCACCATTGAAATATAATTGACATAAGGTAGAGATTTCTCTACCTTCTTACGTCAAAAAAAAGTATTCAGCATTATCTAGTCATGTGAGTAATTCTTTTTTAGAATCATAACTATGAAGCTAAATTTAAAGAACAGGTTCATGCTATTATGTATCTGACAAAGATGCATGGTTGCTCCTCTTTTTCTTTAAGCCAAGAGTTGCATATCATTCTCATCCCTTCTCTTTATGTGAAACTTTTTTCAAGTTAAATGTAAATTGGACATGATTGGTCTTCTTAGAGTTTCTTCACTACAATCTCCAACCTGGAACTAGTTAATACTTTTGTTTTTGAGACGGCACTAATTAGTTCAACAAACAAGCTAGGCCTACAAACCTTTTTCATGGAGCAGGCGTTAGTAAATAAAGCTATTTCTGCTGAGATTTGAGAGTAAAAATGCCTCCAAATTTTATGTGTGTGGTCGATCGCTGAGTGTAATTTTGTAATTTTGCATTGTTTGTTATTCCTCAATGCAAAAATATGCCAATATTTATTATCATGCTTGTAGAAGTTCATGTATGCTAGCTAGCTTTTGGTCTTCTTGAGTAGACAATGCGTGGAACGATCGATGATGATATTGCTTTAATTGATTTTTTTTTCACAATAATCCATTTATTATTATTAATTACAACATTACACCTATGATAATATTTTTTTACAGAAATATACTCCTGTCGCTCAACCGTTGGGCGACTGGACCCAGTAGCTCAACGGTTGAGTGACTGAGACACTTGTCGCCCAACGGCCAATGCATACCTGGCTAAATGAGTGAGCTGTACATTAGGACCAACCGTTGAGCGACAAGTGTCCCAATCGCTCAACCGTTGAGCTACTGGGCTCAGTCGCCCAACGGTTGAGCGATAGGAGTATATTTCTGTAAAAAATATTATCGCGGGTATCATGTTGTAATTAATAATAAAAAATAGATTATTTGAAAAAAAATCACTTTAATTTACCTGTTTTGATATGCTAGTGTGGGACTTAATCATCAGGGAAAGGATACATAGTGATGTATTGTATAGCACCATGCATATATAGTAGTACCACTACAAGAATATATGGAGGAAGTAGAGGGATCAAATTAAGAGCGCAAATTAAAGAGAATCAATCATTGGGCCTTGTTTTTATATGTCTTGATTAGTTTCTCCTTCATATGAACTGGGCTAGGATCCCACTCGTTCTGATAATTGCATCCAGACAAGAGACAAACACATGACATTATCTGTGCCATCTAGAGCCTGTCTATTATATTCTGGCTTTTCTCATTCGATGCCGCCTGGTGTACGACCCATGCATTGATCTGAGTTCCTGGTCTATTATGCATAATTACCCAATTAACCTGCAGCAGTCGTGTAATACGTCTTGTTCCAACGAATGTATGTATAAGTGCAGGTGAAGAACTCGTACGAGGCATACAAGAACCTGCAGCAGGAGCTGGTGAGCTGGCTAGCAACTGATCTCCAATGATCGATCACATTCACAGTACTGCTAGCTCCGGCCGGCCGTTCTTGGTTAGTTTGTGATATATTGCACTGGATGATGCGCAGGGCATGCGCGAGGACCCCGCGTTCGGGTTCGTGGACAACACGGCGGCGGCGGCCGGGTGGGATGGCGCGGCGGCGGTGGACATGTACGCCTTCCGCGTGGTGCCGAGCCAGCCCAACCTGCACGGCATGGCCTACGGCGGCTCCCACGACCTGCGCCTCGGCTAATCAGCAACCAGCTTCCGTCCGCGCCTGCAGGTGGCCTCGCTCCTCCATACATCGCGTCGTCAGGTAACGTGATGAGCAATAAAGCGCGTGCCCATGCTGCTACACACGCGTGGAACCGATTGTGTGTCTCAATTTCTATATGCCAGCGATTGATCGATTAGTTTGTGTAGTGTTGTGTTTATGGCATGATGCACTGTATTGCCTGCGTGCACCGTTGTGTGTGACAATTAAGTGAGAAGCGAGGGGACTTTATATTATGTATGGGTGTGTATGGGCTACGTCGTACGTACTTTATTGTGTTGCACTCGTGAGGACTTGCTAAAATATATACTTGCTAGCTGCTGCATGTGTGCCTGTGGTGATCATTTGATTTGATACGTGCGTTACGTCAATCGAGCTCACGCACTAGCAGCACTATTGAACCCAGTATCTGAAACTTTACTGATCCTATTGCTGACACATGAAGGCCAGTCTTTCGCAAATTAATAGAAGTAGAAGGAAAAAATGTTTCTTACAGTACATAAAAGTGTCAGGCAGTGCCAACCCGATCGAGTCGACTCGAAGCCACCCGCCGTAACCTCAGACCAGCCCATCATCTGCCGGCCCATAGCCTACGTTCGCCGTGTGTCGCGCCGCATCGGCAACAGACGCGCGCGCGCGCGACAACGCCATGATCGACCCGCGACACGCGGTGAGACGCGCGAGCAACCACGTCGGTCCAGCTTGGGTCAAGCAGGCCAGCCCTCGTGGAGTTGGAGTTGTGGAGGAAGGTGTGGGCTCAGCCTGAGGCCTACTTCTCTGAACAGGCTGCATGCCCAATTACAAGGCAATGCTTTCCCTATTATAATCTGCAACAACGTCGATTGTCCATTTTACAGCTTTTTCTTCCTCCTCCTTTTTTTTATTTAACCTTTTTTAAAATTTTATTTTAAAGTTAATCTCCGGCATACTTTATTTCCAATTCTGACCCCTTTAACCACGCACCCGTGGCTTGACAAAACAACACTGTCACGCCAGCCTATTTCTGGTCAAACTCTTGTCACGCCACTTTTAGTGGTATGACAGTGTTATTTGGTCACGCCACAGCCAGTGGCGTGACAAAAAGTGCTATTTTGAGAACTTATTCTGGTGTGTGACAGTGTTGTTTTGTCACACCACCACCTGTGACGTGACCAAAAGGGATAGAATTGGAAATAAAGTGCGCCGGAAGTTAACTTTAAAATAAAATTCAAAAAAATATTAATTAATAAAAAAGTTCTTTACCGTGTGAACGTGTGCATGCTAAGTAGTAGTAGTAGTACGATTTACAGACTTACAGGTCTTACATTAACTGTGGTTTGGTTTTGTTCAACCAACTAGTTTTTCTACAGCCCTGGAGAGCAGTACGATCCATCTATGGCCATTGTCTTCGACCTAGCTACTTTGCATTCTTACCAATCGTGTCAACAGACCAGAAAATTCGGAATTGCGAAGTGAAAAATGGGTACCAAATTACCAGTGTGGCTTTCCGCTGTCTACTTTAAGGTGTCCTTCGTTGCAGCAACGACCGGAGAACGCCTGATTCTATCTGAAAGACTGAAGATGGTGTTGCATTTTGGAGAGGAAAAATGGTTTTTTTTTTTAATTTTATAATTTGACAAACTTGATTGTGATGTTTGTGGTTTTGTTGGCTAGGTCAGTCAGTAGCAGTAGTCAGAAAAACGCTATATATTTTGGCAGTGACTGACAAATTTAAAACTCAGAAGCTGAGCTCTCATCCGGTTTATCTCTCTGCAAGTAAGGACAAATCTTGATGAAATCGGATGCTATCTGTTTCAAAGAAGAAGAAGAAAACTTTAAGGTCATGCGCTAAGCAAACGGCGCGGCTGATCACTGAATCATCGTCGTCGCCATGATTACATAAAGAAAGGCAGCACAAACTGAGACCTAGGCTGGGCTAGCTCTGGGCTCAAACAGACACAGCTACGCGGGGAGAAAAAGAAAGGGCCTCGCCAAAGGTGCATGGGCCGGCCGGGGCAATAAAAATTAAGGACACGACCCCATCACCAGCAGAAAGTATCGATAGACGTACACCTCGCGATCCTTTTCTTGTTTCATTTGTTTGTAGCCCCTGCTTTTTCTTCTTCTTTTTGGCTACAAGGGACGGTAGTCATCTCTGTATATTTTCCCAAAAAAATATAGTAACGTGTGTGATATATGTACGAGGTATTGGCAGCTGTCTGCAAAATATGACGTCACTAACTAGATAGTGCTACCTATAACTGTTAGTATGAGACGACTGTTTATACTGTCGTGTAGAGTAGAGGTTACACGAGGAAATCCGAAAAATCTTGGAATAACCCACGCAACACATGGTTGGCGGGAGACTTAACAGTGACACGTAACAAAAACTAGAATATTATACCGTTTAATTTAATCGGGCCTATATATTCGCGCTGGTTTCCAACCGCGATCCTACTTTAGCTTCTCTTTTTCTTCCTTTTGATGAGATTGTGAACAATTGCCATAAGTAAGGTGATGTGGGGGTTGGGCCTAGTGGTTTGGGTGAAAGTGGCTTTCGGCTATCATATTGGTTTATTTAGTTTTGCAGTTTTGGTTTGGACGCTCTAGAAAATCAAGAATAAAGCGACGGTTGAGAAGATTTTTCATAAGCAACCAAATGAAGTTATGTTCAAATTTGTGTCATGTTTGCAGCGATGGTAAATTCTAACCAAAGAAGCTGATCGTCTGACGTTAAAAGGTCTGTTGATTTTGGCCGAAGATTGGCTGAAGAAGTTTTGTGCATTGGAAGAATGCTAGCTTTGATTTAGATTTCAAAGTTTTGTTTTGTAAGCTAGGGGCTATCTTCTGTCAGTTTTCTATTTTTGAACTTGCTGGACGTTTTTGGGTTTTCGGTTGTGGTTCCTTGGCTAGCTGATTTTTCAGTATGGAGCTATAAGACTTGTTATTAGCTTTCTATAAAAACTGTGTTCTTCCTTGTTAAAAAAAGAAGTGGCTTTCCGCCAAATTTGCTCATCATCTCTGGTACAGTGACCGGAAACCTACCTATGGATCTAAGTTTGTCCGTTACGCATTGCCATTATCTCAGATACCTCTAGCGATCTTGATTAGTCACAACTAGTCAACGTATGATCATGGGAAGCAAATATAATATAGACCCTCTGCCGTCAATTCTGAAGGTGTGATGAATTTGCTTTCCACGTCATCTGAATCGTTCGGTCGGAAATTGGACGGTCCAGATGAACGCGATTAATTGGATAAACATCACAAAATTTTGGTTAGATTGCGTGCATGCATCTCTCGATCGAACTAACCAGCGAATCAAGGGTAGGTTATCGCTATCGTAAGATCTAGGTGCCATGAATGAAATCTTTCAACAGTAATTAGAGTCTAGCTAGCTGCTAGCTTGGTTGGGAAGTAGATGGTTTGAATTAGGAAGGTTTAGTGTCTCGATGTTGCACAATCTTTTGATGGTTCTCTCTCAAAGCCTAGCTAGCTACTGATCGATCGACGCCTCTTGCAATTGTGTACTGGGTTCAATTTGAGCACTTATCTCTGCGTAGAGTTCATGTTCATTTATTCTCATTATAGGCCATGCACATAAATACATAATAGAACTCTTCAAGAGACTTCGCTATGATTTTCCTCTTGAATCTAGTACTCATCCGTGGATCCAGATCCTCTGCATTACTGTAAAGCCAATGCCACAGTGAATACCATAGAACCTCTGAATTGATACTAGTATCAATGCCGAGGATCCAAACCCCTCGTCAGCATATATGAACATTGGCACTCGCATAAGAATCCAGAATGTACGTAATCCCAAACATCAAAGGCGGCCGTAATTTGCGCTAAAGAGAGAAAGGGACAAGCCGACAAAACGAAAGAAGCATCACAACAACAACATGCATGCTACTAATCAAATAATTTATTAATTACACTGGTGTCATCATCACACAGACGATACAGTCCATAATTAGGTCAGAAATTTAATCATTTTTTCTTTAGGCACTTCTCTTCAGTACTAGAGCCACGATGGTTACAGTGTATACCACACGTATACCTAGCTAGCAACATTAAGTTGGATTTGTTGGCTAAAATTTAGTCTTCACCTAAGTTGCACAGTACCTGTGCTCGGTAATTAAGTTGGATTTGTTGGCTAAAATTTGCTTAATTAGGCTCCAAGTGTGATCGAATGAATCATGCATACAAGAATTAAGCATACGGGACGATCGACTAATTGGGGTGTCCGAATATATAACCCGGACACGAAATTGGAACTGGCGTTGCTTTTTGCCGGGCACACGGTCAGATGGAGGACCATGCATTCACGTAGGTAGCACAGGTCGATCGATCGAGTTAATTGATCGTGTATATATATACCAGCCGCAAGAAAGCAGATAGAAGCCTAGGAGTAGTTTTTGGCTGATTTAGCCCTTTTTTGAAACGCAATTTTAAAAATAGCCTTGTACAAATGACACATTTACCGTGGTAGGTCACGTGTCGTGATCTGTGTGTGCGGGTAGGACGAGCGCACAACCGTCTACTGTATGGGTACGCGATAAGGGTGTCATTCTGTTCGTGCGAGTCGTTTTTGCTATTACGTTTCAAAAAAACATACTCTCTCCGTTCTTAAATATACGACGTTTGACCAAACGTGCAGTCAAATTTATCTGCGTATGCCTCCGTTGCAAATGCAGGTAGGAGGAACACTGGAAGCTCCACAGTGTCTCCATCCACTCGAGCTAGCCCGCGGCCCATACATGCAATGCAATCCATCGATATTATCCGTTTGTCATGCGTACATATGCCATATGTGTGTACACCTGCAGTCCTGCTTGCCGGCTCATATCTTCACGCCATTAATTCTAGCTGCCTGCTTGCTCCTGCAGGAAATTACATGTGAGCATGCATGCTCTACGTACTGTTCATTGATTGGTTGTACTAAACACTTGGAACAGTGTGCTACCCCATAATCTTTACTGCTTCCCTGCAGCTCCAAACCTGAGAGGCCGTGATATATAGCTAGATTTCCAAGCACACCCTTGCCGATGCATGCTGAATCTCAGAAGCAAGAATTCAGAAAGAAACAACGGGCCAAAGAAGAAGTAGAAGAAACATTAATTGTTTGAGGTGCAATGCCAAGTCACTGTATTGCTTTCTAGTAAAAGCTGGGTTTACCCCTTTTCAAAACAAAAACCAAAAAAAAAAGATGCCAAGTCACTGTGCCTCATGCCTCCCATCAGCAAGCACCAGAAAACACAAAGTACTCTACTCCTCCTCTCATGCATCTCGATTCTGACGAGAGCGTCCGTCCGTCCGTCACACTGCCCAAGGCCAGCTCTTTGCGTCCTCCACTTTCAGTTTTGCAATACATTATGGGTAATTAGTACATGTTTGGTCCGGTTGTTTAGCTTCTTAAGCTAGCTTTGTCACTAGGTGCTAATCCTGTAGTAGTGATCTTAATTACCAGTACATGCATTAATCAGTAGGACGCACACTTAGCATATATATATTCACGCGCGCGGCGCTCGCACATGCTAATTACAGTGTCGCGCACACGGCTTGCATGCGTCCATAAGTGACGGGCTCCGGCGCGTTTCGCTTGCATAATATATACGCGCAGGCTGCGTAGTGTAGGCGCGCGGCTTTTCTTTGCAAGATGCCGATTGATCGACGCGGTGCGTGCGTCTAATTAATTGGTTAGTGCGTATGCTAGCTAGCTGACCGAGTAGCTAGGTAGTACTCCCCTTTTTCTTTTTCCTAACTAATCCTAGTGCGAAAGGCTGGCAGCAGGCAAGACAAAAAGTTCAAACTTGATCGGCATATACACATAGGGGAATCTAATTCATGAGTAAGATAACAACAGATCGTGCATGCGACTCTTAGGGTGTGTACAATAGTTTGATGCCAGCTGTCTATAAGGTTTGCCACATATGACACAAGATTGATGTGGATGAGTGAGAGGGCGTAGAGAATTAGATCGTCTCATGCAGTAGTCTTCTGTAGCACGAGAAACAAGACACATATTGTACATGGATGAGATGTCTACGGAGGCACGTAAAAAGACAACTCATTGTAGAAGTTATATTTACCGTTGTCTATATATGACATGGAGGGGTACGTACTATAGACAACAGTTGTCTGTATCATTGTGCATGTCCCTGGTACTCCTCCTAATTACTAGTGGTATACATGCTATTAATTAGCACAAACGCTATATATGTTTTATGCATGCAAGACAAAAGTGCAAGATCAGTTGTTTTGAGAGGAGTTGAAGAACACTTTTGTTTTGACTGGCACCGCTGCTAGGTCAACCAACATTACATGGTGGTACTATGCATGTATATGTTAATTGTGATTTTTCTTAGTACTATCAAACTGTTCAAACATGTGTGTGATTCTCTCTAGCTAGAATGGTGCATGCATGACAGTATGACGTGTCGGGTCTAAAAAAGCACTAGTAAATTCCTCCAAGATTTCTCCCAACCAAGAAATTAACAGATCAGAAGTCCTCATCGGTAAGATAGCTAGAGGAGCTAGCGCGCTAGCTACGGTATGAGACAGTGAACACCATTATTTGTGACCAATTAAACCCTATGCTTGTTTAAATTTGAGCCAGGCATGTGAGCCAGGCAACAACCTTTACAAAGCCCCTCTAGTCTTTGGGGCCATATATGTTTTTGCTCTTATTTCACCCCTTCTTAGTCTATTACCCCAGACTAGTTTTAACTAGGGGCCATATATGTTTTTGCTCTTATTTCATCCCTTCTTAGTCTATTACCCCCACACTAGTTTTAACTATCATCCTTGGTTAAGGACATGTATAATATGCAAGATGTTTATACATGGGTGTTTAAAGAGAGAGAGAGAATATAACAATATCAAGCACCTATGTAAAAGTCATTTCCTCTAAATGCAAGCGCCGGGGCAAGTAAGCACCGGAAAACATGGGCTTGAACATCGCTCAAGGCATCCACTCAGCGAGGGGCGAAGGAGACAAGGAAAGTTCGGTTCAGGGGGTTTAAGGGGTATTCGACTTGTTTTGTGTGTGTGTGTTGTGTTTTTTGTTTTGTTGTCTTTGGGCCTTTGTTTTACTTTGCGATGTACTCGTTTTGAGTCTTTTTGTTCTCTTTCCCTTCTTTTTTTGTGTGCCTTTGCAATTATTGAACCTTGGCCTTTCTTTCCGCCTTTAATGTGGTGTTGGCAGTTCTCCTGCCACGTCTTTAAAAAAAGATATAGTTATATATAAGCATCTATTAAGCATGATTTTTTTTATATTAATTAACCTTTTTTGAATTTTATTTTAAAGTTAACCCCCGGCGCACTTTATTTCTAATTCTGACCTCTTTGGTCACGCCACCACCGTGGCGTGACAAAATAACATTGTCACGCCAGCCCATTTCTGATCAAACTCTTATCACTCCATTGGAAGTGGCGTGACAGTGTTATTTGATCACGCCACAACTAGTGGCGTGACAAAAAGTGCTATTTTGGGGAGTTATTCAGGCGCGTGACGGTGTTGTTTTGTCACGCCACCACCCGTGGCGTGACCAAAGGGGTCAGAATTGGAAATAAAGTGCGTTGGGGGTTAACTTTAAAATAAAATTCAAAAAAAGGTTATTTAATAAAAATAAAGTTTGTTAAGCATCGATGCTACAAAATAAGCATATTATCTATCCTACATGGCAAGAAAAGTTAGTTTTTATTTGCTAAGCTTCTCTCTACGCACTTGCATTGTACATGCTCTACGGTCATGCACAGCGTACGGTGCTAGCTAGAGTTTTGGACTTGTGGCACTGGTGATATAGCCCTTGGAGCAAGCCACACCAACGGGTGCTAGCACAAATATTCCTAGCACATGCGCATCTACATGCACCGGTGCTAGTTCAAAAAAAAATTGCGGGCCCCACTTGTGAGTGACACGAGAGATGGAGAGAGAGTGTTGTGGAAGAAAAATGTGTGATATTTTATTTAGTTGTGGATCTTGTTTTGGAGAGAGGAGGAGGTGCTACACATTGTAGCTAAAAAGCCAATCTAGCACCTATATGATGTGACGATGAAATGACGGTTCTAGCATCGTTCCGCATTGTACATGACCTAAAAGGCGGCCTTAAGCTAAGCTGAGCTATTCTTTCATGTTGGGAAATTCTTGCATGTATGTAATGCTTGCAAACACAGACAACTGACTAGGAGGGCCCCAGCACCAACCAGGCCCACAAGCTCAGTACACAAGGCACTGAGACTAAATGGATCTTTACAATTAGGACCCTAGCTAGAGGGGGAGGCTATGGTTGTACATAGAGCTAGATGGAGGGTGTTAGGTGTGGATGGCTTGGCCCAATAAATTCTTTCTTGTTAGGTCTGGTTCCTTCTTTGTTGCAGCAGTAGGATTCTGGTGATGGCAAAGGGAGCTACTAAATACTAGCTCTTTATTATAACAAAGTCAAAATTTTGTTGTTAGAGAGGTCATGCATGGAGGGAAAGTGGTCCACAAAATCTAATCTACGAAGGCCCAACTCATGTCCCTTTCTTCCTATGTATGTGATGGAGAGTGAACTGCTATATATATTGTTAGGCTTATGTAATCCGATTTATAGCCGTTTAATTTGTTTGCCGTCAGACCCAATGTATATATCCAATGCACATCAATTGCTCTAATTTGGTGTTCAAAAGGGTTAAACTGAGTTAGTATGGTTAGTTTCCGTTAGCATTCATACAAGTCCAATGCAACTAACGCTATTATTTATTCGCATGAGATTTATTAATCTATTCAGTTAATTAATCCCATCACGCAACCTATATAGCCTCGATCGATCGGCCAAACTAGATCCTGGGTGGCGATCGCTTAAGAAGTGTAGCTAGGTGGCGATCGCTACTTCTCTTCATCGATCTACGTATAAGTGAAAGCAATTATGAGCTGATGAGACATGCAATTTTTAAGAGTTTTTACTTAAAAAAAATTTAAACGACATGAGGATTCATGTTCTCCTCGTGATGAGACAGATAGAACAGTAAGGAACTTATGACCATTATAAGTAGGGAGCTTAGATAGGAGATAGGTGATCTCAAGGACATGAAAAAGATTGTATATATGTAGTGCATCATGCTCCATCGACGGCTCAAGCAATGATACATCCATCATAACGAAAACGACCTTAGGGAAGAACAATGAAAGCCACAACAATATCTCAATGCGATTTAGTGCTAGCTACTCTATTAGTCCACTTCCATAGGACAAAGCAAGAACAAGAGAGGTATCAAGCAAGATCATACATATATTTATACGTCCTTCTAAAAAATATCCTACATATATATGTATAATGCGAAATTTCGCTATAAACAAACATAAACTCATAAATTCGAATTCTTGCCCATATATATATGCTGGTTATACTTTGAACTAATGGAGGACACAAATCAAACTACACGCAACAGTAAGAGTTTTTTTTAGAAAAAATGCACATGTATACAAGTCATGGCGCATGCATTCATATCTAGGTTGTTGTTTTTCTTTAAAATTAAACCCGCGTGTTTAGCTAGCTACAAACAGTAAAGAGATCTTCATAACCAAATTTTTTGCACTACTACATGTATGTAGTACATCAAGCGTACTGAAAGATTTGCACAAGAAGTGCAGTATATGTCCTTCCACAAAGGTGAAGATCATGATAAAAATTGCTAGGGCAAACAACAATGCAGTTATCGTCAATATAGGCTATCAGGTGAAGTACGAACAATATAATGCACTTTTCTAGGACATCTGGCAAATATTGCACTAATAATTATCCACTGTTATGTCAAAGAGTTGCATGACGACGTACAATTTGCAGAGAGAGTATTTTTTACCTTTTCTTTCTTGTCTTCGGATACAGACACAGATTTAATTACTGATAAACTACGTACTGTGTGCATGGTGTCATTTCCCAATATTATTGGAAATGTTTTGGAGATTTATCAACCAAGGCGGCACTCTAAACAAAGCGGTAATTTTTTTACAAGTTCTTCAACCCAATGATCATCCATACTCACGAGGATTTTTAACCAGATCAACATTTTTCGGTCGAAGACAGAATCTCTGTGAAAGCAGACCCACATGTATAGGACCCATTTTATAACGGTTATGTACCTACGCCCAGGATTAAAAAGGAGCCTAATCGCTTTTATTACGACCAAACTGGTCGCAGACTAGTTTGAGTCATGATACGACCAATCATAGACACTACACGATCAGTCATACGTTTTGGGTCATCCCCGACCATCAAAGTGGTCATGAGACACGGCAATTTGCCACGTACGTGACTAACGTGAGAGCAGTTATTGATGCATCTGATAACTTACGACAGTTGGCTAAGAGACGTGACGGTTCAAGACTCAATGAATGAACGTGTGTAAAAACAAAAGGCAAAATTGGCTACATGACACCCAACTTTTGTGTCATTTTCTCCAATACAGTAGTTTTTTTGTGTGTATTTGCTGAAAGACACCAAACTTTGATAACTCTTTATCGTAGGATACTCCACTCATCAAAATATAGTATGCGACTAAGAGAAGAGAGAGAAGGTGGGTGAAAAGCTCGTTTTGCCCCTGGCCCCTTCTTCCTCCTCTTCTCTCCCTCCTCATCTTCTCCCGAGCCTCGAGCTCCTCTCACACCACTGCTGTTGATGGTGAGCTCCCGTGCCAGTCCAAAAATTTCTAAGGGGTCAAGGACAAAATAGACTTTTCACCTATCTTCTTTCTCCTCTCTCAGTTGAATATTATATTTTAACAAGAAGAATGTCCTATGGCAAAGAGTCACCAAAGTAATGTCTTTCGGCAAAGACACAAAAAAGTCAGTGTCCTAAAGCAAATATCACAAAAGTCGAGTGTCTTGTAGCCAATTTTGCCTTAGTTATAAACTGAGCAAGAGCACATTGAGTTTTTAAAAAACAGCTAAGGCAGTCAAAAGCTAACATTATTTGTACTTCTGCTCGAAAGTACACAGCATAAAAGCATATTATTTATCAATTTTAAGTTATTACTATATGGGTAGAGTTGAGCATTAATTGTACCGCGCAGCAAAATTCTCAACTTCGAATTTCCATTCGTCTCCATGAAGCCCAATTAAGCACTACTTGATGAAAAACCCTCATATGTATAGCCCCATCCTGAGCATGCCATGCCTTTCAATAAGCATAAAAGGAATGCACAATTGACTAAGATCAATGCACATGAAAATTTCAAATGGCATGGAATACCATAGAATTCATTATGACTATGTTAACTAAGACTTGAACTGCTGAACAACAAATAGAGACAAACAACTGACCCAGATGCGATTTTGAAGCATATATCTGATTGAATATGCATGCATGCATGTGAGGTTGAGGCAACACCAATGTTCTTAGTTGATCTCTCTTGTGATGATTCAATCGTTTCTAATTCATGAAAACTTTACTCTGAATGCTTGAAAGCTCATCTTGTATATAACATACCATGAGGTCTACTTAGAAACATATATGTAATGTATGTAAAAACAATGTATTAAGGATTTAAATGCAAATCGATCGATCACGCTTAAATGAAAGCACAATTAAGCTTGTAATTAGGTAATTATCAATAATGAGATTACACCATTGATACAACATATATAACCCAGCTCGCAATACACAAAATGTGTGATTATTATTTGCTAACCACTTCATAATTAATGAGTATCATATGAACGACCGGAGCAATCTAATACACACGATTGTAAAAGAAGCATATGCATGCCTGAATAATGTTTTGGTTCTAGCTAGTGATCATTGGTCAGGCTACAGTGCATAACAATCCTAGTGTGCTACACCCCATATATAATTTAGTTCAGTGGTTTTCTTGAAAATAAAAGAAAACAAGTGTGCAGAAGGGGAAAAAGAAACAAAGTAGAGATGAGGCTACAGCTAGATATAGCATATGGACAGTGTACTCATGTCACTGTACCACTCTACGTATAGGCCGGGGGCTAAGCAGAATTGCAGAGTACTGAAGGAAAATATATCACACCCACTGTTCTTTTTCATATATAATTTTTTAAAAACAATACTCTTGTATATATGCACAATGCACAGTTAATCCTATATACAAATCGAAGGACAGAGAATCGAAGATGAAGACAAATTAACTAGCATTAACCAGCAATGCTAGCTTCAGACCATGTAACACAGATGCTAATGCCTAGGCTTGGACATCAATATAATGTTTACAATTTTTAAAAAACAAGTCATGCACATTGTTGACATTCCATCATTCCATGTGACTTGTATTGGTTGGCATATGCATTTCCCTTTTTTTATATTAAGAATTGCAACATTGATCTACGTCACTTCAACAAAGAATATTAAAAACAGTACCCTAGGAAAAGAAGGAACAGTGTTGTGACAAGGTCACTATGTACTCTAGAGAGATAGAGAGAGAGTAGTCCAAGATGGCACAAGCTAGCTAGCATTGTGGAGATTAGCCAAAGAAACTAATCCAAAGGCCACATCAATCTCTGCAAAATGAATAGAATTGCAGTACTTGCCTTGGTCTGGAGCAAGCACAAGAGCTGATTAGTGATTGCTCATCCATCCCAAGGCAGAACAGAATGGCTGGCTGCTTAAAAAGAACCAAACTAGCTTAGGAGTAGAAGAACAAAACATGCAACAAATCATATAAAAAGCCTCAAGAAACGCCCAACTTTACCCATGCCAAAGCCAGAGAGAAGCTTCCCCCATGCACACACAGAAAAGCAAATCCCAGCTTGATGCAACCAAGCAAAACCCCATGTACACGTACTTGCTCAAGATAGCTAATCACACGCTGCATGCCGAATGGAGTAAACAATTAAGGAAAATTAAACCCTCATCATTGGAAGAAGCTACGCTTAATTTTTCTCTTTGCCTTGCATTAAGGTCATTAATTAATTAACTCGAAATTAAGATCGATGGACAGGTACCAGCTCGAGCTAACAAGTTGCATGCGGCCGCGCGCATGAGTGTTCATCAACGATGGACGACTCGAATAACAAATCTCTTCTTCTTCCTCCTCTTCTTGCTTTTGTTTGCTCACGTACGACGACGACTTAGAACTCATCATCTTTGAGAGAAAATGGAACTTGCTAGGAATTGAAGCAACGAAGCTAGCTAGCTAGGTTCTAGGGTTATGAGGGAAGAACTGGGTGCCTGCAGCGAAGGCGCCGATCGGCGTCGGGTAGGGGTCCATGAGCACCGCCGCGGACGTCGCCGCCGTGCCCGCCGCCGCCCCGTGCCCGCCAACCGCCTCGCTGCTCCCCGCCGGCGACGACCCCTCCCTCCCCTGACCCGCCAGCTGGTGGTACTCCGCCGAGGACGGCGGCAGCTGCCCCGCCGCGTCGTCCGCCGGCCCGTGGTCCCGCAGGATCCCCTTGAACGTGTGCCCCCCGATGCTCACCGCCGTCTGGTACGCGAACTCCGCGTCCGGCTCGTCCACCGGCCCGATCCGCACGCACCTGAACACCGCTTCCACGCTCAGCTCCGGCGGAAACCTCCCATCGGCCTCGCCTGCAATTAAACACAGCCTCGGAGTCAGCGCGCGTGCTCCGGCCTCCGGCCATTTGGTGTCGCGCGCGCAACAGTGCAGTGTAGTGACGGTGGTGTAATGTAATTGTGTAGCTATTATAAGTAGGAGAGCCGCTAACTAGCTAGCTAGTACCTGAGGAGGTGGTGGTGGCGACCATGGCGGTGGTGGCGGACGACAAGCGGCCTAGGGAGCGAAGTAGCTCGCGCGGCCGCTTGTTGGCCGCGGCCGCGGCCGCGGCGCTGGCGCTGTTGTTGTTGGCGGCGCCGCGGAAGAGCGCGGCGAGCTGCTGCTGGCGCTCGCGGCGCTTGGAGGCGGGGACCCAGGTGCTCTTGACGTGGGTGGGGCAGCTGAACCCGCGGCTGCGGCAGCAGGTGCGGCACCGTTGGTGGGCGCAGTCCTTCTTGGCGTTGTTTCCGCAGTCCTGGCAGCTCGTCCCCGCCCTGCCGCCCCCGGCGCCGGCCCCCGCGCCACCGATCCCGCCGCCGCCGTCATGCGACGAGAAGCCCAGCACGACGCCGGTGGCCACGCCGGAGGAGAAGAACTGCGACGTGTGCGGCGCGGCCGCCGCCTGCTGATGCGGGTGCCATAGCTGGAACCCTATCCCCCCTCCACCGCCGCCGCCGCCCGCCGTGTCGGCGGCCGCGGCGGCCGCCCCGCGCGCGTACAGGAACAGGCTGTCGGCGCCGATGGGGTGATCGCCGCCGCCCCTCTCCCCGCCTCCTCCTCCGCCTCCCCTCAGAGAGAACCCGGCCATGCGCGGCAGCAAACACCCATCAAGAAGCCGCGAGTGCAAGACCAGCTGCTTGCTTTCTTTCTCCTTTCCCTTTAGCTCCTACAACAACAACAAAAAAAAAAAGAGTAGATCTTGGGTGTAAGAAAAGGCAGCAGCAGAAGCAGAAGCATCAGAAGTTCAGAACAAGGCAGCAGGCATGGGATTGTGTGACATGTATGTAGGTTAGATAAGTTGCATAGATGGACATAGCTCGGCTCACTACTAGATGGATAGATCTGCAGTGAGATGCACATAGATATAGAGAGTTTTATGCGTACATAGGAGGATAGGCTTGGGCTTGCTTATGAGTGACATGTACTGATGCCTAACTTGCTCTACTGCTGCTACAACTACCCACCTTGCCTTGCCGAATATAGGTAGCTCTTGCCTCTAATTCTTCTTCTCCTCTTGGTTAATTTCTTTCTTCTCTTGACCTCTTTCTTTCTTTCTTTCGCTAGTAGGGATAGGAGCTTAGCAGTTAGTGGTAGAAGTAGAACTGAGGCTGCTTTTTGAGGTGGTGAGGAGGGTGAAGCGTGTGGCTATATAAAGAAGAAGAAGAAGAAGAAGAAGCGGAGGGAGAAGAAGAAGAAGAGAGATGATGGGTGGGAGTAGGTGCGGGGGAGGAATTCTAGAGCGCCTGCAAGCGCCGCCTCCATGGCGGCTCAATCCTTAATTTCTATTTATTGCTCACGAAGCTCAGCTCCCTCTCTCTCTCCTTCTTCCTTGTCTCTCTTTGTTTCCTTGCTTCCTTCTCTGTCCACCCAACCAGACGAAAGAACAAAAGATGCAAGAGAGAGGAAAAGGAGAAGGAAATGGAGAGAGAAAGGAGTGTGCGTGTGTGTTTTTCTTTTTGAGATTTTGTTTTGCTCTGCTTTTCCTTGCTTTTGCATTTTGTGCCTTGCCCTTGTTGCATTATTACCAAAGCTGCCCTGCCTCGTCAAAAACAGTATGACTACACGGCGACAAAAGGACATGGAGGAATTTTTACTGACAGGAGAATACACCTTTGCAGTGGCCGTCGTCTACCCGGCCGATCAAGTCCCATGCACTGCAATTGGTAGTTGGTGGACTAGCTTGTATAGTTTTCAGTAATTGCTTTCTCCTTATCAGTGTCAGTGTGTGTGTATTGTAGTGTAATGTTGATGTAGAATATAGAATATATATATACTCACTCAGTTCAGAGTAAAAAAAATACATTTTAAAACTCCCTTCGGTCTCACTACTTGTCGTTTTGAGTTACGTGCAGTCAAACATTATAAATTTTGGCTATCAATATATTCTCAATATTTAAATTGAACACATAAAAATAACATGGGTAGATTTGTCTCGGAAAATTATCTCACAATAATATAATCTCAATAGGTTTTGCAAATATATTATAATACAAATGAGTGATCAAAGTTGTATTTTGGGGATCACGTCGATGTCTAAAACGACTTTCTTTTGTGACAGGGGAGTAATATCTTAACTATATGCCATTTATATTAAATGAAGAGATCAGAATTAAGTCCATTTTATGATTTAAATAATACAGCAAGCTTTTTTTGGAGAAAAAAATGTGCTTGTGAGCATGTAACATTTTGGGTTTAAGCTACCAAAAGTTCTAGTACAAGCACAGTTTTAGCTAGCTACAAGTATATGGTCAAAAGCAACGTACGTACATGCGTGGAGCCTACCTGCAACAATTCGTGCATCAACACTTATCTAGGGTATGTACTTAGGGCATATGCATTAAGTATGGTATGGATGCATACATGTACATATTATCATATCGAACTTGTTAGTCAGAAACAACAGCTTCCCTAAATACAAGCTAATTAGTACAAGAAAAATCATGTAGATGTCACACAAAAAATTACATGAAATTAATGCTGCTGCTGCTTTTGTTTTTTTTTAACTAAGGTCGTGTACAATAGGTTTACATCAGCTGTCTATACCTTCTGTCACGTAGGATTTAAGCTGATGTGGATGAAAAAGAATAAAGAGAGAAATGTATTGTGTACAATCCTGTAACCGACTGTAGCACCAGAACCAAGAAAAATATTAAAAGATTATGTATTGTCTATAATTCTGTAGTCGACTGTATCACCACAATCTATTGTATGAGCTGTCTTTAGTGCTGTCTACAAATGACATGGAGAGTCGCTATAGTCAGCAGCTGTCTGTATCATTATACCTGCCCTAAATAGCACCACCTTTCCTGAAAGAAAGGAAAAAACAACTGTAGTAAAATGCACATGAAACAAGAGACGTTTTTATACCAGAATATAACGTCCATCTATGCTACGCTTTTTATATATATATATGCTCAGAAAAATCTTTTGGAAGGAACTCGTGCAGCTAGTGGCGACATTTGCAGACAAGAAATGTTGCACGCACGCACACACGATCGAAGAGAGAGAGAGAACTGTTCAAAAGTAGAGAGAGAGAACTGTTCAAAAGCGTTTTTGGTACGTCAACACATTTCCGTTTGAACCATCACTACAAAACGGAAGAGAAACGAAAAGAAGACGTCCTGCCGCTGCAGCTGAGCGGCGCAAAGGGAAAAAGAGAGGGGGAAAAGGAACGGAACGGGACGGGATGGGATGGGATGGGATGGGAGCTGCTGCTAGGCTAGTGTACATGTAGCTATGCGAGTTTAAAACCCCGAGGGGTCGCCTAGTGTGGGACCATCCTGGCCGTCCAGGAAGGAGCGGACGGCGCGTGTCTCGCCACGTGGCGGGAATCGAGGCCGTGTGTTGGGGGGTTCTTTCCGGCCGTGAAAGCCGCTGCCATCCCGGGCCCACACCGCCCACGTTTTCGAAGGCCATGGGAGGGAGGGAGGGGTTACTGAGCTAGCCAGTGAATACACTGTGGGCTTGTTTGTTCATAGCTAAACGCTCGTATTTGTCCGCACTACAAGTTAAGTTATGTCGGTTTGATCTAAGTTAGACATCTGTGTGGTTCGTAGTTATACCTATAGCAAGATTAATTTTATATCGTCCTGATCCCACGCGTCAATGACTCAAAAAAAATGTGGCACCATTTCTTTTTGCTAGCCAAAGCGTGGCGTTGATTTTTCATTAACAACCCGTAGACGAGTTTGGGAAGAAAAAAAAAACTAAGCCAACTTTGACAACCGAAAACAAAATTACATTACACTACATGCACAGTAGTTATAGCGAGAGAAGCTTCAGCGATCACAGCTTGTGGCCATGGCGTTTTTAATCGATCGGTGTCTTGTTGTCAGCACATGCTCCTGGCTCTCGGCCCTGCTCTGCTCTGCTCTGCTGCTGCGTCTGCATGGCATGGCATTGACACCACTTGGTCTAGAACCTGTCAGTGCCTCCTCCCCCTCTCCCCTCCTGCCTTAAAAAGCCTGACGATCATCATGTAAAGCACCCCAAGGCCAGGATCCTCTGCGTGCACTAGGGAAGAAACTCACATTTGTGTTCATCCGGCTATCCGCCCGTCCGATCGAAAATGAGTGGCTGAGATCCTGAGATGATCGCCAAATGTTCGCATGCAATGTATTGTGTAGAACACTTTTCTGATCTGGACCGTTGATATTTTGATACAGGGATTAGCATAGGTGCATATATGTGATGCAATTTATCGTGTAAAGCACTTTTCTGATCTAGACCGTTGGTATTTTGATACAGGGATTAGCGTAGGTGCATATATGTGACTGCTTTTTCTCAATTGCAAAAATGTGGTTCATTTTGAGAAAACTATATCCATAATATACCACATGTATGTTGTCCATATATGTGGTAGAAAGTTGGACAAACTTTCCTGAATTTGAGCATACTCCAATAATGATTATAAGATACTTCAATATCAGTTCTCCTATCCACAAACCAGCTACTGCAATAGGCCAACCCTGGTTGAAAACTTTGAACTGGAAACGGCAATTACACATACATACATGAAAGCCTTTTTCGGTATTCCTGAGAATACATACTCTCACATCTAATATACCACTTAAACGAATATATTATACTTCTTCACCACTTTCGATATACTTAAATATCAATTATAAGATACTCCAATGCGACCTAACTAAAAAAAATTCATTGGACCCTTAATTTTTGCTATATACCATTTTTCATACATAAAAAGAAATATATACACAAATTTTGCTATGGAAATGGGCGTTGATGAAATTTTACATGGAACCCACTTTGGGGTTTCTTATAATCATTATTGGAGTATGCTCAAATTGGTAAAGAGTTATCATCATACGATTTAAGTGGTATAGGAGAACTGGTACATGCTTAAATAGATAAAGATACATCATCATATGATTTAAATGGTATATAAGAAGTGGGAGTACGTTTCCTATATACTATATGGAAACAAACCATATGACATGCCAGCAAAACATGCATGGGCCTCCACTGCGCCTGTTCCTTGCAGGCACCTCCCAGGTAGCTTTGATCCTAGACGCACCCAAGTGCATCCATGCTGCACGACCATAGCCACTTTTGTTGGTTAAGCTATAGGGGTAGCCTGATTAGCTTAGGTCTCTTGTCTCTACCCAGTGGGTCCTATCATCTGTTAATTTGTATGTAGACAATGTGTCTCATGACGCACCATGGATAGTGATCACCAACTCGACTCAGGTCCTTTCGATCGAGATCCTACTGACTTTAGCTTTGTATTGCCGCTGCTTTCTCTACAAAATTAAAGGGGTGGGTAGAAATAGCCATTGCTAGCTAGCTGCATGCAGCTCGATCGTATAAGCTACGGAGAATTGGAGATCGATCGTCGCTTTGAGTCCAGTGTTCCGCTGGAACTGACATGCATGCGTGTGGTTTCATTGCTGCATGAGCCTTCGGATTGATGGCGATGATAGACCAACCAACAAACCAACCGGTAGGTTTCTCTTTGAAATTAAGATAGTGCTGCCACTGCTACAGAAAATATTTTCACGGACGATTCAAAAACATCATCACAGACGATTTCGTGAGCCGTTTGAATTTATGGGTCAGTAATGACACGAAGTCACCATAGACTATCACAGACGGTATGTCCTAAGGAATCATCTGTGATATTCTTTTGTATTGCTAAATCTATTTCTGTTTGTTGGCTAGCCTAATGAAATGCTAGTCATGCCCTCTGAAACACAACAAGTATATGTATACATCCGATTCACATTCATTTTAGAAGCAAACACATCCAATTCACATTCATTTCAAAAACAAGCACACGATCCAATTCACATTCATTTCATAAACAAGCATATCCAATTCACAAATCAATTAACTAAAATTAACCATTCATGTACATTTACACATATGTATCATTAAGTTCAATCTACATTGTGGAACTTCCCATCTGGATTTATGACCTCACGGTTCAAGAATGCCGCAAACTGTCATCAAATGTTTATGAGCTGGCCCTGTTCCAACGCAGTTGTATCGATGCTCGCAATCTGTCGCTAGGAAGATTAAATTCGTGTATATATAAATTGATAAGTATGAAATAATTATTGCAAGATTAACAAACCTCAGGATCATTAGTCATCGCGGAACCGACGAGTAGTTCCATGTTGTGGCAAACATAGTATCCACAGATATTACAGGCTAACGACTGGTGGTGACACTGCAAAAATAGAATTGGTTAGTTCAAGAGGCATTACTACGAGGTGTTATATAGGATTAATGTGTAGTAGGGAATACCGGGAAATTTAGATCGTGTCGTAGAATCCTTCCCTTGCAATTCCCTTCTTTAGCAAAGTACACGGCGAACGACCTATGTGATTCCAAGAAGTTAATCTTAGCCATTGCAAAGGAAGAAAAGACTACAATAGAGTTATCTTAGGAGGAAATGTGATTGCCCGTCAATTAATTGTCGGACAATTGTGAAGTCATGTGCGGCCCTCTTTAGGGAATCTAGGTATATTACTGTCGACGATCGAATCGCCGATCTTATGAAAATGAAAGAGGAAAATGACGTGAAATATCCTGGGATGGAATGGGGGCCGCTCTTTATTGATATGAACTGGATTTACAAGACCTGACTAGGAACTACCCTAAATACACTGAATGTGTGGAATGTCTAACTAAGTAATCAGGCTTAGACTTTAAGTCTAAGACTGACTATCTTGCTTCTAATTCCACCGTTTAGGCTTCTGTGTTTGTCTTCTCTTGTTTTCTGTTGTCTGTGTGTGTGTGTGTGTGTGTGTGTGTGTGTGTGTCTCCGTCCCTTCGTCTTCTACGCTCCACCCTTAAATAACTCCTGAAGAGGTGGCAGTTATTTCTGGAGAAGGCGTCCCTAGTGAAACGTTACGACTGGTCGAAACGGTAAGCAGTTAACAGTGTGCCAACTTCCTTGCGGTTGTCTATGAGATGCTTAACCGTAGGGTAGTTAATTGTCAGTGTCTCAGGATTATATCATCGCATGGTTTGGAACATATAACACGTGTTCCATTCATCATACTGATAAGAAATGTCGGTTCATAGCTTTTCCGAAGCGACTACGGTGAAGCCTAGGCACAAAGCCTTGTCCCACTGTGGTACCCATCGTATAACCTCTCGAATCCTCACGACCCGGAGGTCGTTATATTTAGGGTTACGACCATGAAGACGTATGGTCTTTTATGTATTAAATTAATATATAGAGGTTTTAATCCTCGTCAATTACCATATTCCGTTTTGGTATAATTACAATTAGAATCCAGTGGAACCTACATAGGTATGTCGTCATGGTCATTAAACATAAGTTCGTGTTGCTTATAAAGTACAAATCAACAGCCACTAGTGCAACACTTACTCCTGGTTGTAGAGCAAAAGTATGAATTCCTTGTCGCGGTGAGCCAGCAAGGACTCCGTCATGTAATCATCAACGAATTTTGCATTCTCCTTGATGGTTTGCAAGGAGACCAAGTGTGGGTCGAGGAAACCTACTGGTGAATTCCTTAATTTGGCTTCAGAAATCGTGTGTGTGTGTGTGTGTGTGTGTGTGTAAAAGCAAGGAGTTATATATCGCGTTGACACCCGAGAGTTGTTGTCCATCCGTCTTGTTGGCCTGTTCCATGTGCCGTGCATGTAATCTAGTGCAAGAGAATCCTAGGGTACGGTCAGGCTCTACCGTCTTGACCAACGGCTAGCCTGGCACGAATTTCTGGGCCAACGGCAAGAAGGGGATATCAAAACAGGAGTCGACCGTCTTCGATTTGCCCTTGCTACCTCGCTTTTTAGAGGTCGACTGTGTAGATGCATCTGATGCACCGGGCCTTTGCTGCTTCAGTGCAGGTAGCTCCCGTGGACTTGACACCGTTGCAAGACATTCCCATAAAGTTAACACCGGAGAAAGTAGCTCCAGGCAGATGTCTCTCTTGGGCCACTAGATGAATGTTCCAATGGCTTGCCTTAGAGTCATGACCTTGTCGTCTGGGGGAATCTATGGTGGGACGACCGCGAAATTGGCATAAGCACCGTCCACATTCACTTTTTGTGAAACCCGGCGTTGGATTTACACCGTGCACCAAAGCCCTGACACTGGATGGATACACATTGCTCCAAGCAGTATCTAGGGCAACGGAGGCATATCTCACTTGGAGCTTGCACTTCATAGCCACCTACATAACGATATAAAATTAGCTACTCCAACAGACCTATCAATGGATCGAGCATTCTAGAGATAATAATTATTGCCAGGTTGTCATTGACAGGAAATCTGTCATCGCCTTTTGGGGGTAGGGTTAGGGTTGGACGCGCAGCTATTCGGAAGTTTGGGTGGGGGCTAGCTAGCACAGTAGGGGCAGGGGCTTGCAACTGATTTTTCCTAAGCCTTTCCTCAAGGCTCTCCATCTGCCGTCACATCTCATCTCTGACGCGATTATTGATCTCATCTATGATAGATTCAGTGATCTCATCTCTGAGAGATTCATGAATCTCCTCACGTAGCTTTGCATCGCGCTCAGCTTTGGCCCTCTTCCTACTCCGGTACGCTTCGAAGTCCTCTGAGAATCCAAGTTTCCATGGAACATAAAGACCAAGGCCTCTCGTGCAACCCGGGTGCTCATTGTTTCTCAAGGCCATGGAAAGTATATCTCTCTCTGTGACTGCCTGGAATGAGCCTTGGGAAGATTGTGCACTCAGCGTTTCCTATAATAGCTTGTCATATCATTTCACTTCCTATGAAGTTATGGAGTAATTACAAACTATAGGTAGTTTGATATCTTACCAGGCGTTGGGACACTTCCTCGTATGCGGGGCTTGGAAAGGAGATGGCCCCCAAAGACAGGGTAGATAACCTCGCTATTAGCCAGTTTCAAGCGCGCTCATCAGGGATCCCGACAAATGGTGGGGAGGCATTCAAACGGTTTGCCTGCTGGTCCTGATCACTCTATTGCGGGATTTTACCCGCATACCCAGCGGTGCCGAGTCTGTGGGGGTGCATGTTTTTTGCCTAGAGGGCCCTGTGCGCCGTATTTTCACTCCTAAAATCATCTGTCGTCTTCTTCACCACAAAATCTTTCTAGTACTATTCCAAGAACGGATACTTGTGGAAGGGTCTTAGATCCTTCTCCACGTAGTTCTTGACAAGTGTGCTCTTGAAGTTCTTCCACGCTTTGCACGCCGGTAGCAACGTATGTCGTCGCACGGAGTCCTGGTGTTGTTTCGGGATCTCGAACGATTGGAAAATATCTGTCAGCAGCTCACGTTTCTGAGCTTTGGTCAACTCTTTCCACGAATCGGAGCTGATGTTGACCCGTTCCCGTGGAACTATTCTGAGTGTTATTATGAATGCGAATGCTGCTCGGTGAGAATTGATAGGAGTCCCAGACTCATCGACCTCCGTGATGGTAAATCGGCCCCAGGCCTTTTCGATATTCCTCTACCGCGCTTGGATATTCCAGAGGACGGCGCATCAGACACATGAGGCGACGATGACAAAGAATGAGCAGAAGACATCTTCACAAGAAATAGAAGTTCTAACATGCATGAATATATTATCATAAGATTCGATCTCTATGTGTATGGGTATACACACCAAATAATAAATAATTGGGATAGGGAAGAAATTAGGACCAATACAATGACATAATTAGGGCCAGTGTAACATCCCAAACAAGGGTTTGTGTTTTAAATGTATAAAAATGAGGATAAATTAAAACTTTTGATGTCTCATGATGTTATTTGAAATTTTCTAGAAATTTTTTCCAATGGTTTCCTAATTTCAAAGACCAATGCTTCAATTAATGGAAGCATGGTCCTTGAAAAATCCTTAAGAAAACCTTGTGATCATCCTCTGGAAATATTTTTCCTAGCTCCTAGATCACTTTGGTGACCCCTCTGAAAAATCTCATAATTTTTAGAAATTAATTGCTATTTCTAAAGGGCTAATCAAACCAGTTTGACTCTTGGTCAAAACCCTAGGGCAGAACCTTGAAGAAATTTCTAGAGAAAATTCAGTGCATAAAAACCTCTAGAAATTTTATACAATGATAGTCTTGGAGTCAGGAACCTTCAATAAAAATTTCGGAATTTTTGGAGTTATGCAACTCTATTTAAAAATTCGTAAACCATCTTAGCCCTATCTTTCCACAAAAAAAAATCAGAATTCACTATTCCTTGTGCTTAGACCCAACCCTGGCTCGAGCCACTTGATTTGGTTGAACCTCCTAATTGCACCGGCGTGCTCAACTCAAGCTAACCATCGCACGAGCCGTCCGATTCGTTTTCAACGGACCAGATTGATTGGGCCGTTCGGACCATCCGAACGACACACTCATGGTCGTCCATTTTCAATCCAACGGTTGAAAATCAACCCACTCGTTTAAACTGGCCCGAGCCACTCTGTGGTGCTGCACCCTTTCGCGCCTTTTGTCGCTGAGCAGTGGGTCCCGCTTGTCAAGTCATCTTCTCCACGCGGCCCTCGTGCCTGTGCCAGCTCGCCATGGCCAAGCTCCGCCCGTGCGTCACCTTCAACAACTCCGCCACTGGTTTTTGACGCGCGTCAATGGTTTGGCCCATGGTTTCGCACTCGCCCATGCTCCTTTCACCTCGCCATCGCGTCACTGCCGCTCGCGGTGGAGCCATGGACCAAGCTCACCGTAGACCTCCATTCTTGTGTTTCTCCGCCCCTAATCTTTATTTAAGCTTCTTCATAGCTTCCCTCACATATTTTAGACACCACCAAGTTTTCCCTCACCTTCTCTGCTGCTCAATTGAGCTCAATTCTAAGAAAGCCTGGCACCGCCACATCCTCAACGCCGTCCCAAGAAGACAGGGTTCTTTTCCAATTCTTTTTAAGGCCACTTTAGCCTCATCACCATTATCATTTCCCCTAATTCAATTTTGGTTTGCATTCACAGGAATCACCAAATTTTGGATTTGAGCTTGTTCGGCCAAAATTTGTCCCCTTCGTCCCCAACTCTGGTAAGGCGCTCCACTCTTCAATTATTTGCTCGTGTGCCATCTATGAGCCTTACTGGAGCTTCCCAAACCACTTGGGCCCTTTTCTTTTTGCTCAGGCCACCATCTCCTCGTTGTCTTCCTCAACGCCGGTGCTGGACTTCGTCGCCTGCACATTTCCGACAATCTTTTCCCATCCGGGTCATTCTGGTAAGGTCTTTGAGCCCCATTGATGCTAGTGCGCGTTTTAGATGGCTTAAAGCATGGCCGTATCGATGTTGTCATTTTTCCCGTAGTTTCACCTCCGGTCCACCTCGTCGTGCCGCCGTGGAAGCTCGTCTCCAGCCATGGTCGGGTGTGCAATAGTATTAGGAACCCATTTTGACCCTTGGCCGGCACCGCCATGGTCTCCTTCGCCGGCAATTGGCCGGAGAAGCTCACGGCCAGAGCATGCCCTTTTGTCGGATTTGGACACGCACTGTAGCCCAATCATTAGCCTTTAATCCCTGTCCTAAGCACGCTTTTCTATGTTAATCTAGTAGTATTGGGTTAATGTATCTCTAACGTGTAGGACCCACTTGGAAGTTCACTTGATTTAAGAGTCCGAACGTAACTTTTGTTTTGGACCGTCCGATTTAGATTCAACGGTCTAGATCAATTGGGTCGTTCGGACCATCCGAACGTCCTATTCCTTTTGGACCGTCCGATTTCAAATCAACCGCTCAGATCTATTGGGCCGTTCGGACCGTCCGAACGTCCCTCTTGTTTGAACCATCCGATCTTGATCTAACGGTCAAGATTTGTTCCGTTCGTTAAAACGATCCAGCGCCTGCTTCCCGCTCGCTGACGCGTGGGCCCAAAGTCTAGTTGACCAAGTCAAGTTAGCTGGGCAGCCCTCACGCGTAGGACCACCAGTCAGTCGCCGTGGCTAGAGTGGGTATCAGTATAAAAAGGTTTATATGCTTTTATGAATTCCAAAATACTTTATTTGCAAACTGTTAATTGTATGAACTTCATAAATGCATAAGTATTTCTCTGTAACTCCTTTTAGAGCAAACTCAATTTTGTTGAAATCCTCTGGTAGCGTAATTTATTGTAGAATAGGTTTTGAAGTTTGTTGCTGTTTCTAAAAATCTTGTGTTACATATGTTTTTTGCACTACTTTCTTGACTTCGAAAAACCATAAGAAATTCATTTTAGCTCCATTGTTCATCTCATGAGATGCTCTGTCTACCATAAAATTTTCATGTTCACCACCTCTCTGGAAATTTTCACCAAAAATTTAATTTTGGATGAACAGTACCCGAGAGGAATTTTCTAGCATTTATTCAAAAAGATGTTTTCTTTTAGCTCTAACTTTTGCATGCAAACTCCAAATCAATTGATTTTTGTTACTAAATTCATTTAAAATCATGCTCTACCTTCTGTGAATTATTCATGATTTTTGGATGAATTTGAATTTTTTAGTATTCCCGGTGTTATTCGTTCTTATTGGTCTTCTCGAATTTTTCAATAGGTTCCGGCGAATTCGCTGAGTAAGAAAGTGATCCTCTGCAGCAAGAAAGTTATCTCCAGCAAGGCAAGCAGTTTTCCATTGATGCACGTTGATCCTATTATTTGCGCATGCTAATATTTCAAATGTTTCAACTCTATGTATGCATGCTATGTTGTTAAGTATTTCTTAGTTCGCGATAGTTTACCTGATTAGTTAAATAAACTGTCGGTAAACATCCATCCTCTACTACTGAGTCTAAGTTTATATCTGTTGTGATTTAGATCTCGATGGATGGGCTCTAGTCACTTTATATTGTAGTATTTGAGTTGCGTCGCTTAGCAATGCTTAGAACGGTAGAATGGGAATCATCGCTTCGGCGATGGTTATTATATCATCACTTTAAATTACTTGGGTCAGGATACCCATGTATGTATTGTATTTGGAAACAGAAACTAAAAATAAAATGCTTTATACTTGGTCACATTGGTTGAATGGTGTGATTATCGGGTGTGCATGGATGGTGCCTGAGTCAACAAGGACCGAGTTACTTGTGTCACTGATCCAAGCGTTATTGTGTGCCAACCATATGAGGGACATATGGGACCCCTCTTGACTTAGTACTTTGGCGTGTGTTGGCTCCGAGTCGCAGGAGGTTGTGTGTGTTGTGTGAAAAAGGAAATAATCTGTGTGTGTTGGGCGTGACGGAATAGGTTCTGGGTTTAAGTCCCCTACCCCGAGGAGCATTGATAAGCTTTTTCTCTGCCGATGACTTCGACACAACGTATGGGTTTCCATCCATACGGGCGACTCGTAGTTAATACACAGTGTTGGAAATGTCTCGTAGGACTTAGCCGTGCCGGCATACCTAAGGAAGTGTGCTTGATAGCTTGGCAAAAAGGCGGTCTGGCGTGTGGGTACATTGGTACACCCTTGCAGGGTATAAACTATTCGAATAGCCTCGTCCTAGGTTATGGACATGCTTGGTTAGGTCGTGCAAGAACTAGACTTCAACTTTTTCGATAAAACTTAATTTTGGGTAGTACGAATGGGTAATTCGTGCTATGTTGTGGTGGCTGTTGGGAAGTCACCTCCAGGTTGTTATTTATGCTTATAATTGTTGTCTTACTACTATTTAAACCTTTACAAACAAATTTGTTAAATTGCCTTCAATCTATTATCTATTGCAAATGAAATGTTGCTTTGTGCGTTAAACAAACCCTATGACTCCTCCTTGGTTTCAGCTCGCATGTAGCTATGTATAGATTTGTTATACGTAAATCTTGCGAGTACATTTTTGTACTCAAATGCATTGCTTAATTGTTGCAGAGGAGGTTGATCAGCAAGGGATCGACTCTTGTGAGACCGATTTCGTACAAGACAACTAGCTTGGCGGCCTGGTCGGTTGCCTTGTGGGTAAGGGCAAACCAGTTGGCTTTTGTTTATTGCCATCTTATGGCTTTTGTTTTCGCTGCTACTCTAGTGTTTTACCTTGTCTTTGGCCGGTCAACCCCTTTTGTAACAACTCTGTTATGTATGTCCTTTGTGTTGTAATTTGAAGACTCGGTATTGTAATGACTTGTGTATGGAATAGATGCTATATTTTGTGATGGGGTATATGTGCCGCTATTCTGGGAGGTACATGTACGCCGAGGCACGGGATATTTGGTTTATGATGCTAGGACCAATTGGATGGTTAAGTATTACAAGCTATATACCCTGGGTTCTCACAGCCAGGCAGCGTCATTAGACCACTCAACCAATGTATGATCCCAGTCCCGCTAAACCAACGTCCTGGTCTTAAATCTTTGAGCCGTTATACATGTAACCCTAACTACAAAACTACAACCAAGGGTCTTAGACACCCCCCTTCTATCCCAATAGAGAAGGAGAGAGAGAATGTGCACGTGTTGTCGATAACGTCTTGCTCTCTTTTATATCATGTGAAGAAAGTTAATTGAAGCGCGCGCATGCGTGCGAGCACGCGCACACACACACACACAGACACGAACAGTAGTAAAAAATGGCTCGTTGGCCCACGCTCCTCCCTCGCCACGTGCGGCGCACCAACACCCTCACCTACCGCTCGAGGTCGACAGTAAGACCCGCACGCGCATCAAAATAGCCGTAAAAATTGTTCTGTGTCATTCTAAATTGACGGTAAAAACCTACCAAAATGCAAATGGCGGTGAAAATTTATCAGTAAAATGATCACGTGTCACCCCGTGTCGTTATAAAAAAGGTTTTACTGTCGTTTTGGTGAGGAAGAGATGACTGTAATATTCGGGATGCTGGTTTTACTACGAAAAATGATGTCAGGTTGCTGATCCAGTGAAAGTTATCGTTTACCGTAAATGATACCTACTATTACTTCAAGAGGCATGTTATGTTATTGCCGTAAACCCACTTGCGCATTATGTTTTTTAGTAGTTATTGTGAGTTTGGAAACATTTTTTTAAAAACGACATTACTGGTATACCCCACTGGAAAAACATGTCTTCACTATATGTTACGCAAGTTCTTCCGGCAATCATATGTTTTGCTGTAAAAGTAACGCGTATTATTGTCATTTACAACATAATTTACTCCATATCAGGTGTAAACACAAAAAAAAACTACTTCGGTTTGCTGCGTGGCCTATACTTCTGTAGAGCGTCAGGGAAGGGCTTGACGCTGTTGAACTAGTGGAACAAAAAATAGAACATCATCTGGTCACGTGTCAAACGCTATACATCTAAAAAACACTACATGTTGTGGATGGTGGGAAATTCTTACCAACTCTATCGATGTTGCCAGCGTCGAGCTTTCACCATCCCATAACTTCAAGTACTTCATTACGAAGAATGTGTGGTCATTCTCTAGGACCTGCTTCAGTGTCCCCATGGTGTGCACCCTTCGGTTCACGACGATCGAGAATTTCCAACTGGTCATGGCCTGCAGGGTTGCGCACAGACGAGGGATGTTTCTTTTCCTCACTAGATCATGGTAGTCTTGCACTTTTGTGCCCTCCTGCTTGTAATCATTGGAGTCCAGTACTTCCACGCGCTTCTGCACTATGTTGAAGCAGTAAATGGACCAGTGCTGATTATGTAAAACTGAGAGGAAGAGTTGAAAAGGGAATAAAAATAGGCAGTGAAATACATGCCCACGGTAAGTTTTAAACTACTGTGTTTATGAAGATTGGGGTTAAATTACTGTGCGGAACCCTAGAAAAATCCACTTCACGAGAGAGGGAAAAACTCCAAACTAAAGAAACAATGGTATTCTCTAACCTTGCGGGGTGCAGGGTCAGAGGGTACTGAAAATAATATCGCCTCTACTCCTGCCGGGAATGCGGGCCAGTAGAGCTCGCCGAAGACCTTGCTTTTTTTTTTGTTCCTTTAAGGGTTGAGCGCGCCGCCGGAAAGAGAAAAATATGATTTGATGTATTGCGAGGAAACACCTCGGATGATGCGGCCCCCACACACGTAATATATGCGACTTCCGTGCCCATTCAAAAAAGAAAAAAACCTAAGCGGTTATACGTAGTAAAACATGAGTATCAATTACTAGATATTACATTAATATTACTGTCATATAACTTTTATTGCAATTGTTGAATGTGTTTACTATATGTTGCTAGTAACTTTACTATTACTACCATATAACTTTCAGTCGGAGCGTCCTTGAGTGACTCTCGAACGAGCGCGTCAATGAGTGGATGTGTTTCGGGCTTGCTATGCAAATCTCGAACCCTCTGATGCCGACGACGTCGCCAATGAGGTTTTGAACACGGAGATAGCGGGCTACCTCCGTCACTAGAAAGCTTGATTATGTAGGTTTCTATTTTTAAAATCTGCGTAAGAAGCGACTGACCACGCTATTTGGCCATATATAAATACAAAATGAAATATCCGATTTGAACTTGTATTTACTATCTATGTTGAACATGTTTACTGAATGACATGTTTTATATTACCGCCTTCACGATATACGGTCTCTGTGTAACGTTACGACGACATCAACTACCAGTGGAAAAAATCATATATATTACTTGTGGGTACGTTCGCTTTTATAGTTCTACAAACGCATGTTTACTTCATTGGAACTACTCAGTAAAAAAACTAACATAATTACCTTACATATAGCTATGGTTTACTATCCTGACACAAACTTTTCTTCAGTAAAAAGATATAGCAAACAATGTGGTAAAAGCAGGAGTCGACTATCACAGACGTTGTTATATTTTACTAACAGATGTACGAGCTCGGAACATCGCATTCCGAAAACATGCAGTAAAAGGGTTACACGAATTACTGTTACGACAACTGACAATTACCGTCGAATCGAGTCCGTGCGGGTGCAGACGTTTTCTGGCCCGCCGATTATGGTTGGTGGGTCGGCCGTATGGGGATTGCGCGCGCCACACCTAGCCTGTGTCGTGCGCGATGGGCTGGCTAGCCGTAAAATAACTATTTCACGCTCGGCTACGGAATAGTGTGTGTTTGTGTGTCTTCGGAATACATACTCCTACTTCGAATATACCACTTAAACGAATATATCATATTTTTTTTTTATCATTTTCAGTATACTTAAATACCAATTATAAGATAATCCAATGCGACTTGATTGAAATTTTTTTTATTGGGGCCATTTATTTTTGCTATATACCCTTTTTCATATATAAAAGAAGTATATACACAAGTTTTGCTATAAAAAGTGGAGTTTAATGATTTTTTTTTCGTGGAACTCACTTTGGAGTATCTTATAATCATTATTGGAGTATGCTCAAATTGATAAAGATATATCATCATACGATTTAAGTGGTGTATGAGAAATGAGAGTATGTACTCCCGGAAGTACCATACCCCCCCCACACACACACATATAGACACACACACACACACACACACACACACACACACACACACATATATATATATATATATATATATATATATATAGGTAGATAGATAGATAGATAGAGAGAGAGAGAGAGAGAGATGTAGATATCAAGATCGAGTTTTTGGCCGGAATGGCGCAAATGCACCCCGTAATAGCAAAAATGACCGTCTTCGCGTCGAATTTGCAAAAATGAAGCTTGCCGTGCGGCAAGGCATCTGGAGCCGACACCTGCCCCCTACCGCACTACCACCAGTCAACATTCAGAATAGATAAAAATTTTAAAAAATTACACCAGCAATTACACTGTGTCGGGAGGCTCCACAAAAAAATTCATATTTGTTGGAGCTCCTTTGCTATATTTAAAAATTCATACAAAGTATACTTAAATGCATTTTTTTTAAAAAAAAAGGAAGGAAAAAAATGCTACACTACCCCCTGCCGCACGGTGGACGTGCGGCAGGGGGTGCTATCTTGATGTCCGCCGACGGTGGTCAGGCGAGAGCCCTCCACCGCACGGCAATCAGACGAGGGGCAGTGTCGGCTCGGACGGCTCACAGACGTCCATTGTACTACGGGACGCTATTTTACAAATTCCGCACGAAGACAATCATTCTTGCAATTACGAGACGAATTTGCGCTGGCCAAAAAATCTCAGAAGACCACCGTGGAATTTGGTACGTAGTTTTCAATAAATTAACTCATCTTATCAAAATGAATTGACGGATGAAATTCAGTGAATTACTCTAGTTACCGTACGAGAGGGCGTAAAATAAAACCCCACAGCAATGTGAGTCCAAACTTGATATGAGATTCTTTTATTTGTATATATAAAATTAGTGTGAAAATATCCACATAATAAACTAGTTGGGTATTTTTCTCAAGTAATTTTTAAGAGGTGGTATTTGAATTGTAGGAGCTAATTGTATCCCTTTATAAACCTTCTTTGTTAACTTGGTTGTCAGTTTGCCATGATATGAATGTCTGAGTAACAACATATATGATCATAGATATGGAATATGTTCATTTTACAACCTTGAAGTGTCATATTTATCTAATTTTCAACCTTCAACTATGAAACCGGTAACCGATGTCCGACACCCCACGCCAATCAATACTGGTCATTTTACCTTCTAGACCAAAACCACCCCAGTTTTGTTGACGTGGCATCTACAGGGATACAGTTACGCACACATAAGCGTTGAATCATCTCCTAGTCAGCAATACATCATCATCATCATAAAATCAGAAAAAAAATAAAAATGTTGATAGGCCCACATGTCATCACCTTCTTCCTCATCCATCTTCTTTCTCCCCTGCTCTTCTCCCCTCTTCTTCTTCCTCTCTCTTCCTTCCTTCTCACTCCATTCCTCCTCTCCACCAAGCGTCACCCACCTGGCCGCCTCCCTCGGCCGCACCACGCCGCGTGCCTCCCCCGACCGCGCGCCACCCTCGGTCGCCGCATCCTCCCTCGGGCTACCATGTCGTCGCCTCCCTCGGGCTACTAGGTCGCCTCCGCGCGCCCTCGGGATACTTTGCTGCCGCCGTTGGCCTCCCTCCTCAGCAATGCCCTCCAGGCCATCCTCGAGGCTATCGAGGGGGAGGGGGGAGGGGTGGAGACGACTCCGACGAACGGCGGACGCCCACCGCCTGCCACTTCCCTCCACCTCCACCTGTGCTCCTCCCCATGTCCACCTCGTCGGACACCGACACCCAAAGCACCTCGCCGCCCCGTTGACTGCTCGCATGCCTCTCGTGTTCATCGCCGGCTACCGCCAATCCTCCCACACCTCCCCTTCCACTCACCCCGCTCCACCTAGCCTGCACCACCATGCCACAGGTCGCCGGGAGACAAGGAGAGAATACAAGGAAGAAGATGAACGTGAGATATCGAGCTAACGAGTGGGTCCCACCTTGTTGTTTTTAAATTTATTTGCTTATCCTATTGATTGGGCTGCCACATCAGCTGAAACCTAGTGACATTGCCGCCATCGTGGCAAAAACCACTAATGAAACCAGTCTACGGGTAAAAATTGGATGGTATTGATACTTGAGGGGCGTCGGTTATCCAATTTCGTAGTTTAGATTGAATTTTAGATAAACAAGATAGTTCATATATATTTTTTGCGAGGGATTTTCTTTTTGTTTGTTTTTTTCCGGTCTTGAAATTTAAGGACTAAAAGGTCCAAAAAAAAGTTTGATTTTGTCCAATGGAATATATTGATTGGAGTAATATTTTCAAAAAATAGGTCCATGATTAATTGATCATGCAACCGAGTTTGTTTTTAATGTTTTTTTTCCAGTTTATTTAGTGCTCAAACCAAAAAAAAAATCAAGTTTCCACGCAAATGATGGTTTTCACTGCATTTGTGCACTTTAATAATTCCTAATACAAATGGTTAAGGTATGGCAATTCAATCTAGCTCGTCCTTTAGATAAATTATGCATCTTTTTTGTAATAGAAATCATAACCGTTTGTCTGCAGATGCGAGAACTATATATGCTTGTAACAAAAATATTGTACTATTGTTATGGACGTAAATAGCATCTGGCAGAGTGAGCTTTAGTTTGCTCCCGTACAATCACAAAATTTGAAATTAAATCCCTGTACTAGGAGCCGTGACTATGATCGACATTGTACGTCGTACTTGAGAGCAGATTGAAGTCTTTTGTACTGCATAAACATTTATCTGAAACGCCCTAACTTGAATCCCTGAGGCTTGTTCGGATATACAGGATTTATGTCTAATCTCTTCAAATTGATAGAGAAATTAAACTAAAATATTTACCCGACCATATAAAGGGATTGGATTGGGTTTAATCCTTTCTATCCTAACAATTCCTAAGTCTTACCCTAAGTAATCCGATAAACCCATCGTTGGGATTTCGTAAAATCGAACATACGGAAAGTAATGTTTTTAATTTTCAGGTCGATTTGCTTTGTTTGCGGTCAAATAATAATTCAGTTTTCCACACAGCACCAATTAAAGGACCTTGTGATAAGAAGCTTGCCTAACTTCTCCTGACTGCACGTATGAACAGTGCTCTACATGCAACAAACAGGCACCGTGTGTCATTCAGCCAAGGCAAAAGGTTTTGCTGCCGGGTAGCCAGTGCTTATTGTGGGGTACCTGTCTAATTCTCCTTTTCTACTAAATATTTGTCTCCCTCGAAGAATCAAATGTACTCGTTTTTGCGTTGAACGTTTCCTTTCTTACAATGTGTGACAAAAGTAAACCATTAACTCGATCAGGTTCCTCCTTCAAATATTCGATTTTAGGAGAACAAAGATTCATTCACCGAGTTGCGTGCATCTACAAACTCTCAAACAAACGAGCAAGACAACACAAAGCGCCCATGGAGACCATGGCGACTTAAGTCCCCATAGCCCCACGCCCGCCACCGCCGTAGCCGTCGGCGTCTAGCCCCGCCGCCTGCCTTCCCTGCAAACCCCCCAATCTCAAGCGTCGCGGCCCCCTTAGCCCCGCGTCCGCCGTCGCCTACCTTCCCCTAGTCCCCATAGCCTCACGGCCGCCACTCCAGTGGCCAGCGCCCAGCCTTGCCGCCCTCTGCCCCTCCAATGTTGTCGCCTGCCTCCACCCAACCTCAAGCTCCACGTCAGATCCGCTTCACTCTGCTCTGCCGCCCGCCACCGTCGTCCACAGGAGGTGAGATGGCCCTCCCCCGCCCCCCCCCCGGCGGCTTAAGTCCCCACCCAGCTACCCTCCCTCTACACCCTCTCGCCATCGCACCTCAACCCCTCCTCGCAAGAGTACAGATCCCGATCTGTCTCCCCGAAGCCCGTTTTTGTCGCTGGAAAAGCTGTCCTGGAGCTCCAACGAGGAAGTTGAAGTGGACCTAGAGACCCCACAGCAGCAAAACAAGGCCGAAATTGCAGAGACAGAACCTCTCAACCCACTGGCCGTCCCAGCCTCAGCAACCTCAATCTAGCCTCCCACTACCGCGAAAGTACCTAAGAAGTTGCAGCAACACAAGGCCATCTTCCAGGCATCTTGGATTTTACAAGTCATAGCGAGGACGAGCACATCTTCCATTACCCTTGCAAGCGCATCAAATCCATCGTGATCGCCCCCGACCGAGCTTTGCACGTCTCTGGCCAAGGGGACACAAGTGCCCAGCCTCCATCGCCAAGACCTACTTTTCTTCGACGCCGATCCACCTCGTCGTCCCTCCTAGTCAGATCGAAGGGTTCTGTAGATGCATAGACAATTAGGGCAAAGTGGGACCCCATAGCCTAGGGTGATATCCAAGAGCTCCATTGGCAGAAGGTCAAGCCACGTTCCTTCTGGCAACGAGACAGCTTCTCAAGACATCCTTGGTGGCCTCTCCCTGCAGTGGCGAAGGGTTTCAACCCGCCTCTGATTTTGTTCATAAGCAGAACCAAAGGCCAATGTTTCAATTGTCTTGCAAGATATCACTGGGCAAGCTCTTGTCGTGACCCAATCAAATGCATGCTCTGCCTGTGAAGTGGTCACCATGCTAGAGATTGTCGCTCTCATCGCCTTAGGCCACCCCCAGCTGAAGCTCCTCATGCTCCACCACCTAGTCAGCCCGACGACCTTAACGTCCGTCGATGACATCTCCACTTCAGAGGAAAGGACGCAGACGATGGTGGTAATGACGACAATGGCCAGAGAGCTCAAGTCCATCGACAACCGACACGTCACAACCTCGCCATGCTGCCAAATCAGGTAGCGCTTCTCCGACCACCAACAACCCCAGAAGAGATCAAGGCCGAGATTGCTGCCACACTTCAGGAGATGTTCAAAGCCTTCACGGCCTCTCTAAAAAACGACTTATTCAACCTCGTTGACAACAAGCTCAATCAAGCAACGGGGAACCTTGACAAAGCAGTTCTTTCCTTTAAGGAAGCATGCAAAGTTTGGCTCTCCAAAGCTGAAGAATACCTGTGGCCAGCAGGCAAGCTCACCGTCGCCACTCGGAATGCTCCACGATGCTACTGCCCAAACCATCACTAGCGAGGTTGCGCATGCTCTACCTTTGGCAGTGTGCACGTCAACCAACTCTACCATGACCCAGGCAGCTGCGGTTGCAGAAGTCGCGATCATATCAAACAACTTGGAGGTCCACACTAAGGTTTCTCTCACATAGCCAAGTACAGATCCTCCACAGAACCAAGTTGAATCTATCTGGTGTGATGGGCCTGTATAAGTGTTGACTGCCATCTCCGACACTACGTAAGCCTCTGAAGTGGAGATGTCTTCTCCGACCACGCCACCTGTGGTGGACGGGCAAGGAAGCATGCATGTCATGCCTGGTGTAGCTCAAGGGACCAATTCGGTGAGCACCCTAGTTGATCATACCATGAGTAGTCCCAGTGACCTCTTCTCCCCTGCCACCCATCTTGCCGCAACAGCCACCATTTCTACCGGTTTGGTGTGGCCAACGTCCGTCGTGCTCACCTTGCCGTCAAGTCACAACCAATCACGGTGGCCGAAAGGGTGCAATAGAACCTATGCTACAAGCCAGGTCTCCCGCAGGATGACGCCAGCCCCCTTGAGACAACCCTCAATGAATACACAGCCACTTTCATTGGCCTGATGCCTCCTGACAAGATTGAGACGATCAATACATTGTACAAGCTTGACGCTCAAATTAAGTTTCATGTCCAAGGAGTGGGTTGTTTTCCTGGATGACTCTACTGCTGCGGAAGCAAAACAGACCTTTTGGGCTACTCCTTACAGTAAGACGCGCCAAGATTTCCTTGCTTCTGTTGGCTGTTATGCTTGCTGTTACTCTTGGCCTACGAGGGAAGACGCTGAGCAGCACGATTGTCAAGACCGTACTGTTTGGACAGTGGAGAACTCCTTGGATGGACTGTGACCTGGCTCAGACTGTGGCCAAGATCAAGGAGAAATGAAGGGCTTGATCCAGCTAGAGAGAGGTGCCTAACGCGATCTTCCTAGGCGAGTAGCTACTTTGCATCCTCAGGCATTGGGCCACCCGAGAGTTTCTTCTTTTCTTTTTGACCATTTGTGATCCTTTAGGATTGGATCTCTGTTTTATTCCTATTTTATCAATATAATAGGCAATTCTTCAACCTGTTTCTTCAAAAATATTCATTGACCTGCAGCTTAAATTAATAGACAAAATTAGTTACAAGACACTAAAATTTTGTGACTCTTTGCTATAGGACACTGATGACAATACAATAATATTGATCGTTGTTTTGGAGAGAGAAACTATTCAAAATGATCTTCATACCCTTATCCTCTTCTTCTTCCTCCCTATTCCTTCTCCGGCGATCCCCTCATGGTCAGCGGCGAAATCCAGCGGAAATCAATAGAAGTAATACACACATGGCATGTTCCTAGATTTGGAGGTTCCATTTTGGTGGTCTAGGTTGGCGAGCGAGGTGCTCGGAAAGTCGATGTTAGCGGCGGCCATGGCAAGGTGGTGGCAGCATGAGCTCATGGCCGGGGGAGGAGGAGGCGGGTGTAGCATGTGTCAATGCTATCGGCGGCGAGTGGTAGCCGGTGGAGCTCCGTCGACGGGAGTAATGGAATGGGGACACCATCCTACGGCTACGGGTGGCAATGGCTTGGGCTAAGGAACCCTGTACTTCATTGGTGGTGGGCATGAGCGGTGGTGAAGATGGGCAAGCATGGGTCAGTGCTCTGGTGGTGAGGAAGATCAATTGAACTGGGGATACAACAAGGATAAGGAGGAGAGGGTGTGGCCGGGAGGAATTGACCTAGGTATTACCGAGGACGACAAACACGAGCGGTGGCAATTCGGCTAACGTCGAAGAAGAAGTGGTCGACAGCAGTGAACGGTGATCTTTGGACGTCATGGAGATGCTCACCGGATTGGGGACAAGGAGAGGAAGGTGACTGTGTGGTCCAATTAGGCGAAGACATGTTGTAGATGATAGGATCGGACGCAGTGGCGCACGAACAGAGGCGGAGAAAACGGCTTCAATCTCTTTCCATATTGAAGGAAACTTGAAGTTAACTAGGGGAAAAGATAGATCGAAAGTAGCAACACGATGTGACCCAAACCAATTCATCGGGGGAGCCGCATTCGATAGTCAAGGTAGGGAGCTGGGCCTAGATGTCATGCCAACAATGGGAGAGGACGCTGGTGCTGTCGGACCCCATGGCGTGGAATACCCGAAGTCCTCATGTGTACCGTACTAGTCCCATCATCAGTGGCTAGTATAGACATCCACAACATTGGGATACACCTCCATACACAATATACATACAACATGAAACAAATATAGTACTTAACTTAGACGGTTACATCACAAGTGTAGGATACATGGCTGACCGCCCAAATAAAATGATACGTATCAGAAATAACGAATTAAACAGCGGGGGCATAATAGGTATAAAGTCCAAAAGTCCAGCGGTATGCTCATCCAAACCCTCAAGCAACCAACAAGAAACAAGTCCTCGAAAGACCCGTCACCGAACCCTCCGGTACCGAGTGCAAAGAGCGTGTCGTTCAGCATAGGCTCATCATCTAACTCTGGACAACAATTTAAGTAAGATTGAGTACATTGTGTACTCTGCGGGACTTGTAGTGTATCGTATATATATATAGGCTAACAAGGAATGATTCTCTATGGTACAAGTTATTTTCAGCATTACGCAAGTTTTATTTGTAATATTAATACATAGTACTTTGCAACGAGAATTTAAATAGCAGTTAAATAGATAATGAACAATAAGTAAGTACTTGAATAAATAACAAATTGCAACCCGCCTCGGCTACGATCAACATCTTATTTCGAGCCATAAACATGGCACTCAACTCAAATAACAACAATAAAACCATTCCCACATTTCTCCAACAATAATTGTTTTTATTAAAAAAAACCAAGTCTATACCCGGGAATACTACCCTTAACACGCTCATTACCGCGAGCATGGCTATTTAAATAGATTTACACTCTGCAGAAGTGTACAACTTTACCCACAGCATATAAATTCTCTAGCTTGTTCAGCATCCGTCGATACCACCGCTCACGATCTTTTAATAAGTAGTCTAGAGCACGCAACGAAGCCTTTACATCACCTAATCCTAGACCTACACTAGCCTGGCGAATGTACACCCTCACTTCACCCGGGTACACCCCCGTCTCAGTAAGGCATTCACCGTTGTGTCGGAAGGCTTTGTTCCCAATGTCTCGCTAAAGGGAGCCCCTTCGAACATGCCTACACTGGTCATGCTCACACTACAACAGCCTACCAACATGCAAGGCTAGTTTTCGATGACTTAATTAGCTAAGATCATCCCACACTGACACATGTGGTTGTACGCTTACGCTCAGGTCGAATATACTAGTGCTTGGTCCTTAATTGACCCAGGCGAGGATCTCCCCCTATTTACTTATGAGATACACATACCTCTCAAACTCATTAGATTATAAATAACTCGCCTGCGTCACAAACTAAGTTTTTCATTTATATTTTTATACAAAATAATAGAGGTAACCTCCTCTGAACCATCATTTCAAAATCTCCCAAAATTTATGTTCAACATTTCATCCATTTTCAAATTTTAGTAATTCTAGAGCCCAACTAAGCAATTGTGCGATATTCGCACTCGAAATACCCAAATCGACATCATCTACTACCTAAACCATAACCTATTGGCTACAACAGTAGGATACAAATTTTTCAAGGAGGTTCATGCATTGAATAGGAATATAACTACCATTGTCCCCAAATATAACAATTTTAAGCAAACATACACGCATGCATAATAGATTTTACAAAAGGAAGTACAATAATTAAAATCGTAGGATCAACATGGTCAAAGGAGGTGCTTGCTTTGCTCTGGTTGCTCTGAATAAGAGGATGAAAGATCATCATAAATTTCGTTCGATGTATCGACGTCTAACCAAAAGAGCTGATAGCAAATTAATTATACAAAAATAATTTCAACAACAACAAAATTCAAATATTTTTGCATATTCAGATAGAGCATGATTTTAGATGAATTTAGAAAAAAAAGATTCATTTGATTTGGAGTTCATATGCACATGTGGGCTTACTTATGAGTCTCTCATAGTTTTATTTATTGGATTTTGATTTAGAAAATAGAGGCGGTCCCACATGTTATATACTCATTATTTATTAAATAAATAATTAAATCTATTTTTGATTTCAATTATCTAACGACTAGGGTCCACATGTCAGTCTCTTGGCTTTAAAATGTATTTTAAAACCGAGAATAGTGCGTGGTGCCACATGTCAGTAACACATTTACTAAAAACGTTTGAAATTATATTTCTGTTAATCTTTTCAGCTTGTCCCACCTATCATATACTTATCACACTTAACCACTGTCATTTAGTGTTAAGCTAATACTCAACCCGAATGGGACCCACCGTCAGCGAGAGAGAGATGAGAAAGGAATAGAGTTGCACGCGGTTGAGCGCCATGGCGAGGTCACGGGTGGCGAACGACGTAGCGACTTGGCTTGGGGATGGACAAAATGGGTTCCCCTCTCGACGATGTTCCCACCGGATGGTGGTGGAGGCCGGAAAGATGGACAGAGGCGGCGCTACGCTGGGGAGAAGTGGCGAGGTGCCTCTGGTCTGACATGGTTTTCGCGCCTGGAGTAAATCGACAATGAAAGGTGGTGCACATTGTCTCTAGGGGACAACTACGATGCTATAGCACTACTACAGGAACCGACATCACAGACGGTTTGGAACCGTCATCACAGACGGTTTCCGAACCGTCTATGTTTGTTGGTCTGTGATAATAGATATTATCACGAGGCGGTACAAAACCGCTCAGGATACGAAATATCACGAGCGGTTTTATTAAAAACCGTCAGTGAAGTCAAGTATCACAGACGGTTTCAACTAACAACCGTTTGTGATCTGAGAATATCATAGACGGTTCTAAATAAAAACCGTCTGTGATAGGAGAATATCACAGACGGTTCTAAATAAAAACCGTCTGTGATTTGTGACTATCACAGACGGCTTTTATATAGAACTGTCTGTGATATTCTCCTATCACAGACGGTTTGCAGTCGAAACCGTCTGTGATACTTGCCTTCACAGACGGTTTTAACAAAAAACCGTCTGTGATAGCTCATACCCCTGCCCACAATTTGCTGTTTTCCTGGCTAGCCTCAGGAATTGCTAGCCATGCCCTCTGAAAACAAGCATTCACAGAAACAGATTCAAGCAATCACAAAAACAACATTTCACAATAACAGATTCAAGCAGCCATGACAACTCAAAGTGATCATTACTCAAAATAAATTACAAAAGATCGCATTTGTTCAAGTATTGTCGCTATAGTTACAACTAGATTACAATTGTTTGCGTTGAGAGGTTTTAGTGGGGTGATGCTCTGGGTTGGCGACGGAGTGAAACTCTCCGTTGTCGTTAATGATTTCTGAGTTGATAAAGGCGCAGAGCTTCCCTCGAATGTCCTTGATCTCTTCCGCAACGAGTGAATCACATTGTAAATCCAAGACCTATCGCTACCAATTAAGAGTAAAGTGGTAAGCTATATATATTTAAATTTATAATTAGAAAATAATTATTTCGAGATTGACAAACCTCGTGATCCTTCTTCTTAGTCAGAAGGATTAGTCGCATATGATAGCGAGACGTAGATTGCACATAACTCATCATCTTTTTCTTTGGCGGCCGCAAAAATAGAATTACATATATAGGTATAGTCAGTTCGAGACGCGTTATTATGAAGTATGATATAGTATTATTGTGTTGTAGCACGTACTGGAAAATCCATCCTGTGTGTTAGTTGGGCGCTCTTTCCATCGTATATTCCTTTGTTGGCAACATAATTGATGAACGACCTACATGATTCAAAAAGTTATCCTCGGCCATTTCAAACGAATGAAGACTACAATAGAGTTATGTAAGGAGAAATGAGCATACCTCTCAGTATTCCTCTTAGAGTCTTTGAAGTCGTGCTTGTTGCGGTTTAGGGAATCAAGGTATATCACATGGTTCCTCTTGGGTATAATAACTAAAAGGATCCAATGGTACCTACTCATGTATGTCGCTATAGTCATTAAACCTAAGTTAGTCTTTGCGTATAATGTACAAATGAAATTTGTATAGCAAGTAGTGACACTTACCCACAGTTGCGAGGGCACCACTATGTACTTCATGTTCCTCTGAGAAGCAATGACCTCGTTATGTATTTCTCGACGAAGGGCGAGTCTTGTAGGATGGTTTGCAACGATACCACGTGTGGGTCGAGAAACCCACCGGTTCTTTCCATTCCGGACATTTTGCGGCATGTATCTATACATAAGCAATGAGTTGTGATATTTATCGGTATTAGATGAATGTAGAACTTGATTATGCGCGCTTACGATGTCAACATCGTAGAAGTGAGGCGTCGAGGCCAACGAGGTTGAATAGTTCAAATAAATCATTGAAGCCCACGACGAAGTACCTCGTCCGTTGAAGAAATGCTTGTCCTCGTTCGGCGGTGATTCGATGTCGGACCCTTCTTTTGGGTCTTGTCCAAGTACCGAGCATGCAAAGCGACAAGCATGTCGGCGTGCATTATCTGTCGCCGGAACACAACGGTTTTCCGATGATGTATTTCCCGGGTATCGCGGACTTCCCGGGTATCGCGGACTTCCCGGACTTCTCGGACTTCCCGGACTTGGGAGGCGCCTTAACGTTCGTTGATTTCGATTTGGCCTTAGCGATTGGCATCGTCTTTTTGTGAGACGACTCGGGAACCGATACGTCGGCACGCTTTTGCTGTTCCTTCGGCGTCTTCTCCACGGGAATCGAAGAGGTGGCCTTTTGAGGCGAAACATGAGGTGGAGTCATCGAGGGTCCCGTTGGAGAGGAATGGTCGTGTCCAGATCGCGGCACTGCTGGTTCCAGGGCGATGTTCTTCTTGGGCCATTTGGATAAAGAGAGGACGGCATCCCTAGTGTTGTGATCTCTTCGTTCGGGCAAATGTCGGCGATGGCTCGGAAATTGACATGTGCCATATCCACTGGACCTTGGCGTAACTGTGCACCGGTGGGCACCGTCTCAGACCGCCTTCCTCGTATGGATACACCATCCCTTGCGACCTCAATACAAAGGACCCATCCATCCTCACTTGGAGCTTACAGGCGTTGGCTCCTACAAAACGATCATCGCAATTAGCTAAGGTGTCGTTAGGGTCTATCTTTGGTGCATTCCATAGATGTACGTTACCTTGATGTCGTCTATCGGTGTCGGACGTCGTCATGTTCACAATTATCTTGTGACGCGACGCTACTCCGACGCCGAGGAGGACTGTCTTCAAATTAGCGGGGCGGCTTGCGATCACCGCTCATGAGTATATCCATTTGACTCATAATCTTGCCATCTCTACTTGAAATTGGTTAGTAATCATCTGTACCAACCGGTTGTCGTGCTCGCCTTGGATCTCTTCCTAGTCCTATACGTGTAGTAGTCGTCCGCGAATCCATGAATCCAAGGTACGTTAACCCCAAGGCCTCGCGTGCGACCCGGTGCTCCTTGTTTCCCAAGGTCGTAGATAGTATATCCTTCTCCTGCTCGCACGGAAGGAGCCTTGGGAAGCTTGGGCGATCAAGTCACGCCGCAAGAGGTCATCACGTTATTATAGACACTATGAAGTTATGGACTTATTAACAACTTAGTAGTTCGATATACTTACCACACGCTTGGGACACTTCGGTCTGCCGGGTTTGTGAAGGAGATGTTGCCGAAGACGAGACTTGTGCCCTCGCTTTTAACCAAATTAGGGAACGCGGTGCGTGACATCGAAACAGGTTCTCCTTCTCCGCCCCATTCCTCGTATTTACCGCGCACCCAGCGGTGCGAGTCTGTCGGGTGAGTGTTTCGTGTCTGGAGAGCTTTGTGCGCGCACTTTGCTCCTTAAATTGCCGATGTTTTCATAGCCACAAAGGTGTCCCATGCTTCCGCGTCAAGAATCTATCTTTGCTTGAAGAGCGTCGACCGTGTTCACGTGCCGTGACAAGAATGCTCTTGAAGGTCCTCCACGATTTACCCATCGTGAGCATCGCCGTCCGTCGCCGCGCGTGCCACATGTGCTACGGAATAGTGAACTTCTCTGAAAGCTCATCCACAGCGCCTTCGCTTCTTCGTCAGTCCTTCCACCTTGGTGTGGTGATGAGGACCCGTTCCTTCAAGTATCCCGCAGATGGTCGAGAATCTCGCCACGATCTCTTGGGACTCGGAGGGACCCCAAAGTCATCGACCTCCATGATGACCACCGTAGGCCAGAGGTATTTTCGATTGTCCTCTGCCATCTCGCTTCCGTGTCATTATCGTCGACGGTGACGGCGGCCTCGTCGGCGCCTCTTCCATCTGCGGGGTCGGTGTTGGCGGCCTCGTCGGCGCCTCTTCCATCTGCGGGGTCGGTGTTGGCGGCCTCGTCAGCGCCTCTTCCATCTGCGGCGTCGGTGACGGCGGCGAAGACGGTGCCTCTGCCATCTCGCTTACTTGCTCTCAGGAAGAAGTACAGAGGTTGACTATAGAGATCAAGATGGCAAATGAAGAGTTGAATGAGCTCATACAGACTACTAACATTCCTAACACTCCTTAATCCACGAGCTTCTATTCTAACACTCCTAACACTCCTTAATCCACCAGCTTCTCTTGTGATCTTTGTATAGATAGAAACTAGTGATACAAATCTTTTGCCCGAGCCTACTTCTCTAAGGAAATGCGATTGATGATATTATGTGCTCTCAGAAGGAGAGTAGCTAAAGAACAAGTCTTTGCCATCTCAATCCTATTGTCTATACTCTTCATGAAATGAATATGATAATATAAATTCAAACTATGAGCTCTAAACAATACTTTGCTTAATCACAAATGATCTCAATCTGTTAATGAAAACAGATTAAACTTCCATCAAACAGAGGTTGACTACAGAGATCAAGATGGCAAATGAAAAGTTGAATGAGCTCATACATACTACTAGAAGAATCACAAACTAGTCAATACAACCGATCAATTTGCAATAGAACTATGAGTTTGAACCGAAAGTAACCAATTAACGGTACAACATATTGACGGTAGCAAGTAATACAATAGAGCTCAAGTATGAACTAACTATCACATTCAATCTCAAGATAAGATGTAGTTCATCACAGAGCATGTCAACAAAGCCCATCGATCAATTTGCAATATCTTCAAGATTAGACTCAAAAATCGTAACTAATACGTATCAATGTATCAACTAGCATCAAATATATATATATATATATATATATATATATATATATATATATATATATATATATATATATATATATATATGCAAAGATCAACCGAATCGCCACAGAGGAGCAATACTCACAGAGAGGATGCTTGGGAAAAGAACTCACGGTGCATGTACACTATTCCAACATATTAATTGATGATATTATGTGCTCTCGTAAGGAGAGTAGCTAAAGAACAAGTCTTTGCCATCTCAATCCTATTGTCTATACTCTTCATGAAATGAATATGATAATATAAATTCAAACTATGAGCTCTAAACAATATTTTGCTTAATCACAAATGATCTCAATCATTAATCTAAAACAGATTAAACTTCCAACAAATAGAGGTTGACTACAGAGATCAAGATAGCAAATGAAAAGTTGAATGAGCTCATACATACTACTAGAAGAATCACAAACTAGTCAATACAACCGATCAATTTGCAATAGAACTATGAGCTGAACCGAAGTAACCAATTAACGATTACAACATATTGACATGAGTAAGTAATACAATAGAGCTCAAGTATGAACTAACTATCACATTCAATCTCAAGATAAGACGGAGTTCATCACGAGCATGTCAACAAAGCCCATTGATTAATTTGCATCTAGCATGCAAATATATATATATATATATATATATATATATATATATATATATATATATATATATATATATGCAAAGATCAACCGACACGCCACAGAGGAGCAATACTCACAGAGAGGATGCCGCACAAGAACTGGGGAGGCAGTCAGGGGGAGGAGGCCGATCGGGAGGAGGGAGGCTGGGGAGGAGGTCGACACGGGAGGAGGACGGCGGGAGAAGGCGGTGAGAGGAGGAGGCCGACACGGGAGGAGGACGGCGCATCGAGGTCGGAGGTGCCAATGTCGAGGCGGCGACCGAGGTCGGCGGCGACGCTGGGCTTACTGACTGGGAGGTGAACGGGCGCCGAGGTCGGGGCGGCGGCACCGAGGTCGGCGCCGAGGTCGGGCGCGGCGGCACAGAGGTCGGGGGCACCAATGTCGGGGGCGGCGGCGCCGAGGTCGTAGTCGGCGGTGAAGGCGAGGCCTAAACCCTAGAGGAGGCGAACGAGCGCGCGAGAGCGTAAGGGGCGCGGGAGAGGAAGTGAGAAGTGAGAGGAAAACCCTAGCGTTTCCCGCCTTATAAAAAGTATATCACAGACGGTTGAAATGAGAACTGCTCAGATATATATCACGAGCGGTTCTCATTTGAACCGCTCAGGATATATTCCTGAACGGTTGTATAATAAAACCGTCTGTGATAGCCTACAACCTGAGGCCAATTTATGATATCCTGACAAAACATACTGAACCTGGTGAGACATAAATATCCTGAGAAAACATAGTGAACCTGCTGAGACAAGTATGATGACAATTATGACAAGTCCATATGAATTCTAACTTTGGTGACAAGTATGATGACAAGTTCATAACACATTTGACTTCAAAATTTCATATCTAATTCAACTCAACTCCAAATCAAGTGAAACCAATTTTGATACTCCACATTACAATGTCGTCCACACATTGACATTAATATCAAATATGACAAGTCCATAACAAGTTCATAACACATTTGACTTCAAAATTTCATATCTAATTCAACTCAACTCAAATCAAGTATGATAACAATTTTGATACTCCACATTACAATGTCGTCCACATTGACATCAATATCAAATATGACAAGTCCATAACACATCAACACATGACAATTTCACGTTGACATCAAAATATATGAGAGATTACAAGTCCATAACACATGATGTTATGGAATAAATTAATTACATTGGAGTAAATTCTTAATTAAGATATAGGCCTTGATGATGATCGACGCATATAGCTAGCTTCCTCACCGGGTTCTTCCTCGAGCCTAATGCCGCTTCCAAAGGAGGCAACTCGTCAAATTGATTGTATTCTTCCTCGTCCACTACATTCTCAACTCCGACAATCCTCCTTTTTCCATGAAGAACTACGTGGCGCTTCTTATTTGCCGGGTCGGTTACATAGAAGACTTGAACAACTTGATTAGCCAGTACGAATGGTTCGTCTTTATATCCGACACGTTCGAGGTCCACGGTAGTGACACCGTACTTGTCGACCTTCACCTGTGCGAGATGGACCCAACGACACGAAATAGGGGATCTTGAAAAGCACGTGTCGAGCTCCCATATCTCGTCTATTTGCCCATAGTAGGAGCTCCTCATCCCATCGATCTTGAATGCATCTATCACGGACACCGCTATTACGGATCAGTGCTCTTCCTATCATGAGTCAGCCGTATAAAATGTGTACCCATTGATGTCGATCCTTGCCATGTGACAATTGTAAATTGTGGCCCTCGTGCCAACCATAGCGGCAGATCATCACTTGATGACCTCCCGATGATTCGCACCTTTAACCATTCGTTGAACCGAGCGGTTGTGCTCTCGTGATCCAAACCTCCGACCGGTCTCGATTACATTGGCGCACCATGTCTTTGTGCTCGTCGATATACGGGACACTTGGGTCATGTGTTGCAAGACCATGAAATGGGCTTGGCGTATGTATCGGATCGGGAGTTATTGATTTCCTTCCGATGGTCCCGATACCATCCATCTCCCCTCATGGCGAGATAGAGGCACACCTATTGGTTCCACTCGAGCCATGTAGTCGACGCAGAACTCAATGACCTCTTCGGTTGCATAACCTTCGATGATCTTGCCCTCCGGTCGAGATCGATTCCGTCGTAGGACTTGAGAATTCCCATGTACCTCTCGAACGGGTACATATGACGTAAGAACATAGGGCCGCATATCTTTATCTCTCTCACAAGGTGAACAATGAGATGGACCATGATATCGAAAAATGACGGAGGGAAATACATCTCAAGATGACATAGAATGGTCACCACCTCGGCCTGCAGAGCATCTAGTCCTTGGGGATCAATGATCTTCGAGCAATTGAGTTGAAAAAATAACACAGCCCTCAAGATTGCCACTCGGACCTTGTTCGGCAAGATACTTCTAATGCCAACAGAAACATTTGTGTCATCAAGACATGACAATCATGAGACTTCATACCAATTAATTTCAAATCTTGCATAGAAACAAGGTTCTTAATGTTAGCGGAGTAACGGATGGGACTTTCACTCCATGCAAGCTCTAGCACAGTTCATTTCTCTCGGCCTTGGATAGAGTGTAGCAAGTTGGAGGAAGGTACGTTAAATCTCAGATCGGTCTCTACCGGTGCTAACTCAGTCCTTATGTTCATATCAACCAAGTCACGCCGTGCGTTAACACCATCCTTTGTTTTGCCACTAATGTTCAAAGAAGAGACCAATCAAGCTATCACATATATTCTTCTCTCGTGCATGACATCGATGCGAAGGCGAACTTCTAAGTGCTCCCAATAAGGCAAGTCCCAAAAATTGACCGCTTCTTCGGATGTTCTTCTCACGGGTTCTTAATTTACGTCCCTTCCCAAGCACAACATCGATATCCTTAACCATATCATAGACCTCTTTCCTCTAAAAGCCCTTGGAGTGAATCGTTCTCCTTATTTCCGTCGAATTGTTTTTTCATCTTGCGGTATGGGTGACTCTGAAAGGAACCTACGGTGGCGATATACACGCTTTTGCTTGAGTTGTTCACCATACACTCTCAGTAGCATCTAAGCGGTCTGAGCGAGCTTTGGCTCCTTTTGTATTTGGCTTGAAGCAAAGTTACCAAGGGCGGAAAAATCATTGATGGTGCGAGAACAACATGGCGCGTAAAGTGAAGTTCTCTCGTTTATACGCACCCCATACACATTCCCCTTCGTTCCATAGTGTCATAAGATCTTCCAAAATGGTGCTAGGTACACATCAATATCATTCCCGTGTTGCTTGGCCCTTGGATAAGTAGTGACATCAAAATGTACTTCCGCTTCATACACGACCAAGGAGGAAGGTTGTACATACATAGATTCACGGGCCAGTGCTATGTCGCTTGCTCATGTTACCGAAAGGATTCATTCCATCTGTACTCAACCCTAACCTTATGTTCCTCGGTTCAGACCGAACTCTTCAAGCTCGATCGAAGTTTCTCCATCGCGAGAATCGGCAGGTGTCTTAGCTTTCCATCTCTCTTACGCTCCTCTCGAGTGCCAACGCAGCAATCTTGCGTCCTTTGCGTTCGCAAATAAACGCTTCAAACGTGGGATCACGGCGGATACCACAACATCTTAGCAGAGGTCCTTGCTTCACCTTAGCAAGATTCGACGCTTGTATCGGGATGCTTTGCACAGGACATACATGCATGTCGCATACTCTTTACGGTAGAGGATACAATCATTCGGACATGCATGTATTCTTTCTACTTCCATTCCCAATGGACAAATAACCTTCTTTGCTTGATAGGTGGTCTTTGGGCAACACGTTTCCCTCCGGAAGGATGTCCGCTAGGAGACCTAACAACGCCGTGAAACTCTTATCGGACCAACCATTGCTTGCCTTCAATTTCAGCGGTTCAAGCACGGTTGACAACCTTGTATATTCGGCTTGCAACCAGGAACAAAGGTCTCACCGAGTCCTCCTTAAGCCCTCGAATTTACAAAACTCTCTCTCATTGTAGTTCTCTTACGCATCGCAGAAAGCATCCGATCCAGATTGTCATCGTGTGACATATCCTCATCAAAAGCAAGATATCCACATCCGGCGATCGTTGACTTCCTCGGCGGTGCCGTCATTACTAACTTCATGTGTAATAATCGCTCTTCACCGTGGTGGTCCAACATGTATACCCTTTTGTGAAACCCTTCAATCAAGTGCGCTTCTATTTGCGCGCGTTGTTAAACATCTTCAAATTACATAATCAATGCATGGACGACATAAAATTTATCTCCTTCTTCAACATATCACCTTTCGCCGGCTCTTCTAAAAGCAACCACGCCATTAATGTACTCTTGACTCACACGGTTCTGCTTGTACATCCGGTTTGATCCATCTACACTACGCATGTAACAAATTAGTGTCAAAATTGATTAGCGATTAATTTATATCAAATATAAAGGGTTATAGATCGTTACCCTCGGAGGTCACGAAGAAAATCGATTCCTCTCCTTTCCTTCTCCTCTCTAAGGTGGCGCAATGGGGAGGAGGTGGCGGGTGTTGGGGCGCTAGGGCAAGGGTCCAACCTTTTCCTCTCTAAGTCGGCGCAACGGATAATTATTGATTATCTGCATGATTGTTGATTAGATACGAGACAAAAGACAAGAGGAAGATCCTAATTAATAACTAGCAAGTTGGTCGCCGCGATTACATGTATATCCGCTTTCATATAATTGAAACAATAAACCACCGTGATGACGCGTTTCTTCATGGATATAAATGGAGGAAATATAAAATACATCATTGCACATGTGACTTATCTTGGTGTGTCATAAATTCTTCTTTTAATCTGTTCTAGAAAACTACTCATGAAATTAGTTACGATTAAGACTTTCACTTCTTTGCACGCATTTACTCGTTTTGTCTCATCGTTGCACAAAGGAATTACACCGATTAATTAAAGGCTACATGTTTTGCTTTTCATTTTCTACAAATAGGGTCCATCAAATTGAGAGCTAAATGTACGTACATTTTGCCTTTTCCCATCAAGTAGTATTAATTGAAACCTAAACCCTATGCTTTCGATTAAGGAATACAACAAAGAAAACAAAACATTAGCGTCTATGTACAGAGTAGCAAAGTCGGAAATTCACTAATCAATAGAGTGGAAAAAGGATAATCAGATATTACTTCATCTGCTTAATTAGGGAGAAATCGCAGTTGGAGGAGCTAGGGAGGAAGTGGCACGGCACTGGGGAGGAGAAGCTAGCTACGGATCTAAGTGGAGCCCAGCAGAGAGGGCAGTTGATTATATTTATCCAAACAAGCAGCAGCGAGAGAAGCAGAGGCACAATGCAAGAAGGCGGCGATGGACCACAATAGTAGTCTTGGCGAGAGGATGTGTCGCGCTCAATTTATACGATGGGCATATCACGAGCGGTTCTTAATAAAACCGTGCGTGATAGATGACTATCACGCACGGTTTGTAAATAGAATCGTATGTGATATTACCTGAGCGGTTCTATTCACAAACCGTGCGTGATAATCACCAAATCACGCACGGTTTGTAAATAGAACCATCGTGTGATATTACCTGAGCGGTTATTAAATAGAACCGCTCGTGATTGAAGTGATTATCACGCACGGTTTGTGAATAGAACTGTCGGTAATATCACGACGGTTCTATTTACAAACCGTCTGTGATAGATGACTATCACAGACGGTTCTAAAAAATACCGTCTGTGATATTCTTCCCGCGCCACCCGCAGGTGCGGCAATGGCCAACAACCGTCTGTGATATTCTTCCCGCGCCACCCGCAGGTGCGGCAATGGCCAACACAGACGGTTCCAAAGGAACCGTCTGTGATGGGGCGTCTACTATAGTCTGTTTTGTAGTAGTGTAGGCAGCGGCTCGGGGACCAATGGTCACCGGAGCGGCGATGATACCCTTTCTCGTGGTGGCGCCATTGACGGCCACGGTGAACTCTATGCTATGCTAGCTAATCTACCAATCTAACACGTATAGAAGCACTAGGGGACTACTAGGAGCTCACCAAGGGTGTAGGACGACGTCATGGAATGGCCAAAAAAGCGTGTCAGTGTTGAACAGCGGTGACGTAGAGGTGGCTCATAGTGCTAGCGCGTTGTGGCGATGGGGATGCTTCAAGAAGCAGCGCATTAGATTCTTGAAGTCCTAAGGATGATGTAGGAGTGAGGAATCGAACGAGGACTCACCGGAGTGATAGCGAACAGAAAAGGAATTGGCGGTGGCCTAATTTGGGGAAGAGCTCATTTTCGATGATTCCTTGAGCTTGGGTCCACATTGAGCAAGGAAGGAGCATTAGTGGAGTATGGAACGTGATATGACGCGGTTAGATGAGGTCCGAAATGGGGAGTGCCCCGGAGGCGAAGAAGATGACAGCGTGATCACGCTACAAGGTTCCCAGAGCTACATCAAGCAAAGGAGTATCAGTGAGGTAGGGGACACGTGGTGACATCGGTGGCGAGGGCAAGAAAGCTCACTAGAGGAAATGATGGTGTGAGCCTTGCTCACCGGCGTCGAGAACGACCCTCTTGTTCCCGGCGAAAGCTCACTAGAGGAAATGACGGTGTGAGCCTTTCTCACCGGCGTCGAGAATGACCCTCTTGTTCCTGGCGAAGCAAAGCACGCGATGCTCTAATTCTGTGCGAGAAGCGAGAATGGCGAGCTGAGGAGCTCGTGATGTGGTGAGGGGCTTTAATGCGGCCAAGAGTGGCGTGAGAGAACCGGCGAGAAAATGACACGGCGTATGGGTTTTGTCGCACCGAGCTTCGATCTCGTCGCCCACATGGGATAACGGCGCATCGACGGGGCAGCTAGCATGGGCAATGGCAGGCGGAAGAGACGAGAGTACGTGAGGTGCGAAACTGTCGTGCGGGCCTGGCATGTCAGAGAGAGAGAGAGAGAGAGAGAGAGAGAGAGAGAGAGAGAGAGAGAGGTGTTGGTGCAGGCTGGAGCGAGCGTGAGCGAAGAAGGGCCGGATTGGGTTTCGGCCTAAAGGTCCCATGAATTAAATTTTTTAAAATTTTTCAAAACCGGTTGTTTGTTGTTTGAATTTTTAAATATAGTAAACGGGCTCTAAAAATTATTAATATTTTTGTGGAGTCTTCTAACACAGTATTGTTCTTTGTGTAAATTTTCCATGATTTTTTATTTTCTATGATTTTCTCGAAAATTCTTGCAAGTTGTTGTTTGCATGTGAATTTACTATTTGATTTATGCAAAAGTTCAAAATCATGCTAAAAATACTTTTCCTACTCATGAACATGCTCAAAATTATTCTCTCATTTATCTTCTTTATATTTTCCCTAAATATGATTTTTGGGATGTTATAGGTGCGCCCGACGGCGGCAGCGGTCCTGTCTGCGTCCAGGGACGGTGGTGCCGGGGACAGCCGCAAGGGAAAGCTCGGCGCACATGGAGGGGAGGCCTCCGTCGCCGTCCATGGGAAGAGGAAGATGACTTGATGCAGTGGTTTCTTGATTCGTGGGTGGGGAAGCGGACTCGAGCGGCGGCGTGGGAAGAGTGAAGGAGAGAGAAAGGGACAACATAGGAGGAGCAAGTGAGAGGAGGAAGAGTTGATGTCGCTACTGCTCCGCCGCCGTGTGCCGCTAAGCGCAGAGGAGGAAGAAGAGAAGATAATAACGGAGGAGACCGGAAGGGCCAAATCAACTTTTCAGTGGCCTTCTCTCTCCTCTTCGGCCCGAAAATGATATTATATTGGTCTCAGTGTTTTACAACAAATGGTAACAAAACTTTAGTGTCTTTTGGCAAAGATACGAAATTTGGGTATCTACTAACCAACGACACAAAACTTGGGTGTTATGTGGCCAATTTTGACATAATTAATATGGATGTACAAACCCCCTTGATATGGAAGCTAGAACAAATGTATTCACAACCGTCTTAGGACTTGTTTGGATAGGAAGGGACTAGACACAATCCCTTCGGATTGAAAGAGATGTTAGTTCAAACTACATGTCAATCCGAAGAAAATGAGTTGTATCACTGTATATCCAAACAAGCTCGTAGGTTTTGATTCAAACGGAGGGGATTATCTACCATCGGTTCGATTATGGACTTTTCAGTGGCCTTCTCTCTCCTCTTCGACCCAGAAATGATATTATATTGGCCTCAGCGTTCTACAGCAAAGGGTCACAAAACTTTAGTGTCTTTTGACAAATCAGAAATTTAGGTGTCTACCGCCAAGCGACACAAAAGTTGGGTGTTCTGTGGCCAATTTTGACATAATTAATATGGATGTACAAACCCCCTTGATATGGAATCTAGAACAAATGTATTCACAACCGTCTTAGGACTTGTTTGGATAGGAAGGGATTAGACACAATCCCTTCGGATTGAAAGAGATGTTAGTTCAAACTACATGTCAATCCGAAGAAAATGAGTCGTATCACTATATATCCAAACAAGCCCGTAGGTTTTGATTCAAACGGAGGGGATTATCTACCATCGGTTCGATTATGGACTTTTCAGTGGCCTTCTCTCTCCTCTTCGACCCAGAAATGATATTATATTGGCCTCAGCGTTCTACAGCAAAGGGTCACAAAACTTTAGTGTCTTTTGACAAATACACGAAATTTAGGTGTCTACCGGCCAACGACACAAAAGTTGGGTGTTCTGTGGCCAATTTTGACATAATTAATATGGATGTACAAACCCCCTTGATATGGAAGCTAGAACAAATGTATTCACAACCGTCTTAGGACTTGTTTGGATAGGAAGGGATTAGACACAATCCCTTCGGATTGAAAGAGATGTTAGTTCAAACTACATGTCAATCCGAAGAAAATGAGTCGTATCACTATATATCCAAACAAGCCCGTAGGTTTTGATTCAAACGGAGGGGATTATCTACCATCGGTTCGATTATGGACTTTTCGGTGGCCTTCTCTCTCCTCTTCGACCCAGAAATGTTACTATATTGGCCTCAGCGTTCTACAGCAAAGGGTCACAAAACTTTAGTGTCTTTTGACAAATACACGAAATTTAGGTGTCTACCGGTCAATGACACAAAAGTTGGGTGTTTTGTGGCCAATTTTGACATAATTAATATGGATGTACAAACCCCCTTGATATGGAAGCTAGAACAAATGTATTCACAGCCGTCTTAGTACTTGTTTAGATGGGAAGGAATTAGACACAATCTCTTCGGATTGAAAGAGATACTTTGTATCCAAACAAGCCATTAGGTTTTGATCCAAGTGGAGGGGATTGTCTACCATCGGTTCGATTATAGAATGTATGCGATTGAACGTCCAAAAAGACGCTAATGTCTCGTCACATAGGTTCTACCTGTACACATGATTAACCCGAGTCTCAAGTCTCAACGATGCACACGCTCACACAAAGAGGAGGGGAAAACCCCCTGAGGCTTATATCTCCACAAACTTACACACAGAAGATCTCTGCCAAGACAGTATGTTGAAGGCTCTTTAATCTATTTATTTACTTTCTCTTGTGTTGTTGGGTACAGAAGGGATTAAAAGGGGCCCTAAAATTTGACATTGACAGTGCTGTGGGCGAGGTCCCAATAATTGAGTACTTGTTGTGGCCTTTGCCCTCGAGCCCTGTGCAATACACGAGTTGACTCCTCTTTTACTCCCTTTCACTCATTTCAGTCCCTTTCTGTGCCCATCCAAAACCCACATGAATGTGCGTTTGTAGCGTATATTGTACATGCGTGTACATGTGCAGAGGCATGGCATACACACACCCAGGGAAGGAGAAAGAAAAAGGCAGAGAGAGAGAGAGAGAGAGAGAGAGTGATGCATTGAGGGGAGGGAGAGAAGGCCATAATGCCCAAATCCCTATGCTTAACGAACTCATTCCCTTTGGAGTTTGGGGGTCACTAGAGGAGCATGCAACCTGAGTGAGAGGATGGTGCCTAGAGAGGCGTGCCATTTGGTTTTTGAATGCCACACTTTACTTTGGCTCGCAATTTGGATTGGAGACGCAGGGGGTTTCGAAAACCAGCTGACACTTTTTGCTCTTGACCAAATACCGGGTTCAATTAAAATGGGCTAGACAAGCTCGGAAGACAAATGTATATGATCCAAATGTGAAGATTTGTTCCAACCATGCATTAGAGGGGTAGACACTGGAATATCCAAACGCATTTCAAACGGTTAATCGCTTAATTCCCTCACGTCCGTTTACCATTTCTTTTAGAGCCCACGTCCATTTACCCTAATTAAGTGTAACAAACTAGAAAACTGCTGATTGATTTGTGCTAAGTGACTAACTATAAAAGCTGCTCATTTGTGCTAAGTAACTAACTAGAAAGCTGCTCTGATCAGCTCAGAGGATGGCCCGACATGATGATTTGAATTAAGACCTAACACATCGCATCACGTGCCAATGAAGCTGACAACACTTGTACCAGTGAGCTATCTCTGCAGATCAAGAGAATATTTCAAATATAGCAGAAGAGAAGAAAACAAAACAAATTAAGCATCCATTTTGTATATGGCATACAATTATAGGCATGCATGCATGCAAGCTTAGTTCCCCATGACCATGCAGGCAGGCAGGCTCAGAGACTAGACAAAATCCCAAGTCAGGTGATGGCCCCCTTCTCCTGTGCTCTAGCTAGCTTGTTCCACAGTAATTGTTACAGAAAATCCTTAATTAACTATTAGAAGTCAAGCAATTACTAAGACCAGAGTAATTGTTATGGTATTGGATTTTTCTCACTGAGACCAGAGTTTAATTCCCAGCAGGAAATTCTTAGCTAGCTTCGAATTAACAATATCTCGATTCACAATTTGTTTTTTAAGTGACTAAATCTTGATTTATGTGAAGGTTTGCTGTAGTATAGGGATTTCATTTGTCTGTCTTGTTCGAACGTTTAATAGTCAAATATTAATAATTTCCAGTTCTTTCTCAATTAGCATCCCTTATTTTAAAGGGCTATTTGGATACATGCCACTGTAAAGTTTCCACTTTGAGATATGCCACTGTAAAGTTCATTCTTCGAAATATCCCACTCTTAAGTTGATGAAATTGGATATATGTCATTCTAGACCATACCCATATCTTCTTCTTTCTCCTCCACCCCCTCCCGATCCCCACCTCCGCCACCGCCCCATCCGTGCCACCACTCCACTCCCTACTCCTCCTCCCCTCCCTCCACCTTGCCATCGCCGCCCTCAACTCACTCCAACAGTCGAATCGTCGTCCCCACCGCCGCACCAGTGTGGGCCATCGTCGCCGCGTCAATGGTGCAGGCGACGCCACCGCTCGGGCTGCCTTCCCAGGCGCAAACCCACCGTCGATCTCCTTGGCCGCCGATGCTGGCTGGCTACTCCAGATCTCGATCTGGGCGAGCTAGAGTCAGTGTGCGCGAGGCAGTGGCAAAGTCAAGGGCAGCATGTGCGGGAGGTACCATCGACCACTGGCGGCACAAGGAGTACGTCGCAGACGACGATGGATCCGGGCTCGATCCATCGGATCCCATCGACCACTGGCGGCGCGAGGAGTACGTCGTGGACGACGATGAATCCGGGCTTGACCATGATGTGCCTCAGTCGTCTCCTAGTGAAGAAGATGGCTCGAGGATGACCGTGGCGAGCCGGCGCTGGAGTTGTCCATGATAGGTGGTGGAGAGAGAGTAGGAAGAATGCTATGGCCTTAAATGGTTCATAATGGCATATTTCAAAGAATTTGCATTCTTAGGTGTCATATTTCGAATAAGGAGCTTTGCGGCGGCATACCACATTTGAGAACTTTGCGGTGGCATGTATCTAAACACCAGCTACTTCTTCGGCTCGTTTTGAAGGAACTTCGGTGTTTTGCTCGGCTCCAGACGTTGCTCTGAAACCTGATTAGAGGCTAGGAGGCTGGAGGCTGTATGATCGAGCCTTCTTAATGGAATAAATATATAAATACCAGCTGCATGTCCACACACGGCAGTATTTGCCTCTTCTCTCCTCTGATACCTGAGGCAAATGCAACCACACAAGGAAGAGCTAGAGAGGAGAAAGGAAAGCAAAAGGCCATGTCTTTTTATTTCCACAGAGGCAGAGGCAGAGGCAGAGCTATGTGTTGGCTATCATCAGGCTATGGCCTCGATGGATGGATGGATGGATCGATCGTACTGGTTGCACTGTAGTATAACAGTAGCTTTTTCCCCAACTCCAAGCCTATCGCCGGAAGCAAATGTTCCGTTTCTACGAGCAAATAGATGCAATAGGGATGCCCCTTGTCCCTTGACAAGAAAGCGCAATAGAAGCTCGACTTGATAGCTGGGCCAACCATCACATGCTTGCATGCCCCCTCTTCTCTCTTCTCTCTTCACCTCTCAACTCACACCCACATCCACATGTACTCTTATGATATCACCTCCCTCCCCCTCTCCTACCACTATCACTATACCGTTCTGGTATTTTCTCTACCTACTCATGCATGCTCCAAACAATATTCATCATACATCACAAGAAGATTATGTATAAAACGAACAAATCATCTTGCTTTTACAAGGGCGTTCCCATGATCGATCGACTGATTTAAGCCTGCACCTACCTACCAATGGGGGCAGGGCAGAAGAAAATGGAGGGGGGAAAACTCTGATATCTTGTCCAGTTCTGTTGTGTATCGGCCCCATTGATTCCATTTGTAGCAAGCAACCCTGCCTCCGTAGCTTCTTGTGATCACTGAAAGATATGCTCCAAAACGTGTAAAATATTTGGCCGTAGGTTGCAGTACATCATCCCCTAGCTGTAGTCTCTTCTCTAGCTGGCTAGCCTGCAAAACTTAACCAAAAAAGAAATGAAAGATACCAGTGTATTATGGGTGTGTGTTTGCAGCAATTGCAAGCCGTATTCACCCTTTAATGAAGCATTACTGGCAGCACATGTCTCAAGATCACTAGGCAGTATCTTAAACCAGGCCATCATCTCCTAGCTAGTACCACAAGAGACACAAACACCTGCATGCTGTGTTGGTCTAAAAAGGATCATTAGGGGTAGGCCCCATGCCCACCCCTTTCCAAATGGTGGTGATCATGTGATGTTTAGTAGTGCTTAGAATATGTCCTAATTGCCTCCCTTGCAGCTCCAAAGAATAACCATGCCATCATTCTGCCACTCCCTTATTTGTGAGTGGCCTATGCATGCATGGCATGGATACATGGATGCATTCCCATGCATGTCCTATATGTGTGACGTTTCTTCATTTGTTTATGTGATGATGGTGATCCAAAGCTTCAGGTAGTACAAGAAGATGTTTATGCATAGGGACGGAGCTAGAAACTTTTTACCCAGCGGATATATGATGATAACTAAATGTCGAGTGGTGCCAAGTAGAAATATTTTACTACTCTACATAAGAAAATTAAAAACTGTATAACGGGTTTCATCAACCATAAGAAGGACCAAGGCTCCCACTAGTCCTCCGCCTCCGTCCCTGTTTATGCCCTGTGTAAGACATGTAGCAGCACAGCCATGCATACAGCTGGAGTGGAGTGGAATCTCCCCAGTGCTGGCATCAAATCATTTGACCATCTACTCCAAATATACAGGCATGCTAATATCACTAGCAGGCTCATAAATAACTAATGTTTTGAAGCACAAACGAACCAAATCTGCTTCCAATTTGACACGGCAAAGCATAACTAGGACTACATATGATTCAGCAAGAGCTAAGCTGAGATGTACTCACTGTAGCGGCCGTGGATGGGAGATTTTGAAGCGTCCACGCACAGATGGGGTGCATTTCCTGACGAACAGCGCGGCGCAAAACCGTGCGTTTCATGGATGGAGGCATGTGCAATGTCCGCACGACCGCATCAATCAAACCATCGATGTTTCGACTCCACAAACACTGAGTCAATCAACAGCTGCACCAGCATGAATGCGTGATGTAACTCCAAGGGGGCAAGTTCGTGCACACGTGCACACGGCGAAAAAACATCTGTAGCTGCGGCCCCCAGATCGAACGACCATGTCTTGGCATGCAGTCTTCTTGCTTTCCCCTGGTTTGAACTTTGAACCATACAGTTAGTCACAGTTCCTGAATTATTTGCAGCCTAGTGTGTATAGAGGGAGTCGTTTTCGTCTGCCAGGAAGCATGCAGCATCCAATAAGAAAATTACACGTAACGAGATGATGCATTATCCGCAGAAAGATTTGGAGAAAAGAACAGAGCATGGGAATGCATGGCTCCATCAATCTGACCATAAAGGAACCTGGTGACCAGCTCATATATACCATACCAGGTCAGTTACTGTTTTGATATTGTTAAACAACACCAGGACTTCAAGAGTTCCAACTACAGAATCTAGCTGTTGAACCTATCCAAACAAGAACCAGTGAGCATTCAGACAGAGTACCGCGAAGCGGGAAAAGGTTCAAAAGGTATTGACCAAAGAAACGATGATAAATGGAACTAGGCATATCTGTGGTACATTTAAAGCGATCCGAGACACTTTCAAAATGTTATACAAACTGGAAATAGTTATAGCAGTACACAGAAAAAACCAATGTCTGGGTTGTTCGGCACATCTTGTGCAACGTGCATTACTGAAAGAGAACATTTCTAGTGGACCACAAGATACAACAACACATATATTTGAACTAAGCATGATGGCAACATCAATCAATAAAATTACCATATGTTCTGGATGTATTGTGAATGTCCACGTCGCATACCTGATGGAAGTCTGGCAGAACAAGAACGGCACTGGGTTTACCATTTCTGGAGTTTTCATGTCTTGCTCCAGTTCCTGGATGGCAGGGTACTGTTCAGTGAACAAGGCAAAAACATCATGGGAGTTTGGAAGCAACCAGCAAATCGACATATAAGTAGTTCATAAAGGAAAAATACTGGCAATATAAAGAGGTCTTAACATAGATTTTTATCTCACTGCTAGTATAAAGACTATCTTGACAATGCTCTAAACATGATTTTTTATATGAAAAAGGTCAATAGAAGCACCACATAGCAATAAAGGCACAGTAGTTAATAGTTTCAGATGGAGGAATGAGACGTGCTACAACACTGATATCACGCTCAAGTTCAACTGGAAAAACCAGGTTACCAGGATCAGGTTGATGCAACTAGGTCTCCATTTTGCTTCATAGAAAAAAAATCTAGGAACCTATTCCCATCCTGTATAAAACCTACATCCAACAAACTTTCAACATTAGCCTCTAGTTAAAAATAAAATAAAAATACAGCGATTTCCAGGGAAGGCACTGTATATACCACATAATGCCAAACAGAGTAATAGACAGATCAATGAAGATAAAAAACACAAGTGATTGCGCTTTCTCTCTTTTGGCAGTTTCTGATGTTTATTTGCACATTCCTTACAGGTTGAACTGCTGTATTGTTTGAGGCAAGAGAAACCGTGTTTTTTGTCCATGGCAAAAAACATTGTACATCTTCATCGCATGATTCGCATCATGGATCCAACTATGTATCGTTGAGGCTTGCTGCAAAATACATCTCTTTTTGGCTATCCTGAATAAATTTTCCTGGGATCTTGTCCAGTAAAACATTAGCATGTTCAGCCAAGCCATCAGACAAAAGCTTACGATATGATCATTAATTAACAATGAAGAAAATCTAGCGAATAAAATACTCGATCACACTTTACCTAGATTGTTAAATTCTGAATATCAAAGCTAGGCAAACAAACAAAAAGAAGAGAGTGATTTATGCGGTACACTTATGCAACATGTACTCTTCTACAGGCATGTTATCAAGGATTAGTAAACAAATGTCCGCGACCACTGACAGGAAAAAATTAATGATTAGCTACTATGCCAATTAAGTTGAAATTAACTAAAGAGGTCACCATACTTCTTAAGTCTGGTTGCAATTTTGAATGCCCGGTTATTTGCTACACCTTTTACATATCTTGATTCTGAAAGCACACCTTTCATTTACCAGTGAGAATACTTCTGACCAAGAGGTAGTTTTTATGGGTCTGTGACACTGCTTGAAGTTGAACACGAATTTCTCAATATACAATCTGCTGACGCATATGCTTCTCCGATGGTTACCATGTAAAAATCTCGATATGGTTCAATAATCAAATCATATGGACAAATGCAGCTCTTGGTGGTAACACACAATCCTTCATGTCTATATGTGTTACTACTGCCAACTAATAAATCATCAAGAGAAAGCTAAAAATTAGGTACAGTAAATATCATGGCCACTTCAAAGCTCAAACAGAAGTGTGAAATGAATACTTCAAAATTACAACAGACATGAAACGATCTTTTATATATTTGTGCTTGACTGCTTGTATTGTCGACAAGCACAGTTTTCGAGAAACAGAGACAGCTTCATGGCTGCACACATAACGTGACAACTACAACTTAACACCGAAGATAGATCTGTCCTATCAGCAAATTTGGCATATTAATTCAACTACCCAACAACCTCCCTAATAAGAAAAGGGTCCATGAACAAACACAATTTTACAACGATAGTGTAACATACCTTTGGCTAATGCAATTTAAATGTGTTCGTATCAGAATCATCAACATTGACCAATCCCTCATTTGATCACTTCTCAGACATCAGTGCAAAATCAAAATCAATAATTCCTCACACATGACGGCAAGGGCACTCTATCATTTATTCACAGCGTAGCACATGTTATTGCAAAACAACGGGAATTCCTATCCAGATACCAACAAATGTATGTTCCAAATTTCGCAATACTGCAGTAGTAGTAAGCAGGTTGAGGCAGGAGTAGGCAGAGAAGATACCTCAGCTGCTGCGGCGAAGGCTGGGACGCCTTCCCCTCCTCGATGAAGGTCCACTCGAACTCTCCGGTGAAGCGGAGGGGGAAGGCGCGCTATGGCGAGGAGCCCATGAGGTGGCACCGGCGAGGCCGAGAAGGGAGCAAAGCAGCCGCGCATGCCCACTTGGGTTTTGGAGACGACGAGGCTGGCAAATTGCAAAGAGGCACCTCCCGTAGCGTGTATTTGCCTTGCAGGGAGCAGCAGCTAGTGATAGATCCTGACCGTTCATCTTGGAATGAACGGGTCAGGCCATCCAGATTTCAGACATCAGTTCAGAGAAGGTGGCAGACAATGCTGCAAAACAAGAATCACTTGCAAATACAGGCCAAATGACAGCATTACAGACACAAATTCAGACAGATTGCATTTATCAGCTTAGGGGAATCACAGGGTTCATCATTATTCTTTTCAAGAGGGGAAAAAAAGACTACAAGGAAGCCCACAATGGACTTGTGGAGAAAGCACTACAAATGGGCGAGGGCAACTACATACACAAGAGCCTAACAAATCTAATAACACGAATAAAGAACATGCAGTAGATCGAGTTACTACTATCAAGGGATAAGCTTCTTTCGTAGTCACAACTACTCCAATGCTCATCACAGAAGAATGAATGCTTCAGGTAGCGTCTATTGACTGATCTTGCATCCCCGAACATAAGAATGCTCATAATTGATGTACTTTGTCCAGTAAGGTCGGTACTTCGTCATTGCAATCTCCAGCCATGGCTTCATGTTCCCGTTGTAATGGATGACGGCAGCATTATCTATTTCTGAGCGCTCGATGGTTGGTTTGTACCCTAAGCCAAGCACATGCCATGATTTGTCCAGGGGGTGTGTCAGCTTGTAGAAAGTTAATAGACCTGGCGGTAGTGTCCCGAGCTTCCAGAGAAGCCTGTTTTCATTCTGTAAAAAGAGGGGAGAAAGTGTGAAGTACACTAATGAGATTTGGTAAATGTATTACACTACTATTTATGATTTGGCATGTACGTCTCGCAAAGCGCATGTATGCTTTTACTTGTTTTAGATGCTAAGAGGATGAATGAACTGTTAGTGCAGAACAGTAGGTCCTACATCTGTTAATGAACTAAGAAAGATACATTCCAGAAGCTGAAATATAGCATCTTATTGCGAAGAAGCAACCCACACGCATTATGATATGATCAGAACTCAAAAGTAATTACAGGTTCGAATGCAATGATACTCATAAATAAAGACTATACGCACAATGCAAAAATCACTTGATGAATCTGAAAATCTGAAATGCCAGACACCAAATGATTCTGCAAGAACACCAAGGCATAATATTCTACAGCAAAGTGGAAGCACTAAATGTAACACAAACCGTATTTCCAACTCACCATGTTCTGCCATTTGTGGTAAATGCCAGTGATGTCCTTCTTCTTCCATTCTTCCAGATCAAACATATTCATTCCATAAGCCCAACCGCATGCATTAGGATCAAAATTCTGAGCAATATGTGGATTTGAAAAATTGAGGTACTTGTCAAATCGGTGAAAACTCTCTCCGCATGTTTCCACGGCACCATTTACATTCCCATTAAGATCAACCTCCCAGAGTCCTGTCAGATCTTTCTGGACAACTATGTCATCATCCAAGAAAAGGATTTTATTCAACTTAGGATAGACTTGTGGGAGGTAAAATCTTAGATGGTTGAGCATGGACAGATATTTCGGGTTTCGATATTTCAGATTAGAAGAACCAGCAGAGAGAGTTTTTGGACGATCTGCTTTAAAATAGTACTCTTTCATGGCTGCAGACTCAAGCTGCTTCAGAACAGGGCAGTATGAAGAGTTTAGCCATTTGAAGTCGTCCACATTTTCAACATGGATTGTTGCGTCTCCAGGTGGATTTACCAAAAACCACATGTTCATTGCTCCGAAGTTCAGTTTGTCGGTAACAAGATGGAATACATGTTTCTCAGGCTCCTGCAGTTTTGTAGCAAGAAGATGAGCAGATTTCTACTGAATTGGCTCCTACAATTATACATCGTAACCAAGAAATTGCACTTCCAAATTGAGGTTCAGATAGCACTGACCTTTGCGTTCATGATGGTCGAGTTGACCACAACTGATGCTGCCAAAACATTGTCCGAAAAAAGGGCATAGTGATAAAGATCAGCATTTTCCAAGTTCTCGCTCTTTGGAAACTTTCTTTTCTCTGGAGAGAGAAGGTAATAGTCTATTGTTAAGCGCATGGACAAGCAATGGATGCCATTTGGGATTGTCTTTGCCGCCAACTGGCTCAGGAAGGTGCTCTGCTTCTTTAGGCTCCTGACCTGCTCATCAGCTGACTGAAGCATTGCTCTTAATCGCTGAGTAATTGCCTTGCAATCGTACAATTGATCTCTTGCTTTTGATAAGACTTGACCCATTGCTTTGACTCTCTCAGAAGCACTTCAAATTAGAGAAGAAAGAAATCAGTAGTGCAGAAAATTTTGGCCAAAAGAACAGTTCGAACAGACAATCACCTCTTAGGAAGTTCAGCATCAGCAGTAGCTTCCCCAAGGGAGCGCTGGCTTTCCTTGAGCCTAGCAAGTAGCTCCTGATAAAGATCGAGCTTGTCCCTCGATTTGGCAAGCACGGAATATATTCTGGCCATGATCATTTGATCTCGCATCAGACGAACCTTCGAATCTGCCTTCTCGTTTTCATTTTCACGTCTCCATATACTATATTTTCCCAGCACAGCAGAATCAACGGCTTTTGAACGTTCAATGCCAGCATTCTCAAGCTTAACTAGGGCTTCATCATCTTGCTGCACTGGTTCCATTCTCTTCTTTACTCTGGTTCTCTCCCCCAATTTCTATAATAAGGAGATAGCAAAAAATGGCCAGAGTTTAAAAGAGATAAGATTTCATTTCAAAACAAGCTATAATGCATAAAAGGAGTAACAAGCGCAGATATGATTATCGCAAGTTAATTTGCAAGGACTTCACTTAAATTTTTTTGCAAGGACTAAGTAACTTAGGGGGAGAAAATGTTACCCTGCGATTCACTTCTTCTGGCCTACCAAGCAGCTGAAGTCCATCTGCATTGCAAAATAAAGCCTCCCTTGTTAAATGAGTTGTTCTTAGTAGATGCACTCATATACAACCACCATTTCTTACTAATACTCACCTTCTTCAGTCAAGGAGAAATTCTGCAGTTTAAAGTTGGGTTGCCTGCTCCAGTCCGGTACCTACCATCATAGAAGTCCATCAATGTACATATATATATTTCAATAACACCGAGAAACAAGTAGCAAGGCAGGATAATAGTCTGCAAACCTGTTTGCCAGAATAAAGTGGATCCACTCGAGCTGCACAAAGCAGAAACACTTACATTAGACGATTAGAATGCACAAAAAAAATAGGTTCTAAAATCATCATGAGTTTCCAGAAGATATTTGGACTGTAGTTACTGTGTCTTCGGTATAAATATCCCAATGAACACTCATTTCATGTTATTTCTTCTTAATTGTAAACAGGCCTCCTCCAAAGCCAATGGTTACTACCAAGCTAAAACGGGCAGTAGCAAACTGCAAATGAAACATAACAAGATGGCATTGTTTGAAAAGGATAGAGATTGTTTATCTGCCACTACCAATTCTAAAGTGGGACAAACTTTAAACAGAGGGTTGAAGAGGTTAGTGAAGGGAGGTTATCTTCTTAACAGGCAAGGATAATATTTCAGTCTGAAAGATAATTGACCGTTTCCAAAACAAAATGTCAAAAGAAGGTGACATATAGAGTCATGTCCACCATAATTTTTATATGCTTGTGTAAACTGATAAATAATGGGTTTCCTGGTTGGCCACGCTCGAGCTAAGCGAACATATATAAACTCTGAACCTTGTCAGCACATGTCAATGAGATGCAACACGATCACCTGAAAATGTGTGGAAGTAATACAGGCACCTCATGACTAGAATAAAAAGATATGCCTGAAATGCCAGCAAAATGTTTCTAAGCATCTCCAAAATGGCATCTGTACTTATTTCCCCTGTACACTTCATGTGCTTGTAAGAAATGATGGCTACGAATTTGACTGGTGAGATCACTCTAGGCGAAACGAATAAATATGACCCTAAAACTTGTCAGAACACACCGACGAATAATCTATGCTGCAGATGGCCTTCTAAGAATCTAAGTTGATACTAGCATACTGCTGATGGCAGATGATCCAGGTGGCACTGTTCTAAAAACAGGTCTACTGGGTCGTATACAAGGAACGGGTGCCCTCGCTGTTCCCGTATAATGAGCCGATCAGGCCATGTAATCAGTCATCTGGTGTCTGACAATGTTGGCATCATTTGGATAACCAATGCACCAAAGGTTTGGCTGCGATGCAGTAACATAGATGACCACGCAGGTCACTCTCCAGTCATTGCACAACTTTCATCATTTCCAAAGAACACTCACGTATATCTAAGGAACTTCCCTCAAACTAGCATTGCGTATAAACTACCATGGCTAGTTCTACCCATACTGTTTTTACTTTATTTCATAAGATGTCAAACAAAAATAGAAGTAAAGCCGAGAATCCCCCCCCCCCCGCGTGTGACAGTGCAAGTGTGCAACTGGTAATCCATCAAACACCATGCCTACAGCTGAACCCAATTACCCTATACTAACAGTACAAAAGGCCAAAATTGCCGTATTCCAAAGGAAACAAGACAAATGCATTTGAAACAAGCCGTGTGTAGAGAACCGTCACTGTTTTTTTTATATCAAACTGTCATTACATTGCACCTGTAGATCTTAATCTCATATGTAAAAAAGAAATCAAAAGGGTAAAAGGAAAAGGGGAAAAAAATGAACCCCTCACCTCCGGTGGCGGTGACGGAGGCGGCCGAGAGGATGCAGAGGGCGACCAAAGAGATCGCGCGAGCCCTCGCCATTCAGATCCGACTCGATCCGCACGAGCGGGCAGGCACTGTCCCCCAGGAAGAAAAGAAATCACGATATGAAGTACATAGATGGAAAAAAAACAGGAATTAGCAGGGAAAGAATACGCGCTCGGGTGGAGACGCTGCTGAATTCCGCACCTTTTTCCTCTTTGCCTCTAATGTCGGTGAAACATCTCCTCCGTCTTTCGGGGATGGGAGGTTCGGTGCGATGGCGAACTGGGAGTGGAGACGATTGTGTTGGTGTCAGTCAGGTGTGAGCCCGGTGAAAATGACGGGCCTAACAAAGCTGTTAGGGCCGAGAAAAGACAAAAGCATGGGCCCGATACGACTCTACTGGGCCAGCATTTCGACCCACTAAGCGGCCTATGTTCACGGACTGGGCTGCTCCAATAGTGCATAGGTCCACTTGCTGCAAAAAAAAATTATTTTGAGAGGACTCTCCCTTCTTCTTCAATTTTTTTTCTCTTTTTATTTGACCTTTTTAACTTTTTTTTTTACTGTTTTACCGTTCGACGTTGACCGTTACTTTTATAACTTTATATCTACTAATAAAATTATAATACTATGGCATTATACTCTAACGTAGAGATGGCATTATACTCTAGTATCCATTTCGTTCCAAAGTGACCTGTCGGGGGTTGGGTTACGGCACGTTGACCTGCAACAGATACCAATAGATACACAGTAAAATTGATACAGTAAATATTCGCTGTGGCTACACCATTTGCTCCCGTGCCAGGACGGTGTCCTATTCACGCGGTCGTGGAATACGGTTAGTGCAGTGAGCGCCTCGCAGAGGACCCGGATCCGATGCATGGCATTGGATGGGATCGCGTGTGTTTTGCTTTATCGACCGCGAGGTCTTGGGTATTTGTTTTACGCAGAGAAGAGGACGAGGAAACACCGCTTGATAATCCAGAACGGAGCAAGAACCCCAATTAGCCGAAACTACGGGGAGCAAATCGAAAACAGACTTGGTAATAATCTTCTGCAGTTTAGTAGTGAAAGTTTTACTTATACCCCCCTGGCCTCGCCTGCTCCCGACCCACTGTCTAGTATTCTATTCCCCGTCCTCCTCTCCGCCACACCACCGCACGCACGCCTCCTCCCCCGACGGCGACTACCGCGGCGACACCTAGGGTTAGGGTTCCGGCGACCTAGGGCGGCGATCGCGGGAGAGATCCATGTCCACCGACCAGCCTCCGCTCCCGCCGCCGGCGCCGCCGCCCGGCGCGGCGGATCCCGAGCCCCCTGAGGTGATGCACAAGACGAGGGCCGTCGACTTCCTTGGTCGCCGCACCTCCATCGTCTACCAGAACGACAACGGCCCGTGCCCGCTCCTCGCCATCTGTGAGAGCCCCCCTCCTCGCCTCCCCGTTCGGTTTTGATGAACCCTCTCTAGATTCCGCGCGTGGCGTGGTGGTTGCGTCGCTCCGCGGTTTCACCTGAGTTTTGGCGGCGCGCGTGTTGCAGGTAACGTGCTGCTGCTGAAGAATGTGATCAGCCTGAACCCGGATGCAGGCGAGGTGTCGCAGCAGAAGCTGCTCTCGCTCGTCGCCGAGCGCCTCATTGATTCCAACAGCAGCGTGCAGGTTCGATCAGCTCTCGCGGAATTAAGTTGCGGTTGTTTGTGGTGTTCATTTGTGAACGGGGTTGTTTGGGATGCGATTCGCAGGGCAAGGACGAGGAGTACGTCCGTAACCGGGAGCAGAACATCTCTGACGCGATCGACCTTCTGCCGCTCCTTGCGACTGGCATCGACGTGAATGTGATGTTCAGGAAGTGCGTTTGTGGTTTTCGGTTTGTTGATTGGTGGTTTGTGCGTGTGTATATATGTGGTATTCCGTTTGTTCTGATGTGTATTTGGCTGTGGACGTTGCAGGATCGATGACTTTGAGTTCACCCGAGAACGTGCCATATTTGACCTTCTGGATATCCCACTGTACCATGGATGGATAGCGGATCCGCAGGTATGCATTTTCCTTATGGCATATTAGTTTTGCATTGTGCTGCTGCAATTACAGAACCAAATTCGTGTGTGGTTTATACTTCTTTCAACACGGAACAGAATGCTTGTGCTCGGAGATAGCTTTATGTCTGTAAATGCTTGTGTCTGTGAATTGTGAGATGTTGGGTTTCAATGAGTGCCGATAGTCGATAATATTTTGCTAGGTATTGTTTATGTGCTTCATATTAAGTCTCTGAAGCCAGTTTGCTTGCAGATGCTCCATGTATGGCAGATGAATTGCCCTGCTTTTGCTAGAGTTTATGAATGTTCATGTGGCAGTGGCCTTTTTGTTTGCCTTTGATGTCTTGGTAGTTATGCGGATAAAAATTTGGGCTTTGTACTGTGTTGTTTATTTTTTAAAACCAAAGGCAGTTATTTGAAAACTGATTATCACTCACCACATAGCAAAATGCTGGATCTCTCTGCTGTCTCTTGGTATTGCTAATGTGCACTGCATTTATTTGTATTAGCCTGCTCCCAACATTGTACTCACGACATTCCAATCTACAGTCTGAAGTATCTGTTGTTGTTATGAGCTATTCTATTGAGATAAAAATGTCAACTGACACAACTGATCCAGAACTCCTCTGGCCTATGTTTGTGTTTCAACTCGAGTGTCGCCTGGGTTGCAGATTGCTCCTGCAAAAGCTTACGCTTAGACTATGCAGACATGATATGTAAATTCTGCCATAGGTTTGATAGATTTATTGGTTCTATACTGACCAAAAATTGTTAATCTAGGATTTATTTATCTTGTGCAATACAATTTGTTAATCTATCATGCTTAACCAACATAGTCTGAGTCTCTGAATGCCTCAGTCTGTAAGTGCTAGATGCGCTCTTGTTCAACATTGGTATCCGCTTAACTATGTAATGTCTACAAAATAGATGCAAAATTACCTTATTAGTTATGCCTGTAACACCACCTACTTGCTAATATTGATTCATACTGATTTTTAGGATACTGACACTGCTACTGCCATTGGATCAAAGTCCTACAACGCGCTTGCTTCTGGGCTTGCTGAATTTAAGTCGGGGAAACCAGCACAAGAGAATAAACATGTGGAGGAGGAAGAAACTGTTGATTTTGCTGCTGCAACAACTGCAGCATTAGGGGTTCCTTCACCTAGTGTTTCTCGGGGGAAATCATTTGATGAAAATGCACTCACAGACCCAGTTGAACTGCAAATTAGAAGGGGTGACCGTGAGGAAGAAGAGGAACTAATGAGAGCCCTTAGTCTATCCAAAGTTGAAATCGCCAATGCCGTTGATGAATCTGTTTCCTTCGACACTTCACAGAGTCATTCATCCTCCAATATCGAGGAAACAGTGCATAGTGATAGCTTTCGATTAGAGGCACCTGAGATGGTGGGACCAACAAATAAAGAGGAACATGGTAACCATGCTCTGAGTGATGGTTCTATGTTACAGAGCACAAATTCTGCTGCTAATGTTAGTGAAGTTGTGTCCGAAGAATCCCAACAAGCTTTGACATCTGAAGAACCAAAGGGCAATGGGCAAAGAAATATGTTACCAGAGCACTTTGATATACCTGTTCAATCTTCAGAATCTACTCTCGCTTGTTCCTCTCATGAACCTTTTGCCCCCGATGATCAAGCTGATGTTCCTGCTCCTGATCTTGGTCAAGCTGATAAAGAAACCTGCAGAGAACATTCTGATGTGCAGATTCACGACCAGGCTTCTAATACTGAGGTCAGCTGTGACTCAGTAATTGTGAATAGTCAAGCTACTCCAAGTTGTGCTACAACAGATCTGGATGAGAAAAATTATTCTTTAGATACTCCTGAGCTTGTCTCTTCAAGCATTCAGGGAAGTGAGCCAATATATCAAGGAGAAGAGCACATAATTGGCACCGGAAACGCGGTATATGAAAATCAGGAGCCAGTGTATGAGGGTGAGGTGGTCCTCGCCGAGCAGGCTGACAAGACTGGGAAAAGTAGCCATTGCTTGGAAAATGGAGTTGCAGAACATCAGTGTGAGAATTTTTCCAGTTATCAATTAGTTCCACGTGTGTAAAACTGTAAATCTCCTTTGGTTATGAATATTCTACGCACAATATTTGGCTTTACACTCAGTTTATTCATTTGCAGGGGAGCTGATTGATAATTTTCTGCGGAACACTGCGAACCAGCTGACTGTCTATGGGTACATATTTATTGTATAGGTTTAAGTACTTTTTTTTCATTTATATTGTTAATTAATATTTGGCCAATTTTTCAACATTACAGTTTGTTTTGTTTACAAGAGGGTCTTAATGAAAGAGAGCTTTGTGTCTTCTTCCGAAATAACCACTTCAACACTATGTTCAAGGTAAGATAATTAATTAAGTTAATAGTCACTGGCTGCTTTAATTAGATTGCTGGTTTTATTGATTTCATGTTTTTTGTGCAGTACAATGGAAGCCTACATCTCTTAGCAACTGATCAGGGTTTTTTCAGCCAAACTGATTTGGTATGGCAAAAGTTGGATGAGGTATACCCTAGCCCTTTCCCCCACCATCTATGTTTGCTTGAAATGAAAGTTACTGATTTGTTTTGTTCTCAATTGACAATCATTAGGTGAATGGAGATGGGGGTTTTCTGACCAGTAACTTCACACCGTTTAAGGCTGAAACTCCAAGAAATGATTCATGGAATGAACAGCAGGCTATGACGAGTACTGCTGTATGTGTAACATCAATATACTGCTGCGATTCTCATTGGGTTCTATAATATTAACTATTTTAACTTGTATTCTGTCCACAGGACTATCTTGCTCAATTTGACAATTCCACTCTACAGCACTCATCTGCAAAGTATGTCCTTCCTACCTGCATTTTTTTACCAAGTGCTATATTTGTCAGCTAGTAGGTCCTACTCAAATCACTGCTGTACAACGTTTTTCCCTTTGCAACCATGTGAATACTTGTATGGTATTGTGTTGTGCAACAAGTGTTCATCTGTTCTGCTATAATGTGATGCCAGTTGAACCCATGGTGCCTTTCTCCACTCTTGTTCTTAGCTATGCTTTTTAGTCCTTGGCTCTGTTCTGCTTGTTTTAGGCTTTAGATATTGTGTTTGACTATTCATTTAGTGGTTACTTGATTGGCCAATCTCTTGGCACGGTTATCGAGATCATGTGCCTACTTATTGTTCTGTATCATTACATGACGTGACGTGTAGTTAACGTGTTCAAAAGTTCTCTCTGGGCATCAGGTTAATTAAATGTTGTCGTCGAGCATATTTTTAGTTAATGCATAATCTACTGGTTGGATGGAAATTCTGATGTAAAGTGATGGCTGTAACAACCATGTGATCCAGGGCAACCCTTTTAACAAGTTTGCATGACATTAGCTTGATTAACAAAGTTTGCATGACAAAGGAAGAGAATTGCACAATACAGGGATGCAGACAAAGTACAGTAACAAAATATCATATGATCACTGCACATTTGCACTATCTATTCTTTGTTTCGTTTACGTCTCCATTTTGCTTGTGTTTGCACTTGTATTACCTAAAGTCTAACCTGTGTATTGGGCTTTTGTCTTTGCTGGCAGCTCTGATCTAGAGCTAGCTATAGCACTTCAACAACAGGAATTTGAGCGGCAACCTCAACGATACCAGTCTCCACCACAGCAGCCACAGCCGCAGCAGCAGCCGCAGCAGCAGCGGCAGCAGCAGCAGACACCCAATCAATCACATGGCACAGGCCGGCCAGGACTCGTTGTTGGTCCTAGGGTAAGTTCAGTTGTCATCCCATAGTTCGGACACCGTTGGGGGGCTTACTAGTTTATAAGGTTAGAGTTGTGTGGGACTCGCCAGCCCGTTATAGCATGTCGCAACAAGTATGTGAAGTTTTTGTTTTAGGGTTGGTCATTTTATTTTAGAGACTAATATGACCACAATCCATGGTGCTGAAGTTACATTGTTTCGCTGCTTGCGAATCCCGGAAACTAACTAGTATGTTTTAGTCACTTGTATTTTCAGTGGTCTTTTAAGGTTAACTTGTGAACCCTGCATACTGCTGCTATAATGTTGCAAATCACCTGCGAGCTCTAACAAACTAATCTACTGCACAAAATCAATTGCTATCTAAGTTCAGTTGTGGACCCAAAATAGTGATAACGTGGTTTTGCGGAGAATAGCGTGAAAGAGCATAGTTACAGTGTGAGCTAGTTGTAATAGGTGAGCATAGTTGCTCCTCTTTGAAATGATGCCTATTTGGTCTTTATGAATTCCTGGTCGTTTTAACTATGTTTCTGTCATTACTTATGGGGTCCAACACAAAATCCTCGAAGACCAGGTGTATCTTTTGCCTAATTGCCTTCACCCACTTCACATATTCTCTACATCATAAGTAATTGGTATACTTGATCGGTTCATGCTGCATGGTGCATCAGAAATTCAGAACACATATTTCATATGGACTGCTGCTTTTTCATGGCCCTGAATATTTCACGGTGAATCTCCTGCAGAGGTCGAATGTTCCACCGCCGGCAAGAACCGAGTCAAAGAAAGAGAGGTGCATCGTGATGTAAAGATATCTCGGGAACAGAAGAGCAAAAAAGAAACACAAGGGGCAAGAAGCACCCGTATACTGTAAAGAATCTTCTTGGTCTTGTGCCGTTTTTCCTTTACGCCGTTTCCTTGCCATTTTGCGCTCGCTTCTCCATTCCTTCTTGTTTGCTTTCCCTGGTGTACATAACCTCTCAGAAGTCATAAACCTATAAAAACAGACGCTGTCAGTTGATAACCCTGCCATGTGGTTGGTGATGACTCCATCTTATCCTTCATACTGCGTGACATATCGACTCTACTGCAAATGCTTTCTATATGCATACGTACGCTCAGACCAGGTTTAGATTAGCTCAACTATAAACCTACAGGGGAAAAGTGGACGCATCCGTGATGCTCGTGCGTCGAAAACTTCAATTCTCTTCCCAAAATTTGTGTTACATGACACAAACGTTACAAATGCTCTCTATGTGCACATCCATCCAAGCTCTGTCTCGCAACACTTTTCTATCTATAATAATAAACGCCCTTGAAAAGAAACGAAACAAAAATGTCGCGCCACACTGGTTAGCCACTTGGACATGGGCTGGGCTCGGTCTGTCCTGACAAAGTGGACGGCGGAGTGGCGTGGAATCGTCCCTCTAAATAAACGGAGGCACAACTCCAGCCTCGGTAGCACTCCAGTCGATCGATCAAACTATCTCGATGTAAACTTCCCCGTTGATCGGCCCGGCGAAGAGGGCGATCATGAAAGGGAACCTCGCAAGGCATGCCGTGAAGTCATCCTTGCTGATTTTGTCGTCGTCGTCAACGTCAAACGTCTTGAATAGCTTCGGCATCTGCATCGGGAGCGCAGCGAGGGGTGAGTCGTCAAGAGCATTAGGCCGGCGACCGGCGTCGCGGGGGACCGACGGTGGCAAACTTACCCCGTCATCAGGTAGCAGAAGCGTGCTCGGCCGCAGGACATCGGCTAGCTGCGCCCGGGAGATGTCAGATGCCTCCGGATCCCTGCACTTGTCAAAGGCAGTCTCGCACGCTCCCTCAAACAATGGCTGCTTCCTGAGGTGCGCGCACCCGATCAAGAACTGCACGCATCATGTACTAGCACGTTAGCAAGTGGTAACACATGTGCAAGGCAGCGGATATGAGATTGGTGTGCATTCAAGTTGACACCTGACGGAATGTAATGGATTCCTTATTTTCAAAATCGAAGTAGTGGAATATCTGAAAAGAATGTACAGATTCAGCAAAGAGCATCGCTTCACTTAACATCGGTAGCCTTCACAGTTCACAGGAGAAAAATGGCAGTACCTTCTTGCATAGAGGAGTGCAATCTAGGCCAAAAACAGCCCAAAAATCTTGCGCTTTCACACGTCCACTGCCAGGGTTAATTCAGGTCATTTACCATGATTTTGTGGAATAATAGAACCGAGTAGGCATGTTTGCTCATAAAGAAATATTGATATGATGCTGCATTCTTATAGCCATCCTTAACGACCGAACTCTGTAAACCTGCCGTAGGTAAAGCATGACCGTTGTCGGTTAATGGAAGATGTGGGGACTTACTCGTTGTCTGGGTTCATAGCCAAAAAGTATTCCAAGAGTTCCATTGCTTCTGATGTGCTTACACCATACATCTGAAAAGGTATATACAAAAATCAGATACTACATTGCTGGCAGCAGTATGCACAATGCTTACAAAATAAAATATCACAATCATGAATTATGCTTCATCTAAAGGGATACTCTAAACACAACTAACCCAGTTCGTACCACAACATTTTCTTCAATTCACTAATAACAGAATTTCTTAGTCTCGTGTTATTTTTTCATTGGCATGCACATGCCAATGGTGCAATTTAGGAAAGACTTACTTCTTTTACCCAAGCCATTTCCACCATGTAATTTGAGCAATTCGCCTGCAAATGGAAAACCCAGCTTATTAGAGATCAAATTCCTACTCGAGGGAGAAGACACACCCGTTTCCAGTTAGTTGTTACTCCCTTCAGTCACAAAAGGAAGTCATTTTAGGTTACGTGTAGTCAAATATTTTAAACTTTAGCTATCAATATCTTCTTGAATATTTGGATTAGATACATGAAAATGACACATGTAGATTTGTCTCGAAAAATACTTTCACAATAATATAATTTTAGTAGGTTTTACAAATATATTACAGTAGAAATGAGTGGTCGAAGATCTATTTTGGGGAACGTGTCAATGTCCAAAATGACTGCCTTTTGTGACTGGAGGGAGTAGTATTTGGAATTTTGGAAGGTTCCAGTTGGTTGCTGGTCCAGCAAACAAAGGTTAAAGCAATGGTACATGAATTCATAGTGAAGATGATACTATAAATAGCCTTTTTACCCTTCCAGCTTCCGCTGCTCGTGCCAGAATCATCGAATCACCATACGAATAAGAAGTCGGTACAACATTAAGGGCATGTGCCATAGCATAGCTGGTCTGCAAAATTAAATAAGTGTAAGAAAGTAATGCTACTATTACACTGGTACAGAATACACAAGATGTCGATTGTGCAATTTATTTAAGGAAACTTACTTTCTCTGCAAAGTGAAGGGCATTCTCTTGCTTAATCTCCGGTGGGTAAACAACAGGGAGGTATTCTACCTGTAAATTATGTGAATCATACAATGAGCTTATCATTGTAGTAGTTACTGGCAAAAAAACATGAAAGATAAGACTCTTGCTAGGCCGACCTCAGCAAGCAATGCATACCTCCATGAAATTGTGAAACTGGGTGAACATCTTGAACATGAGCTTTCCTAGTGAAATATTTCCCCTGAAACACAGCACGAGCATAAATAAAACGGCATTGAGGCAACGAAAGAAGCGTGCCTTTCTACAGACAAAAACTTACCATGATTGATCAAAGTGCACATGTGGATAACGGACAATAACAGGTTGAACAGGGTAGCCAGGTATGAATGCTCCATGTTGGAATGAAATCAGGAATCTCCCATTCGTTGTGGTGCCTTCAGGGAATAGCAGGACGCGCGGAAAGCTATTGCAAGCTGCCTTTCTCTGAAATCACATCCTAGAGAGTATGTAGCATACGAACAAAATAACTAATAGACAATCATGTTGTTTGTATTCTATTCTAGGATGAGTTGCATGGTATTGATTTTTAGAATCAATTATGATGTCAACAACAGTACAAAGTAGATGCAAAAATGGCGATTGCAAGCACCTGCTTGTGTTCTTTCTGCTTGTTATCGTTTTTATATCATAAGTCAACTGTGTCAACTAATGATAGTTTGACAGCCTAACAGCTATAAACAAGAGAAAACAACAGGATTACCTGCACATGTGAGATGTTACCAAATAAAAGCATGCCTAACACCATGACTTCATCATTTCTTCTTCAAAAAAAGAACATCGTGACTTTATCAAAAAAACCATGCAAGCAATTGATATAGTTAACTAAAAGAATTCAAAGGAACCGTTCTAACCTTTATTTCAGTCACAGCTGCCTTCCTTGAAGCCGGTGAGAATCTATCAACATATATAACCTGGAAGATAGGTATACATTTGTTGTAAATTTGACACTTGCAGGAAACTTGTAAATTGAGATGCTTTAAAAGGAAAAAGGAAAGGCATATACCTGCATTGCTCGAATGATTGTTCCAACAAATGGTATGGCATCATGAGACTCTGAAGAAACAATGGTCGGGAACAATTCGTAGAAGAAGTATATGGGTTCTATGTACGATATATGATTGGAAACGACTATAGGAGCGAGCTCTCTAGGCGCAGGCTTTCCTTTCTTTCTGATCCAATGGTACCTGACATACAAAACGAGTGGCTAACAAAGATCAGACAGTACACACTAGCATTGCAAGAAGAGAAACTATGACAAACAGTAAGCAGTCAAAAACTCAAGACCTAATACAGCTGAGTTCATCCCGGTATAAACGGGCAGCAAAAGGAGTTGTCCAAATGTCCATATGCCAGTGAGAAGCCAGCACATTTGGGGCATGCTCCAAACAAAATTTTAGTATCCAGGTGAAAACTATGGTGTAAAACGAAATACTTGTACCAGAATAAGATCAGACAATACAAAAACAGGATGACTTTGGAACCTGCCGGTGAGTATTCCACATGCTCTGAAGTTTTAACTAAATGCTTGTGTAACTGTGTAAACCAGTACAAAAACGACAATATTCTGACAGTTGGCTTTTCATTTCATTGCAGAGGCAAACTTTTCTGGAATGTCGATTAGCAAGGTATTTGTGTGGTTCCTCACCAGTCGCCACCTGCCCTTAAAAGTTGTCCCTCTTCTTTTTTCTCATCGTTTTAAAGATCTCATACTTGTACCCAAAATCTCCAATTGAGCAGTTCCCAGCAACGTACAGGGTACACCCCACAACAGAATTCAGGACTAGGTGATTTCGTGAACTTCCAGCATGGACAGCATCCTTGTTTGAACTACGTACCACATTATCTTCCTGCGGCCACACACACTACGGACTACCTGATTCGCGCCTCAACTTAACAGGGGGAAAACCCTAATTCTTTAGATTTTTTTTTAAGTGGCATCTTCTAGTTCTACAAAGCTCTTTCTAACTAGCTACTCGAATCAGCTTGGCAAGGCATCATCCAGGGGCGGATTCCAGCCCCTAGCAGAGTGGCTTCAGCATGGGGCGAGCGTATATTAGTAGTATATAGCCTAGGTAGTTTTAGCCCAGCCCAGGATAGTACTGTATGATATGTTAGTTCTAGGATGTTAGCTTGTTAGAGTTCAGCATGGGGCGCAGCGAAATCCTGGATCCGCCATCATCACTCTGCATTTTTTGATCTACAATTTCAGGGGAAGCTAACCGACGCACCGTACAAACACCAGTTTCTAACCTTTTGTGAACTGTGGTACGCATGCCCTTCCTTCCCCTTCCTGTCGGTCTCTTCCCAGCCGCAATAAGTGCAGGCAGGTCGAAACAAACAAACATCTCACACAGGGACCTTCACCTTCCATACAGCGTTGCCCCCAGTAAACAAAGCATTGCCATGCCATGCCATGCCACGCCCGCCCACAATCACCAGCCCCCCAAATTCTGCAAACCAATCACACATCTCGCAATCGCATCATCCATCCGCAGCTTTTGCATGCCTCATCTCGCCACCCAAATCTAATCGTGAAGTTAATTAACCAGCAACTAATCGATCGCCTGAAGTTCAATTCAGATCAAATCGAAGCGAAGCCGTTTTCTTATCGCCTACCGATCCAAACTCGATTCAAATAGGTAATCGCGTTTAATGATCTGAGTAGTAACCAGGCAACCAGCTACTCACCCGAAGGAGAAAAGGATGCAGCGCGCGGAGATCCGCGTGACCCACATGAGCCGGCGCCGCCACGCCGGCATGGGCCCGGCGCCCTCCCGCTGCCGCTCCTGCAGGTCAGCCCACCCGCGCAGCGCCACCCGCGTGGCGGCGTACCCGATCGCGATGGCCAGCCCGAACAGCACCAGCCGCACCGCCGCGACCGGCGCGCAGAGCAGTGCCCTGGCCCACCCGTACGCGTCGCCCCACGCCGGCGTCCCGTTGCGGAACGGGTCTGCCGGGGACGCCCCCCGCGGCCGATCCTCCGATAGGAACGCGAACAGGTTGCCACCATCGCATACCGACGCGGCGGCGGCGGCGGGGTGGGAGTCGTCGTCGTCGTCGTGGTGCGCGTGGCCGTTGGCGACGCTGGTGGGCGTGGGCGTGATGCAGTCGGAGAGGAGGGGGGTGGAGAGGGAGGTGGGGCTAGGGTTAGGGTTTGGAGAGGCCATGGATGAGACGGCGGCGGCGGGCGGAGGCGGGAGGAAGCGGAAGGTTAAAAAGGAGGGAGGGAGCAATGGAGGAGAGGAGTTATGGCTTATATGAAAGCTAAGCAATAGCTAAGCGAAGGAGACGACGTTCCTTTTTGTGGTCGTGGTTTCATTCTTGCGTTCTACTCCTTGCTGTTCTGGGTATTTTGTGTTGTCCTGGGTCAGAGAACGGTCGGTGAGAGGCTGGTTTCCTCGAATTTGGTTAACTTTATTTTTAATTCTAACTCTTTTGGTGACGTCATGACCTGTGACGTAGTTAAAAAGTTCTGTTACGCTATCGATGTCGGCGTGACCAAACCTGCTACACAAGCCCTCGCAGGCACGCCGTGTCAGCGTGGATAACATGCGTGGCAGTTGTCACGCCCACACTCATAGCCAGCGGCGGAACCACCGTAGGGGCGAGTCGGGGGGGCTGCCTCGGGTCTCCCGGCTGGCGGAGCACCCCCCCCCCCTCTGCAGTCTGCACTGCACTGCTCTGCTATGCTAAATGTATCCATCTCTCACGATGAATGGCCTTTATCTAGGCAAAACAACAAACAAAAGACCAAGATAATAAAGTAAGAAAATCAACATTAAACGCTGTGATCCATTTAGTTGTCGAGAGTAGATGCCCTAGACAGCTTGTAAATAAAGGTCTTGTCTACATGCTTACGGATGGATGGCGTCAAAGTGTTGTATGTTTGCCGGATGCAATGTATATGCAATGTGATTCTTTAATTATGTTGATATGCGGATGTGGGCGAAGACCGAGGCGCGCGAGGGTCGCAACATGGGCGGTGGGCGCCGACTAGTCGATCGCCGATGCTCGACGCAGTGATGTGGCGGTGCGGCCATGAATGCAGCTTCTTGCATGCAGGTGCGGAGACAGTGAGACACCGACTAGTCGACTACCGAGACTCGGCACAGGGGTTGCTATGTGGGAGAGCGCTAAGGCACGGTGCGGGCGGAGGCTAAGGCGTGGCGCGGGCAGGGGCTGAGACTCGGCACCCTCGCCCCGGGTCTTTAAAATTTCTGGTTCCGCCACTGCTCATGGCATGACGAGTTAGCTTGTCACGCCAACTCGCGTGGCGTGACAGTGGTGATTTACGTGCCGCCGCTCATCCAATTCGTTATTTTTTCCCAAACCTGTTCTTCCACCCGAGCCTCCTCTCTCCTCCCCAAATCCGTCGTCGCCACCACGCCTCCCGCCGGCCCTCTATGCCGACTTCCTCCCCGTGCCGCCCTCATACACGTCCTCCTCCCCCATGCAGTCCTCCTCCCTGCACCGGCCTGCTCTTCCTTCCGCAGCCTCCTCCCTGCGCATCCTCACAAGTCCCGGCCGCCCTTAACGGTCCCGCGGCTCCCGACGCCAGCCTCCTCCCCGCCGCGTAGTCCTCCTCCTTGTACTGGACTGCCACCAAGGTAAGAACCGGTCTCCCTTTGAGAAATATTTGGTTTTGCTATATTGGAATGTGTGATTGTATGATTGGTGATTGGTGATTGCAGAACAGATTGGTGAATGTGTTCCAATTGGTGAGTGTAGAACAGAAAACTGCATATTTTTCCGTTTTGTGCTATACAGGAATGAGGAGGATGTTCTTGGATTTATACATGAAAGGGTAAATTTATCTTGTGCATAAACATGGAGGTTGCGATTTCTAGTATCCCACTTTTAGCGAATCAGCAATGCCATAAGTTAATTATTGAAATGCCAAACAGAAGAAAGTTTGTAGTTTGTAGAAAGCAGTTCCATTTTCTAACAGAAATAACATAAATAAAGATTGTTGTCCATTGCTTCTGTATATGATATCACTTAAACTCAACTTTCGTGAAGTACAATGTTGATTGTGATTCTGCTTTGCAATAGTTCATTGATTGTTGATTGTGAAGTAAAATGTTAATTGTTGATTGTAGGTCTAAGCATGAACACAAAGGACTGCCACCAAGTAGGGAAAAAGATAAGACGTTGATGCCTTTAGCGGTCAAGAAAATTCTGCACCACGAGCTCCACATGACAACATGTAGATAATTTTGGAGAGCAAGTTTGCGTACATCATACAGACTACTGGCCTATGTTCATTATTTGTGATGTAGGCCACCAACATGTAGATAATTTTAACTCTATTGCTCCAAGTTCATTTCAGAACTTGACATGTTAATGTCCCACAGGACAAAATATACATCAATAATCCATAAGTTCTAGTATGGAACATGTGGCATGCGTGCCTCATGACCACTAGACAATGCCACTAAAAAGAAGTAATATGTATTTTGCTAAAGCTATCGCCTCATTAGTTTACCAAAAATAAATTATTAAAGGACCTCTATACTACTTGTGGTAGTTCGTACATATGGCATACCATACTGACTTTACAATGTTTTTGTTCGTGTTGTTGGATGTAGATGGATAAAGATGTACATGTTTATACTAGTGGGCCGGTTAGCCAAATGGGTAGTGTTGTGGACTTTGGTGGTATGAAAGTGGCCGTTCATGTGTTTCGAGAATCACCGGCCTTTCGAACTCTTCTGACGATGATTAAGTCGACCTTTGGATAGGATGAGCCCGGAGTCGTTGTCGGAATGTAGGCGCGATATGACGCTGGGCTGGGTTCTAAGGTGCACGTCTTGTTGATGCCAATCTCGTCCGACGATGATTGGGACACGTACAAGGAGATTGTGCTCGCATCTCAGGTCCGGTCGTTGGAGGTTGTGATGGAAAGGACAATCTTTGTTGAGGATATGCGAAATAATTTGGATGTAGTCAATGGCAACATGGAGGAATTAGAACCCGTTCTCAATCTTTCGCAAGGCCCCCCAATGGAGGAGCAACCGTCCCAAGAGTTACCACCTGTGACCTTGAGTCCGACGAAGGCTGGAGCTCGACCAAAAACAAAGCTCCCGCTCCGCTTTTCTCCTCTAAGGAAGGCCAGGTTCTTCGCAATGTAATGAGTGAGGCCCCGTCAGTGCATGCATTCGATGATGTCAGAATGACTGATAACGTGGTCTGTGCAAATAGGTTAAATAGCAGGAATGACATTGCAGACTTAGAGAATGAACTAATACGCATGAACATGTTGTTTCCAAGCATGGAGGATACGAAGGTTTAGCTGCAAGAATACTCAGTGTGGCACCATTGTCCATTTGTAGTGCAACACTCTGATGTGAACAGGAGGTATACCGTGAGGTGCGAAAATGGGTGCGGATGGAAGGTATTAGGGTGCAAAACTAGGGACAATCAATGAAAAATAGCGAATATGAAGCAGCCTCACTCTTGTGGGATTACACGAGTGTCCAGGGAGCACCTTTAGGCGACCGCTAATTTTATTGCAAGCATATTATCGGTGTCAACGATCAAGTCGCCGATCTTACGAAATAAAAAGAGGAAAATGGCTAAGAGTTATTAGGATTAGAATGGGGTTGCTCTTTATTGCAATGAACTGGCTATTTATAGGGGGTGCCTTGAACAAGGCGACAGACTAGCCCTAATTACACTGAGTGTATTTCTTAAATTTTGTTGTCTTCTAATGAATTAGATGTGTTGCGGTTATTTTCCCTCGGGTGTCTTAGGCTCTTCCTTCCGTTGTTTGTCATCTATCCTTAAATAACTGGCGAAGAGGTGTCAGTTACTCCTAGAAGAGACATCCTTTGAAAGTGACGCGTCTGGTCGGAGGGACAGTTGCAGTTAGTGAAACACCAACAGATCAGCGGTTGATGTCAGCAGGAGACAAAACCATATAGTTGTTATTGTCAGTGACTTAGGGCCAGAAATGTCGTGTGATTTGGAGCAATTAAGACACGTGTTCCATTCATCGCACAGAAGAGATGTACTTGGAACCAGGTTCAAGCACCAGTTCAAAGACTCTTCGAGCAATCATCTGGTTGAGTAATGGGTACAGGACCCCCTCCGACCAAGTTACCCATCTGAAAGCATCTAGGTCCCTGGGAATTGTTTTGGTAATTAATGACAATATGTGAATATGGGACTAACATGTTTATTGAGCGTTTTAAAGGTTTAGTACCGGTGATGATTATAACAACCTGGAGATGCATGCTTGTCGTAGGGGCGACACAACGGCCCCCACGACCTGGCGAACAATGAAGCGCGCACGACCTGGCTGCTCGAGTCACCCCAAGGGTCCCAGCAGGGGCTCGGGGGTCTGAAGGTTCCTGGAGGGCCCCCAGAGCGGAAGCTCCCAGAGGGCTCCAAAGGCCCCAACGTTTGGAGGGTCCCGGGGGCCCCGAAGGGCCCTGGAGGGTTTCCGAAGGGTCCACTTAACCCTGAGCTGTCCGAAGGATCCCGGGGGCCGAAGGGTCCCGAGGGGTCCGGAGGGCCTCGAGGGGTCCGGCGGTCCGAGGGGCCCAGAGGAGTCACTGTACCGCTGGACCAAGCGCGCCAGCAGGGTGGACCAAGCCCAGGACGGTCCATCACGAGCCGAGAGCTAGTCCTAGGGTTAGGAAAGGTCCCTGCAGCCCCTACCAACATAGAGTCCTGTAGGGGGTAAGCTTGTAATCTCATGTACCTCATAGAAAAGCTATAAATAGCCACCTCCCCCCCCCCAATTGTAGGGGGAGAGTAATTGTATTGTTGGATTTTATTTGAAATATAAGTTCATCTACTTCCTGACAATCAGTCCCCTCTTTCGAGGACCCTTCTTGTACCGGGGGGTCCTCCTTCTCTACTGTTTAATCTTTTAGCTATGACAATGCTAAAGGTCAACATGAAGATCAATATGGTTTAAAGACAACATACAAGTAGTCTAGGATCTTTTTTTGTATTTTCTTAACGCTGTGAACAGCAAGCTTGACGGACACCCGGATGTGCTGCATAGGTGGTGCATGCGTCACTTAGCGGCAAATTTCTGTAAGCAATGCAGTAGAGAAGATCTCACAAGAAAGTTCAAGCTGTTGTGCGGATGTTTGGGGAAGAGGGACTCCAAGGTCAAGTTGATGGAGCTGAGGGGACTAACCAACGAAAGAGGGAATAAGTGGTTGGACGAGGTCTTGCAGTAGAAGACAAAGTGGGCACAGGCATACGACGAAGGTAGCTGCAGGTATGGTATGATGACAACGAACATCTCGGAGGTATTCAACAACGCAATGTTATTAAGGGCAACAATTATGCCACACCATAACTCATGGCGTGATAAAGCGGTCCTATCACGCCCGGAGACATGGCATGACCGGACTTCGCACAGAAAGCGATGGCATTTTTGCAACTCCTTCGAAACCAACTCCTCCGAAACTGCACAAACCCTAGCGTGGCAGCACGGTTAGGCCACGCAATTGCTCATGGCGTGACAAAGTAGTCCAGTCACACTAGTATACATGGCGTGGTAGGACTTGACCCCAGAAAGCCTCTTCTCTCTGTCACTATCTGTCACTCTCTCTCTGACCCCTTCTTCCATACATCACTCGAGAGGGCTAAACCCTATCTGGATAAGTCTATGAAGGATGCACTAGTACCACTGCAGTTCCTAGTCCCGCAATGCATGTGCGAAGAACCGGCAAAGATCATCCAGTCCACACACCTGACGACGTCCGCTCGGGCATATTACACGTGCGACCACCGCCTCGTAAGTGTATCTTGCACACACAATGATTTTTCACATTATACGTTACATTCCACAAATCCTGATTACACATGCCCATAATGGCAGCCGGAGATGCAATACAACTTCTTCCAATGGATCGACGGCCTGGAGATGTACGATAGGTCGTTCATCTAGCAGAAGTACATGTTTAACTTTCCATGGAGAGCCGAGACCTTCCAGCGCTGGATACTTTACGTACCCGACCCCGACCCAGCTGAAAAGGCATCGGATGAGCCTAAGAAAGTAGATGAATATGACAGTACGACAAGGCCAAGCAGGCGGTGGACAAGGGGAAGGCTCCTGCAAGTGAGACTGTGGGCCATACTACCGCTCCTCGTTGCCCAGGCGCACTCTAGATCCAAGAGGTAAGTTATGTTCATTAATTATTATAATTATTAATTTGGCCTGACGTTGCGTTATCCTAACATCGTTCAACCATCTAGCCCGTCTCGTAGGACATGGATGACTTCGAGACTGGCCGCCACCGCTACGGGCAACAAGGGGACAAGGGGAAGGCTCTTGCAAGTGAGACTGTCAGCCGTACTACTGCTCCTCGTCGCCCGGGCACACTTAGGATCCAAGAGGCAAGTTATGTTCAGTATGCATCATAATTATTAATTTGGCACGATGTTGTGTTATCCTAATATCATTAAACCATCCACCCCGTCTTGCAGGATATAGATGACTTCGAGACTGGCCACCGCCGCCACGGGTAGCAAGGAGACAACGGGAAAGGAACCATGGGCCGCTGAAACAAATGATCTTTGTTCAAATTGAATTTATTTCCATTCCAAAAAGGCGCATATGTATCGTAGAAGTATTTTAGTTTGTTGCATCGTGCATGATGTCGTTTCTTATGCACGTAACAAAACCATGTGTGCCGTGTAATTTGTAACTTTATTATAAAGTCTATTTCAATTCGCAACTGCGTTGTAAAGTCGACTACAAATCTCGATGTCTTTTCACATTCAATTATTGGCGTAGCAAGGCATGCAACAACATATAAAAAAGGTCCAAAATATGTGTTCTGGAAGTAGGCACGAAATGGTCTACGACCCAAATATGACGACGAGCACCACCTATCATTGTAATAGGATGTGATGTGTCTGCCTAATCATCCATCTGTTCATTCAAACTAACAACATCGTAGGTCCGAAATAAAATCAACTGCCTAGGATTGTGCATTCACTTAACACTGTTCAATTCTTGCTATCTCAACTCAGGTTTTAAAATTTTGGAACAAACGTCCGTGAAAAATCAAATGCTAAGCACTAGATACATGAGAGTGAACTTGTGCATTACAATTTCATCCTTAGTGCCAAATGGTCCACATATCTTATTCAACTTCATCGTCCGAGAACACCTTTAAATAATATTTGACCCTGTCACGCTAACGCTCGTGGCGTGACAAGTTAGGCTTGTCACGCCATGGGTTCGGGCGTGACTACTGCCACGCCAGCCCTCCACGCTGGCACGACGTGTCCAGGAGGGCTTGTGTGGCAGGTTTGGCCACGCCGAGATTTGTGGCGTGACAGAACGGTTTGCCCATGTCAAGGGGGTGGCGTGATCAAAGGAGTCAGAATAAGAAATAAAGTTAGCGAGAAGATAAGTTTAAAATATTATTTTAAAAAAGGATTAAATTAAAAAAAATTGGTTTCCTCCCCCCGTGTCTTCTACTTTTTCTCTCTTCTCTTGCTTTCTTTCTTAGGGCCCGTCCGATTGATGGTGAAAATAAACTAAGCTAGAATTTTGACATAGATAATGCCCTTGGGAAGCTAATATATATGCCAGAGCTGCAATTTTCCCAAGAAATACTTCATGTAATGTACAATTCTATTTTGGTTTCCTTGGATGTAAAGTCATATATAGTTCATTGCAAATATTCAATTATACGAGCCAGTGTGTGCCATGGGGAAAATATTCACCTTTGGTCGAGCACAAGCATTTTTTGTAGCCCACTTCTTTTTAAGCAAGAACAAACTCTCTGTGATGTTAGTACTTTGGGTTGCTTCGTTCTTGGAAAAAAAACAGAGAGAGCCTGCTACTGCCATTTGCCAATAGTCTAGGGTGCAGTCTGAAAACATTAGAAAACACATAACCGATCCGGGGCGGGCTGCTGTACGTGGGCGTGGCTACCTCCACCGGCCGCGCGAGTCGGCACCCCCTCACTGACATGTACCCCCACTCACGTGGCCCCACCTGGCGCAATGCGACAGGTACGGATGGCCACACTGGGGTAAGGCGGGATCGGGCGTAAGAAAGGTTACATGTAATAAACGAAAGGGCGCGTGGGCTCTCCTGGCCGCTTATTTCTTTCTTTCTTTCTTCTTTCGTCCTCCGTGTCCTAGAGAGGTCGGCGCGCGACGCGACGCGCCCGGCGATGACGACTCGCACGCCGAAACGTGCCCCGCGACACCGCCATGCGGGCCCCACCGGAGGAAGTGGCCTCGTGTCCAAATCATCTCGGGTGGCCTGCCTGCTCGGTCGCACTAACGCTTCGTCGTATGCAAATGGACCGTGCTATCGACTGAATCCAAATCTCCCGTTCAGCAATGCGTAATAGTATATAGCGTACCGCATCGACAAATTTTTTTCTTTCTTTCGCAGGAATGAGTTTATGTTTCTCTTTCACTTCCTCAGTCGTCTCTCGAATAGTTTTATGTCTATTTCTCTCTCCCGTGAATCCGATGGTGAAAGCAGTTCTTTTTTTTTTTTGGAGCAATGGCCCGGACATACGCAGTCAGTAGCGGAACCATCGTAGGGGTAAGCCGACGCCAAGCCGTCATGGAAGCTCGTTCGAAGTAGGAGCAGCCGAAGGACCAGAGGAGGAGGGATGATGCATCCGTGCGGGCTGTGGGCTGAGTGGCAGCCGGCAGGGACGACCCAAGCGAATGAAGCGATGACTAACCATAATCAACCAATTCCCCATTTGATTTTGGCTATTCCCCCAACCAGACACTTCACCTCGCAGCGCCCACCCACCGCCCACATGCCCACACCAAGCTGTGCCACCGAGGCACTGAGCCGGAGCTACCGACGACGACAGGTGACGTGGGAGCTCGACGCGGCGCAGGGACGGCCAACAGGAGTCGTCGGGGAACTAGGAGACGATGAGGCCCGTACTGAGCTTCAGTTGGGAGCCACCGAGCCAGCAGCTACAAGTTTGCTCCGAATCTCTCAAATTACTGGTTCTGCCACTATACGCAGCTACAGATCGTCACATTGTTCAGTTCAGTGCACGCTACATGATGCATAATTAACTTGGGTCCGTCCCCAACAGCTTGTAAGGACTTAGAATTCTGAAACCACATGTTCCCTCCCTTGTAGATCACATCATCGCTTCCACAAGTAGTTGCCATTAACAAATTGTTTTGCCATGTGGATCAGGCGACGAGTGCACCGAAAGGACGATAGATCTTGCGTCGTTTCACGCTTGACTCCATCCGTGAGCAACTGGTTTTTTTCTTTTTTTATCTCTGCACGTGATGAAGCCTTGGAGCGCACATGACATGAGCGCCGGCGCGGGGTATTTCAGATCACGATCAGATCGGTTCCGCGGCGAGATGATGTGCTTGAGAAATGGCTGGATCACGGCGCAGGTGCCACTCGTGCGTAGCCGTTTGAAATCCCGTCATTTCAAACAGGTACTCGGCCGCATTCGTGTTGGATCCAGCACTACTAGTAGCAGTAGCACGATATAGACAGCAACATACTGCTGTGTATGCAGCCGAAATCGCTTTTTAAATGGCATTTTTTTAGCTGTTATGAGGTGTGGCTGTGCATGTCTCTCTGACTCTGTCTGCTGGGCTATCGATTCTTTGTTGGCAGAATCTCGATGGCGCAAGCAGATCAACGTCAAATTTGCAGCCCCGGTATGTACTGTTTAGAGAGCTGTGATTGGTTGACTAGAACAGTTCTTATTCTTATTCTTCCTTTATTAAGTAGGTATGGAAACGGATCCTCCGTGCAGGCATTAGGTCTCTTTGGCACCGTGTTAAGCAACAAGTGGCTATAGCATTTCCCATTTAATATGTACAGTGTACTGTAAAGCACCTAGCAACAGACACGATTACTACGGTTACGGTGCCCCTCTGCAGTACCGTAGAGGACCCGATCCATCCCGGTAGTAGTAGTATCCAAATGGAGAAGAAGCCAGTGTTTTGAACGCCGACAAGGCATAGAAATAAGGAAAAAATGCCCCCAAGTTTGTGCAAGACGGCAGCCAAAACGTACACACGAGGGCACGAGTTTTTTTTTTTGGGGGGGTGAATTTGGGCAAAGCTCGCTGACTGAATGCTCACTAAAATCTACACGTGGCGGCTGTCAATCGCCGATTTACATAGGGGAGCGTACGCTGCAACAAACCATGTGCAGTGCAGGTTCGGTTCTCTTCTCCCGTTGGGTGGTAAGAACGCCGGGGCAAACATCACCAAGCTTGCCATCAGCGCCACTCAAGAACAACCGTGTTCTCAGCTCGATTAATCATGGCTATGCACAACGAAACGGGTTGGCGTTTGCAGGACTTGCTCACTTGTGTTTCCAGAGAGAGGGTGGCATCAGTCAGAAAGAAACTTTTGGCACCACACAACACAGAGAACTGTTGGCGCAGGTAGCAAAGAACCGAACAAGTAGGAATCTTGGGCCAAAATCGCAGTATTTGACGCGTGATTTGCAAAAAAACGGCATCATCGCAGCCGCAGCATCATTTTTATTTTTGCAAAAAACTCAACAAGTAGTAGTAGTAGCAGTATGACACTGCTCTGCAGGAATTATTCATCAAACTGCTAAAATGCACATGAACTAAGAAGAAAAGAAACCAAACAAAATCACAAGAGAAGAACACCAAGTAGACAAGATTTTAGCAAGGAAGAGGTTGAGGAGGGTCTTGGTGCTCGGCGTCAAGCCCCAGGAGGCGAGCGCGGGCGGAGGAACGCCGCGAGGGAGTCGATGGTCGGGAAGGCGAGCGGCCGCGGCGGGGCGCGCCGATTTGGGAGGAGAGGAGGATTTCACGAGGCAGCGGGTGCGATAGAATTATCAGGGATCACGTTGCGTGGAGAATTCTCCGTGTTGGAATTCACTGGGATTCTTCATTCTCACCGCAAGGGAAGCGATGGCCAAAAGGTGGATGGGCCAATCGATCGGCCCAATTTGAGTAGAATCTGGAAATCGAAGCCCAATAGGAATCGGAGAAGCATCTTATCCATCCATCCATCCAACCACCGTAAAACCGAAACAACCAATTCGAGCGAAAGAAGCTCCCCCCCCTCATTGCTACGGAGAATCCTATATTTTTTTAAAACAATATTAATTTAAAAGATAATTAGAAAAATAACTTGACTTTTTTACAAATAGGTTTCTATCGTCAATTGGAGTGACGACAGGCTCCTGTCGCCACTCTAATTTGCGACAGAAACCTATTTACTACGGCCGGTCCAACTGTTTGTCGCTAGTTCGTCAGTTCAACTAACGACAACGCAGTAGCTATATAAACCCTCTAAAATTGAGCGGAAAGTCATTTTAATTTCAGAAAAAAGAGAAGAGAGCGGAGGAGAGGGTAGAAGAGACGTAGCGAAGCTCTGCCGGTTCGTAGCAGAGCAGATGGAGTAGACAGAGCAGGAGATCTGGTCGCTCATTTAGCATGTAGATGTTTTTACAACTTTGTACATAAATTCGAAACCTTGTAGGTTAGCAAATGAAAATAGCCACATAGAATTCAATGTATTAGATAATTTTAGCTATATTGATGTTTGATATGATACGTTATTTTAGCTGTGTACAATACATCATTAGATAATTTTGCTAATGCCGAAAATTCTTTTTAAACCAGAATATATGAGGACACCTCTAAAATAGAAATATACGTATTGAAAATCTGTAAAAATTGCAGAGTAGCTAAATATGGTATGTTAATGCCAACTTAATATTTGTTTCCATTTGTGTATGGTAAATATCCTGTTAATGACGAAAATACTTTTAGAACTAGGAAAATAGCAAGACACCTCTAAAAATTCTCTAAGAAATTCAGAGTAGGTACATATGGTATGTAGAACTAAATTAAAATATTGTGAACTTATTTTTTGTTTTCATTTGTGTACGGTAAATATTTTGTAAATACTGAAGATTCTTTCCAAACAAAGAAAGCAGCATGATACCTATAAAAAATATATAACAATTACAGAGTAGCTAAACAGGGTGTGTAGAGCAGAGCTCAATAAAAATAATCCCAACTTAATTTTGCTTTCCAAATATTGTTTTTCCATTTCGCTCTGAAGGGGGGCTATTTGTGTTACTGCACCGCCGAACTCGCGTTCCAAATTACGTCGCAATCTGGCACTCCCTTCTTCATATTTTGTTATCTTCTCCAATTTCGAATTCCGAACTACGCGGACACTATAAGGTATTACTAAAAAACTTAGTAAAATATACCTAATCTTTAGACATAATGCTCTAGACATAAATTTAAAAAAATTAAATACAGGGCCTTGTCGCTAGTTCAATTGGCGACATGAACATATTCCAAATGTTTTAATTGGCGACAGTCGTCTATATTTGTAATTAAAATTCAACTATTTATTTTTATAATTATTTTTTAAAATTAATACTATTTCAAAAAAAGATTCAAGAACTCTCGACGCGTCAACGGCCCTTCTCTGTCGTCGCCGCCGCCGAGGCCAGACTGGGTATCGAGGTTAGCTATTACTTTCTTCGTCCTTTTGATTTTTACCTGGTAATGCTTCCGTTGCCACGCGCTAATCGATGAATTGATTTGATGCGCCCCATTTGGGATATTGTTCTGAATCATAGGTGCAATAGGTACCTACTTTGCTCCTTTCTTGTTCCCTCTCCAGAGCCTTTGAACTCGTAGTTAGACGATAGATTTACAGAAGAGAATCGCCTTGCGGCTCTACTCCTCGAGGAGGCGCGGAGGTTGTGGCTGCAGGCGGACAAGCAAGGCGTGCAGGTCTATATGCAAAAGCCTGATGCGAGCCACCGTCCCAATTCGCGGTTCCAGTTCTTGGAGTTCAGCTAGGTTTGTTTCTCCCTGATTTTTTTTCATGTGCTTTTGGCTTTTGTTGGTTAGTTTTTCATCAGATTTGGTGATCTGCTGGTAGCTGTTGCGGTGTAGATGCAAAGCTTAGCTAATCTGATGGACTAACTGGAATCCATCACTGCAAAATGTTGCTTCTTGAGCAACTTTTTGCTATGTTTTCTAGTTCCTAATGGAAGACTTTCGTTTGAAACAAGATCTTGTGTTGGGAACTTGCAATTATGTACTACCTTAACTTGCTTATTTGGTCTCTTCTCTCCTGCATGATTCACTAATTAAGCCATATATACTTGCTTTCTTGTTGAAATCAACGATCTATGTTTCTCTGCAGCAAATCAAGTTATGGAGGTTTATGAGATGTGGCGTGCCAGGGAGAAGGAACTGGAGCTGGAGTCTAAGATGAAAGGCAGAACTAATATTCGCATGAACTCGAGATGCGAGAAACGCAAGAACGACTCAAGAGACCAGAGCTTAGTCTCTAAGATTGGACAAGGCAGGCCTTATGCTACCTCTTCTTCAATGAAGTATTCACACATCAGTTCTTACTCGGACCGGGAGGATGGCCTAGGCGATGATGAAGTTGAAGAGTTTCTTCGCTCAAGGTCAGTTACGATATCCATCATTTCCTTGATGAAAACATAGATGAATTAACAGAGCATTTAGATGGTTTTATTAAACCACTACATGGACTGAAAGATGCGATCTTTGTATCATCTTATGTTTACTTGTTTCTACGTTCTCGAAAAAAAATATTTTCCTGTTACTAATCAAATCATAGGCTGACAATGTTCTCATCTTAATAAGAAATGTGCTTAGCCTATGCGTTTTGTCTCTCATACGCATGGGTCATCTGTCTGATCCAAAGTTGACTAAACATGCAATTTTGCTACTACATTTTTAGGGTGAAGCGGGGACGACGAGCCGTTGGTTCTAGGATGGATGAGCCTGGTCCATACCTCACTGCTCCATCAGGTAGGCAAGACAGATCAGCAAATCCAGATGTAGAAATGAAAGAAGAATGGAAATGAAAGAAGAATGGAAACGCCGAGTTCAAGATCGAGATAAGCCACTATTTTTGAAATCTAAATCCTCAGATGAGGATCCTTTAAAGTGGCTAATTGCTGCTCTGTTACTTTCTTCACTTGACTGAAACTTGTATTGTACTAAACACGTTGGCGCAATGAAATAAATAAAATGTCCCTTTGTCCCATTCACGTTCTTGGTTCTATTTGGTTATTTGCAAAAAAAAAAAAGTGTAACATTTACAGTAAGGGTACATTCTCGAAGAAGGCGTGCTCAAACATGTTCTTGGTTGTCCCCCCTGCTGAGTATTGGGCTCATTTGGCGTGTTTTGATGATGAAATATCAAATTTAGCCCTCCCTGCCGAATTGGCAAAATTGGCACCGCATATGGATAGACAGGCGACATATGTCGCCTACAGTGCTCCTGGAGCACCGCATGTGCTTGCTGCTCACCCGGAGCAGGGCAGGCCATGTGTCGCGCACCGGGTGCACCGCAAGAGCCTACTGTGCGCCCGGAGAGCTACAATAGACTTGCCGCCCACCCGGTCAGATGTAGGTCACTGCCGCACGTGCCAGGCCTAGTGTCAAGCCTGGTCACATCACCGTGTCAGGTAGCCACGTCATGTCCCTATCACCTGCCGCTCACCCGATCCCCTGCAGCACGATGTTGCTCACTATGCATCGGGCTTGTGCACGCCCAAAGCCTTGTCTGCTACTGTAGGGACTTAGGGTTTGCACCCGCGCTGTTGTTACCAAATGTAGTGTTCGTACAACCGATTATTTTCGAAAAAGTGAACAAAAAATTAAATAGAGAATAATTGATTAAATTTAAAAGATGATATTTCAACTCCAACAATAAGACTTTGTAATGTAGATACGAATTATATGGCGGGCAGGGTTTGGTTACGTGCATTTGTTTGTCCTGCTACTCATATGGTAGAAACGACAACATACACGAATCATCAACTCGATCTGCACGCAAGATACATGTGCACCTTTTGGAATCGAAAAAACTGGTGGATAGAAAATAAGTCAGTCTTGAGGACCCATCAGTGTCTTTCCCTTGTCTCTTGCAGCCCTGCGAGCACGGCTCGTTGTGAAGGCAACCCTGTACTGGGATTCTAAGACCTCTACGGAAGTAACCACCCGCTTAGCAGGAGCACCAGGGACCGTGACCACCTTTCCCTTATATGTTGTGTGCTCGGCCCGAGTCTCCTTAGCGAGTTGACTTTTGGCCTTCCACCACCACCCTGGTTCCTTAGGGACCATCGCTACCTTTGCCTTGTCTTCCCCACTCTCGGCTGTATGAGGTTTCCAACAGGTGAAGTTCTCAGGTGGCACCGCGTAGTTCAGTATGTACTTCTACTAGATGAATGCTCTGTCGTACTTATACAGACCATTGATCCATTGGAAGAACTAGCAACGCTCCGATGGCTGCCATTATGCACGATAAAGTTAGCAATATGTAAAATGCAACGTGCAATATAAAAAATTGATGTGTGCGTGAAATTCTCTTACACAGATATCCATGTACATGTAGTACGCCCGGGCAGTGGTCTCCGGGTGTGTGGACTGAATGATATCTGCCGGGTTACTATAGTCACATTGCAGGCATGGGAACTCTGGTGATACAGATGCATCCTTCATCGAACAATCTGGGTAGGTTGCCGCCTTCATGGCAAGCCACTTCCACTTCCGCATTATCTCCACACAGCCTGACATCTCCAAGACCAATGTATTGATCTCCTTTACCTCTTTTCTCCCTCCTTTGTCCCTGTTGTGCGAAATTAGTTGGAGTGGAGTGTTAACTGTGGTGGTGGAGTGTACCTCGGTTTTATAAGCGGCTAGGGTGTAGTGCTGAGGGGGTTAATTATGGCGAATGATGATGCACTCATGTCCATGAGGGAATCTTTTTGCACAAGAAAGCTTGGTGAGTGATGTCTACTTACTGAGAAAAGCCGGTGCGAGTTGGTGTTGTCTTTTCATCTGGGAATTGTTGGGTCCACGAGGACGTGCACAATACAAAGAACATGCAAAAGGTGAAAAGTTCAGACATAGTGCTTAAAACAACATACAACCCAGATACTAGATACAATATGATTACATACAGAGTGATACAAACTGAATACATGCATAATGCAAATAAGTACAATGCTACATTACTGGATACAATGTGGATCACTCGTCTGAATTGCCCTGTGGTCGCTGCGTCCGCGATCTCGTCCTATGTGTAATATGACCCGTGGTAATCCAGGCCGCCTAATTACGGTAACTAATCAGCGAATAATTAAAATACTGGTAAAATATTGTCGACTATCTTCCTAATGATGCACGCCAAAAAATTCCATAATCATCAACGACTATGTTTAAATATTATTCCTACATAACCAACAATCGTGCTAAACACATTCGCAACATGTACCAGAATTTGTACACAATCACCTAAATAGTTTGCATTATTTAATCTACATTTTCCTACGTCGTCAAAGCAAATACACTTTGGTAATCCTACTCTAATTATGCTAAATAATCGATGGCTAATTAACAAACTACTAAATTAATGACGATTATATTCCTAACATTATAAAAAAAAACTAATTGCATAGTTAATATACATAATGTATACGGGAAAAATTCACCTCTTCTCGAAGATCTTTACTTACTCTAGAACTTTCCCTACTAATACAACTGCTAAACATCGCTCTAAAATATCTCAAATCGACAGCGAAAATCAGAAAAATGTTCGGCTGAACACTCTATCTCTCGCTCGCTCCTCTTTGTCCCTCTACGCTGAGCAAGTGAGGTTGGTGTGGGGGTGAGAGCGACGGTCGCTTGCTTTTATAGCCATGCAGGAACTACCTCTAGGGCTCCGGGTGAGCAACAGGGGCCGACCGACTGACAGCAACGCGACGCGGGGGACATGGACGCATCACGGGACGTGACTGATCATAGAAGGCGTGGTGCAGTGGACCAGGCACACGACAGGTCCAGTGCAGTGCACTGGGTGAACGACAGGGGGGGCAGCGACGGGACGCAGCTAGGTGATCCCGAATTGACCGAGCCCCAGCATGCGCGACAGCAATTTGCAGTTGACCAAGAAAGCGACAGGACCGATGCAGGGCTTCGGGAGCGCGGTAGGGGGCCTGTAGTGCACCCAGTGCGCGGCACGTGCCCTGGTGTGCTCCGGGTGAGTGTCAGGAACATGCGGCGCTCTGGGAGTACTGCAGGAGACACATCTTGCCCGCCTATCCATTTGCAGTGCCATTATTGCTAATTCCACAGAGAGAGAGAGAGAGCTATATTTACTATTTCCATGTGAAAAATAGGCCAAATGAGTCAAAACTCTCCCCTGTTTTAAACATGCTTATTAACCTAGAGCAGCATACGAGGTGACGTGTGGGCCATGTAGAGAGGCACAAGAAGTAAGGTCCGCTGAACAAAACAACAAGATAGCAATATTTATTGGGACGATACAAAATTACACAACTCCCCTTCAACTGAGAAACTGATCGGCAATGAACAACGATCCACATAATAATTTTACCAATACCATCCTATGTACTCATACAGTGGCCCAAGGCGGGCATGGAGAAGCTTGGCAGCTCTTGCTACGCCACAATCGTCCACCAGATGAAACTGATGCCTACCAAGGAAGATGCACCGATCAAGCTCAGGCCATCCGTCGCGCCTCCGCTTGCTGTTGGCTTGACCACTGCAACAACACCACAAGGCTCGGTTACAAGTAGCTAGTAGAAATTCAGTTAAGTTTAAATTGATTTTAGAAAGAGAGGTTTGGGCTGCCAATTCATACTGTGGAAAAAAAAGGTGAAACAGATCTGAGTAACAGGTACTGTAGTTTCAATCAAGCAAAGAACCTCTCTGTCAATTAATCGGTTGCTGTAATGTGTACATGTGTTCGCGAGCTTTTTTTATTTTTTAATCTACTTTTTAAAAATATTTTTAAAATAATCTCTTCATAACTTTATTTGCAATTCTGACCCTCTTTAGTCACGCCATAACCCGTGGCGTGATCAAACCGTGCTGTCACGTCACCGATCGCAGCGTGGTCAAACCTATCACGATAGTCCTACAAACTAACACGCGTCTGTTTTTGGGCTAAGTACTGTCACGCCAAGAGGAGTGACGTGACGGTATTCGTTTGTCACGCTGAGGTCCGTGGCGTGACAACGTGCTTTTGTCACATCACGCGTTATAGCGTGACTAAAGGAGTCAAAATTGGAAATAAAGTTATAGAGATGTTATCTTTAAAATATTTTAAAAAAATATATTAAACAATAAAAAAGTTCTGTGTTCTCTGGTGTTATTCTCAGCTGGTGACGAATATCTTTAAAATATTTTTTTAAATAGTTTAAATAATAAAAGAAGTTCTGTGTTCACTGGTGTTATTGCTCAACTGGTGACGAAAGCAAGCACTGGCAGCAGTGAAGCGAGCACGTGACTGTGTGGCAAGACCAAGTTATTATTTTTCTAACTCTGATCTCTGAACATACAACAATATTGTTGTCTGAAGCACAGATATACCTGTAGAAGCAGCAGTTCCCGTGGATGCTGAAGACGCAGCAGTAGTGCTACCAGCAGTGGCTGCACCTGCAAGAAGAATTAAAATCACCATGGCTCAGCACTCCGTAATCCATATTAAGGCGTCAATGATCTTATCAGTTGAGATCTGCTCAGAAGATCAATGGCAGAGATCTAGCTAGCGCATGCAGGAGTACTTATGATTCTGATCCTACAAAAGATCGATGAGATCCAAAATTTCACACTATGCACCCAGTCGATCGGCAGTGAGTAATGAGCTAGCTTACCGGCAGCGGCGGCGGACTTGGCGCAGGCGGACGCGTCGGTGGTGACGCCGCACCGCTTGGCGAGGAGTAGCCCCTGCTCCGGCGCGACGCCGAACGCCTGCAGCGCGGCCTTGTTCATGAGGATGGAGCACATGCACGCCGTCTCGTTGGCCGCCGCCTCCTTGAGCGGCCCGCAGCACGACGCCGGCGGCGCGGTGGTGGTGTTGAGGTAGCCCCCGCACGGCACCAGCTTGGACGCGCACGACGGCACGGCGCCGCCAGTGCCCCCTGCGCCGAGGACGGCGCGGCCAGGCAGGCGACGACGACGGCCAGCGCCGCGGCGGCCACCCGCAGATGAAGGCGCGCGCGGCCAGCAAGGCTCCGCATCCTGTGCGTACGAGATTGTGAGAGTGAGCTAGTCTGCCCGTGTGCGCGAGTGTGACTTGAGGAGCGGAGGTGGCGAGCTGGCGATCGATCGAGGTGGTACTATGTTTGAGCGGTTAGGGATGGGCAGGATGATAGGATGAGAGTTGGTGCGCGCCGTGTGCCACTGCCAGTGCCAGGGTGGGTGGTTGGCGGCATGTACGTGCGTGGGCCGGAATCTGCCGCGCTGTACGTGCGTGCAGCTGCATGGCATGCCGCGCGGATTCCACTCCACTGGCCTTCACGTCACAGCAAAAGTACCTACTTGACTGCTCGCACAAGCATACTTGTCAATACCACGTCGGTGTAGTTTCAGAGTTTAATATATATATATATATATATATATATATATATATATATATATATATATATATATATATATATATGTTTAATCGTATGCACACTAAATTTTATTTATAATATTATTTCAAATTAAGTAGTACTACGATCAAATATAATATATATTTCAATAAGTTCAATAGATGGTATTATCAATTCATGGTATAATGCCAAGCGTGGTGAAACTAGAAGATTTGTGTTGGAGGTGCACCATTGATGGTGAAAGATGGAGCTATTAAACAATTATCAGTTGAACGAATGTTAGCGTCTGATAAACCATGCATTGTGAATATTGTATTCACATGATACTTAATATTCCTATATAGTTAGTTGGGTTTTTCCCCATCAATTGACTACTTTACATATTTAGTTGTGAAAATAACTTAATTTTATAGAGTGATGATGATAACAATTACTAACATTTATAAATAAAATTTAAATATGTGTGAACATATTATTAAAAATTTATAGTCATTCCACAAATTTTTATTAATACACCACATGGTCCGCATGATAGTTCACGTACCACACCACTTGACAAACAAGTACGGTGTAGTACATCTATACTTAGTGTACCAGCATTGATACGGCTTATTTACGTTACATATGTCTTCAAAATTTGTAAGCAAAATGTCTATTAGTTTTGAAATATTGCACTCATTGTGATGGTCGCAATGACGTAAACAAATAGAGAATTGGACACTTGATTTTTTAGTTATAAAATAAAAAAGTTCATAAGAACTAAAAAAAATAGAACACTTTCACACCATTCACATGGAGCCACATATGCCGGGAAAAGTTGTTTCTACAAATTCTAAAAAAAGAGCATGTAATACAATTTGCATCTAATTCTCTCAAGTATTATCAAATTGTAATGAAGTCCAATTTCAATTGAAACTATAGCTAGAAAGGTTGGGGTGCCCCCAGCTGGCTCTGCCCATGATGACCGGTATTGTCTTGTATCGAGGCCAGCATGGTTGGTATGACCGGTATTGACTGGTATCGAGGCCGGTATGGAACGCAGGCTGCTTTGTACCATTCTAGGTGTTGGAATGGTACATATCGGCCGGTACCGGGACAATATTGATAAGTTAGGCATAAACAGGTGATCGATCGATGCAATTTTCCTGTAAATTGTCACTACTATAAAAAGGCTAATACTGAACGCCTCATCATATACGGTTGACCAAAACCATCTGTATTACATGCAATCACAGATGGTTTTGGTTCAGAGACCGTATGTGTTACTGTCTGTGCTAAAAACCATATGTGAAGAGGTAATATCGCAGACAGTTCATGATGAACATTGTTTGTGAAGTATCACAAACGGTTCTTAATAATAACCGTCTGTGATATTTCTACATATCACATACGGTTTTCAACAAAACAACCGTCTGTGATACTTCATAGACGGTTCTTAAAAATAACCATCTGTGATATTACTACATATCACAGACGGTTTTTGTTGAAAACCGTCTGTGATAATAACTCAACACAGATGGTGCGCCATTTTGCTCGCTTACTAATCATCTGGTGTAGTGTAGCTCCTCAACAGAGACTTTTTCTCCATCTCTGGCGCTACAGTAGCCATGGGAGATCACCAAGCCTGGTGAGTCCATCGCCACTCTGTGCCCGATTTGAGTACGCCTCACCTCACTGAGCCCTCTCATGTGGTCCAATTCAGCTATTGTCACCCACGCCGAGCTGTCACCGTGGACCTCTTTGTCATCGCCACCGCCATCGACGCCAACTCTTCTACGGTGAGTCATTGACCCCACCAAGGTCGATTTCCCCACCTATATGTCCACCTAAAGTTGTGCATGTGCTTTATTTCAGTTTATTTCCACCGAGAAGACCTGTCACCGAGGAGCTTGCCGCTGTCTCCTCTGTTCACCGACAACCAGCCACCTTAGACCTTCCCCGACTTCGACTAGCCGCCTTAGACCTTCCCCGACTTCATTGACACCTTCCTCGTGATCGAGGTGAGCTACTAGAGCATAAACATCCTTTAATTTGAGTAGTTTTAGGCGTTTACGCCTAAATTGCTAGTGAAGCCTATGGCGCCGCCACGGGACATCACCGTCGGCTCACCTTAGGCGACCTTAGGGCCCCGAGCCATGACTATTAGCAATGCGATGACACCCTGAGCCCAATTTGAGCTTCAAATCCTACTATTTTAATCATTTAGTTAATAAACTAATGAGTCTATGACATGTGGGACCGCTAGAGATTTTATAAATAAAATCATGAAATAAAAAATAAGTCACTGACAAGTAAGGCCCACATGTAAGTTAATAAAATCCGAAAAAATGTAAAAATGAGAAAAGCCACCATTAGTTCAGAGAAAAATACGCTTTCTCTGTTTGAAAGAGTAAGCCTCAGAAAATACGCTTTCGAAGCCACCCTTTTAATTATTTCCAGGGTTTTCAATATGAACCGTGTGATGGACCGAAGCTGGATGTATGCTAAGAACCGTGTGAGTGAAGAGTACATTAATGGTGTGTCTGCTTTTACAAGAGCTGCCGATTAGGATATGTTGAATAAGTGGACGGAATATATGTATTGTCCATGCATTGACTGCGAGAATCTGAAGATGTTTAAGAGCCAAGCGCAGATACAAGCACACTTGATTCGAATGGGTTTCGAAAAGGCACTACTATAGGAAGCCTCATCACAGACGGTTCAGAACCGTTAACACAGACGGTTTCCGAACCATCACAGACGGTTCAAAAACCGTCTGTGATACGAATAACATAGACGGGTTTTTGTTAAAACCGTCTGTCATTACCCTAACTACTTTTTTTAAAAAAATTTTGGATAGCCTTAGGAATTGCTAGCCATGCCCTCTGAAAACAAGTATGCAGAAAACAGATACATCACAAATAATCAATTTTTGACAACTCAAAGTGATCATTACTCAAAATAAATTACAAAATAATTTGTTCAAGTATTCTCGCTATAGTTACAATTGGATTACAATTGAATCATTTGTTTGCACGTGGTTGAGAGGTACCGATGGGGTGAAACTCTCCGTCGGTGATGGAGTGAAAGTCTCTGTTGGGGTTAATGATATCTGTCTTGATGAAGTCGCAGTGCTTCTCTCGAACGTCCACGATCTCGCTCGCAACGAGTGCACCTGATTCTATCATCAAGCCCCGTCGCTAGCAAGAGTAAAGTGGAAAGCATATATATTTAAATTTATAATTCGGAAATAATTATTTCAAGATTGACAAACCTGAGGATCCTTCGTCTTAGCATTAATGATTTGCCGCATATGATGGCAAACGTAGAATGCACATAGCTCATCGATTTTTTCTTTGGCGGCCTTTGCAAAAATAGAATTACATATATAGGTATAGTCAGTTCGAGACGCATTATTACGAAGTATGATATAGCATTATTGTGTTGTAGCACGTACCGAAAATCGTGTCCTGTGTGTCAGTGTGTCCTTCGATCCCCCCTTGTATAGTCCTCCGTCGCGAACATAGGCTTTGAACAACCTACATGATTCCAAAAAGTTATTCTCGGCTATTTCAAACGAAGGAAGACTACAATAGAGTTATGTATGGAGGAAATGAGCATACCTGTTAAGTATCCTATCAGAATGCTGAAGTCATGCTCGTTGCTGATTAGGGAATCAAGGTATATTACATTGTTCCTCTTTGGTATAATGACTAAAAGGATCCAGTGGTTCCTACTCATGTATGTTGCTATAGTCATTAAACCTAAGTTTGTGCTGCGTATAAAGTACAAATAAAATTTATATAGCAAGTAGTGAAGCACTTACCCCTAGTTGTAGGGCATCACTATATAGTCCTTGTTGTCCTGACGAAGCAATCCTGCCGTTATGTAGTTCTCGACGAAGGATGCGTCTGCTTCAATGGTTTGCATAGAGACTACGTGTCGGTCGAGAAAATCCACCGGTTCGGAACATTCCTGGGCTTTTTTCATCATGTATCTATACATAAGCAATGAGTTGTGTTATTTATCGGTATTACGTGAATGCAGAACTTGATTGTACACACACTTACAGTGTCCAACATCGTAGAAGCGAGGCGTCGAATGGAAGAATCTAGACCCGCTATTATGAGTTAATGGAGTATTTTGGTGATTAATGATAAATTTATTTGTGAGACTAACACTTCTATTGTTATACCTATTGTGTAGTCTTATTTGGATAAAAAGGTGAAAATCATGGAGGTACGCATTCGACATCATATCTTATATATTGTTGCATTCCTCGGATCCAAAATATAGGTTGAACTCCACCAAAAGTTTAACTTGAATATGTGAATATGTTTTTATTACACATTCGTGTGTGAACACATTTAGGGGGAGTTTACTCTATGTTTTGTGGTTTCATTAGTATTGATCCATATTTCTTTATCCACATATATTGGGGATCTCTACTTTGAAATATATCCTTTGAGTATATAAAACTTGTGTAGTTCATATATACTCATATTACTTTATATTCAATTATTTGCAATTGTGTTGTGGGACTAATGTGTGTGCTAAGATGTGTTCAAGGCTTAGTCTCGGAGTTTGAATGATGACATGAAAAGGAAGTGTGATTAGACACGGTGGCCCGATCTTCTGATAGGTTCGATTGATTTCGTCGTGAGGACTTTAACGCTTTGAGGCTTCCGACCCGCAGATCGTCACCTCGCAATTCGCTACACCCGCACGACTGTCGTTATCAACCACGCTTGCATGCGATCGACTTTACCACGAGGGTTATGGTTCCTGCAAGCAATCGAAGCAACTCACAAGAACAAGATAGATGCAATCTGAATTCTATTGCGAATATGATGAAATTCACAAAGTGGGGTTCCTCAAACCGAACAAGCGACGAAACTGCAAAGTGGCAGAATAATCTAAGAACAACCCAACCCCAAACTGTGGCGGCTACTGTATATATATAGGGGGGGCAGCCAGGAGGTGGGAACCCTAGGGCGGTGGGACTGTTCACGGTTACTGTTCACGTGAACAGTACGGCCCCCTAGGGTGGTCGGCCATCATATGGGCCTTATGGGCCAAGTCAGCCCATATATTACATAGCCAGTGGACCAATAATTGGTGACGTAGCACCATGATATGTAAACGCAGCGCCATGGCATGTAGACATAGCTTGGCTTGTAGGAGTAGAAGTAGCGGTCCAATTGGATAATATGGCATTGCAATGGTACAAAGTCCAACTGTGGAAGATTGAGTTGAAGTAGAGAATGCTGTGCAGCGGGTTGAAGTAGTGGTTGTATCCTTAGGGTTGATGTCCTCATCATCCTCCCTTTCTTGAATTTGAGTCGTCCTCGACTCAATCGTTTTCTCAAGTCATCACTCTCCGCAAAAGGTTAGTAGCAACAGAGGCAAAGCAACATGCATTTCTTCTAATGGATACGGAGATCCTTTGCAAGTTTCACAAATTTCAGCAAGTTCAGATTTAGTGGCAAGCATAACACACCCCTTCAATTTAATTCCCTCAAACTTAGAACTAGGCGCCACTTTCTCCCCTTTAGGTGGGAAAACACGTTTTGCTACTTGCTGATTTTCAGAATCATGCTCATTGGTGTTTCTTTTATTTTCAACACGCTCTACTTCATCTTTTAAAACTTCAGCGGGTGTCAAAGGCAACAACTTAATCTTCTTACCTCTATGTGAGAACGAGTAGGTATTATCTCTACCATGGTGCAAAACATCATTATCATATATCCAAGGCCTATCGAACAACAAAGAGCATGCTTGCATAAGCACTACATCAAAGTCGGTACTATCTTTGTAATTACCAGCTGAAAATTGCACTCTCACAACTTTGTTTACCTTTAACTTACCACACGAATTGAACCATTGGATGTAGTAGGGACGTGGGTGTGGCTGTGTGGTCAAGCCAAGCTTCTCGACCATCTCGGAGCTTGCAAGGTTATTGCAACTCCCTCCATCAATGATGACTCTGCAGGCTCTATCCTTCACGAAAAATCTGGATTGAAACATGTTGTGCTGCTAATTTTGCTCTGCTTTCTCCACTTGTGTGCTCAGCACTCGCTGCGCAATAAGGCTCACACGACTCCCTGTGTTAACAGCAGCTACTTGTTCCTTAGCATCACTGTCTATCTCGTCTCCTCCACCTGCAAGGTTAGTTGCAAGTACATATTCATCCTCAATATCACTAGCACTTACATAACCTCCGTCTTCAGTGGTAAGGTATGCTCGCTGACTTGGGCAGTCCCTCATGACGTGGCCCATTCCCTTGCAACTGGCAAACAATCCAGTCATGCGGCACGTGGAAGAAACCGAAGAAGAACTCTTGGTGGGGCACACACTAGTAGATTTGCTTACCTCGGGTGCATGTGATGGTGTCGGAGGTGCTGCTGAACGCGCCCTACTCGAGGAGGGGGCAGCATACCGTGTAGCCGAAGGTGGGACTGTTTCAACTTGCCCCGGTGTTGATTTTGGTGTAGACGTGCTTCCAAAATTGTTCCTTGGCGTCTGTTGTCGTCCCTACAATTCCTTTTCTGCCAAACATGCAAGTTGGAACAATCTAGGGACACTATCATATTCTTTGTAATCAACTATGTCCTGAATTTCATGTCTTAATCCTCCATAAAAACGTGCCATTGCAGCCTCTTCATCCTCAATAATATCACAACGCAACATACTAATTTGTAGCTCCTGATAATATTCTTCTACGGATCTATTGCCTTGGTTTAAGCGCTGCAATTTCTTACGCAAGTCACGTTTAAAAGAAGGTGGAACAAATCTGTTACACATAGCAACCTTTAAAGCATCCCAAGTAGTAGGCGCTAATCCATCATTGCATACCATATTCCACCAAGTGATGGCAAAGTTTTTAAATTCACTTGTGGCTTGTCTAACTCTATGCACTTTGAGAACTAAGTGAGCATTAAATTTCTGTTCTACCGTCATCTCCCAATCTAGATATATTTCAGCATCATAAGCACCCGCAAAGGATGGTATAGTGAACTTGACTTTAGCATATGGATCATCATTAACACATGCATTATGTGGCTGAAAGTTATTACCTCTCATACCTTGACGGTTGAAGTTCAACCGGTTCCGTTGTTGTGCATCAAAGGCGTCGTGGTTGCGCATCTCATTATCATTGTCAAACTCATGGTCATGGGCTGCACCATGAGGATCCACACGCCCATTGTTTGGTGGTTGATTGGCCAAACCATCAATGCGTGTATTGAGTATTGTGATACTATCATTGAGTTGATACAGTGTAGCATTTGTTTCCGCAAGCTTCTTATCAATGTCGTCATTAATAGCATGGTGGTGCTCATCCAACACCCTTGTGAGCTCAAAACACAGTCTTGCGCCTCCAATTCCTCACCTGCCATGGTTAGTAGAAGACAAAAGACAACACCAAGATATTATCCCTATCAACTACTAGGTGGTGGGAGGTGGGATCACACACTCTCAAGCATCTTACCAAGCTCTTATGAATTTCTTACCAATTGCAGCAAGTGGTATGATCGGAGAAGGTGGGATGTATGACCACGGCGGAGTCGAATTGCAAGGATCCAAATCTGAGGGCCAAAAGTATGTGGAGCTTGGACAGGCAATGTTTAGTAGCAAGGAATAGCAATAATGAAATCAGATTAGCAAAGCTGAATCAAAGTCCACGGTACTCGTCACAGTTGCTGGCCCAAACGCGTTCCTAGAACTAGCTCAAGCAAACTAAAAACATAGGGTAGATCGAGGTGTTGGTTCTTGTTGGAACCGGTCCAAGTGGTTGGACTTACCCCGGAGGGTTTGGCTTAATTCGTGAAGCCGGTCCAATTGATTTTGGGCTTACCTCATCGTGGATTAGGGGCGACCGGCAAGTCTCCGATCACCATGATAAAATGTCATTGTGTCATTGTGGTTTGCTCTCTAGTGATTTACTTTGTGCTTTAGTATATTGCAATTTACATTCTTAGAATTAAATTACTTGTCTTTGTATGCTTGCAATCATTATCAATAGACTTATATTGTTGGTGCACTTAATAAAGACTAGTTGATTTAGGCTTTAATTGTGCAAAACCGAATTGATTTACAATTCTGCATAAAACTCGGTTTTAGCCAAAGAAGTTTTTAAAACCGCCTATTCACCCCCCTCTAGTTGGCCTCCTCAATCTTACACGAGTGCAACGAGGTTGAATAGGTTGTACAAGTCGTTGAAGCCCACGACGAAGTGGCCCGACCTGTTGAAGAAATGCTTATACTTGTACCTGACGATGATTCCAGTATCGCACCCCTTCTCTTTGGTTTTCCGCATGTACTAGGCATGCAAAGCTTGACAAGCTAGTCCACTATAGAGTAATTCTGCGTTGGAGCACAACGGTTTTCCGATGGAGTACTTCCCGGAGTTTGTAGGCGCCTTAATGTTCATCGATTTCGATTTGGCCTTAACGATTGGCAGCGTCTTCCTACGAGACGACTCGGGAACCGATACGACGTCACACTTTTCTTGTTCCTTCGGTGTCTTCTCTACGGGAACCGATACGGCGGCACACTTTTCTTGTTCCTTCGGCGTCTTCTCTATGGGAACCGATGAGGTGACCTTCTGGGCCGAAGGATGATGAGGTGGAGTCATCGAGGGTCCCATTGGAGAGGAATGGTCGTGTCGAGATTGTGGCACTGCTGGGTCCAGGGCGATGTCCTTCTTAGGCCACTGGATAAAAGTGTGCATGGCATCCCCTAGTGTTTTGATGTCTTCGTTCGGGCGAATATCGGTAGATCGGCTATGAAATTGTCATGTACCATGTCACTGGACCTGGCGTAACCCTCACGACGGTGGGCACCGTCTTTGCCTTGTCCTTCTTGGCATGGATACGCCAGCCCTCGCCCAGCCTTAATAGAAATAGACCCAACCATCCTCACTTGGAGTTTGCAGGGCGTTGGCTCCTACAAAACGATACACAATTAGCTAAGGCATCCTATAGGTCTATCTTTGGAGTATTCCAGAGATGTACATTACCTTGATGTCGTCAATAGGTAATTGGAAGTCATCATGTTCGTAATTATGCGTGGGCGTGGCGCTCGGCTCCCAAAATAATCGGGGGTGGCTTATGATTGGTTCAGAGTTGATTCATTGATCCTGCAATTGTGTTATCTGTCCTTCAAATTTTGCAGTAAGTATCTGTACCAACCGGTCCTCGTGCTCCTCCTTGGATCTCTTCCTACTCCTATACGTGTCGTAGTCGCCTCGGAATCCATAACTCCAAGGTACGGTAACCCCAAGGCCTCGCGTGCGACAGGGTGCTCCTTGTTTCCCGGTAGTAGATAGCATATCCTTCTCCTATGCCTTGGAAGGAGCCTTGGGAAGTTTGGGCGATCAATTCATCTTGCAAGAGGTCATCATGTTATTATAGACACTATGAAGTTATGGACTTATTAACAACTAGCTAGTTCGACATATTTACCACACGTTGGGACACTTCCGGTCTCGCTAGGTTTGTGAAAGAGATGTTTGCCCAAGATGAGACTTTTGCCCTCGCTTTTAACCAAATTTTAGGAACGCGGTCTGTGATCCCGTGAAATGGCCCTACATTCGTTCTCCTCCTCCGCCGCCCATTGCATGGATTTAGCCGCGCACCAGTGGCCGAGTCTGGGGGTGAGTGTTTCATGTCTGAGAGCTTTGTGCGCCGCACTTTGCTCCTTAAATTCGCCGCCGTCTTCATAGCCACAAAGGCGTCCCATGTTTCAGCGTCAAGAATCCATACTTGCTGAAGGCGTCTCACCGTGTTCACGTGCCGTGACAAGAACGCTCTTGAAGGTCATCCACGATTATCCGCCGAGAACAACGCCGCCATTCCACGCGTGCCATATGCGCTTCTCGGACGATGAACTTGCTTGAAAGTTACATCCCACGATGCCTCTCTGTTCTTTTGTCACAGACTTCCAGCTTGGTGTGGTGATGGGGACCCGTTTCATTGCAAGTATCCCGCAGATGGTCTGGAATCTCGCCGCTGATCTCTGGGGACTCAGAGGGATCCCAACGTCACCGACCTCCGTGATGATCAGTCGGCCCGCAGGTAATTTTGATTTTCCTCTGCTATCTCGCTTACGTATCGTTATCATCGACGAAAATCCAGACGCATTAGGACTTTGACAACGCCTCTGCCATCTCAACCAGACTATACTCTTCACTAATTGACTTTGACAAAACAATATAAGAATTTAAATGACCAAATCAACATAGGATTGTTGCAAGCATTTAAATGACCAAATCAACATATACATATGAAGTATCTTCATGACATACAAAAAGCTCAGAGTATTGATGTTAAAGAGTGCTCTCGAATCTTTGGATGCAAATTATTTAACCTTTGCAATCTCAGTACATCACTCAATATATCTTCACTAATCAAATTTAATAATTATCAAAGCAGATCTTGAGTTTGAACCTAAAACTTTCTTGTTGAATGTCAAATGAACATAATTAATTGCAATGATCACTATTAGCCATAAAGCATAATAACAAAGATGAACTAAATGACCATAATAACATGTGCCCATGAAATTCTTTCAAGTCATTTAAACACAATATTATGCTCAAGATTAATAGCAACAAACCACCAATTAGCGAAGATAAGACATTTGAAGATTGATGTTATTATGTGCTCTTAGAAGGAGAGTAGCTAAAGAACAAGTCTTTGCCATCTCAATCCTATTGTCTATACTCTTCATTAAATGAATATGATAATATAAATTCAAACTATGAGCACTAAACAATACTTTGCTTAATCGTCAAATGATCTCAATCTAATCTAAAAACAGATTAAACTTCCATCAAACAGACTACTAGAAGAAACACAAAGCGGTCGTTAGATTACCAACAAAAGCTGAATACTCTCAATAGAATCAACATGAAATCACAAGTTCAGGGGATAAAGCCGATTGGTCGACATAAGAGTATCCACTTCAAATGCTAGAGATCAAAAGAACACGAAGAATCGTAATAACTAGCTTTCAACCGAAAGTAACCAATTAACGAAGATATCAAATTGACAAGAGCAAGTAATACAATAGAGCTCAAGAATGAACTAACTATCACATTCAATCTCAAGATAAGATGAGTTCATCACGAGCATGTCAACAAAGCCCACTGATCAATTTGCAATATCTTCAGTACTAGATTCAGAAATCAGAACTAATACAGATCAAGGTACCAACTAGCACTGCAAATTGATTTCAGATTTAACATTCATCACAGAGCTGATCAACCGAGCCCACATAACCACTTTGCTATCTCTCAGTGCACAATCTAATATAGAATTTGAATCAATCCAGCACATAAGTATATAGCCCAAGTGATGCACAAACATAATATAGGAATACTCACAGAGAGGATGCCTCACAAGAACTCACGGTGCAAGGAGGAGGCCGGCAGGGGAGGAGGCCGATCTTGGGGAGGAGGGAGGCACAGGGAGAAGGCCGGTGCAGGGGAGGGGCAGGGGAGGGGGGCATGGGAGGAGGCAGTCAGGGAGGAGGCCGACACGGGGAGGAGGACGACGCAGGGAGGTGGCCGGTGCAGAGGAAGGACGCCGACACAGGGAGGAGGCCGCGCGTCGAGGCGGCACGGTGTCGCTGATGTTGGGGGCGGCGGCGTCGAGGTCGGAGGCGGCGGTGTCGGTGAACGGGTGAGCCCTAGAGAAGGCGAAACGAGCGCGCGAGAGCTTAAGGGCTAAGTGCACTGGGGTACAAGCGAGCCCTAGTGGTTTTTATAAAAGCATATCACGGACGGTTCTGTTACAGAACCGTCTGTGATTACTTACCATAGACGGTTCCAGTAATAAACCGTCTGTAATAGTCTAGCATATCACACACGGTTCGTAATAAGAACCGTGTGTGACTTATCACAGACGGTTCCAGTTATAAACCGTCTGTAATAGTCTAGCATATCACACATGGTTCGTAATAAGAACCGTATGTGACTTATCATAGACGGTTCCAGTTATAAACCGTCTGTGATAGGCTAGCATATCACACATAGTTCGTAATAAGAATCGTGTGTGACTTATCACAGACGGTTCCAGTAATAAAATGTATGTGATAGGCTAGCATATCACACACGGTTCGTAATAAGAATCGTGTGTGACTTATCACTGAGCAGTTCGATAATAAAGCGTATGCATGGTAGGTATCATTATAATGAGCGGTTCCAAATGAACCGTCTATGATGAGGCGTCTTCTATACCCTGTTTTGTAGTAGTGAGGGGTATACACGTTAGACCAGTCACGGTGAAGAGCAGATTATACAGGAATGTAGTAATAATGACATCGTCGATGAAGTCAACGATATGCCGCCGGATGATGTTGATTGTGGTTCCGATTCGGATAGGCTGCATGATGACAATCTGGATCTGATGCTCTGCGATGCAGAAGTGAACTATAGTGAGAGAGAGTTTGGTAAGTTTGAGGGCTTGATGGAGGACTCGGAGAAGTCTTTGTTCCCAGGCTGCAAGCCGGAATACACAAGGTTGTCATCTGTGCTTAAACTGCTGAAATTGAAGGCAAGCAACGGTTGGTTCGACAAGAGTTTCACGACATTGTTAGGTCTCTTACCGAACATGCTTCCGGATGGAAATGAGTTGCCCAAAACTGCCTACAGAGCCAAGAATGTTCTTTGTCCATTGGGAAGGGAAGTAGAAAAAATACATGCATATTCGAACGACTGTATCCTCTACCGTAAAGAGTACGCAAACATGCATGTATGTCCGGTGTGCAACGCATTCCGATACAAGCGTAAGAATCAATCAGATGACGGTGAGAGAATCGAGGTGAAGAAAAGACCTCCTGTTAAGGTGGCGTGGTATCTTCCTGTAATTCCCCGTTTGAAGCGGTTTTTTGCAAACCCAAAGGAGGCAAAACTGCTGCGTTGGCACTCAGAGGAGCGTAAGAAGGATGGAAAGGTAAGACACCCTGCTGATTCCACCCAGTGGAGAAACATGGATAGGAGGTTTGCAGACTTCGGTGCAAAATCGAGGAATATAAGGTTTGGATTGAGTACAGATGGAATGAATCCTTTCGGTAACATGAGCGGCCGACATAGCACTTGGCCTGTGACTCTCCGTATCTATAACCTTCCTCCTTGGTTGTGTATGAAGCGAAAGTATATTTTGCTGTCGATACTTATTCAAGGGCCGAAACAACCTGGGAGTGATATTGATGTGTACATAGCACCATTGATGGAAGATCTAAAAATACTGTGCATCGAAGGGGTACAGGTATGGGATGCGTACAAACGAGAGAACTTCACTTTGTGCTCCTTGTTGTTCTGTACCATAAATGATTATCCTTCCCTTACTAACCTGTCGAGCCAAAGTACAAAAGGGGCCAAAGTATGTACTCACTGCTTAGATGATACGGAGACTGCGTGGTTGAAGCACTCGCGCAAAACCATGTATATACGTCACCGTAGGTTCCTTCGGGGGGCTCGCCCCTACCACTGAATGAAGAAACAATTCGACAGAGAGAAGGAGGACATGTCAGCTCCAAGGCATTTAAGCAGAAAAGAAGTCTATGATATGGTTAAAGATTTAGATGTTGTGCTCGAAAAGGGACGTAAATCGAGGACCTGTGAGAAGAACATCTGGAAGAAGAGATCAATATTTTGGGACTTACCTTATTGGGAGCACCTAGAAGTTCACCACTACATCGACGTTATGCATGTAGAGAAGAATGTGTGTGACAGCTTGATTGGTCTCTTGCTAAACATTCGTGACAAAACAAATGATGGTGTCAACGCACGGCTTGATTTGGTTGATATGGACATCAGACCTGAGTTAGCACTGACAAAGACCGATAAAGGACGAACATAACTTCCCCCTGCTTGTTACACTCTATCCAAAGCCGAGAGAACCGAACTGTGCCAGTGCTTGCATGGTGTGAAAGTTCCGTCCGGTTACTCCGCTAACATGAAGAAACCTGTTTCGATGGAAGATTTGAAGTTAATTGGCATGAAGTCCCATGATTGTCATGTGCTGATGACACAAATGCTCCCTCTTGCAATTAGAAGTATTTTACCGATAAAAGTCTGAGAGACAATCATGCGACTGTGTTATTTCTTTAACACAATTGCTCAGAAGGTCATCAATTCCAAAGGACTAGATGCTCTACAAGACGAGGTGGTGACGACTCTATGTCATCTTGAGATGTATTTCCCTCCGTCATTTTTCGATATCCTGGTCCATTTCATTGTTCACATTGTGAGGGGGATAAAGATGTATGAGCTCGTGTTCCTCGTGTGTGTGTGTGTGTGTATATATATATATATATATATATATATATATATAGACACACACACACATACACACACACACACACATATATCTATATGTATATACATATATATATATGTGTGTGTGTGTGTGTGTGTGTGTGTGTGTCTGTATATGTATATGTATATATGTATATGTGTGTGTGTGTGTATACCGTCAAGACTGTGTCTTCACGGTGACCATCAAGGACTTGTTCTTCCTCTTCAACCTCGACGCCCTCGATGCCTCACTCATGCGATGCTGGACACTGTAAGTGTGTATAATCACAGTCAACGTTCGTGTAATACCGATAAATGTTATATATAACTCCTTGCTTTTGTGTGTGTGTGTGTATGATTTTTTGAAGCCGAATTAAGGAAATCACCGGTAGGTTTGCTCGATCCACACTTGGTTTCTTTGCAAAACATTAAGGAGAATGCAAAATTCATCGAGGATTACATGACTAAGACATTGCTGGCTCACCGCGACAAGGAATTCATACTTTTGCCCTACAACCAGGAGTAAGTGCTGCACTTGGGGCTATACTTGTTGATTTGTACTTTATAAACAACGTGAACCTAGGTTTAATGACCATGGCGACATACTTGTGTAGTTTCCACTGGATTCTAATTGTAATTATACCAAAACGGAACAATGTAATATACCTTGATTCCCTAGAGAGTTCCAAATACGACTTCACAATTATCCGACAATTAATCAACAGGTAAACACATTTCCTCTATAGATAACTCTATTGTAATCCTTTCTTCCTTTACAATGGCTAAGGCTAACTTTTTGGAATCACGTAGTTTGTTCATCGTTGACGAGGATTGTTGACTAGTCAATTATTCGGGTATATCTTTATTTGCTTATTAATAGATAAGCTAGATGTTTACTGGGCCCGAGTTAATCTTTTGGGCCCAAGATCAATTAAACAGTCGGAAGGTGGGTCTATAAAGTCTTTCCTTTAACCATTCTCGAAAACTTTCCCAGAGGCCCAGCTGGATCTCCTCTACGGTGTCCTCTAGGATCTCTCCAAGACCTCTCTAGGACCACCCCCCACAAAAGAGGTCCTGGGAATCGGTTACCTATGTGTGGTTAATAACAGCTACACGTGTAGATATCAGTGATAACGGTCATCACGAAGGGACGCGACGATTGGCGTGAAGAGACGCGATGATTGACGCGAAGAGGCACCCCTGCAACCAACTGCTCACTCTTGTAAAACTATAAATAGCCCGGCCTATGTGCCATTGTAACATAGATTCACGTCTAAGCCCTAATCCACGTGTATTCACAGCCACTTTCCCTGTAATCAGAGCATACTGTTTGCAATACACATTCACCATTTCAAGTCCCTTGGCGAACATATAGTAATCTACATTTTCCTTTGTTATATTCTTATTTGTCCGTTCTGTGACGAGAGTCCCAGACATCGACAATCGTGTACTATGCTTCTGAAGAGAAATGCAAGGAAGGGACCTTGTGACACGATCTAAAATTCCCGGTATTCGTTAGTACACATTAATCATATATAACACTTCGTAGTAATGCCTCTCGAACTAACCAATTCTATTTTTGCAGTGCTACTAGTAGTCGCCAGCCTGCAATCTCTGTGGATAATATGTTTGCCACAACATGGAACTACTCATCGGTTCCGTGATGACTAATGATCCTCAGGTTTGTCAATCTTGCAATAATTATTTCATACTTATCAATTTATATGTACGAATTTAATCTTACTAGCGACAGGTTGCGAGCATCAATACAACAGCGTTGGAACATGGCCAGCTCATAAACATTCGAGGACAACTTGCGTCATTCTTGAACCGTGAGGTCATAAATCCAGATGGGTAGTTCCACAATGTAGATTGAACTTGATTGTGATAAGATTGAACTTAATAGTATATGTGTGTAAATATACATGAATGATTAATTTGAGTCAATTGATTTGTGAAATGGATGTGCTTGTTTTTGAGATGAATGTGAATTGGATATATACATGTACTTATTGTGTTTCAGCTTGTTTCAAAGGGCATGTCTAGCATTTCCTGAGGCTAGTCAATAAACAGAAATAGATTTAGCAATACAAAAAAATATCACAGACGGTTCCTTAGGACAAACCGTCTGTGATATATCAGCTCTCACAGACGGTTTCGTCTACAAACCGTCTATGATAGTCAAGTATCACAAATAGTTCTGCGTTAATAACCGTCTGTGATAGTATGCATCACAGACTGTTCAAAAACCGTCAGTGATGACCTCATGTCATTACTGACCCATAAACTTAGATGGCTCACAAAACTGTCTATGATGACGTTTTTGAACCGTCTGTGAAGACTTTTTCTATAGTAGTGTGTAATCAGTCGGTGGATGTGAACGAATTTGATCAGCAGATGGATCGATGACAGACGATGCATGCATGTTTTTTTCGTGACGATCAAAGGATCTAGATGCTTAGATCAGGTACCATGCATGGCCAAACATGTTACTGTATGTGCGTCCCATGGTGTTGGTGTAGATCGAACGGTCAGCCGATCATACGATGCGTGTATCTACTTAACTCGCATAGAGTACACATGCATCGATCTGATCCAAAATTGAGTGTTCTACATGCTACTCCATCTCCGGCCGAGTTAGTGGATCTAATCGATCAAAGCTCCAAAAGGAAGGTGGTTGGCTACGTCGTCGACACCAAGCTGTGAGCTCACATGTGTACACTACATACGCGGTGTCGCCGGCCATTATGCAAGTGATAATTGTGCTAGCTGTAGCTGTTAAGAAACCCTGGATTAAGAGTTGATGGACACAAATACCGAAACTACTTATGATGGATTTTCGTCTATAAATAGGACATCTCTGTACACAAAAAAAAGTTCAATCTATCAATAAAGAGGTTCCCCATATTGTGTCTACACCATTCGTCTCTCTGTGATTGTTCATCACCACCAGAAGCTATATCACTTGCTTGAAGCAAATATAACTTTCGAAATAAAATATAATGACCTATTGGACTTTGTTGATCCTGAATGATCTAATTTTGGCCATGTTGATTCTGACATTACAAATTAAAATAAGGCATACAATTTATCAGCTTTAATTAAATATGGTGTTTCTGTCGAACAATAAATATTATCATCGAATAGTTATACTATTTGGGAGATTCTATAAGATTTAAAGTCCAGAAGAAAATCTATTATTTCCGTGCAGATTAACTATGGTCAAATATTTATGTTCCAGCATTATATTTATGTTCCTGAAGAGCATCCTACAGTTTTATGCTGTTAGAACACACTGCTTATGACCATAAGAAAATATGTTTCATAATTATAAACTTGAAGTTTAATGATCCAAATTATTTAAAATATGGTATGAGTAATTGGATCAAAACTTAGGCAAATAATAAAGAAGCTAGCCTATAGAATAAGTCTGCCAACTCTCGGACCCCGTATGGGACCTTCGTCGCAGATTAATAACTAACCAAAAGTTAGAATATCTTACAGAATATCAGGATCATGCAGTTTTCTTGGCCCTGTATTGATGAAAGTCTAGCTCACTGTATATAATTATCAAACCCCTTGTTGAAATAAGTGCGTGTTGAAGGAATCAAACATTTTCCACATGTTATCACCACTGTAGCATTTGGGCCACCACCAGTTATTGGAGATCATGTTAGATATGAAATTCAATCAATCATGTGCCCCTGACAATAGAATTTTTTTGGTATGTTATTAATAAAGATCGATTCTCGCCATTAGGGGGAGAAATGCCCAAAAGTTCAAATGTCGTCGTATTTTCTAGAAGGAAAAGATCTTTAGTATGAAGATACACGCACTAGTCAAGTTAAATTTAAGGTTTAGTTTATACTCCTGTACGCTAGAAGCGGAGAGCCTGCCAGATACTTTCCAATTATGGAGGAGTTACCACAGTGTTTACTTGTAGTAAATGCGTCGCTAAGAGTGGAATACCCCAGGTTGAATAGTATATCTACCTCTGCGAAATTGACTTATTGGTTCTTGATCTAAAATCTGTGGGGATGTCTGCAGGTCTAAGATCTAATGATACTAGTCAAAACGAACAATTATTAATCACTCCTTTAACTCTCTTGAAGAGAACCAACCTAGAAGGTGAAATACCTCATGAAGAGGTTCATCATGAAGATGAAAGTCTCATTAACTTGATGTGCACATATTACAATGCTAGGAATGCAGAACAACCAAGAATCTTTTGTTTGGGAAATGACAAAGATCTGGTTAACACTGATATACTCTCTCAAGTTGGAGGGTATGGGAGAAAATTTGTCGACAATCACTTTGCCTCTACAATTGCTAAATTTTCTCTTATGGGAACACGGATCTGGAACCAAAGTCCATAGCCGAGCACTTGAAGCGTTCATATCGGGTCACATAATGAAAGCATATGAGGCTGAACTAAAATTGCTAAATAAAAGTCTTGGAACCAGGTAGTTCAGACTTGATGGGTCATTACAAAGATAATGAAGTGGTGAAAGCTATGGTTCAAAGGTCCCCGTAGAGACTATTACTCTCCTATTATGTATGATATAATGTTTCGTTGAAGGAATAAAATATGCAGTCAATGAGTTCTTAAAATCTTTGATGAGATCCTCGAATGACTCAAAATTCCTAGTAAGAAAGGAAATAAAATCGCAATATATATAAATCTCATATCCAATAGTCTCTTACCTGTAGTAAGATGATCTCTCGGAAGAGAGCGCATCTCCTGGAAGAGAGAACATCTCCCTGATAGAAAATTATCTTACCAGTCGATCTCTTAATCACACCAATGAATATACGATCTCTACAAGTGGACAAGGACCTGGTATTCGCCCAAGGGGGAGTGTTAGGAAACCCTGGATTAAGGGTTGATAGGCATAATACCGAAGCTACCCCTGATGCGTTTTAGTCTATAAATAGGACCTCACTGTACACAGAAAGAGATCAATCTATCAATAAAGAGGTATCTCATATTGTGTCTACAACATTCGTCTCTCTGTGATTGTTCATCTATTGTGCAGTGATTGGTTTTTGCATTCCTGCGATTACTACACTATTTAACACTAGCTTTCCTCGCCTACGTTCGCATATGCATGTTTGTACTGCACGCACGCACGCAACACACCACATGGATAGCAATGCTAATGTCTTTCCCCCCTATATATATTCTGACACAACTGATCAGTTGTGACTTAACAAAGAAAATAAAAGTAATTTTTAGAGAGGAAAAAACTAAAATAATTAGGGTATCAGATTGGGCTTAACTGGGCCTTTGGACAGGACACCTAGTTTCTTTTGGGGCAGTTAGGACCGCCCTGCAACTCGGCTTAATAAAGGGAATTGATACGGCTCGGTCGTCCGGACGACGGACGCCAAATTTCAAAGGCTGAAGGCCATCATTAAAGACCACACTCTACTTTGTGTCCACACCATCCTCCCCAAAATCCCATCATTCTCTCTCTCTCTCTCTCTCCCCCCCCATCTCCTTCCTCCCCCAAATCCGGCACATGTTCCATCTCCCAACCTTGCATTTTCCTTGGGCGTCCACTTCGGCGAAGCCGGCTAGTCAGCCCGTACCGAGACTCCAATATCGAGCAATTTCCCCATTGAGCCATTGTTCCAGCCCTGCAGTGTGCTATTTCGTCTGCACCTTCAGACACTAATCTGGTGAGAGTACGAGCTACTGTCGCCACGGAGGACGCAATGACTACGGTGGTGGTGACTGAGGACCATAGCACTAACATCCCTTGACAAGCTCCTGGACGTTTTGGTCAACCTCCTTGATTTCGGGCTAACCTTAAGCACTACTCCCTCGTCTACTAGCACTAAATCACCGTCAATGTCAGCTCCCGCCTCTGTATATCAAGATGTTGCAACATGTGGGTTTAGATGTTGTGATGCTCAACACGTATCTATAAAAAGAACAAACCATAAATCTAAGTAATCTCTAGATAAGGGGTGCTCAAATCTAGATAGACTATTAGTGAGCACTAATTTTAAAAAACTACCTTATTTCTAAGCAGGTGATGTATGGTAGTAGGTAAGCACATGGTCTGGCGAAATTCGAAGAGGAATCGCTAACACATCATGTAAGCATATTGCGAACAGATGATCTGCGATACAAACAATTAGTTTGTCTCATGTTATCTATGTATTTTTTATGAAATAGAAATGAAGTACTTTTAATGAAGCTGTGAAGACACAATACTTACAAACAACACATTGGGAGCTTACCAACACTTTTGTGACTATATGTGGACCTATGAAGCAAAAGTTGGAGGATTCCATGAAACAACGCTCTGCAAAAATAAGTGTTTGTATTGTTAGTGTGATATATTCCACTAATAGTCGAAATGAGTGTGAAAAAACATGCTCATATAGAAGGAAAACAATGGATGCCTACTTTTATGGACGATCACATTAAAGAAAATGCACGAGCATTTTTCTTATTAGAGATGAATAGAAACATAAGCTCTCATCTGAAGTGGAACATTTTATCATTCAATAGTTTTGTATACCTGTCATAGGGGCGGCACAACGGCCCCCACGACTTGGCGGAGAGAGAAGCGTGCACGTCCCGATGGTCAAGTCGCCAGGGTGCCAAACACGGCGAATATTTCTACCAGGTCACGAAGGCGTGCGAGTGGTCCCGAGGCCCTCCGAAGGGGTCCCGAGACCCCCCGAAGGGGTCCCGAAGCCCTCCGAAGGGGACCCGAGGTCCGCCAGCCGAGCCACCAAATGACGGAAGGTCCAAATAAGTGCCTCAAGGGCTACGGAGGGCTCAAGACCAGGAGCTCAAGGAGTTATCGCACCTCTGACCTAAGACGCCAATAGGATAGACCAAGTCTAGGGCTGCCTACCACGTGTTAGAGGCTAGCACTAGGGGCAGGAAAGGTCCCTGCAGCCCCTATCGGTATAGGGTCCTGTAAGGGTAAACTCAGAATCTCAGATGCCTCCAAGGAGGGCTATAAGTAGCCACCCTGGCCCCCCTTGGGAGGTAGGTTTTTTCTGATTCCGAGTTCTGTATAAAGGTTACCTGGCAATATACGTTCATTGGCAACCGATCCCCTCCTGTTAAGGACCCTTCGGCTCACGGAGGGTCCCCCCTTATTCTACTGCCTAGTCTTGTAACTACGACAGTTGGCGCCGTCCGTGGGGACCGGCAGGTAAGCCGCGAAGCACTAGCACAGCATACCGAGATGGCCCCCCGAACGAGGGCTAGACCAAAGGCTCCGCAATGAAACAATCAAGGGCCGGCGACCTCATGAAAGGAGCCGAGTCATAGGCGCAAGCGCGCCCCAAGCTTCGGAAGAAGAAGCGAACAACTCGGCGCATGGGGGAGCGAGCCAGGAATCATACGAAACCCTCCAACAGGAGCTGGCGGCCCTCCGCCGGGAGCTGGCAGACCTCCGGCAGCCGCCAGGACGGCTCTTGCCGTAACAGAGCCCGCCATCAAGACCACCCCGCCCCGCCTCCAACAACCGCCGCCATACGAGCAAATTTCACCTCGCCATCGACACCCCGGTTCGAGGCGACCCAAACTCACCGCTGAGCCCCGGCCGAGGCAACCAGTGGCCTCGAGGATTCAAGATGCCCAACGTCATACATACGAGGGGTCCACGGACCCCTCACAATTCCTCCGGGTATACGAGACGGCCATCGAAGCAGCCGGAGGAGACGATAACACGAAGGCAAAAAGCCTCACCCTTGCGCTCAAGGGCGTAGCGCTGACGTGGTTCTTCACGATCCCCTTGCTCAGATATGCTCGGAGCGCTTCGGGAGCTCCTACGCAACAACTTCCGTGGTAACTACACGGAGCCGGCGACACCGACACTTATTCACAAAGAAAGCATGCGCCGGATGAATCCTCCGCAGCCTTCTTCAGAAGTTCGCAGAGGTCAAGTGCGTACAAGGCGCCAATGAGACAACTATCATCAACGCAACAACGTCGGCCTCCGCGAACGCGCCGCTGAGAGGTTCGCAGCGCAAGCCCGCGAACAAAGGACCGAACTCTTCGACAAGATGGAGGAGTACGCCCGAGAGGAGGAAGACAAAGTCGGAGGGAAGCGAAGGCAACTCCAACATCGGCCGTGACCCCGTCGAAGGAAACGGTCAATGCGGCACAAGCCGGAGCATCCGGCAAGCCACGAAAGAGTGACTACAGGCAAAATGGCCGGGGAGTCTACCACGTGGACGACGCGAAACGAAGGAGGAAGACGCAGAGGCCGCCGACCCGGCCGCGATCGGGGCGTGGATTTTAACGCGGACGCCACCGACAATCGAACGAGCACCTCGTAGTTCTGCGGACTCAAGACGGCGAGGGATCGCCGCGCCACCAAAGAGTGTCGCGACGATCGCCGCGATGCAGACTACATGCGCCACGACCAACTCGCGGACCATGAAGGCAGGACCGCGATTGACAACCAACTCCTGCACCACCGCCAATCCGCGATAGGTGGTCGGCCGACGACACCGGCGGATTATCAACATGATCACCGGAGGCTCGCTCGGCATTTCCTCGAAGAGGCGAGGCGGCGATGTGCGACAAATCCACCACCTCGCCAGACTCGCCTCGAGCCCACCCCGCCATTCAAATACCCATATCTTTCGACGAGAAGATGCCCGCGGGGTGTATTTCCGCATCAGACCCTCGTCATCTCGCCAACATCGCGGATTTCGGTAAAGCGCGTCCTCGCCGACGGAGGGAGCTCGCATACCTCCTCTTCGCCGACGCTTCGACAAGATGATGATCCTCATGATCGCTCGACTCCTCCGCATCCCCGCTTGGTTCGGAGGAACCCCACACCAATTGGGACAGATCCGCCTCGCTGTCACCTTCAATGACGACTTCGCATCCCGAACCGAGGTCGCCACGCTTGATGTGGTCCAGATGGCTTACCAAGATAACGCTATCCTTGGTCAAGCCACTGAATGCCTTCGCGCGCAGAGCTCACCACAACTACTTGTGCATGAAGCTCCTCACCCGGTAGGCATCGTGGACGGTCCATGGAGACCAAGACCTCGCCGCGGCACATAGAACTTGAAGTACTATCTCGCCGCCACGCACGCCGTGGGACCCAACCGGGCGTAGGTGGCACCGCCCGTGAGATGGGCCCCAAACACAAGCCTCAAGGTCACCTGCAGAGAGTGGCATTAAGGGACAGCTCACCGGAGCACGACGCGATCCTGGGGTGCTCCGCAACAATGCAGGTTTTCGCTGGGGCCCAAGACCTCCCAGAGTGGAAAGGGCAACGATAGAGCACAGCTATCCTTCTGCCGACGCGACGCCTAAGAAGCGAAGCCGCGCGCGTCGGCCGAATCGACTCCAGCCGCCAAGAAGGAGATCCCGGTTGCCGAAAGGCGGGTCATCCGCGAGGTCAAATATTCCGAGTGGCCGCAAACCCGGCCTCGCAAGAAGGAGACGGCAAGGGCGATGTGTGTCGACTTCACCGATCTCAAAAGGCTCGCCCTAAAGATGATTTCCCTTGCCTCGCATCGATCACCGTGGACGCCTTCGCCAGCCGCGAGCTCATGAGCTTCATTGACGCCTACTCCGACTACCACCAGTGCACATGGCGAGGCGACGAGCCGAGATCGCTTATTACCCCGATGGGAACATATCACATAAGCGATACCCTTCGGTCTCAAGAACGTGGGGGCGACGTTCGCCCGACTCATCACGAAGGTCCTAGCCACCCATCTCGGGCGCAACGTGGAAGCGTACGTCGATGACATAGTCATTAAAAGCAAGCTGGTGGGGACACACGCTCAAGACCTCCAAGAAACCTTCACGAACCTTCGAGCGGAGGGCATAAAACTCAACCCCGAGAAATGTGCGTTCGGTGTGAAGGCAGGGAAACTCCTCGGTTTTCTAGTCTCCGAGAGAGGGATTGAGGCCAACCCGGAGAAAATCAGGGCCATCCAGGAGATGAAGCCCCAGAACGCCCATGGCGCAAAAAACTCACGGGCCGACGCCGCCCTTAGCCGCTTCTGCCTCGCTCGGTCGAGGGCGCTCTGGATTCTTCAAGACGCCCGAGGTACGGAGCCATTCAAATGGACGAGGAATGCCGAAGGCCTTCGAGGACTGGTGCATCACTCGCAGCCTACCAAGCCTCACCACCGAGCAGGAGCCGAGCCGCCGCTTACATCGCCGCCACCCCATCGCTTGGCCAACGGTCCTTATTCAGAGCACACCGCCAACGACCGTGTACTATGTGCGGAGGCCTTGCAAGGAGCCAAAATCCGCTACACGAGCTCGAGAAGCTCGTCGCTTTGCTCATGGCATCGAGAAAGCTACGGCATTATTTCCTGGCGCATCCCATCAAGGTCCCCACATCCTACCCGCTGGCGCTAATGCTCCGAAACAAAGATGCCTCCGGGCGGATAGGCAAATGGGCGGCGGAGTCGGCGCCTTCGACGCCACCTTCAGAGCAAGAACGGCCATCAAATCGCGATCATTGCAGACTTCGCCGCCGAGTGGACTTCGCAGCGACAATGACCCGCCGTGGTGGAAACACCCTGGGTAATGTACATGGACGGGTCATGGTGCGCCGCCGGTGCCGGAGCCGCGGCCATCATAGTGTCCCCGGACGGGCGAACCGCATCACATGCCGCCCGCCTAGACTTCCCGACCACGAACAACGCGTCGGAGTACGAAGCGCTGCTACTGGGCCTCCGTAAAGCTAGATCCCTCGGGGCGAAGCGCATCCTCATCAAAAGTGACTCCCGCCTGGTGGCGGGACAGTTTGACAAGACCTTCATCGCAAGGTGTCCTGAGATGAGTCGTTACTTAGCCGCTGTGCACGAAATGGCGGCACTTCCACTAATCACAGCCCAAGCCATTCCTAGAGGAGACAACGAGGCGGCCGACAACCGCAAAATAGCAAGCGCGGAGAAGGACCCCTCGAGGTTTTCTATGAAGTCCTCACAAAATCCTCCGCCCGCCTCAGTACAAGGCGCCCGCCCAACCACAATTGGCTCACTTGCAGCGCAAGGCTGCGCACAGAAGAGGAAGCAAAGACACCGTGCCGTCCCCGAACGGCGGCAGCGAGCCCGGCAGACGATCGCGAACGCGATTATCAAGTACCTTGCCGGGAAGAACCATAAGACCCTACCAAGCAAAGCGACTCCATTGCCGAGCAAGAAACTACTATATGGTCTCCCATGAGCAGCATAAGGGGAGTTTGTGCCCTTCCTCCGCCAGTGTCACGGGAGGAAGGCTAGTCGCTCCTCAAGGACGCCCACGAGGGCTTGTGCAAGGCACACCAGCGCCTCGGCCTTGTAGGGAAGACGCCCGCCAAGGCTTCTATCGCCGACGGCGCCCGAGACGACAAGACCTCGTCCGGCGGTGCTGGGGTGCCATGGGCACCAGAACCCAAGGGCACCCAAGACTACCTTTTGCGTACCGTCGTCACGGTGTGGCCCTTCGCACGGTAGGGTTGGACATCATTGGCCTGCACTCGCAGCCAAGGGTAGCCTCCGATTCGCGTTAAATGCCATCGAATACTTCTCAAGATGGGTCGGCGGAGCCGCCGCCACCATCACCGCCGCACCGCCAAATGATTCGTGTGGAAAAACATCATTTGTCGCTACGGTACCAAGGCACATCATCGCCGATAATGGAAAGCGGTTCGACCGACCACTTCCGAAGTTTTGCAACGACTGGCATCGCATTATGCCAGACGGTGGGGCACCCAGAGTCCAACGGAGCCGTGGAGCGAGCTAACAGCGGCAACCTCCTCGACGGATCAAGAAGCGCCTCGTGGGTCTTCCTAAGGGATCGGGTTCAAGAGCTTCAGAAGGCCCTCGTCGACACGCACATCGCCCACCGAGCCACAAAGCTTCTCCCTTTCAAGCTCCTCTTCGGGGCGAGGCCATGACGCCAATGGCCAGTTCGCTACCGTTCCTACCGAGCTACAACGCCGACAAACTCAAGAGAACGGAGCTCGCCGACCTCCTCGAGCAACGCAGCGTACATGCTGCTTCAACCATGCAATGGATGCAATGAAGGCGCCACCAGACATATGACAAAGGGTCAAGGCCCGCCACATCTCCCCAGGCGACCTGTTTTGAACGAGCCACCAACCAAGCAAATTCGGCAAGTTGGACTCCAAGTGGGAAGGACCGTGACGTGGTCACAGTGCTCGACGAGGGCGGGCGCGTTCAAGATCTCAACCTTGGACGGAGATCGGTTGGGCCATACTTGGAACATCAAGTCCCTACGAAAGTTCTACCCTTAGCAAGCATAAAATCGGTCACTACCGGAGAATAGCCCCACAGCGGCCACAATGTCAGTATGTAGACTTTGCCGCAAAACCACTTTCGATCGGAGGTCTATCTATCCAAATAATGAAAATTGTATGCCTCGTCCCCCGACCGTCCGCACGAGTGTATAAACGGTTAACCGCAAGACGGCCTCGCGCCCGGTGCACACCGATGCCCATCGCGGCACGAAAGTGTATAAACGGTTACCGCGCATGGCCCGCGCCCGGCACACCGATGCCCATCGCGACACGAGTGTATAAAAAGAAGCCATCACAAGATGGCCTCGCGCCCGTGCACACCGATGCCCATCGCGACACGAGTGTATAAAAGAAGCCACCGCGCATGGCCTCGCGCCCGGTGCACACCTGCGCCTATCAGCGCACGAAGCGATAAACGGCCACCGCGCATGGCCTCGCGCCCGTGCACACCGATGCCCATCGCGGACACGAGTGTATAAACGAAGCCACCGCGCATGGCCCCGCGCCCCCGTGCACACCGATGCCCATCGCGGACACGAGTGTATAAAAAGAAGCCACCGCGCATGGCCTCGCGCCGGTGCACCCTGCGTCTATCGCGGCACGAAGCGTATAAACGGCCACACGCGCATGGCCTCGCGGTCCCGTGCACACCGATGCCCATCGCGGCACGAGTGTATAAAAAGAAGCCACCGCGATGGCTCGCGCCCGGCACACCGATGCCCATCGCGGCACGAGTGTATAAACGGCCACCGCGCATGGCTCAAGCGCCTCAAGCACACCGATGCCCATCAGCGCACGAGTGTATAAATGAAGCCATCACAAGCATGGCCTCGCGCCCGGTGCACACCAAGCCTCTCATGGACTACGCGAAAGGCGGAACAGCGAACAATATTCCACCTAAGGCTCGCCCCCCTCAAAAATATATAGTTAGGGCTCCCTGAGCCCTACCTAAAAATTGGGGGCGGCGAGGCTCCGCCTCCCTCCCCCCAAAAAATATCTAGTTAGGGCTCCCTGAGCCCCACCTAAAAAGGTATGGGGACAGCCGAGGCTCTGCCTCCTCCTCAAGAAAAACATGTAGTTAGGGCTCCCTGGAGCCCTACCTAAAAAAGTATGGGGGACGGCGCGAGGCTCCGCCTCCCCCTCGCAAAAACATGTAGTTAGGGCTCCCCGGGGCCCTACCTAAAAAAGTATAGGGGACGGCGCGAGGCTCCGCCTCCCCCTCGCAAAAATATAGTTACGGCTCCTCGGAGCCTTATCTAAAAAACTATGGACGGCGCGAGCTGGCGAGAAGGCACCTCGGAGCACTGCCGGCTTGAACAAAAAACAATAATAATAAGACACGGGAAGCGAGAAAATAAAAGTGCATATGTATTGATCCATTCACCCTACACATACATCATACATCAGTACAGATACACAACATACAAGAGCGGCGAGATGATGACCTATCACCCGCACGCGGGAGCAAAGTCGTTTGCCTCGCGCTCGCGCTGCTCCCGCAGCACCCACTCGAGTAGCTCTTCGTCAGACGGGTGCGTGGCTATCAGGCGCACATACTCCCTCTCCGCAGCACAGCCTGAAGACTCCTCCGAGGAGCTCGAAGAGATCGTAGGAGGAGGCCGAGAACACGGCCCCTCAGGCGCACCCACCGCGCCATGATTCACCCAGAAGGATGCTATTTCATCCCGAGCCTCCAAGGCCTTCTGCTCGCGCAACCGGAAGAACCTCTTCATAGACCCCCCAGGGTTTTCCTTCTTCCACCGCTTCCATTTCGCTCCATGGCACACGATACCGCGGTAACAAATCCTCCGAGGCCACTTGCAAACCAAAGCATCGCTCATCATTCAATCACGCAATGGAGCATAGGACTTCAGACGCCACCACGGAGGAACCGCACTCGCGCCCGGCGAGACGGCGAAACAACATTCCCTCTGAGTAGAGCAAACGCCAACGTGAAACAAGCACCCAACAGCAAAGAAACCCCAACATTTTTTCAGTATATATTGATTGACAAAATAACGGTTACAAGCCATGCAGACAACTGGCCCACGCAGCGGGGCCACACGAAGCAGCACAAAAGCAAAAAATAGGAAATCCCGAACCGCAAAATGATTTCCCAGGAAGCTGGCCGGAGGGTCACACCTTGCCTCCGGGGTCGGCCCTCCGCTCCGCTACACTCGCGCCATCCGCAGGACCCTTTAGTTTCTGCTTTTGCGCCAAAGACGCCCGGAGCGACTCCATGGTAGCGTCCCGACCAAACGGAGCCCAGAACTCCTTCGCAAGGGCATTGCTCACCCTCCGCACCTGCCTCTGCCCCAAAGCCACCTCCGCAGCGGAGGCTACTGGCACGGCGCCAGCACCAAGCGCATCAACGTGACCGCAACCACCGCGCTGCAGGGAAACAAACGCGGCCGTCCACGCCGTCTTCGCACAATGATTGCCATACGCACGAGCGGCCGGTAGAAAGACTTCCCCTGAAAGGCGAAGCCGGTCGAGGGTGGCGGCCAGCTGGTCCACGCCATGCCTCCGCAGGGGAGGCACGGCACCAAGCTCACGCATGGCGCCCTCCATGCGGTCCAGCGCCTCCCGGCCTGGCATGCAAGCCGTGACAGATCCGCCTCGTCGCAACCTCCACCTCAAGCACGGAGCGGGCACAAGCAGACTCTCAACCTCCTCCTGGAGGGCACGACGCTCGCCCTCTAGTTGAGCAACCTTGGCCTCCAGCCCCTCCGCTTTTTCAGCGAGGGCCAAATGCTTGTGCGACCCGGCTCTTCGCTCGGCGAACTCGTGTCGACTCGACGCTGAATTTCCGTGTAGCCGTTCTGGATGTCTCGCTCCAACGACCGCGATAGAATGATAGTCTGCCAAGAAGCATGTCAGCAATTCGCCCATAACAAGGAGGACGTGTATCGAAGCCTACCTTCATCGCGTTTGCCTCCATGCTCCGGAACATCTTCTCCGTGCTCCACTTTACGAAGAGCTCGGACACGCACGGCGGAGCGGCAAAGTTCGACACCTCCTCGCAGACCGCAGCAGGCCCGGCCGACCTTAAGTCGGAGGGCGTGAGTAGCCCTGTGTTCGCGACACCCACGGCCGCAAAGGCTACAGCGCCCACGCCCTCTCGTTCGGAGCAGGCACCGCCGCCGGCCGCGACATCTTCGTCCTCATCCCCGGGATCCTCCCCGACCGGCGCGCCCACCGAGGCTGCTTCGACACCACGATCCCCCTGGCCGACCCGCCCAACTGGAAGATCGGTGCGAGCTTCGACCACAGTATCCTCCGTTCCAGGACCGTAAACATGCGAAGGGGTGCCGCAAGACACATCCTCAAGGGCCATACTGGCAATCCCGAACGAGCTGCCAATCGCCTCCGCATTTCGAGCCGGTGGAGGAGGAACCAGGGACCCCGTGGACGAGCTTGCGGCGCTCTTCGCCTGACCCGGCAACACGGGCTCCCGTGACACCCTCTTCGCACATGGCCCACCGACCACCAAGTAACGCTTCGCTTAACCATCATGGCGCCGCGGCGCAGCGCGCAGCGGCACAAAGACTAATGGGGCCTACACACTCTACTTCCCCTGGGCCCCGAGCTCTCTTCTTCTTCCTAGCGTCTGGGTTGGGTCGCTCCGGTAGAAGGGTGTTCGGATCCTGGTACGCACGGTTCAACCGACGCCAGGCTCGCTGCCGCGCGTCGCTTGAATGCTCCTCCCGTGTAGGGTCAATGGAGCTGCCAAGAACACGCCGGCCTCGAAGAGGCAAAAGCTGCGCAGGGATGCACATAAAAAACAACAACAAAAAAGCAACAAAAAAAGGAGGACACACAGACGCTCCCCGAAGTCTCGTGGATAGGCATCCCCATCCTTCGCTCGCCCAAAGATAACCTCCTCACTCTGGCCACGGCCACACCCGTGCGCATGAACTCCTCTCGAAGTCCGCGTCGACATCGCCACGCCGCAAGTAGCACGCACCAGCACCCTCCCGGTGAAAGGTCGATTTGGGGCATCGCTATAATCTCGATAGGCCCCCCGGGGGAGCGAAGCCCCGCCTCGTCGGAACACTTGTGATAGAACCAACGCCGGTCGGTCGGTATCCCACTGCCGCGGCGGCGGGCGGCGTAATAATGAAGGAGGCACGCCTTCGGTTGAAAGTTCACACTGCCAAAATTCAGGGTCTCCCCCGTGTCCTTCTTCTTCTTGGGCTGGCACCGCCCATCGTGAAGGTACGCGAATAGCCTCGCCTACTACCACACCCATGATCAAAGACTCCACTCGAAGACCCCAAGCTTGACGATCGAGTTAGGGTCAATGGGCCAGTCCACCCGTCTGGTGAAAGCATCGTTATGCCAACAGATCAACGCAGGCGACGAAGACCCGCATCCAGGTAAGCCAGGAAGACGATCATCTCCTCCTCCTCGGGGGCAGGAACAACCTCCAACCCGGGCGCGAACGTCGTCCAGGTTCGCGATCTTCCTCGCTCTGCAGGCTCGCAGAATCAAAGCGATCACCACGACCGACCTAGTTCGTCGGTGTACGATACCGCGCCACCTCCATCCTTCGCCCGCTTGGTCATCGCGAGTCCGAGCTACAACGCCCGCCAACGAAGGCGATGGTGAAGGCAAACCTTCGAAGCGATAAGCGAGCCCTCGGCAACCGCAGGCGTGGGGCGAGCGGAAGACAAGAAATCGCTCAAATGGGCGCAATCGAAGCACATATGGGACCCAAGGCCACCTATTTATAGGCGGCCCGCCGAAGTCGCAGAACGAAGGCTAGCGCCAACCAAGACGAGACACGTGGCAAGCAATGATCAATTAGGCCACACGAAAATCGGCGTCACATTGAAATAGGCACCACGGCGTAGCCATAACGCGAGGCGCGCAAACGCACGTAACGGCGAAAAAGCACGCACCACGGCGGCGGAAGAGCGAAACACGCTTATGGCGCCGAAAACCCGACGGTGACCACAGCGTAGCTAACGCCGCCAGCCAAGGGGACGGTGTACCTGTACCCTCCGGGAAAAGGCGCGGTTTCAGCCATGACGAAGCAAGACCTCGACCACGAGGGGCTTGTCGTAGGGGCGGCACAACGGCCCCCACGACCTGGTGAAGAGAGAAGCGCGCACGTCCCGATGGTTAAGTCGCCAGGGTGCCAAACGCGGCGAATATTTCTACCAGGTCACGAAGGCGTGCGAGGGGTCCCGAGGCCCTCCAAAGGGGTCCCGAGACCCTCCAAAGGAATCCCGAAACCCCTCGAAGGGGTCCCGAAGCCCTCCGAAGGGGACCCGAGGGGTCCGCTCAGCGCCGAGCCACCGGCGACGGGAAGGTCCAGCGAAGTGCCTCGAAGGGCTACAGAGGGCTCAAGACCTGGGAGCTCAAGGAGTTATCGCACCTCTGACCCGACGCCAACAGGATAGACCAAGTCTAGGGCTGCCCACCACGTGTTAGAGGCTAGCACTAGGGGCAGGAAAGGTCCCTGTAGCCCCTATCGGCATAGGGTCTGGTAAGGGGTAAACCTGTAATCCTGTATGCCTCCTAGGAGGGCTATAAGTAGCCACCCTGGCCCCCCTTGGGAGGCAGGTTTTTTCTGATTCCGAGTTCTGTATAAAGGTTACCTGGCAATATACGTTCATTGGCAACCGGTCCCCTCCTGTTAAGGACCCTTCGGCTCACGGAGGGTCCCCCCTTATTCTACTGCCTAGTCTTGTAACTACGACAATACCAAATAGGGTTATAGCTTTAGAAGAATAGATGACAAAGTGATTATATTATGGAGAATGGACAATTCCTTATATAAAAGCAATTTGACTTTCGAATTCATGGCCACAAATCAAAACATTTGTTAGAGAATCTGAGAGATGGAAGTGTGCTTCAGCATCGGCATAACCTGGATGCGTAATTCAAAAGTCTCTTTTTGCAAGTGCACGTTTTTTTTTAAAAAAAAGGTAGAATGACAGCTGACAACTAAACTTTATTCAAATTAAATATCTCTTCTTATCTATCCACTAGCATATCATAGCTGACAACTAAATTTTATTCAAACTAAACACCTCATCGTCCTCATCTAATCATAAAGAATGACCCTGTTATCCGATAGAGAGAAGACCAAGGAGGCCATTAGAGCCATCTGGAAATAATTAGTTAGCTGATCAACCAATCATGAACCCAAAGACCAGAATAAAGCATTGATGCTGAAATTTGAGAAACATACGCACTTCTCATTTTTTTTGGAAGTAAATGGTAATTTTGGAGTGATGAAAATATGTGTCTAGCTGTATGAGCATCGAGAATATGTAAAAACTACTTTACTTTACCAATTAGGTACATTAGATGAACCAAGCAATTGTAAAGAGGTTAGCACCATGTACAGACAAATAGACATCACTTGAAAATGCATCTCTCGCTTCCTTTGCTATGTTGTGTGGACTCTTGAAGTCCCAGAAAGATGGTTAATCTGTTATGAATAGATTCAATAGACAAATTTTATTCGCATGGTTCAACGAACAAAAAATGTAAACTAAAAAGGGGGCACTGATAGACAAATTGCGTACACAAGGGTTAACCAAAATGCTTAGAACCACAAAGCTTGTGGCAAGATACATGATCTCAACTGTAGGTATATACCAGCTCCGTCAAACATCAATGCAAATAATTACCACCCCCTTCCTCAATCACACATCTGAGAGCGCGTTTTCAAGCAATGCCATTGACTGCATAAAAAACTTATTCAATAAACGTTTTTCAATCAAATTTAGTTAAAGGAATGACTAACACGTAATACAAGGTAGAAAAGCAAATATTAAGGGGAAACGGTTAGCATGTAATGCGAATTACAAAATACAAAATCACCTTACATCTGTTGAACCTACAGGATAAGATTTATTGGATAGACATGACAGGCATTGCAATAATCTATTGTACTATTAGGAATAGTATATGTAATGGAAAGGATAAAACGGGAGGGCATGATAAATACATCATAAGATTAGATGTAATATCACAATATCTCTGAGGGGGTATATAAGTAAAAAAGACTTGTTGCCAATGGGACATACCACGATGGTACAACCTAGATCTTGTGGGTGCCAATATAACCTTCTAGCCAATTTTAATTATCCAATTTAATGGGTAGGGCCCACTGTCATTAACTCACGTGCAGAGAGAAAGCGTCCACACACACACACACACACACAGATAGAGCAGCGGAGGCCAATGGGCAAAACAGAGGAGGTGGCCGCACTGGGTTCTAGAGGCAGCGGCGGCAGTGAGAGGTCGCCCAGGGAGGTGGCGATGGCAGAAAAACAATTCCCCGAGAAAGCGTGGGAGATAGGGGAGGTGGCATCGCGGCATGGGGTGTCCTAAGGCGGCGGGGCGCAAGGCTGAGCGGCGATCGGCTCTAGGGAAGGAGAGGGGCATGCTGGAGAGGGGAGGCAAAAAACGAAGGTGAGCAGGAGTGAGAGGGAGGTCAGGGGAACTCGTCGGAGCGATCGATTGCGGCGGGGAGGAGCCGAGGCAGGCTGGCAACGGAAGCACGACAAGCTCAACGTGGCGGCGACGCTGTGGAGGAAGGGAGCAAGAGTGGGTGGTTGGGGGAGGCGAGGCGATGCTCTAGAAGGAAGGAGTTGGAGAAGGGCTCACCGGAGCAAGAGTGGAGATGGTCGTGGTGGCTTTTGGCCGGAAGCAGGGAAGATGACGGTGGCGTGAATTCTTGTAGGTGAAAGCCAAAATCTGTTGAGTGGATTTGAAGAGGTAGCTCAGGAACATGCTTTGACACGAAAGGAATCGGGTGGTGCTCACCGAATTGGCTGGATCGACAAGGCAAAGGCGGCGGCCACAGGCTGTGGTGAGGCCATAGAGGTTGTTTCCTTCGGTGCTACGGAGCGAAGGGTGAGTGAAGGTGAGGGTGAGTGAAGGTGAGGGTGAGTGAAGGCGAGCCGGCATGACGGGAGGCGTGCGAACACACGCGAGAAGAAGCAAGGCGCAACAAATTCGGTGACGACGCAGAAAGGGAGCTAGGGGAGGAAGCGAGGCGGCCGAGCGGACCTTGGGCGCGGCAAGGCGAATCGCAGGCGTCGTACCCAATCGGACGTCCCACAAGCACACCCAAGCACGACCCTACGACGAAGTGAGTCGCAAGGCACAGGCCGAATCGAACGGACACCAAGCACCCATACGCGGATCCGACGGCCGACGATTTTAGGGCGGCGTAGAGGGCTCGAGCGACGGCCCTTCCGTCCAGGATTTAAGGTTAGTGACATATCCAAGTGCTACGTAGTAGGTACATGTCTTCGAGGGGACAGTTGATGGCGATCGATTGCGGCGAGGAGGAGCCGAGGCAGGCTGGCAACGGAAGCACGACAAGCTCAGCGTGGTGGCAGCACTGTGGAGGAAGGGAGCAACAACGGGTGGTTGGGGCAGGCGAGGCGATGCTCTAGAAGGAAGGAGTTGGAGAAGGGCTCACCGGAGCAAGAGTGGAGACGGTCGTGGTGGCTTTTGGCCGGAAGCAGGGAAGATGACGATGGCGTGAATTATTGTAGGTGAAAGCCAAAATCGGTTGAGTGGATTTGAAGAGGTAGCTCGGGAACATGCTTTGACACGAAAGGAATCGGGAGTTGCTCACCGAATTTTCTGGATCGACGAGGCAAAGGCGGCGGCCGTAGGCTGTGGTGAGGCCATAGAGGCTGTTTCCTTCGGTGCTGCGGAGCGAAGGGTGAGTGAAGGCGAGCCGGCATGATGGGAGGCGTGCGAACACACGCGAGAAGAAGCAAGGCGCAACAAAGTCGGTGACGACGCAGAAAGGGAGCTAGGGGAGGAAGCGAGGCGGCCGAGCGGACCTTGGGCGCGGCAAGGCGAATCGCAGGCGTCGTACCCAATCGGACGTCCCGCAAGCACACCCAAGCACGATCCTACGACGAAGTGAGTCGCAAGGCACAGGCCGAATCGAACGGACACCAAGCACCCATACGCGGATCCGACGGCCGACGATTTTAGGGCGGCGTAGAGGGCTCGAGCGACGGCCCTTCCGTCCAGGATTTAAGGTTAGTGACATATCCAAGTGCTACGTAGTGGGTACATGTCTTCGAGGGGACAGTTGATGGCGTGCTGCCAACTAATTTTCGACAACAACGGCAGCTTGGGGAGTGTTAGGCGTCCTAGTACTTAATTTCGCCAGCCATAGATTGCATCGATAGATCGGATGTGCAATCAACATCCATCTCAGACTTGACGTGTTGTTGGGAGGTGGCCTACCAAAACAACATTGGCAAAAAGAGAGCACGGGACTGTTTAATTTGCGGTACACATCCAGCTAGCTAGCTCTTCAGATCCAGTGTAGAAATTAACCTGTACATGGACCGTGCAAGTTTTTTTCCCCTTATTTTTTGAAGAATTAGCGGAGCATGGATCGTGCAAAGTTTGAAAACGATCGATGCATGCGTTTGCATGTTCCTCCTATTTTCACACTGGAAGTAGACCGACTACTTGCAGGTTTGGCGCAGGAAACAGTGGGGGAATTGAGAGAAAAGAGAACGGATCGCGGATGAGTCGTCATCGAAACAAGCCAATTAAGATGTTAGGTATCTGCGTTCCTCGCGCAGATTGAGGTATCGACTATCGAGCTCTTGATTCCCGGCGCCGTTTATCAAACATGGAAGACCAGAGTGTGATTCTAGAGTTTTTTTTTTGTTGCTTAAATGACTGTTTCGCGTTGGAATAACAAAAATGGAGTTGTATCCTCTGCCATTGCATTGGAGCACAGTGCTATAACATTTGGTAGATTGAGTTGTCCGATCTAATAAGAACGAAAATGCTACAGTATTTTTTTTACTGCAATTGAAAATCGCGATCTCATCTTTTTGTTTTTTTTGATCCGATAGCTGTTACGCAATGATACAGTACTGTAGCACCATGATATTGCTACGCAATGTCAGATGATGCGTTTCCAACAAAAATAGTCTTCTTTGGAGAGAAAAGACAAAAATGACACTATGGACGTGCCGACAGGCAACACTTGCTCCCTGCCGTGTCCTCACTGCATGGCAGATGGCCTACCCGAGGGACTATTTTTTGCTATTCCCATGCCAAATAGTGTTAAATAAGACAAAAACTCACGATTCTCCTTTCACATCATATATTCAGATGTCAAGAGAAACAAAGAGTCAACAAATGCCAAGAGCACATGCACAAACGATTTTGGTGTATTTTTAGCCCCCTTCTCCCCTGAAAATCTAATATTTCTTGGTTAATGTTCAGGTAAAGCATCTACAAGTAGGTGTATTAATTCTACTATAAACATGGTTCTCGGCAGGTCAACAAAGGTCCGCAACATTTCGAGCTCTGTACGTAGGAAGTATTTGACTAATGCACCGACAAATGATAGTATAACTAACTCAGCCTAAAAGGAAAGAATTTGCGTTAAAAGATGGTCGAAAATCTATCATCATGGGGTCATTTGGTGTAGCCGACCAAACCCAGAACGGGAGGGTGAGTGTGGACCAAACATTAGGCCATATCCAACCATGAATTATTCAGGCTAGTACATGCAGCACATGGCTACAATTATTTGCACAGATTTTCAAAGTTTCTTTACTTTTTTGACAAAGTACTACATTTATATATATATATATTTTCTTCCTATGTGCCTTTTATCACACACTCGGTTAGAATTAGACCATAAGAGTAGAGGTCCATTCACTCCTGAAATTCTAAAATATGTATAGTTTAACCCTATATTTTCTAGCTAAGTAATAGGGGAGCAATTTATAAGGTAGAATCCTTGTCACCCTTTGAAACACGTGACACATGACATGGTATGACATAAGGATGATTATAGTTAAAGTCACATATACGCACGTACGCGCGTATATTCGCGTGGCAATCGCGTTACTTGTCGGATCCATAAACCAGTGTGGCTAAAATAAAATGGTCGAAATAAAGTGGTCGATAAATAGTGATCGGATCCATAGACCAGTATGGCCGAAAAATAGTAGTTAGATCCATAGACCAGTGTTGTCAAAATACACTGGCCGAAACTGTAAACTAGTGGTCGAAGCTGTAGACCAATGTGTAATCAGGAACTGATAAACACTGCTTAATTATCATTAATTAGTTGGTTTTGAATTAGCAATTACTAATCGTTTAATATATGCTTTATTAAACAATTACTAGAGAGTATTTGTCTCGATCTTTAAAAAAAAACTGGGATCCGAGATGTTCACCCTCATCCTGGCAAACTACCAATGGTTACCGGTTACCGGTGATTTTGAATTAGCAGTCACCGGTGTTGGATCCAAGATGTTGCTAAGTTGGCAGGATAGTGAGATACCAATCAATTAGGTCTAATTTTGCCTCATTAAAGTTCAAGTCTTGACTTAGGTTTTATTTCTTGAGATGATAACAAGATTTTATGATTTTGAGTTTATTCTCCCTTGGTTTCTCACGGATGAAGATAAGTCTTGATCGCCTCACACCACAAGAGGTGGGTCCACCATCAGTTAGTAGTACTAGTAGTACATCACACGAGCAAACCGCAGCGTTCACATCGCATCTCCCCTCCTGGGCCCATCACGTGACCACGCCTCTTCACCCCCTCAAGCTCAGATCATTTGCTGCTGCACTAGTTTTTATCGCACTGTTCTGACAAACACCCCCTGCCATGCTACATACTACGCTTCACTCCTTAAACAGGCCACCGCAGTTCCGGTGATCTTGTTATTCAGACTTAAATGGAATTATCGGGGATTTACCGTTATAAATAGATGCATTCGAGGATTTATTCCTCGATGTCTCACCGATATGTATGTCTTAGGGTCAAATTGACTTAGACATCGAAACGGTCTTTAAAATACAAATTTAACAACTAATTACTATTATAATATATTTATAAAATCCAATAAAGTATTTTTTGAGACGAATCTACGTATGATTTTTCATGTATCTAATCTAATTTTTTTTAAAAAAGTCGATAGTCAAAGTTTTTAAAATTTAACTACACGTGTTCCAAAACGACTAGTTTTTTTTTGTGAACCAGAGGGAGCGGTGCTCTCTTCGAATTGGGGTAAAAGAATAGGCATGACGCTCTTTCATAGTGAGGATGAGGTCCCTCTGCAAGGAAGATCCTTTGTATGGCTACATAAGATCGTGTTTAGGGGTATCTAATCAATGACGTGCAACATGCTTCCCTCAAGAATAATTTATCAGTTTTACATAACCAAAGCAAAGTCAGGTGGTTGGCATATTAACTTCTCACCAAAGAGGGAAGGAAGAGGACCTTTCTAGAAATGTCTTCACCCATGGCATGGCATGGCATGCAAATCAGCAAATATCTTTGTCGATGCAATGCAAGGTCCAAATTGAAAAGGAGAATTAAAAAAGAATAATGTATCTCCAAATTTACAAAGTACTTTTCCCCCCTTATATAAACACAAGCTGGTCATTACAAAACAATCAATCAAGTGACCAACCAAGAGCCAACACACACCACTGTGTGTCTGTACTCCACTCCACACGAGCTAGCTAGCCCGCTCCTCCAACCCCGAGAGCCAAGAACACAGCTCAATAATGCCTCGCTCCAGTGCTGCTGCTCCCCTCCTCGCCGCGGTGGTTCTCGCCCTCGCGGCCGCGGCCGCGGCTGCCTCGCCGCCGAAATCCTCGCCGGCCGCCACCGACTTCATCCGCAAGTCGTGCCGCGCGACGCAGTACCCGTCGGTGTGCATGCAGAGCCTGTCCAAGTACGGCGCCGGCGGGTCGCCGCCGCGCAGCCCGCGGGAGCTGGCTCAAGCGGCGCTGGCCGTGAGCGCCGACCGCGCGCGGTCGGCGTCGGCGTACGTGGGGCGGCAGTGCGGCGGGCCGGGCCGCGGCGGCGCGGGCCCCGTGCGCGACTGCCTGGAGAACATGGCGGACAGCGTGGGGCACCTGCGCGACGCGGCGCAGGAGCTGGGCGGGAACATGGGCCGCGCCGGGTCGCCGGGGTTCAAGTGGCACCTGAGCAACGTGCAGACCTGGTGCAGCGCCGCGCTCACCGACGAGAACACCTGCCTCGACGGGCTCTCCCGCGGCGTCGACGCCGGCACGCGCGCTGCCATCCGGGGCAAGGTCGTCGAGGTCGCCCAGGTCACCAGCAACGCCCTCGCCCTCGTCAACCGTGTCGGGCCCAGCTACTAAGCCCAGGCCCTGCCTCAGATGGCTCGCTAGCTACATACACATATACTTGTACTCCACGTATGTTGTTTCGATGTGTTCTTGCTATGCTTGTAACATATACTAGTTAAGGGCTTAAGAGTCGCTGCAATGTTAAGTCTTCACCAAAAGGTGGTGAGAAATTAAATCGAAGTATGTGTTTTGCTTGCTAGGTAATTAGATCGATCAACAACGTTAAATATTTTGCCGAGAGCAGCTCATTTTTGTTACCTTTTGCTTCTCCAAACGGTTTAATTAGGCCGTTTAATATTTGCGATTTTTCATGTACTTTTTTTTAATCTATGGCGTGTGGTTGTAAAGCTGTTGTCCAGCGGTACAGGGCGATGAATTGATGGGGTGAGAAGTTGGGAAGACGACGGATCTTCTTTTGTGGATTCAGAGCTCTGTTTCTGGTTCGCTGAATTAAATAAAGGGGTTGTTCTAGTCATCGTTCCAATGTCTCTTTTTTTTTTGCAAAAATCGGACAGTTTTTTGAACCGCTGCATCTCCAACGATCCACCTGCCTCCTCCCTCTCACTCATATACAACCGGAGTCAGTTCTTCGAGCCGATCGGAAGGTGAGAAATAGACTGATTAAGAAGAAAAAAAAATCAGATTTCTAGCGGTTCTGTTAAATAAAGCCTTCAAGTGTAGCCAGTAGCCAGGATTGGATAGACAGCTACCTACCTTGCTCAGTCAGTGAATGAAAGATGTGCCCTACTACTGTCCTACGTGAACATGCGGTGCCGACCTCGTCGTCATCCATGGCGAGTAAAGCAGGCAAAATTCAGACAGGCGATGTAACATTAGCTCATCAGTTCACGGGGTACCCCAAATCAGTCCACAACAAAGCCATTGGAAAACCTCGAGGGAGTTTCATTGTCTAAAAAACCTTAGTTTTCATTCGGCTTGCAATGCGTTTGATTCATTGCCCCGTGGGACTCTGCTACGCGTGGCGGCTCTGTTTCTTGCCTGAACCTCGAAGCAAGATGCCGTACAGAGTAACAGAGATTTACACAATTGACATGACACAAGACCAGCTCTTGGGACCTGCGTACGTACGTATTATTTCTCTGAGATAAATATACCGTCGATATAATCATCTGAGGCTAATTAGTTGCTGGTACTTGTACAGATTCGGCACTCTTCCACAGACAAAATTTTGACAAAGTATGCAGGCATAGCAAAAGGTTCTGTCTGCTCGCAAAGAACGGTGTCTCTTGAAACATGCATGTGACTTGGGCCCTGGGGGCCGGTGGTGGATTCTTCCTCCTTCCTCGATCTGTATCGTTGTTGCGCTTGTTAGCTCCGGGCAGACGAACATTATTTCGCAGATTGTACAATGATGATAGTCTATATCTGCCGGTTACTTTAGCGTTTCTATGAGACTCTTAATTTTGGGCAAAATTGGCTACTTAACGTTGATATTTTACGACGTTTGCTCCTAGACACTAACTCTTTTTTTACATTTGCTCTGGTACACTGAACTTTTGTGGCTTTTGCTGGTGACCACTGAGACCATTAGAATATAATATCTAGATGAAAGAAGAGAGAGAATATGGATGAAAAGCTTGTTTTGCCCCTGTCAATTCGTTGAGCCCATCAAACAGCTCTGAGAGAGAAAGAGTTTACATGGCCCACTTGTCATACTCAGACCCATCTCTCCTTCCTCCTCTCTCAGCCCACGCACAGCTCACCGGAGAGCATTGCGCACGCGTATGACCGAGCGACCTAGTAGCTGCGCAACAAATGCGCACACCTCAACTTTCCGGGAGTCATGGACGGCCACGACGGCCCCAACAACCTGTGGCAGCTCCAAGCCACCGTTGATGCCAAGATTCAGGCCATCCACCTCCTGCACTTCGCGACGAGGAGGTGCGGCGAGCTGGTGCGTGATGACCTGCGAGCCCCACCTTCTTCTTCGTGTCCAGCCGCAGCGTGCCGCCACATTCCCCTCAGCCCAGTGAGTCTCTGTTTAAACTAACCGCGTCACATCGTGTTCCCCATCCTCTTGGCCATTTCCCCTTAAGAAAATTTGGGAATCGTGGAACATCTCGTCGGAATTTCATAGTCTTCTTCTTCGACTCCATCTACGGCTCTACCACCATCAAATTCATCGCTATCAGTGAGTTTCCATCCAAACCCGTCGCCGCCACCCGCTTCCTTGCTACACGTTCTACCCCATGCTTGTATCGCTTCGAAGGAGGACCTCCTCCTCACCGTCGCTGCCATGATCCCCTCGTGTCGTCATACCTCCTCATCGCACCGTCGTTGCCATCCACCTTTAGCCAAGCTCCGCGCACTGACACTGCAGTTTGTCGTTGCCCTCCACCCACTATCACAAAAATGCTAAAATTGGACGCCTCATAACAGACGGTTTTTCAAAACCGTCAGTGTTAATAGTAATCACAGACGATTTTACCAACGCGACCGTCTCTATTACTGGATACGCTAAGAACCGTCTATGATAAGATACTTATCACAGACGGTTCGTATTAAGAACCGTCTGTGAAGTATCACATACGGTTTGTGATACGAATCGTCTGTGATAAGTATCTCATCACAGACGGTTTGTATTAAAAACTGTCTGTGATAAGTATCTCTCGATTTTACCTGACTCTGTGATTTTACTATGACTAGAAATGTTCAACTCCTTAATTTTACCATAACTTGAAATGACTAACTCTGTGATTTTACCATGACTTAAAATTACCAACTCTGTGGTTTTACTATGACTACTTGAAATGCCTAACTCTCTGATTTTACCAAGACTGCTTGAAATGCCTAACCGTCTGTGATGACTCCATATCATTATTGACTCATAAACTCAAACGGCTTACGAAACTGTCTATGATGATGTTTTTAAACTGTCTGTGAAGACCTTTTCTGTAGTAGTGACCCTAGCCTCACCTCCTCGCTCTTGGCCGTGGACTCGTGGCCGGTAGTGATCGATGTGAGCTCACCTGGGACAGAGGATTGAAGGAGGAAGGAGAAGGATAAATAACTTATTTTAGATTGTTTCTCTCTCCTTGTCATCCTGATATTATATTTTAATAGTCTTAGTGCCCACAAGCAAAAAGCAACAAAGTTTAGTGTCCTAGAGCAAATACAAAAAAAGGTCAATGTTATGGAGCAAACACCATAAAATACCAGTGTCGTATAGCCAATTTTGCCTTAGTTATTCATACTCTTGGCACACAGTGCTATTTCTGTCGTCTAACCGGGATTTAAGATTAATTAAGAGCTGGGTTACATACGCTCTAAGGCTAAGCAAACGTACGTACGTACGTTGGTTATGAGTGTCTTGTGGCACCATGAATTTGAAATGCAACAGGAGCTAGCATTTGGACAGACAGAGACGTCGAGCACTTATTTAAGGGCCCGAGCTGGCAACCTTTTAATTGCACGACCTGTCAGTCTTAGGTGGCCACGTGATCATATGGGCCCGCACGGGCAGTGTCAGCTGAATGCTAGTGGCTGGCTGGCTGGTTGGTTTACTGCAGACGGAGGACACAACTGGAATCACCGGGCACAACGGAGGAGCTTGAAGATTACGCACAAAATTGTCCTAGGGAAATTGGAAACAGGTGGGGTTCGTTCGTGTCCGTGCTGCCAATCGAGCGATCGTTGTGCCGTAATTTCTTTACCAAACTGACGAGCCCGCTAGGCCGCTACAGCGAACTCGGCGCGCGGTGTGCCGTTCACCGGTTCACGGCCGGCTGCCAACCATTCCATTATAGCGTTACCGACTAGACTCACCGTGCTTCGCCGAGCACGCCTGCTGCCCCTGCTGATCCACTCACGGTCCGACGCTGACGGGAACACCCAGGCCTAGGTGACCCGCGAATACGCCGAGCCAGCACAGTGCTAGCATGCCGCTGCCCGCGTCTCGGCAGATGGATCGCGCGACGCACGCGCGCTTGCTGCTACACATCACGATAGAAGGGCGCCCGCGCGAGGCTCTCCACGGGCCGCGGCTCCACCTCCTCAGTCCTCCCCCCGTCTTGGGAGTTCAGACGGAAGGAAAGCCCAGCCTGCACGCCGACTTGGGATCAACCCAAAATTCCCACCCTCCCAACCAAAAAATATTGGGTTTCTGGTCACTTTCTTTTTACTAATTGCTACGCATAGTATAGTGTGGTGTTGAGTGTGTGCGTCCGCCTGCCTGTGCTCTCAATATTATTATCCTTTTGCATTATTCGACAACCTGTATGATAATTGTGTAGGCTGGTTTGAGTTGATAATTGTATGAACCAGCCTGCATAACAACCAAATGCTGTTTCTTTTGACCGGAATTCCATTATCGCCTTTCAATGAAACGTAGTAGTTTGCTGCTTGCTTGTGCATAACCCTTATTTCAACCCTATCTGTGTTCAGATGCAGCGCGACAGGTTAATTGCATGCCTAGGCAAATATTGAAGCAGATTCAATAACGTCTGAAACAAAGAACACAATCAAACTGAAGACTGGCAGGAGCAATATGAAATATGAATATCTCTTTGAAACCAAAGATGGATGGATGGATCGATCCCATGCATGCATGCATGGAGCTCCTCGCCATCATCTCGCCGTGCAGGTCGGCAACCGGACCTCCAGGCATCCAGTAGTGGCCGAGCTATTATAGGAGCATCGGGTACAACTGTACCTTAATATATATTTTTAGAAAATACATGTTATATATATTGTGTGTGCACGCACATGTAATAAATTTGGGTATAACTAATGACATTTGTAATTATGTGTAAGTGTTAGATTCTACACTAATCTGTAGAATTGTATAGATTATATATTATATAGAAGTAGAATAGTTACTAGTGAGTTAGTCAATTAGTCATAGATCAGTAAAACTATATTTTACTTAAGTTCGCACCCACGTCGCGATTTAAATCGTGGCTCCGCCAATGGCATCCAGGTTGTGCTGGTCGGGAGAGGCGGCGGCGGTCGTGGTTTCCTCGCATCACGCTGATGACTGGCCCTATGAGGACTGCGCCCCATATGTCAGCGAACCCATCGCCCTGGACGTTGCTCGGTATTCCGTCCTTATTCTCTGTGAGACGTCCGATCAAAGCTGTGCGGTACTGATTGAGCTGCCGAACAGAGTCGGCGCACGTTTCACGAAGGTCCCTTACCTTTTCGGTATTATCTGTTGCTCCTCTCGGATTTGGATCGCGCGATCGTCGGCCGCCCGATCCTCGTTGTGCGGCTTAGAGTCAACCCGTTGGACTCTGCGGCCGAATCACGTGCGGCGCGACTCCAAACTGGGCTTTCTGGGCCTGAAATCCTAAACGGGCCTAAACAGCGTAACATTTGGGCTTCTTTTGTAGCCCCGTTCGCCAGGCTATCATAACTTAACAACTGATGGTTCATTCACCAAAGGGCAAAGGGTTCAATACTTCAATTGCTTCACCAACGCAACGATGCCTTCGAATTTTGCTCAAAAAAAAAAACCAATGCCGTTAAATTTCGCCCAAACACAAATTTCGTTAACTCCTTCTACATCAGATTTTTGCCCAGTTGGCACCCTATAGAAACTGCTGACATTGTGCATTGGGGCTTATACTACTCCGTAAGGACGTACACGATGAGCATTTCGCTTCATAATCCACATATATGTCCGAATATGCTATGGAATATGCTATGTACATATGTTTATCAATACACTTATGTGTATGAGATATTGAGATGTACCTACTCGTGCGACCAATGGATGGGGGCAGAAAAAAGGTCACTTTTGTTCACAAGCGGAGTACACGGTGTACTAATATTATATGTCAGGACTCAGGACTTAGGATTATGTACGTATTTTATTTGGTGGCCGACAAGAAAGCATTATATAATGGTGAGGCCGGCCGGCAGCTGGTGGAGTTGAATAGGGATTTCTCTTCTCTTCTCTTCTCTTCTCTTTAAAATGGAGTTCGATCGAGGTGGTGGACTGGTGGATCTTTTCTGTTGAGAATTATATCAGTACACATCTTGGCAGGCAGGCTATGTAACAACGAGCGTGTTTGCTTGGCTACCTAACAAGAGCAGGTATGGCCTGGGAGAGGGTTGGATGGGTGTCTGCCCTTTGCTTGGATGGAGCCTAACGACCAGGCGTAGGAAATGAAGGTCTGGCAGGTAGCTAGCTTTTAGTCTTTCTCACGTATTATCAACTAAACATCTATCTCTGGGTTTGTCTGACCAGGCAAAAATCATCTGCTTCTCAGACTACTCCTAGGCACCACTTTTTTTCAAGCACGACTCTCAGATCTCGAATTAAACATGCCCAACATGCATGTATGGCCGTATGGGAGACCGTTTCCGTAACAACTCCTGCACTTCTATTTGGCATAGATAGTTGGTTGAGCACTTGAGCTGTTCATGGCAGTTGCTGCTCTAATTCAGGTCGGAATCGGATAGGCATATATGGCGTTATGGGAATTCCGCGAGGGTGCATGTTTGTCATGGAATTACCCAAGTTCATGAGGATTTTTACAAGCTAAAAAGAAGGCTTAGCCAAACATTATGCCTTTAGATGAACTCAAAACGAAATTGAGTTTGTAAGCTCATGTCCAAAAAGCCAACAAGTTTTAGCTGGGTCAAACAACCCCCAGCTATTCATGGTTAAGGACCTTTATTTTACGGTTTTGCTAAACAGCATTCAACTGTTTTGTTTTGTCAAAACAGTTGAATTTTCATCCATCCGATATGCTTTAAGAGTTGCACTTCTTCTCATCTAATAAATTAGGTTCAAAGTTATTATGATTTTTTCTTCAGAACATAACGGATTCACCGCATTACCGTATTTTATTAGTATAGAATATTATTATTTTTGTCTTTGTTTTTTCTCAATCCCTCAAAGTATATATTAGATTTTGAATCATGTGATGGAAATATAAGTCATTAAGACTTTTGAGAATAATTACAAAGACTAAGAGCAGAAATTACATAACAAAATTACTGTAATTTATGTATAATAAAGTTATATATGAACTAAAATTTAACTTATTTTTGGCAGAGAGCAATCGAAAGACGACACTTTATTTTAAGGTAGGACGAGGATGAGGTATGTGTTGTTGACGTAGAGCATGTGAACTCGTTGATATGCATGTGGGGGCAAGTGGTCGAAAAAGCTATGTTTGGCATTTTCCGGGGACAGGACCGCATCTGTTTAGATGTTCCCTTCGGTTATCCTGTTCTGATAATAAAGCTCATGCCCATGGTCATGGTCCCCATGATCTGGATGGATCCTTCCACCCTTTTATTTTCCATTTATTTGTCTTAAAAAGAAGAGCGATCTTGTTTTTGTCCCATGCATTTGTATGTTAGTATGTAGAGATTTATCGTGCTCATGAAAATTCTAAAATTTCTCGATTTTTTCCATTTTTTCCTTTTCCTTTTTCCCCCTCCCCCTCTTCTTTTTCCTCTCCCTCCCTTATGTTTTCTTTTCCCACCCAACTCGTTCCTCTCTCCTGCGTGCAGCCGACCCCATCGCCTCCTCTCTCTCTCTCCTCTACCCCTCTCTCTCTTTGTGTCCTAGCGCCGCCGCCGCCTACCGTCGCTATCACCGAGCTTCGATCTTCCCAGCCGAGCGATGGCGCGACGTCGCGGGCACTAGCGGCGTGTGATGGCACATGATCGGGAGGCAAATGGATCCACCATCTTTCTCCTTCCCATGACGGATCTGTTGGATCGGCGCCCACTGATGGCACAGATTCCAAATCAGGCCATGCGAGGCCCAGATCTGGCTGTCGGTGAGGGCAGGCGATGGCACCGCACCCAACAAGGGAAGGGGCATGGGGGAACTCCTCTCACTTCCCCCTCAGACAAGCAGGCGGCAGCGCAAGTTGGGGTACACCCATGACATCCCCGGTGTGCATCGGCCTCGAACCAAAACCCTACTGCTATTTCCCTCTAGCCCCCCTTTACCTGTTCATCCCCGCCGCTCATTTCATCTACTCTAGCGCCAACGATGTCCGAGCTAGACCTCGCCAATGTCTGCCGGCAACTGCCACCGCCTTACACCACCACCAAATCGGGATGGGAGTCTGCGGGAAGAAGGCACCATTGTGAGAGGAATTGGGTGGGTGCCTGACTTTATGGGCCCACATGTCGGTTGGTGGTGATGGCAGGCTCACCATCGCTACCGAATGCTTCTTTTAAGAGAAATTCACAATATATCACTGAATAACTACATGATTCATAATATATCATTCGTTGTGATACTGCTATATGGGTCCCTTCTTTTAAGTAGTGGAGATATTCTCCGAGAAAAATGATACTCCACTCTGTTGAAGAGGCCTAGAAAAGAAACAAGAAAAAGGTGTACTATCGAACAAGCCAACACAAGAATCACAATTTAGAGTGCGACTTACGATTCTCGCAGATATAGTTTGACCTGTCTGCCTCGGAATTTTTTAAAGAAAGAAAAAAAATTCAGAGTAGCAAGTAATTGACCATTCTACTTGTTGAGCGATATATAGTCGTCAGAAGACGACTTATTCTAACTCTACAATTTTAATTTACACAGATGACTAATTGTATACTCGTACAACATTCTGATTTCATCTAGAGACAAACAAATGATGATGTTGCTGACCAACAAAATAGGCGGCTAGCAAATTAATTAAGCCCGGCTCACAAACCGGGGATTAAATCCTGCCAGCTCAATATTCATGGACACGACCACATCACCAACGTCGCATGTATAATAGTACAGACAGCTACTGTCTATAGCAACTCTTCATATCACCTATAGATAACTTATACAATAGGTTGTCTTTTCACATGTCTTTATAGACGACACAATCTTTTAATACTTTTACGGACCTAAGATATTTTCTCGTTGATTCTGGTGATACAGTCAGTTACATGATTGTATACAACACATTTCTCTCTCTTTATTCATTTTCAGCCACATCAGCTTAAATCCTACGTAACAAAGACTATAAACAGTTGATATAAGTCTATTGTACATGACCTAATTAACGCCCAGGCCCAGCCACGCCATCCTCCCTTTCTCGGCCGTATCATGACCACCGCTCCGCTTAAACAAAAAGATGTGGTCGCAGCATAATACTCGTACACTACCGCTGCACATGACCTAATCGTGATCGGATTCATAAGATCTACTGCTGTATACTTGTGTGATTGGCAAGAGGCGACCAACTTGCATTGTCCAAGTACAGTGTACAAATCGATGGAGATTATTCCTTTTGAAGGAAGGGGTGCACATGTGCCGATCAATCGGAGCAAAAAGGCAATTGATGGACTATTATGCAACAGCTACTAGAGTACGGAGTATTAATTAACCATGCAGCTAGTAGTAAACAAAAGTCGTTGGCTTGCGAGTGAAGCGCACGTGAGCATTAGTGCATTCCCAATGCATAAACTGCAATTCCATGTGTACGTACTCCCATGGGCATCTTTAACAGTGATCATCTCTTAGTTATCGTATTACTTAAAAATCTAGTTAGAAAAGAGAGAATATATCATATCTTATATAAGAGATAAACTGAGCACACGAACTATCGTAAATAGTGAGTGTGTAAGGAGAGAAGTTGTATTGAAAATTAATGATTTAATAGATGAATTATTGAAGATGTTGTCTTCAAGGTTGTCTGTAGATGAGTTTGAGCATTTTGAGACAACCCTATGAGACAAACTGTTGTACATGTCCTAAGTACAATTTAGAGGCAACTCTAAGAGATAGACTGTTGTACATGTGTAACATCCCAAAGTTTCAAATTTTGTTAAAAATAAAACTTAAATATTTTCCTTGAATTTCTGGATTTTTAAAAAGATTTTTCCTATTTATTTTAAAGGAAAAATAATTTATTCGCAAATATAAATATCAATGTTAAGTTGCAAATATTTTATTTAAGTCAAAAATGTCTCAATGAATTTATATGAATTTATCTAGAATTTTTGGACTATTTTAACTATTTTCTAAAAGCCTTTTAGTTTTCTAGAATTTCTTTAATTCAAAACCCTAATCTAATTCTCCCTCCAGCTTTGGGCCGAATTCTTTCAGGCCCAACTTCTTCTTAGTCGCGCCGACCTTCCTCGGCCGCTTCACAGAGTCTAACTCGCCTTCCTTGAAGCTCTCACCGTCGCTCTCTGTCACGGGGCCTCCCGCCATCTCATGCCTTTCCCCCTTCCGCTCATCTTCTCTGCCCCTCCAGCGGATGCCACATCGTGCCTCGCTGCCGCTGTGCATGTGCGCCATGTCGCCACCGCACCACCTCGCTTCTCCTACCCTCGCCACGCACACGCCGCCCTCGCACCCTTCGCCCGCTCTGCCTGCCCATTCTCCTTGCTCACGCCGTAGCTCACGCTTGCCTCCCTGCCCGTGCGCCACTCACCGCCATCGAGCCACTTGCCTCCCCTCTCTATTTAAGTCGGAGCCGGCCTTCCTCTACCCCCATCTAGCTCCCATTCTCCTCCACCAAGGCTCCCAACCGAAGCTTCCACCTGCGTCTCGCCTTCTTCACCACCACCGGCCGCGCCGCTCCGTCGTCATCCATCGTCTCCAGAGAAGCTCCGGCCTCCATAACCGCGTCACAACGCATCCCCGAGCCCTCTCTTGCTTTCCCCCCTCCTTCTCCCATCCGATTGCGCCCCACGCCGTGCCGTCGTCGTCGCCCCTTTCTTCCCCGCCTCCAGCGCTGTGGCCACGCCCCCTTGGCCATCCCCACACACCCCCAAGCTCTCCTGCACCTTCCTTGGGGCGCCACCCAATCGTTGGCGCCGCCGCACGACCGAGCGCCCGTGCCACCACAAGAGCCGCCGCCGACTGCGCCGTGCCGCTCCTTCGATGCCGCCACCTTGTGTCGCCTCCTCCTCGAGGACCCGTCAGCCCATTTTGGCCGCCGGCCAAGCTCCTCGGGCCCTACCTCGCCGCCGACCGCCCTTGCCCCGAGACAAGAGCCGCTTCCTCCCCTGTTATCTCTCTGTATCTTCGTGTGTGTTTGACTAGGTGACTCTGTGAGCATGTACAGTAGTGTTTAAGGCTAACAGTAGGGTTTAGTTAAAGAATGATCAATAGATCATTTCAGTTAGAAGTTATCAATTCAATTTGTGTGTTATTATCAGTTAGATTGAATTGACAGTGAGCCCTTGGACTTTATAGATAGAATACGCCATGATCTATTAGCTGTTTAGAGACTACTTAGCCAACAGTTGTTCATCTAGCATTTGGTATGCCTTAGTAAAGTAATAACTGTTTGGGGAACCCTTTGTCCAACTGGAAACTTATGAATATCAGTGGGTGATTAAAGTATGTCAACCATTGATAAGATAAGTAAACAGTGAATCAAAGCCGGCGGGGCCAATTCATATTAGTTAAGTAACATTGGTGGTGCTCCTAGATGGAAACCAAGTTAAGGTTGTTAATGTTACTAATAATCAGGACCTCACTCTTTGGTACCAGTTATACTGAATTAGGGCAAGGGATTGTTAGCTACAAGTCTGTTAGAAGGATAAGTAGAAATGGTTAGGATTTAGTACGTGGTTTACTATAATCTTCAACATCGGTTCTAGGGTTAAGAATCAATTAACCATCAGCTTATCACTACATTCACTCCCAAGAGTGACCCAGAAGTCAGCCTTCTTTCATCCTAGCTCCTGAAATGGAATATTTCAGCATATTCCATTTTCTATCTTTTCTATCATTTCGTATGATCGCAAATCTTTCGGACGTTCGTTCTCCCTCTTACGAACTCCAATTCCATCAATTCTCATTTCTATATTCTTATAAAATCAGTACCTTTATTTTGGTTCTAATTTGATAATTTTTGGATTTTATTTAGAGTTGTTGTATTTATTTGGCTCTTTTCGCTTGTGTAGATTCCGGCGTTATCGAAGAATTCTCGGACCCGTCGACCGAAGCATATCAAACCTTCAACGAAGGCAAGTCGTAGACCTTTGATCATGTTGTACTCAGTTTATAAAATTATATTGCTTTGTATCAATATGCATAGCTAGTTGTATAAAAATGGTTTTGGGAATAGTTAAATACCTACTTGTTGATAGTATGACTCATTGAATAATTGTGAATAACATGTTGACATGTATCCTTGGACACCATAGGTTGGATAATCTTAGTTGGACATTCTTGTAATACCAACATGGGTGTGTACTATGTTTAGTCATGCTTTAGTTATGCGATGGTCTCACGATCACATGATTCAATAATGGTAAATTTGACTTAATGATATATGGAATTATGGTGCGATACCACTATTGTGCAACTGTGGTGCAAAGTAACAGTTGTGTCAATTGTGGTGCGATGCCGTTGTTATTAAAATTTGTTGTGCCATGACAAGGGTTGTCATTTGACCGGGTTCAACGAAAATGATTTATGCTTGGGCGGGTGATCGTGCAGTAAAGGGGTGCGCGAAGCACAGTGCGGGAAGTACTTGTTTGGGTGCGGAAAGCACTTAGGTGCGCAAAGCACATGGGTTGTGGTAGCCTCGCCTGAGCAACCACTAAGGACTTAACTTTGTGCGTCATTGATCTGGGCCATACCGTACAACCACATGTCCAGGATGGGGTGGACCTGGCCAACTAATTAGCAATGTTTGATTTGGTTCTGTTTTGGTTGTTGAATTGGCGCAAGAGGGCGCCCAGAATGACGAATCCTTAGCGAGCAGAATCAGGTCAAAACAGAACTTTGTAAAGACCTTGTAATAATCGTTTAGTCGCACACCTTCGGAAGTGTGTTAGACGGACAATATAAACTGATTATCTCTTGTGGGTCAAGCTGTACAACCTCTGCAGAGTGTAAAACTATTCGAATAGCCGTGTCCCCGGTTATGGACAATGCCCGGTGATTTCACACGAGGGGTAGATTTTTATAAAAATGTTGGAATGGTATGGATGAGAAGCGATTCGGATGTTGGTTGTTGGTTGGGAAGTGAATGGGGTGTTCACTAGCTGTTTCAAATAAACTTGTTTACTTATGTATTAATCTTTTAAATTATGCTTTTCAATCTAATTACTGTATTTATTGTCAATACCGTTTTCTGCAAACTAGCCATAAAGCTATCCTTGTTCAACCCATGCATAAATACTATTTGCATATATTTCTCTACGACTTGCGGAGTACTTTATGTACCCGCGGCTATACGTCATTTGTTGATCAGTCACCGAGGAAGAACCAGAGAATGCAGAGCTCTTTAAGGAGGAGTACTTTGAAGGCTATGTGAACTACAATGCGTTCTCCGCTCGATTGCCTGTGAGCACGTCGGATGGCTACCACGAGTTGTTTTATTCCGCTGCAAGTTTACTTTTTTGTCTTAAGCCCTGCGTAGCAAACTCTGTAAAACTCTGATCATAAGGTCTGTTGCTACTAAATAATATTAATTTGTCTACTTCTTAGCTACCTTGTTGTATGGATACGATTCATCAATGTTTCAACTGTGTGTACATTAGCCACTGATCCAAGGACTAGTGCAGATATACACAAAGGGTCCTAAATCCAGAGATCCGGGGTCCCGACAACATGCCCTAAGGACACGAGACTAGACATAACCCCTCAAATGCACTGTGTCTATTATCTGTCCCCCCTAATTAATACTCTAATCTTCTATTAATTTCTCCCCTACCCAAGTTCTCTCTTCTCCCCACCCCTTCTCTCTTTCTCGCCACCGGCAAACGCTACCAGCCCGCATCGCCTCCCCCACCGACGAGCATCGCCTACCCCGCCCTCTGAAGTTCCCAAATCGGCCGAATCTAAGCCGAAGACAGGCGCACACAACCATCTATCTCTCACTCCCTGAGCTCCCCAGATGCTTTGTCTCGCCTCTACAACCTCTCCCCTCCTCTCTCTTCAGCACCCAAATCCGGCTACGGCTGCCGTAGTACCATCCGGATTTGGCCGGAGACATCAGGCTGGGGGGCATGTGTGAGCTAAAGAGTAGCGGTGGCAAGAGCGGTGGTGGCGATGCTCTCCATCAACGCTACCACCTTCTCCCTCCCCTTAGCGGGTAGGGCAGTGGCAGCTGATGCGGAGGTGGGCGACAGCGACAGGCATGAGCATGTCGACGGGGCGACACGAGCACTGGTGGACAGCATAACCGGCTGCGATGGTAGTGCGGGGCAACGAGGTGGCGGCCCGGGTTAACAGCGAGGCGACCTCGTGTGGAGTGGCGCGGCGGATTGGCGTGGAGGGGCGGTGCGACGAGCCAATGTGGAGCACGGAGGAGGTTTATACAGTGGGCCCACAAACAGTGTAGTAGACACAACCCTCCTCTCCAATGCACGCTTTAGCTATGTCTTTCTTGGTAGATTACGTGCTCAAGCAACGTCTCGTATCCCATACTACTTTTCTCTCTTTCTTTAACTCTTTGTCCACATCATCTCTCGTTTTATATGGATAGCTAAGTAATTCTATGGACCGGGAGTGCCCATATGGGTCCTGTGTCCTGGCTCCTGGGAGTGCATAAAGGCCAAAAGCAACCTTTTGGACGCTGGGTCGGTTTCTTGGAGTACTCCGTTGTTCTGAGAGATGGAGTGGTTGTGTTTGTTTACGCCTCACACCGAGCGATGTTGTCCTTTTCTTTTCTCCCTTTTTGTGCAGCTTTTCACTCTGCAACTTGCTTGTTCTTTCCCTTTGTTGGCAAATGCACCAACAATGGCAACTTGCCAACATGCTGCCTTAGCTCGTTGTCGTCCACATCCTTTTTCTGTATGATACTCCATGTACAGAGCGATATCCTCTTCACATAGCAAAAAAAGACACTCCTTCGTTTGTATTAACTCTAGCTTTGATCGTTACTTTTTAAAGTAATTTTGAAGTAATACAAAATCAAATAGTTCTAAATGTGAAATATTAGTCAAGTACTTTTGATTACAATCTAGCAATGCCATTTTTATGGGCAACATTCTGGTGGACAAGGGCCAATTGGTGGACATATGCACAAATCCGCTTTCAGTCGTTAGATCCGAGATGGGTGCCTGAGATGGAGGCAAGCGGCTGCCTCTTCCCACTTACGCCCTTTTGTGTTTTACCCTGTCTGAGCACAAAACATTTTACGATAACCCCCGACCTATCTCTCTTCCCCAACCAGGCTACTTCCCCATCCATGGTGCCTCCTCCCCTCTCCAATGGCTAGGGTTAGGTCATGCGACTCCTCCCCATCGGCGTCACCCCTCCAGTGTCGTGTATACCTTTTCCAACGTCGGCTCTTCACCAGAGACGCCTCCATAGATGGCATCAACTACCCTTTCTGGGCCTCCCCTCTAGTCGCTGCCTCCCCCTCCAGCCACTGCCTCCCCCTCCCCCCCAGGGAGCCGCCTTCCCTTCAGCGCCACTAGCATCTTCGTAGGGATGTCATCCTCACCACCCCTCAGCGAATCTCCCCGAAAGGTAGGGTTTGCGGCGTCTCGCCGCCGACGTCACCTTCAGTGGATTAGCTACCCCAAGCTCAGTCGGCTGCGTCCCAAGAAGTTAAGTGCTTGTGTAGCAACAAATGTGAATGATTGTGGTTTTTTTGCATGTAAATTTCAGGCTATGGCCATGCATTCTGAACTGTGTCATTTGAACAACTTAAGAATTGTAAAAGTTCAAGTTATGAGCGCACTGTACAAGTTCAGGTTATGAATGGTTTTGTTTTATGAATGGAAACATGAACTCTAATGTGTGTATGCATATTTACAACTCAAACTGTGTGAAATTTTATAGGTTGTGTTGTTGAGTGCTAGGAAAAGTAACAATAACAGGAAGTAGTGATGTATTAGTGTGAAGTTCCCTGTTAGCTCCTACATGAAGTATCTTACAGACCATTAAGTGCCATCCTCATGAACTGACAAACATTGCTTGCTACAAATTGACATGAACCTGATTCTAAATGCTTGTCAAAATTGGATGTTTTTGCATGAAGCAATTAGAACTAAGCTGCATGATGTTATCTCATTGACCGAGAAATTTTCTCATCGATGGTCATGTACTGGAAATACAACTGAAGACCTGATCCTACAATTTCGTATGCACCACACATGTCCTGCAGGATGCATATGCACCACAGGTATCGCAGGTATCATCCTTTTGATTGCGCTCAAAGGAGCTAACTCATACCTACAGAACTCCTCTGTGACAATATGGTTCAGATCACTTTGACAAATCACAAACACAGTTGACGCGCGGCAGAGACCCAGCCGCAGGTTTGTGGAGGCGAAGGGCGCACGATTGACGCACAAGTAGCACAGGGGGCAGGAGCACGAGGCCGCCCGCTCTCTCCACACTCGTCTCTCTTCCAAACCCTAGCTTGGGCGATTTGGGACAAGGGCGAGCGTTGCTGCCTGCTGGGGATTGACTTGGGACGAGGGGAGCGGGGGTGTAATTGCGAGAGAAACCAATCGTGTTGGACGGCTCAGATTCGTTATGTCCATATGTTCACCAAATCCTCTATGTACATAAGATATGTTGCCATTTTTATGCCACACAATTAGAAATTAAAAATAAAACGTCGTTGATCGAAGCTTGATGGGTAAGTCAAAACTCGTGGGAGTTGTAGAAGAAAAGTACAATATCCTTGGAAATCATTTGGGTTTATCAAGAAATCGCTTTCCGCATGGATCCCAAGACCACGTAAATCGTAAAAGCAAAATTCAATTAAGAAAGTGAGTGCACATCCCTAGGGAGGGGAGGGACAAGTGGACCCTTCACCGGCAATAGGCCAACCGCTATGGAGATGGAGACATGGACCATAATATGCTAGACAAGACAAGTGCAGCACCAACACGTTGCTGCTGGCTGCTGGTTGCTGCAGAGAGAGCCATCCGAACTGGATGAAAGGCTGCGAAAAAGGAGGTGAACGTGACGAGTGGATGGCTGGTTTTCTAACGCAACGACGAAAGGATACTCCGAATTGAATAATCGCCGGGGGTAGGACAAGGGTTGTGGACGAACGACGCCTTTTCGTGGTGACGCACACGTCTGATCTGGGTTAGCGCAATAATGGAGCAAACAACTTGTGAGTTTTTTTTTCCTAAATGGTACTGTTGGGGCTTTTTTTCTTTTTTCCTGAAGTTCCGTCTTACCAAAAATAGCACCACAAACGTGTTGACGGTCGATTCATGTCCAAAACCATATGTCTGATGCCCGGACATCTGGATCCAACCTCCACTACTCATCTGGCGCCTAGACGTCCCTTCTCCCGCCATGTGGCCGGCGTCAGATGAGAGGTGGAGGTTTTTGCATTGCTTATGAGACTAGTACTGCTAATACCATAAGTAGCTAGGCTTGCTTGTCCATCTCTGTGTCTGTCAGGGAGATGATAGCTGAATGGAATGTAATAATGTATACATATATAGTAACAGCAAGCAGCAGCAGATTGCTGCTAGTTTCTTGCACCCACAGTAGCTAGCACCCAATCTACTTGATGCGACCATCGTCTGGGCTATGGGCAATCGGACAAGCGGCCAGGTGATACGTCCGGGTCATGGGAGCGTCCGAGTTACGGGCGAGCGGCAATGGGGCAGCTGGCGTATCTGGGCCATAGGGGAGCGGACAAGGGCGCGCCCGATGCTGGGTGCTTGTCCATGCGCCAGGAGAGCGGCCCGGCCACATGGCAGGAGGAGGGATGTCCAGACGTCAGATGAGTAGTGGAGGTTGAATTCGGATGTTAGATACATGGTTTTGAACACGTATCGACCACCGACACGTCTGTAGTGTCATTTTTGGCAATACGGCAAGAGAACAGCTACTCCCGTAAAAAAAACACCACTAATTGGCACTATAGATCCTCGTTGTCCTGCCCATGCGGCACTCATCCATCACACCAGCCGTATCTGGTTTTGTGCCATTCCCTGCGTTCCTGTCTCGGTGACTCGGTGCTTGCTCCCCCCCCCCGAGTCTGGCTGGCTACGTGTTTGTCAAAAATCATAGTGCGCCATTGCCCCTCTTCTCTCCTTCCGGTAGGTGTATGCATAATGCATCAAGGTTTTCAAAAACTGTGTCCGGTAACTGGAACCGACCTAGTTTCCGGTTTTCGTAATCTTGGCCTTGATTCTTCACCTCAAAGCTTCCTTCGATCCCTTTCTTTCCGTGAACAAGCCGTAGTATTGTTTTCTAAGGCATGTTTTGAGGTTTACTTCTTGGAGGAAAAAAAAACTTTCAAAACCCAAACCACAAGTTCACCGGTTTTTAGCGTAGAAACTACTACTCCCTCCGGTCACACAAGAACGTTGTTTTGAACATTGACGCGGTTCTCAAAACACAACTTTGACCACTAATTGCTATTGTAATAGAGTTATAAAGCATAATAAAATCATACTTACATGAAAGTTCTTTTCGAGATAAATCTATACACAATATTTTAATGTGTTCAATCTAAATATTGAACACATCGATAGCCAAAGTTTAGAGAGTTTGACCGTACGTCCCAAAAACGACATTCTTTTGTGACTAAAGTGAGTAGCAAAAATCGAAAATCTACTAAGGTCCAGCTTTGATCCTGATAGTAGTTTCCAAAATTCTGGTGTAAATTATCATTGCCGCTTTACCCCCTTTCTCTTTACAAAAATCTTATTATATAGAATATAAGTATTCACCGAGCGTGCAAACCAACTAAGTTGGGTTGACCATTCGCTTCAATCACATTTGTACAATACTGATTTAGTTCACGCCTTACCGATTTACAATCTCCTAAGTTTTCCCTCCAGATAGAAATGAAGATAGGGCCCAACCTCTTCCAAATTACAAGAGCAAACAACCATAGCCAGAAGAGGATAATCACAAACAAACAAAAGGTTGTTGTTAGTGCCTGTACCATGACAGGGCTTTTGCTGGCAAGAAAATGAACGTTCTACTGTACCATAGCTAGAAAGGCTGACAAGCACTAAAAACTGCACAAAGGGTACTCTGCTCCTCTTCCATAAATGGGCGGTGGGTTGAGCAGGTTGATGCCCTCACCTGCTAACCTTTTAAAAAAAAGAAGGCAAAAAGCAAACAGACAATAATATAGCGACTAGACGGGTGAATAGTAGTCTACTTTTTTTTTCTCACAAGTATTCAACTTTTTTTCCACTCCGATAGTTATGTACAGCTACGAAGATCAAGCTCTCAAGATCACATCGAAAGACTTGAGCTAAAGCCAGGAAAATCAGGCTTCACTGCACCTCAACCGGTCTAACCGCCAAGGCACAGCCAGTTTGACCGCTAGCCGGCCTGACTGGCCTGGAGGCCGGTCTGACTACTCCCATTTGCTGACTGAAAAGCAACACGACGAAGGATCCACAAAACGACATAACTTTTGACTTAGAGATCCAAATCACTTGAAGTTTCAGGCATAGCTCAACAAAAAGGTCAGGAACCTATTTCAATTGAAGATCGAGATGATCATAGCAAATGTTCCATGAATTTCTTGATTAAGGGCAAGAAGGCAAGAAACTGGGGAAAAACCTAAACATGATCTAAAGGCTTTCTCGTGGATGAAATATGGTCAAAATGACATCAGAACAGATCTCACAAGTCCTATCAAACTAGATCACAGCAAAAAATCAAAGGTAAAACCCCTAGAACGCAAAAATCACAAAAAAAAACATAGCAAGAACAAGAGAGAACTCATCCTTGCACAAATATGATTGGATTGGTATTGAGAATTGAAGGTTTACAACCACTCTACCATGGAAGACAAAAGCTCACTCATGAACACTTAATCCCATATTTTTCTCTCTCAATACTTCTCTCTCAAACCCTAGCCTACTCTATTCTCTTAATTTTCCCCAAATATCACATTAGGATTTTCAAGGCTCAGATGGATGTGCAAATCCTGCACCACCTCCTTTTATAGTAGAGGCTAGGTCTAGAGGAAAAACCCTAACGGATACCCGTTAAGCCCACACAGAAATGAGTTTATACTCATGCACACTGCTCAACGCGGATGACGATGTGTCTCCTAAATCTGTTTCTTCGTGATCTTGTACTTCGAAAGACCCGAGGCTATAAAATCCCCATCGCTAGACTTTTTTGGATTCCTTATGCTTCCAGATCCCCTTTTCTGATCTCTTTCATCCAGACAAAAATCTTCGTCCTTCCTTTTCTTGTTCTTTCGACTACAAAAATCTCCTGCGGGTTCTGCTCATCCTCAAGGATTTTCATCATGTCAGAGCAAATCACAAAGTGGTTGCCGTCGGAGTTGAGCAAGAAAAAGCTTGAAGCTTTGGAGAAGATCGGAATGCTTCCGGACAAGAATTTGATCAGACGGAGATCAGCTTTTGGAGAGCATTTCCCAAGTCGCGAAGATGAGGAAATTCCCGTTTTCCTCGCCTACATCGAATGTGGGCTGAGATTGCCGGTACACAAATTCCTTCTCCGTGTTCTTGAATTCTATGGAGTGGAATTAGTGAATTTAGCCCCAAACTCCATCGCCAACATAAGTATCTTCACATATTTGTGTGAAGCATACCTGGGATTGCCTCCAAGTTTGAGGCTCTTCAGGTATTTTATCGAATGGTGATGGGGAGATCTACGGAGACTCCCGGGGAATGTACATTGCGTCTTCACGATGGAAAGGCCGATGAGTACATTCATATGTACTCAAATCCTCGTGGTCGTCATGGAAGAAAAACTGGTTCTATATGACGGTTATGAGGGACGACGGCCTCTATTTCGCCGGAATGAGAGCAACGGAAAATCCCAAATGGAGAAAGACCGTGGAGAAGACAGGAGTAGTCGGGCGATGGGTGGATGCCATCTCGACCTCTGAGTCAAGGGCTTGACCTCTTGGCATGTGGTGAGGATTTCACCAAGCGTCAAATAAGCCCATTAAAGCTTCTGACTCACTCCTGATCCGGTCCATTGGTCGTGATGAAGCTATCTCGGAGGTGGTAAGTCTTTGAGATAACTCCAACTAGTATTTTCATTGGATTAATGTATTACCTTAAAGCATGTTCTTGTCTTATTTTCTCTCTTCTTTTGAAGTTCTTTCCTCCGAGGAAGTTAGAGAAAGGATCAGGCTGATCTGCGCAGGAGAGCCTGGAGAAAAGGCTGGATTTCCTGAGATCTTGGCCATAGTCTCTGTTGAAGAGAGAATAACAAGGCTTAAGGTAACAAATCTTTTATCATGCACACATATATATATATATATATTCTCCGATCGGGTTTTTTTGATCATGCTCTGTTTTTGTAGCTGGTCGGGTTGCGAATTGCACACACTGGTGAGGATAAACATCCCACCGTTGTTCCAACCGACTCGTGCCCAGATGCACTGGAAGAGGATGGATTTCGAGGTAATGTAACATTTCAAAAGAGATATACATATAGTTTAGATAAAAGATTTCATCACTTAACCAAATTCATTTGTTGGTTTAGGTGGAGAAGGTCAAGGCCACCAAAGACACGACCACCACGGTTCTTGACCCCAGATCGTCGTTAACGACCACTGCATTATTGTTGCTGGAACAACTGATATGGAGGCATGTCAAACTACTCCGTCCGACCAGGTCATCAAGGACGTTGCTTTTGACGAGATGATCGAAAACATCGTGATCGATATTCTATTGGATAATACAACAGACTTGGCCAATCTTTGGTTTAGAACCGGCGGTCGGAGAAAAGAAAAGGAAGGAGATTTGTGCAGATTTTACTCTGGCGTTTCAAAGTTAAATCCGGAAATTAACTAGGTGCGCCCAAATGAAAGTGGTCGATAAGAACATATCTTTAATAATTTCTTTGATTTGATGCATCTCTCCTTCTCTTTTTAACTTCCCTTATTTGCTTGGTATAGGTCCTCTGGAGTTCGGTTGTTTCCACTGTGTTCCTTCGAGGACCCAATACTGAAGAGGTCCATGAGCGAGACCACTTCCGGAAAAAGTTCTGAGGAAAAGGTGGTCGGAAAAAGCCCCGGCAAAGCGTCAAGGCCAGCAGTTGAGTTGGATCTATTGGTGGTCCTAACTCCTTCTGCGGAGGTAGATGCCCTAAAGGCCCTCAGCGAGTTCCGACCATTGTTGGTAACTCTCCTCAACCTGACAAGTTCCCTCTTCGCCCCCGATTCATTGAGGATAAGGAGCTTGACGAGGCGTGGGGAAAGATATCGGACCATCAAATCAAAATGCATCCTGACTCCATTTTTGGTGGATACAATGATTTGGCAACCCGGGTAAGTTTCTCGACCGGTTTCATAATCTCTCTAAAAAGTCTTTTAGACAGAGGATTAAAGAGGAAAATGCTATTTGAGCGAAGATATGGTCGAGAACTTTCTTTGTGGTCGGAGGATCGACCAAATGATTAAAAATTTGGAGCAAAAACACTCCGAATTAGAAAGTAAGAATTTTCCGCTTAGCCTTTTTCTTTCTCCAATGCTTCATCCTTTGTTAATTATTCTCCCTTATCGTATTTGATAGATTTGGAGAAAATAAAAGAAGAGATCTTGGCTGAGAGAGGCAAGACTGCCCTGCTTGAAGAAGAAATCAAAGCTAAGGACCGGTCGATCGCCGAGGCTACGATCAACAAGGAAAATCTTAACAAAAAAATTGAAGGTAATAGGTCGTAGACTTGACTTATTATTTTCCGCCAATTATTTTTTTCTTATCACCCATTTTACTCTTGCAGAGCAAAAACAAATTTTGGTCAGAGTAGAGAAAACTCTAAAATTTGAGCAAGACAAGGAGGCAGCTCTCATTCAAAGTCTAGATGAAAAGACTATATTTTTGAACAAGATGATTTTTTATATGAGATCAGGATCAAGCCTGCCTACCTTAAGAGATCCAGTAGAGAAAATGAACTATTTTGGTCAACTTCTAGAGGATCTTAACAACCTGCTCAAGACTACTCGGAAGAACTATGCCTGAGCCATGAAAATAGGCGTTGCTAGTGGAGTTAGTTTTGCTTTGGCAAAACTGAAAGCTTCAACCCCTCTATTGATTTCCAAGTCCGTCAAGATGACTTCAAGCGCCTCCCGAGGAGGCAACCAACTTCATGGAAGAACTCAAGCCACTTGGAGATAAAGTAGTAGAGAAATGGAAATCGGATCTCCATCAAGCGATAATTAGTCCAGGAATATTTCTAGAGTAGATTCTCGCAAAAAGGGTGTAAAAATATTGAATATGTGTAAGACTTACCTTTTATGTCGATTAACAATGCCTTTGTTTTATCTGTTTGACTATTTTATAAATTCTCACATACCTCCTAGCCCTCGATCGCTTCATAGTAGAAGAACATTACTATGCAAGCGGTAGCCAAGAAAGAGAATAAAAGTTGAAACCATAATTTTGAAGGTATATACCGATATGAAGTCAAAAGCGATCGTACCAACATTAGGAAATCATTGTGGTGGAACCACTTATGACTTCGCTTAGTTAGAGATCCTTGTTTGCCATGATCGAAATACCAAGCAAAAAGTTATATATGGTTGGATAAAAGACCTTGTATTGCGACATAAAGAGAAATGCAAAAATGAATGCAGCAAATATTATAAGTGAACTTTGTTCATATCTATTATCCTAAAGTGCAGTGGAAGGAATGCTTTAGATTTGAATTCATATATCATATTTCGCAAAACGTGTTCAGACTCTCTATCCGACTGGTAGCGAGGATCGTAAGAAAAGGACCGTCGCTAGGAAGCTCCTTCCAGTGGGCAGGACCACGTGCGAAAAAGGAGAGACTTCGACTAGGAGGCTTTCCGTGTCCCACCGATGGCGATATGAGCGAGCAATGAATCTTGAAATAGTGAAATATAACCTCCAAAATCTTTAAGCATATCGTTCAAGATGGAAAGTTATTTGTACAATGCTCCGATTACTCATATATTTCTTGAAGAAAAGAATGTTGTCGTATGCGTGGTAAAATGCTCACGTCTAGGACAAATCTGACGTCTTTACTTAGAAATCGTTGCGAGAGTAATAGAGATCCTTTAGAAAGGATATTAGAGAAAAAATTGTCTTCTCTAACCAGTTTAAATTGACAACCATATCGACCAAATTTATAGGCATATATATATATATATAAGCAATGTTACTTATTATTATTTGTAGAAAGTAAATGAATTTATTGAAATTGAAAGAAATGAAAGCAATAATTAAACATAGAACTTACGCAATTGATCAATGTTCCAAGAACTTGACAAAATTTGCCCATCGAGACATAGCCAACAGTCACGGAACACGGTCTGTAACTTTGACCACAATGTAAGGACCTTCCCATTTGGGGAAAGTTTATTGCGATTTGCACGGCTCTGAATTTTTCTCGAGAACGGATCACCTCTGACAAGGTCTGCGAGGTTGCACCTTCGACTATGGTACCTTCGCATGGCTTGTTGGTAGACTGTTGATCGTACAAGGGCTTGGTTTCGTCGTTCTTCAAGGAAATTGACGTCGTCGAGTCTTCGTTCATTCTGATCATTTTCGTTAAGCGATCAATTCGAAAGCGAGCCAATTTTGAGTTACGGAGGAAGCATGGCTTCAATTTCAGTAAACCAAAAAGAATGGTGTTTCACCGTCGCCTGACGATCGGTCGTGGTTGAACGCCCATAATACAGACGGGAGTTCTTGAACCCAAGCTCCTGACCGTTTGATTAACTGGTCGAATACTCGGCGTTTGATCCCTTGCATAATGATACCATTAGCCGCTCAATCGCCCGTTGCTCGTGGATGAGCAATAGAAGCAAAATGAACTTTTACACCAAGTTCATCACAGAATTCTTGAAATTGACTGCTAGTGAACTGGGCGCCATTATCTGTGATTATACGACTAGGTACACCAATTCGTGTGATCACATTGTTCATTAGGAATCTCTTAGCGGTCTCAGTTGTTATTTTAACAACCGGCTCGGCCTCGATCCATTTTGTAAACGTGTCAATCATGACGAAAAGGAATTCGAAGCCCCCGGGTGCTCTGGGGAAAGGTCCCAGAATGTCTAGTCCCCAGGTTGCAAAAGGCCAAGAAAGAGGAATTGTTTGTAAGGCTTGTGCCGGCTGATGTACTAGTCTGCTATGAAACTGACATTATACGCGCCGTCACAAGTTCTTTTGCATCATGAAGGCGCTTGGCGATGGTATCCTTGCGTGAAGGCTTTACCGACCGAGTTACAGTAGGAATGATGTGCTCCACGCACTCCTTCATGGATTTCTTTAGCAACTTAATGCCATCTGTTTGAGATATGCATCTCATCAACACTCCATGAGATCCTCGTTTGTACAAGGTACGTTCAATTAGAGTGTATGATTTGGCTTTTCGTGCTATACGATCAGCCTCTACATCATCTTCCGGAATTATGTCATGCTGAAGATAATTGTAGATCGATGTCATCCAATCTCTACCTTGATCGTGACAGCGCCAACCGTCAACGACATGTGGAGCATCCATGTCCTTTTGATCGGTTTGTTCGATCTGTAAAGAATCATGTATGTTCTCGGAAGGCTCGACTACCGAGGGTGAATCGAGTTGCTCGAGAAAAACTCCGGGCGGGACGGTTGACCTTGTGGAGGCCATCCGTGCCAACTGGTCTGCTAGAAAGTTTTCCTTTCTAGGAATATGTTGGATCTGAAAACCGAAGAAGTGCTTTTCGAGTTTTCGTACTTCCACCAGATAAGATGACATCTTGGTACTTGAGCATTGATACTCTTTCTCTATTTGATTCGCTACTAGTTGAGAATCGCCTTTCACTAGCAATCTGCGAATCCGAGCTAGCGAGCACGCTCGAAGTCTGCCAATAAACCTTCATATCTGCCATATTATTTGTGGCAGAAAATTTAAGCTGGATGGCGTACTTGATGTGTTCGCCAAGATGGGGATATCAGATTACTCCACCCAGACCCTTTTAACATCAAAGAACCGTCAAAGTACATTGTCCACTCCTCGTGGTGCTCATAGACGGGCCCTTGGGTGGGTTCGGGGTTTGTCCATTCGCAATGAATTACGCTCTCGCTCGATTTTATCATTTGTTCGTGAAATGAAATGGAGGTCGAACGCTCCTAGCTCAACCGCCCATTTTGCTATTCGTCCTGATGATTCCCTGTTTCCAAGGACTTGACTAAGGGGATATCCTGTTGGTACGACCACTTTGTGGGCCTGAAAGTAATGCCTTAGCTTCCTTGAAGACACATAAGGAGACCATAGAGCAACTTTTGTACCTGTGGGTACCTTTCCTTTGGTCCATGTAAGACCTCGCTTACGTAATAAAATGGTCGTTGAATATTATCTCTTTCCACGACCAGTACACCGCTCACTGTTTGTGGAGTTGCTGCCACATACATTAGCAGTGTTTCTCCCGATCTCGGAGAGACTAAAATCGGGGCACTTGTAAGGTACTTTTTCAGTTCTTCAAAGGCATCGTTTGCCTCTCTAGTCCATTCAAAACTCCCATGTTTCCGGAGAAGCTTAAAGAAAGGTAACCCTTTTTCTCCTAACCTTGCTATGAAACGACTTAGCGCTGCCATACAACCGGTTAGTTTTTGGACTTCCCTCTTGGTGGTCGGAGGTCGCATCTGGTTGATGGCTGCTTTCTTTACTGGATTCGCTTCGATACCTCTAGCCGAAACTAGGAAACTAAGCAATTTTCCAGCAGAAACTCCGAACACACACTTTTCCGGATTCACGAGGTTATGCCTTCTCGAGTTCTTTGAAAGTTTCTTGTAAGTTAGAGATGTGATTGCTAGCGTTGGTGGTCTTTACGACCAGATCATCAACGTAAGCTTCTAAATTCCGACCTATCTGCGGACTAAAGGTTTTTTGCATTAACCTTTGAAAAGTTGCACCAGCGTTTTTGAGACCGAACAACATCTTAACATAACAATAAGTGCCATATGGAGTGATGAAGGAGGTTTTCTCTTCATCCTTTTTACACATACTAATCTGGTGGTACCCTGAATACGCATCTAAAAAACTTAGTAATTCGCACCCAGAGGTAGAATCTACTAGCTGATCAATGCGTGGAAGGGAAAAATCGTCCTTCGGACAAGCTTTATTAAGATCTGTAAAGTCAATACACATTCGCCATTTCCCATTATTCTTTTTAACCATTACAGATTAGCAAGCCACCGAGGGTGGTTGACTTCACGAATGAATCCAAATTTGAGGAGCTTGTCAATCTCGATTGGATTGCCTCCTTCCGATCAGTGCAAAACGCCGCAGCTTCGTTTGATCGGTTTTTATCGGTGGAGAGCTAGCACATGCTCGATCACCTCGGGGGACTCAGGCATATCGGACGCCCGCGAATCGACTTGATTTGCTCGGAGGAAGGAGACGGCGACTCTTTCTATTTAGGATCGAGCCTTGCTCAGGCCGAAATCTTGCGGCGGTGGGCGGATCTTGGTCGAGTAACGACTTGGCGTGTCCGGAGAAGTGCCTTTGTCGAGGTATACCTCTTTTATGCAGTCGGAGGGTTTTGGTGTCATCTTCGGTCTTGTGTGCTTGGCTCGCATGGCGATGAATTAGCCTCTCGGTCGGGAGTTCATCGACCGCCTCTAGGATTTTCGATCACATGCATAAGCCATTTTACGATCACCCCTAACGGTGATGACTCCTTTAGGCCCGGCATTTTCAAACTTTGATAACCGTAATGCGTGGCTATCAAGAATTTTGCTAACGCCGGCCGACCAAGAATTCCGTTGTATCGGATTCAAAGTTTACTACATCAAACGAAATTTTTTCCGTTCGGAAGTTATCCGCCTTCGAGCGTAACGTAAGGAAACTTGTCCTATCGGCTTAGCGGTGGAGCCAGAACTATCCGTGAAAAACATATTTCACTTTGGTTTCACCTTTGACGGGGGGACTGCATTTCTTCTAAAGCTCCCAAAATAATATATTCAAAGAACTACCTCCATCTACCAAGACTCGATTAACCCTACAATTATTAATGGTTGGTTCAACAACAATAGGGAACCTACCTGGTCGAGTCGAAGGAATGGGGCAATCATCTTTGCTGAAGGAAATTGCAATGTCCGACCACTTCGATGGCTTGATAGCGTTTGGGGTTCGACGAGGTTGATCTCCCGCTCCACGGCCTTCAGATGACGCTTGGATTCGTATGAAGAAGATCCTCCAAAAATCATGTTGACTGTGTGTTAGGGATCCTGGTACTCCATCTCTTCGTCGCCATCCTTGTCCTTTTTGGAGCTCGTTTCCCCGGGTTCTGGTATTACGGGAAATGGTCCATCACCTGCATAATAATCTTCCAATTTCTTTTGCCAAACTCGACAGTCGTAGATCATGCCACTCGTCACGGGTGAAGTGGACACCACTTCTTCTTTTTTCTCGATCCTTCGATTGAGACTTTCGTTTGCCCCGACCGTGTAGTCCTTTTTGCCCTTCATGAATTTATCCGGAACAGCTAGGACCTCCTTGTCGTCGGATCTGCGGTTATTCTTTTTCTTGAGAGATTTCTTGTTCTTTTCTCTCGATTTGTCCAGTAGGCCGAGGAATCTTGTCTTTCCGATCAATGGCTTCACCACTCGATTGCTTATTTGGCGGTGGCATACTTGTCGGCCATATCAAAAAGCTCAACGGTTGTTCTTAAGGGGTTCGTTGCTATGTCCTCCGTAAACCGTCGATTCCTCAGACCTGTTTTGAAAGCCTGAATAACAGAAGATTCTGCGACCTCGGGAATAGAGTTGCGAACTTGGCTAAACCTCTTGATGTATTGGCGTAGAGTCTCATCGAGCCTTGCGAATCGGTGGAGATCATCCTCCTTTCGATGCGTCGTACATACCTCGAAAATTGCGAATCGAAGGTCACAGAGTTGCTCCCAAGTATAGATTGTTCCGACCGGTTAGTTCAACAACCACGACCGGGCAGATCCTTCGAGCACGGTGCGTAAATAGTTGGCCATCATATTCTCGCCGCCTCCAAAGCACTCGATGGCGGTGGTATAGATTTGGAGAAATTCCAGCGGATTTTGAGTTCCGTTAAACTTGTCCAAATTGGCGGTCGGAACCTTAGGCCAACGCATAGCTTGGAGCCCCGCAGAGAAAGCCCTACAACTGTGATTGATTCATGACGCCTTCTCGGGAAGGTGCCGGATTGTGATCGGTCGGAGACCGGTTCCTAAGGTTGGAACGCTAGAACTCCGGTGTGCCGATCCGGTCGTGGACATTGGTATGATGTCTACGACCGCTTACTTGATTGAGACGATGCGAAGATCGTCCGGTCCGGCGATGGTTCTTCTCGGCGTGATGGGGAGTGGCCGTGAAATAACCTTCTCCCTCATGACTCCTTGGTCGGAATCGTCGAGAAAGCCTTGGCATCGATTGCTCCAGTATGACCATCTTGTCCCGGTGAGGAGGAACGTTGAGATGAGGTCATAGTTTGACTCTCAAACCCTTTGTTCCCGATATGCCTCGATCTGTTGCATGGTCTGCCGGAGAATTTTGGATACCGCCTACAAGCCGTACAAAACACGAGTTTACGCTAAAGCGGGATCGAAATTATTTAATATATCTTGAGCGCGTTGCAAGTTTTGTCTGATTCTCAAAGGTCTCGGGAGGTTCAGACTGGTAGTAGGTGTACGCAAACCTGAACACTCACCCGACCCTCGGATTTGATCTGCCCTATCAACTATTCTAGGTGGGGCAGTGCCAGGTGAATTAGTTGATAGACGTCGATCAGTTCCTTGGCCTCCGGCAGTTGGTGCTTGACGGCCCGGATCATCTCTAATAACACGTGATGGCGTGGTAGAGAGTGTAGGACCGTGCAAGGCATCTTGATTCTCATCTCCGATCGCGTTGACCTCGTGCCTCTAGCATTGATCTTCCGATGAGCTTCCATCGTAACTAATGGAGAGCTTATCAGGGCTTCTGCCAGAAGTTTCCACGACGGAGAGCGATCGGAGATGAGCACCCCGAGGTTTTCTCGGCTGATTCGCGTCTCGCCAATCGTATCTTCGAAGCGTGATTATCCCCACGTGGTTTATGACCAGTGGAGGCTTCATCGACACCGTTACCAGATGTCGGTTGACTCCTGGAATCGCCAGAAGTTGTAGGAGAGTATCTTTCAGCCATAATTTCATCGAGGGTATAGAGATTCTCGAGTGAAGGTGCTGAAATTTCTTCACCTATTTTGCCGGTCGGGAAGGCCGGGCTTGAAGAGATCCCCTGACATTCCGAACTGATCGGAATGGCGGGTTCTTCTGATTGCGCCACTGGTAACGGTGGCGCATCCTCGTCCATCCGACTGATCTCGCTATCGTCGGCGATATGCGAGCCGACGGAGGAGGAAGATGAGGATGATCTGCTATTTTCCTCCATGGCACGAATGCATCCTTCCATGTCGAGGTCGGCGTAGTCCGCCAAGTCGAAACAATTCTCCTCGTCCCAAACTCCGGGCATACTCGCATTGGCGATTGCTGGAATTTGGGTGAGGATTTGTACGAGCAAAAAGTTTCTTCGAAAAACTTACGTCTTCTTCCCCACGGTCGGCGCCAGTTGTCGACGATCAAATCGCCGATCTTATGAAAATAAAAGGAGGAAAATGACGTAGAGTATCTTCGAAGAGAATGGGGGCTGCTCTTTATTTATAAGAACTGGGTTTACAAGACTTGACTAGGGACTATCTCCAATTACATCAATGTCTTCAATACTACTACTTGACTTCGTGTTGCCTACATTCTTCTTTCGTTGTTTCCCGTCTTCTGCGCTTCACCATTAAATAACTCCCGAAGAACGGCGATTACCTCGGAGAAGACGTCTCTGATGAAACATTACAACTGGTTGGAGGTTCAAGGTAGTTAACAATGTGCTAAGTGCCTTGCGGTTAAGTATTTGTGAGACATTTAACCGCAAGGTGATTTATCGTCAGAGTCTTGTATGTCATTGTAAGTTATGGGATGTTTAGCACGTGTTCCATTCATCATACGGTTATTGGTACCTGTTCATAATATTTCCGAAGTACCACCGGTGGAACCTAGTCCGACCAGGATACCCATCGTGTAACCTCTGAAATACTTACGACCAGTGGGGTCGCTAGTTTTATGGGTTACGACCATGGAGACGTATAGTCTTTCTATGTATTTAAATTAATACATAGAGGTTTTAATCCTCGTCAGGCCCTAACCACTTGATACAACGCATTGCACCGAACTTCCCATTTGCATCGTTCTTGTCCATCTTGCACCTTGCTTGAGACCAACCACTTCACCTGACATTCTAGATCGCTCTGGACCTCAGCTCTTCTAACTTAGTCCCGATCATCCTCGTCGTTAACCGTAGTTGACTCCAAGCATCCCTACACAACAATAGACCAAGAAGTGCGGTGTCCATCGCCGACAACCTCCACAACAGCTCAGACGGTAGGATCCGCAAGAGAGAGAACACGAGTGAGCAGGCCGACGGGCAACAAGATCAACCTGAGGACAAAGACACCAGAAAACCAGATTGGTGTAGATCCATGAATAAACACCTCCCCAAAAATAATCGCAGCAGACGCAAGAAACATAGACAACAATGAGGAAGAAGAAGGAGGCGGGGACGCGACGTTGAATGCTGCTAGTGGAGGCATGCGTGGGGGAGGAGGAGGGGGCGTGTGGGAGCGCGTCGGAGAAGGATGCGGAGGTGGGAGTGAGCAATGTGGAGAGGAGAGTGGCCGTGGCGGCGCAGGGGGAGGTGGAGGGGATGGAGGCGGGGTCCGGGGAGGGGAAGGGGAGGAGATGGAGGCGAAGAGGAAGAAGCCGTCGGGGAGGTCGTCCCACAAGGAGGAGACGGCGGAGAAAGCCAAGAGAGAGCGGATGGGGTGGACGGGATGAAGAAGACGAGCGCGGGGGAGGGCGTCGGAGAAGGATGCAGAGGTGGGAGAGAGCGACAAAGAGCGAAGAGCGGCCGCAAGGGCGTTGGGGAAGGTTGAGGGGATGGGTGCAAGGGCTGAGGGAGGGAAGGTTGAGGGGATGGGTGCAAGGGCCGGGGGAGGGGAAGGGAGGAGCGGCGGTGGAGAAAGCCGAGAAGGATTGGATGGAGACACAGAGGGGATGAGGATGAGGAACGATCGGACGGCCGAGCAAAGGGAAACCCACATCCGACGGGTCACAACGGAATAGACAATCGGACGATAAAAAAAGGCGCATGCATATCGAACAACACACGATTCCTATCGACATGGCCACTGTAGTTGCGCCTCCTTTCTACCTCCATTTAACCGGGAGGATCGAATCTGCATCCTCTACTAGCTTCGTTTTGCAACATTTGCTTTCTGGTGGATGGTGACCAAGTTAGCCGATGCGCTGTTTTATGTCATCATAAAGTGAATTGCCATTGCAGTGTCTCCTTATCCTTCACCACGACACAATATTTGTTAATAATCGTTGAGGTGTGACTGTATGAGTAGCTGCGACAAGTATTAAGCATGATTGACACTTGAGTCTTACGGTGTGTTTGGTTGTCTGCATGCTCTTAGTCTAGCCCATATAGGTCATCCACGCTGAACCTAGCCAGGTTGAGTAGATGCAATAGTCTGTTGTCTGGTTGCCTATTTCTGTTGAGCCAGGCTGTGCTGAGATGTTGTTTGGTTGGCTACATCAGAGGAGACTTATGAACAAGATAGAAGGGACTTGCGAACGAGAGAAGTAAGCATAGGGGCGGAGATGGGCCTCAGGGCGGTTGTGCAACGGACCGAGCACTGGAAAAATAGTAAGTGAACCATGTACTATGCAAATCTACAATTTTTCCGTATGTAGTGGTCGCCCGAGGTTTCTGAACCGACCTAAGATGAGTCGCGCCAAGCCCAGCTCCCAGCCGCCCGATCGGCGCCTCCTCTCCTCTCCAGCTCTCCCAGCGTGAGTCACCAACCTTCTCAAAGCAAGCACAGCCCCGCCCTAAATGCCTCCTCTCGGTGGCGCCGCCCTCCCCTCCCTCCTCTCGCCATGCGATGCCCCCTCTCCTCCTCCGCGACTCGTCGCCCGGCTCTGCTCCGCCCCTCCCCCCAGGCCCCAGGGCCAGTGCCTCCTGGCTCGTGCCCTACCCTCCTTAGACAGTTCGACCTCAGCTCGGCTCTAAGCCTCCACTTCCTCCATGGCTCCGTGCCTCCACCGCCCAGCGCAGCCCCCTGCTCCGCCAGGCGCCATCCACTCACCCAGCGCCTGCTGCTTACTGAGATTCTGATGCCGCCACCAAAGTCCAACGCCTCCTCTCCTCTCGGCTTCGCCTCCGCCTCCCGGTGAGCGAAGGAGGCATACATATTGATGAGGACATGACTCCTATGGATACAACCATATTTGCTATGCTTAATGTTCCAATTACAAGAACTCGTATGCTTCACTTAAATTGTCAGGTGAGCTCGTTTTTAGGAGTGCCTTTATATTATATGAACTATATAATATTGCCTAATAAATATGTTGTTATTTTTCGGAATAAAAGACAGAGAATGGTTGATTTGCAAGAGTTCGAGCTGGACCTATTTTGGAATCCAATTCGGTCTCCGAAGACAGCACCGGCTTTAAACGTACATAACTTTCACATACGGAGTCTGCTGGAGGTCCACGAGTACTTGATGGAAAGCTTATCTCGTCATCTTTCCAACGGATCTAGCCTCACCTCCAAATTCCATCTGTGCACATCGGAATCACGAAAACAATCTAGCACTGGGACAACCCAATAGGCCTGTAGTAAAAAGGTCATAACTTTTGCAAACAGAGTCCGATTCGGGTGTTCTTGGTCTTGTTGGAAAGCTTATTCCGAGACCTTTCCAATAGATCTGGTCTCACCTTTAAATTCATTACGAGCACACTGTAATCATCAAAACAAGGTACTGCATCACCTGTTTAGGCCAAATTGGACTATGTAATGAGTAGACTGACTTGGCCCATATGGGCTCCCCTCCTTGGGCCACACTGTTCACGGAGGTACTGTTCAAGTGAATAGTACCACATGAATAGTACCACCTCCTTAGTTCTATTAGATGTGTGGCTCCTCCTCCCCTATTTAAGGAGGTCGCACCCCCCTCTAGTTTTCTTGGATTTCGTTTATGTTTAGTTTGCCTTCGTTGCAACTTGTATCTTCTACATGTGTCAACTAGACCAGCCAGTCAAGATCCTTATTCGGAATCCCAACTTAAATCAAATATTTCAATCCTATTTGCAATTTCAGATTGCTATTTATCTCGTTCTTGCGTACTTCTTCGGTGTATGCAGAAATCGACCTTCGTGGTCAGGTCATCCGGGTATTCGTGTACGGTTGATAATAACTTGTCAATCAGTTCAGCGATTGTGTGGTTTCGGGCCTTGCGAGTTCGTAGCCAGGATCGTGAGAGTTGAGCGACTACTACCGAACTTATCTTCTCATCGAAAGATCGGGCCAGAACAGGACCTTCGTGGTTTATTACATATTCACGGAAATGCCGCTACAAGTTCTTTTATAATTTTGTTTCAAATAATTAGTTAGCTTCCATTTTGCAGGGCCGACCTAAAATTGCAGATTTTGGATGGGCGGTTCGATCAAATGCTAAACGACACACTCTGTGGTATAGTTGTTACCTGGCACCAGAGATGGTAGAAAAAAAGGCTCACGACCATGCTGTTGACAACTGGACTTTAGGAATCATGTGCTATCTTATATGGCTCACCACCTTTTGAAGCTGCGGAGCAGGATGATAGGTAAGAGCTAAGAAGTTTGTGTTCTGCACAATCTTCAATTGTTACATTAATACATTCTGCTCAAAATTCATTTTGAGCAGGATAATCAAAGTGGACTTGATGTTCCCTTCATCTCATTGCGTATCTGCAGAAGCCAAGGATCTTATTTCCAAGGTAACACCTGAAAGTATTGGTAATATCCTAAAAAAAGAAGAAAGTGGGTTAGACTTTAGGGCTGTGAATTTTGTATGCAGCTTCTAGTGAAGGATTCAAGCAGGAGACTTTCTCTTGAAGACTTTATGAAGCATCCATGGATTGTAAAGAATACAGACCTTCAGGGAGTTGCATGGAGCAAAGAGCTCGTGCATAGGTCTTCAGTAAGCCGAGGTATGCGTTTATACAAAAATGCTAATTGAATATGTATGGTATCTTTCAAACGAAATCCTATCTACGAAAATGCTCCTTAGTTTTGGGCTCAAGGTCCTGTGAAATCCTGGCTCTACCATTAAGTGAGCGTAACACGTGAAACCACCTATGTGCGCCTGCTTGCTGCATCAACCGAGCCAGGCTGAGGAGCGAAGTGACTTCCGAACGTTTCCCAGCCCCGAGAGGCACCACTGCCTCCGGCAAGCCAGGCTGAGCGTGGAACAGACAACCAAACAGCTCAAAATTGCATCCACTGATACGATACGATGCAGGCTAGGATAAGTCAACCAAACAGACTCTTAATTGACATGTGCTCTGGATGTGGCGTGCCATATTCTGTGGTGACAAATATAAATAATAAAAAAAGTGGTTTCTTGGCACAGGTTTGCATAGTGGACACTCAAAGCGTACCGCGATAGAAGTTTCTTTTGGTAATCAATCAAACAATGGGCTAAGAAATAGACGATCCACTTCAGGAGGGCGGTGATAACGAACGCATCATCACGTTCCACTGGAGCTTTAGCGAAGTGCGAGACGTCTCAGGTACGAGTTAATCCTGATGCACGTAGGGGTAAGAAATAACAAATCGAGCAGTCATGAGTGTCAAAAATGACATCATGATAGGTTTAATAAGCGATACGTGTTTTCTACTGCGCTCTCAGTACACTGAAATTACTTTCTGTGATCACCATGTGCGGCAAGCCGCGATCCCTATCCGCGGGATCACGGCAGGATCTACGACAGGATGATATATGCATGTAAACACTGCAAGCAAATACGTTTCTACCACGGACTGAGAGCGAGACAGATATCTTTCCACACACCAAGAGCGCGACAAGTGGTGGCACCTGCCACACACAGGAGCACGGTAGATATACCATTTTCATCACTTAGCCGTGAGAAGACTAAATTTGTCATTTCTCTTAAGAACAAAAACAAAAAAACAAATGAGCCGGTAACTCGCATAAGGCCATATCCTGATATCCCTCGGGCTCATCTCCCCTCACGAACCTGTTGCTCCCCTGCACCTTTCCAGATTAATTGTACCACATCGACCATCACATGCGTACGCACGCCATATAATATAGTACGGTCGCCGTGCTAGCGGAAAGCAAGGCACCCTTGTTGCCTACTACTAGTACTGCTCTCCGCCGCGCCTACGCCCATGGCTGCACCCGCCGCGGCCAAGCGCACCTTCTGTTGCAAGCCTTCCTCCTCCTCTGCGCAGCCACCTCCACACAAGCGGCACCGCGCGGAGCCGGCGCCCATGGACATGGACGACGACGCTGCGGCCGCGGCGCAGTCTCAGCCGCTGCTCCCGGGGCTGCCGGACCACCTGGCGCAGCTCTGCCTCTCGCCGCTCCCGCCGCGCCTCCTGCACGCCGTCTGCCGCCCGTGGCGCCGCTTCCTGTACTCGCCGTCCTTCCCGCCTTTCCTGTCCCTCTTCGCGCTTCTCGACGGCCCCGGCGGCGGCGTCTCCTTCGCGGCATACGACCCGATAGCTGGGCGGTGGGACGCGCTGCCCCAGCCGCCGATGCCGTCGCCGCCCCCCATGCTCTGGCACCCGTCGTTCCTCTCCCGCCAGCTGCCGCTCCAGTCCGTGGCCGCCGCGGGGCGCCTCGTCCTTGTCGCGGGTTCCACGCAGTCGCTCCACCCGGCGCTGTCCCGCCCGCTGGTGTTCGACCCGGCCGCGCCCACGCCGCGCTGGCTGCTTGGCCCGCTGATCCCGCTCGCCCCGCGCAGGTGGTGCGCGGCCGGCGCGGCGCGCGGGCGGGTGTTCATCGCGGGGGCGTGGGCGCCGGCTACGACCCGGCCGTCGCTCGATCCGGGGCGGCGTGGGATCCCGCGACGCCGTCCGCGCCGTGGGAGCCGCTCCCGCCGCTGCGCGACGGGCGGTTCAGCCGGGACGCCGCGGAGGCCGTCTGCTCCGGCGGGAAGGTCTGCATGGTCAACCTCCGCAGCCGCGGCGCCAAGGAGGGCGCCGTGTTCGACCTGCGCGCCGGCCGGTGGGAGGACATGCCGCTCGGCATGCTCGCCGGGTGGAAGGGCCCCGCGGCCGCGTCTCCGGAAAGCGGGGAGACGATCTTCTTGGTGGACGAGGAGCGCGGGGCGCTGAACGCGTACGACTGGGGGGCCGACCGGTGGAGGACGGTCGCGGAGGCGGAGCGGCTCAAGGGCGCGGCGGATATTGCGGTGGGCGGCGGCAGGGTTTGCGTGGTGGCCGATGGCGGCGCGAAGGTGGTGGTCGTGGACGTGACGCGCAAGGCGAGGAGGGATTCCACGGCGGCGCCGCGCATGTGGGAGGTGGCGGCGCCGGCCGGGAAGCGGGTGGTGGCCCTGCACGTGCTGCCCAGGATGACCCGCCCCGAGTAGCCAGCTTCCTTCCCGCCACGTCTGACGTCTCGCAGCATGCATATGGGATTTGGTACACGCACTAGCACTGTACAATCCAACCTGCCTTCTCTTCCTGCTGCGAATCCGTACTGCCCACCCACTACTACTGTATTTTGTTTCCAAAACTTACTCTCTTTTTGTTTTTGTTTTAATTTTTGTCAAGATTTGATTCTACCACGCTTCTGTTTGAGGGAAAATAGGATTCGAGATTTCGCGAGCTACTACTGCGCTACATACACAATGAACGCCTGGATTTTCGGCGAATTGAATCGTAGAGACCAATATTCATTCTTTCTGTTTCAATATGCTGTCAATTTTTCTTGGCTTTGTTGGGTTCTGTTCGTCGGAAATCAAACGCAAAAGCAGTAGATCCCTTTGCGATCGATGCCAATCGCTTTGATTCGGCATGATTGGAAAAGTCGGTTCTTTCTTCACGGCCGGCCGGCGCGGCAGAGCATGGCACGGAACCTTATTTTTCTCGCTGGATTGTACACATGGATCGCGGCCAGACCATAGATTTGATTCCCGTCTCAGCCACCGCTGTCGCAACGAACCATCCGCGGCCGCGGCCCAGGCACGGCGTTATCTCCAAGGGAACCCTCCATTCCTCCTCCTCCCCCCCTGCCGGTCAGCGATGACAACAGCTGACGGCGAGGCCGGTCAGATCTCAAGACTTGCTGTGCGCTCCCTTCCGTTCCCTGGTCGAGGAGCACGGGCCGGCGCGAAGGTGGAGTCGCTGGCGAGGTGTCAACGTTTCATGTGCGGCCAAAAGGCCGGCAGGGCAGTAAAGCCCGTGTGGTTGCGGTGGGCGCCATCGTCCACACGGACACGGCACCAGCCGTCCACCAATTCGCTCGCCCGTGCCGCCGTGACGGACCATCCATCCACGCACGGCGCAAACGCTTCGGCCAGCCACGCCCTTGTACGAGTACCCTTCCTGCCTACTTGTCTGGTCGTTACAAATGGCGCCGGTCCAAGGCAAGACCGGCCTCGAGAAGTAGGCATCTGTCCACTGCAGGATGCAAGGCCGGTTCTACCAATGCGGCAGCTGCATGCCGCGGAGTACCAACGAAGGAAAGAAAAATCAGGGGAACTTTGGCTCATTCATTCAGAAAAGGCAATCGATAGCGACGTACGGGGGGAGAGAGAAACAAAATGGCCGGCCGGGGAAAATGACATATGGCGCCCCATGTTATTACCTGAAAGGATAATCACATTTAAATATACGGATTACTATTTTTCTATTTGGTAGAATATCGCTCCAACGAATAGTAAACTTTACTAGAGTTGGCGCAGCAAAATAATAAGATAGAAACTGTACTTTTTATTCCAGTTAGCCACGTAAGGCTATGATTCTTACATATAGTAATTTACAACTGCAAAATGGGACTAAATCCTTTCTCTTGCCTTCATTAGTCCATCGGTCTTCTACTTGTCCCCTGCGCCGAATATGGTGCTCACCTTGCCCTGCTCCTCGTGGTAAACGCCCTCGTCTCCTACGGTCTCATCGGTACCCGCATGTCCTTCGTCCCACAGGGGATAATTCCCGGCCAGACTAGAATCTAACAAAGGAGAATACTAGCAAGAGTGAGTACTAATGTACTCAGCATACATTAATAGCAAAAATGCACTAGATGCCTCATATCTGTTTGTTAATCACATTTTCTAGTTCATCTCTTTTCTGAAAATAATTTAACAAGATTTATGTTGCAGTTTTAATTCTGAAAAAACTACTTGTCACTCGGAGAAAAGATAGACCTTTAGCGGTTCCCGTAGACTCCAATCCAGGAGACTGGCATGAATTCATGAATTTGTTTAGCACTGCGCAGGCTTGTACCACTTTACTCATAGCTATTCTGAGCTCTCTCTAAGCTATGTCCCCTGCATTTCCTTAGATGCGGGTTCGATATCAGAATACAAAACGTTTTTCAAGTTACACGATTAAGTCTCCACCCATTACTTTCCGTCGGTGTTGACCTCGTCACGGTGCTGACCTAGTCATCCACTGAGTTCCAGTAATGTTGGTTGGGCCGGCTATCCCTCCAGACCCAACACTCCACCGCGTGCGGTACTATAAGCGCTTTGGTTGGGCCGACTTTCCTCGAGACCCACCACTCACCCATATTACTTACCCGATGTGGAGAGCATAATTATGTAACAAGGTAATATTTTCTGCCCGTCGAAACGGGAAAATGGTTAGCACTTAAATACGGCCTCTAACCGAGTAAGTGTTTTGTTGGTCCTTATATATTAACTATATGTAAAGAGGGTCCCACCTCTTTCCTCATCATCATCGCTTCCCCCTGCCCGGGCCCCCTTTACCAGCGTAGTAATTCTCTTCCTTCATCTCATCCTCGTTTCTTATATTCATCTCATTCGCATCTTTAGTCCGGTTTGATTTTTTTAGACATAATTTTCATGCACATATGTATAATAATATATCAAGTACGGTTTATATTTAATATAACTATGTTGGTGATCAAGAGATAAGCTTGCCTTCGTAGTTGAAGAAAAGATTGGCGTCGAAGAATTCCTGATCAACTACTTCGGTCTACTTGGGTTCGTTGTTTGTAATTATGTGGTAGCACGAATAATACATAAACAAATATTTAGTTAATTTTGGGTGATATTATGCGTACACAAGTTTGTGCATCTTCTTTTGTTAGCATATTTTAATTTAATAATTTTTTTTGGATCCCCGCTAAGTTAGCACTCCCCAACTGCGGTTATTCTGGTGTATCGGTTCTAGCATCTGGGTTTGACTACTTTCTCATTTTATCATATGGAGGTAAACCATTACACGTGTTCGCATACAACTATGCTTAATCGGTCTTACTTGGATGCGTACGAAACTAATTGCTTGCCTAAATACATTCGGTAATGCTTAATTTAATTAATCTATCAACAAGATTATTTATCTAATAAATTGTTTTTTTATTGGGACTTATTTCAATAGAAGTTCTCAGATTATTTTATATACATTGCCCCCCTTTTTTTATTTTCTACCAGTAAGTCTACTGATATCTATCTGCACGGGGTTTACACATCTACTCTTCTGGCGGTTCGTCTAATATTTACAGGTTTGTTACGCACGCAAACTGAATTTTTATTAACAATTTTTTATTATATAATCATCTTATTTGATTTTATTAAGCATCAAACTGATTTATGCCTGCTAACCCTATGCGACCTAATTAAATCCGATTGGTCGAATAATTACACAACGCTAACACTTATTAATTTTATTGCTAATCTCTATTGTTACATATATCACTTATTAGAATTCACTAGAACTTAGACATTTGTTTTTACTAATTTTTCCTATATTTTAATTTCCTAATTCTAATCCTACTCCCACCTAATCCCCATTCTCCCTCTATTCTATCATTCAGCTGAACCAACTGGTTCTTCTCCACTTCCTTCCCCAACTCCATTTCTTCTTCTCTCCCGTGGATCCCCTTGCTCCTTCCTCCATGGCACCACAATCCCCTGCCCTCGGTTCCCTGCGTCGACTCCGCCGCCACCTCCCGCACCTGCCGCCGACTCGGTCCCGGCCAATCCAAGATCCCCTGCATCACCACCTCACCCCGGGTTCTTTTGGTTCAAGCTCCTCCCATGGCGCCAGTGCCGCCTCCTCCCGCTCGGCCCTCGGCCCAAGACAGCCACCATGCCCGTCGCTTCTCTCCGATGCACCACGGCCCGTGCTCACACTGGTGTTCTTGGCATGCCCGCTTCTTCTCGGCATCCAGCTTGCTACGGTCCGGTCCCCGTCGCTACCGCCTAGCGTGGCCCTCACCTTAGTCCTACACGCATCGGCTCAGCTGACTCGTCCGCTAGCCGCTTCGGTTCACTATGCCTCACCTCCCTCCTTGATTCCCCTACTCTCTACTTACTTTGCTTACTTTGATCTTTAGTGAATGCGGTTAATTTAAGTCCTTATGCTAGTAGATTTTCATGTATGTAAGCCATGGTGACGGAGGTGGGTTGCCGCTGAGGTCATAGTTCATGCACGGTTGCACTAAGGTAAACCTCCCTTTCCCTCTCTACTCTCTCAGTCCCCTACCTTTCGCTCTATGATGGTGAATTGAGGGCTAAGCTACTGCGATTTTGTGATATGTGTAGTTCATCCTAGAGTATGAATGGCAAAATAGCAGTGGGGGCATGAATATGGTTTACCTGATGGGTTGGTTTTGGTTGGTTTTGGGGTAGTGGCAGAGGTGGTGGCCGGTTGTGGTCGGGATGGCGATGCCAGCATTGGGGGTGGTCGCCGATGGTTCAAGGTCGATGCCGGTGCCGACGTCGTCCTTGCTCCTCATGCTTCCTCTTCTCCCTTACTGTGGGTGCTTACAAGCAATGATGGGGTATGGGGTAGAATCTGAGCTTGCCTTGGGGGTTCTTGCTTGCTGACAGTGTGGCTTTGCTCCTGGTTGCTTGGCTTGCTCTTGGCCATGAGGTGGAATGGGTGTGGGAGGGGAGGTGCTCCTGGCTACGGCTGGGCTTTGTGATGCTTGGTGAGGTGAATGTGGCTTTAGTCCAGGGGGATGGCTTCGGCCGTGCCCCTTTTTGACCCCTTGTTCTCCAATTGATCCCTGTGCAAGATATTTCTTCCTCCTATCTGTTTGGCCCTCTCATGCACTATTGGGTCAATGACCACTGGTCCGAAGGGTGCCTCAGTTACTATACAACGTAGGTGTTGGGTTTTAAAAGAAAACATCGGGTGATGAAACCTGCAGAAGTGAAGGGTGCCGATTGACTTAGGTTGGCCTGGGTATCCTCTATGGACTTCGTGGAATCTGACGACAACCTTCTTTATTCTAATTCTATTCTGACGCGTTTGGTTTTCTACGTGTGTATTGGTCGATGGCGAGCGATGGAACGGTGGGCTGGGTTTCCGGATTGGCTGAAGGATGTGTTCAATGGCTGGTGATATATGGTCAAGGAAAGGCTCCGCGACATGCATGAAGACTTCTATTGTATTCTTTTTGTAATTTACCCTCAGTTGTAATTTATTTCTTGATCAGTTGTAAATTAATTATTGTAATTGATTTAGGGACTGTACTATTGTTTTATTTCGGCTTGAAGTGGATTCTTGTAAATAATTTCGAGTTTGCATTAATATTTCACTTTCGCTTGAAATGGATTTTTTGTGAAGGACTTGAAGTTATCTTGATGATTCATTAATGCGGCAATAATTATATTGTAAAATTTCGTTGTTGAATTCTGATTGTAATATTTTATATGAAATTTCTTAGTGATGTGTTCAAGATAAATTTGAGCTTTATGTTTTGTTCTGGACTAGAAAGTTTTAATTTACTGCTAAAAACCAATTAGTGCTATTTAGATTAGTTTTAATATCTCGGGTTCTCACACGACCGTTCCCCGCGGTCACGTGGATGAGTTGTGTGAGCATCCTTTTATTGATGACGGAACAAAGCTGGCCAAAAAGGCTCCTTAATTGTGATGGCCACACCTAGGGCTGCGACTGTTCCCGACCAATCTGGTATCAAATTTAGGAAGGAAATTCAGTATCGGTACCAGATAGTTAGTCTCGGATGCGGTAGCGAAATCAGGAGAGCTTATATCCAACCGAATAGCATTGATAAGCAGTAAGTCATATAGATATCTAGGCGGATATTCGGTAATCCAATTCCTTACTCCTTAGCCTAGCCGGCCCAGCCCATTGTCACAGCCTAACTTAATCCCTAACCTAACAGAGCCACCCGCCCATATCCACACGACCACACCAGTACAACACCGTGCACATGGCACACCTCGCCGCTGGGTCTTCGTCGCAACGCCATCACGAGCCGCTGTCTGCCGCCACGCACACCTCCTAGCCGCCTCTACCCCTGCCGTCGGGAGTTGCCTCCGCCCCCGCCATCGGGAACCGCCACCGCCCCTCCTCCGTCGGGTCTTCGTCATGGCTTACCACCACCGCCTCCGTGTGCGACACACACGTCCCAACCATCTCTGCCCCCCACCCATCAGGAGCTACCCCCCGCCCACCTAAGGTCTTCATCGCGTCCTCTCGACGCCATTGAGAGTCGCCGCCTCCGCGTGCGACGCCACCGAGATCCATCGTTTGCCGCCCCAACTCCTTCCGGTTAGTCCTCTAGCACTAGCATCACATCTGCAATTTGTTGTTGATTTCCGATGGTGATTTGTTCTTCTTGTTCCCCTTCAAATGGTTTGATCGATTCTTTAGGAATCAGGGAGAACAAATCCTTTGTGATGGCATATGGAAGCGGAAGTGCAAGTGTAAGTCAGAGTGTGGGTGTGGCTGCATCATCTGCAGCACCTACAGGGGGGCAGTGCCAACTGAAGGGACACCCTCCATTGGCAGTGGCACGCAAGGGCGACGTAGAAATGGTAACGTTGCAGCCGTAGAAGGAAAGAACACACTAGAGGATGGTGAGTCTAGTGCAAAGAGGCTGAAGAAGAGCACATCACCTATATGAGATTTATGATTTATAGCTTATGCTGAACTTGTGTTGCTCGTCGATTGTGAAACTTATGTATGAATTATGTTGAACTTGTCGATTGTCGAACTTATGTATGAATTTATTGCTTATGTAACTTTGTGGAAGTCATGTCGAAATTGAAGTGTACTAGCCTACTAGTGTAACGACCCAACTCTAGGGCACCCGAGAGGTCCTCCAAGACCTCTGGGAAGTCCATCAGGACCTCCCAGGAGGTCCACAAAGGACCTCTCGGACAGTCCACCAAGACCTCCCAGGAGGTCCAGCAGGACCTCCTGGAGGTCCAGGAGAACATGACCCGAGAGGGTCTTGGAGCCAGGGAGCACCCACGGACCTGCCACGGCCGCATCCAGAGAAAAACGAGGAGGTCTGAGAGCGCCCCAGGACCACCCGCAACCCTCCAGAGGAGGTCGTGGGGGTCTGGGACCACCTCAGAACCTCACATGTTTATCCCATTGTGAGGACATACAGTCCGAGCTTGCTCGGGGGTTCCTGTGAATCCTTAACTAGTCCCAAGGATCATGGCTAGCTCTTCACAGAATAATACAATGGTGGTGATATCCGAATGCATCTTTATTAAAGTAAAATATTTACTGAGTTGTTACAAAGTGGCCTTAGGCCCAACATGAACACAAAAGAGCAAAAGAGTTGAGCTTCCAAAGACACACCACGAACCGATCGAAGGCACAACCTATTCGCTTTGATCTTCTTCATCGCCAAGGTCTTCTCTGGCAAAGATTGTAATGAGCAAGAGTGAGCACAACAACCGTGCTCGCAAGTTACACCCGTGGGTTAGCAAAATGACATGCATATATGCCTAATCAAAGGATGGCATCATATGGTTAATTTGCACAAAGCCAATTTTCTTTCAAATACCATTACTAAGTTCCAAAGTAGGTCTTTTATTAGATAAAATTCATTTTATCAAATCAATTTTTAGTTGGATAGCATTCATCAACAAGTTGGTGAAGGATACCTCTCGACACCGTGCTCCTCGCCCAAACCCATGGGATAAAATCCCAAAAACAGATTTGACGAGGATTAAAACCTCTGTGTATTATTTTAATACATAATAAAAGACCATACGTCTTCATGGTCGTAACCCCTAAGACTAACGACCTCCACAGTCGTTAGTATTCTAAAGGTTACTTAATGGGTACCACGGTGGGATGAGGCTTTGTGCCTAATCCCACCGAGATAACCGCCAGAAATTATCGGGTCGGTATTTCTTATCGTATGATAAATGGAACACGTGCTATATGCTCCAAACCATGCGATGGTACAACCCCGAGACATCGACTATTAACCACCCTACGGTTAAGCTTTTCACAGTAACCGCAAGGAAGTTAGCACGTTGCTAATCGCTTCCACCGCTCCGACCGGTCGTAACGTTTCACCAGGACGTCTTCTCCAGAGTAATCGCCACCTCTTCGAAGTTATTTAAAGGTGAAGCGCGAGAAGACGAAGGGACGATGCGAGCGAAGACCAAGACCAACAAAGACAAGAACAACGACAGTTCAACAAGAATACACGAAGCCTAAGCGGTGGAATTAGAAGTTAGATAATCGACTTAGACTCATATTCTAAGTCCGATTACCGATTAGACATTCCCCATTCGGTGTAATTCAGGGTAGTACTTAGCCACATCTTGTAAAACCCAGTTCATATCAATAAAGAGCGACCCCATTCCATTCCGTGATATTCCACGCCATTTTCCTCGTTCATTTTCGAAGATCGGCGACTTGATCGCCGACAACCGGCGCCGTCCGTGGGGAAGAAGGCGTAAGTTTCTGAAGAAAATTCTTCGCTCAAGAAAATCCTCGCCCAAAATCTCGCAATCGCTCATGCGACTATGCCCGAGTTTGGGATGAGGAAAATCGTTCGATTTGGCGGACTACGCCGACCTCGACATGGAAGGATGTATCCGCGCCATGGAAGAAAATGGCGAGTCATCCTCCTCTTCCTCCTCCGCGGCTCGCCGTCGTCGCCGACGTTAGCGAGTCGACCGGATGGATGAAGATGCGCCGCCACCATCGGTGGCGCAACCGAGAACCGCCGTTCCGACCGCTTCGAATGCCAGAGGATCTCTTCAAGCCCGGTCTTCTTGACCGTGAAACAGTGAAGAAATTTCAGCCCCATCACCCGAAAACTCTATACCATTGATGAAATCATGGTGAAAGATACTCTTCGCTTCGGCAATTCCAGAGTCAACCGTCACCTGGTAACGGTGTCGATGAAACCTCCACTGGTCGTAGGCCATGTGGGGATGATCACACTCAGCATACGATCGGCGGTTCGTCGGATCAGGCTGAGAAGACCTCAGGAAGTGCTCATCTCCGACCGATCTCCATCGTGGAAGATTCTGGCAGAAGCACTGACAAGCTCTCCATTAGTTATGATGGAAGCTCATCGGAAGATCAATACTGGAAGCACGAAGTCAACGCGATCGGACATGAAGATCAAGATGCCCTGCACGGTCCTACACTCTCTACCACGCCATCACGTGTTGTTAGAGATGATCCGGGCCGTCAAGCACCAACTTCCGGAGGCAACGGAACTAATCGACGTCAATCAGTTAACTCGCCTGGCACTGGCTCACCCAGAGTGGCTGATGGGACCGAACAAATCCGAAGGTCAGGGGAAGGTTCAGACAGGCATACACCTACGACCAGTATGAACCCCCTGAGACCTTCGGTAACTGTACAAAACTTGCGACGTATTCAAAACATGTTAAATAATTTCGATCCTGCTCTAGCAGGAACGCCTAGTTTTGTACAACTCGTAGGTCAGGTATCCGAAATTCTCCAATGCAGATGCAAATAACGAAAGCGTCATCGAAGCAGAGGGTTTGAAAGTCGGACTATGACTTCATCCCAACGCCTCCCTCGGCGAGGGACAACACGGTTATACCAGAGAGCAGTCGATACCGAGACCTCCTCGACGATTCCGACCAAGGAGTCATGAGGGGAGAAGGTTATTCCAAGAAACTACTCCCCCACTGTGTCGAGAGGAACCACCACTAGGACCTAACGATCTCCGACATCGTTTGAACCAAGTGGGCGGTCGGAGGCATCATATCAGTGTCCACGATCGGATCGGTACCGGAGTTCCAGCGTCCCAATCCTAGGGATCGGTCTCCGATCGACATAATCCCGCACCTTCCCGGAGAAGACGCCATGAATCAATCACGAGTTGTCGAGCCTTCTCTGCGGGGCTCCAAGTCGTGCGTTGGCCTAACCTGCCCGATCGGCCAACTTGGACAAATTCAATGGAACTCAAAACCCATTGGAATTTCTCCAAATATATACCACCGCCATCGTGGCTGTGGTGGCGATGAGAATGTAATGGCCAACTATTTACCCACCGTGCTCGAAGGGTCCGCGTGGCGTGGTTGTTAAACTTACTGGCCGGATCAATATATACTTGGGAACAACTCTGTGATCTTCTGATTGCCAACTTCCAGGGTACGTACGACCGCCCTGGAAGGAGGACGATCTCCATAGAATCCGGCAGGGATCTAATGAGACTTTACGTCAATATATCAAGAGGTTCAGCCAGGTTCGTAACTCTATACCTGAAGTCGCAGAATCCTCTGTTATTCAGGCTTTTAAAACAGGTCTGAGGAATCGGCGGTTTACGGAGGACATAGCAATGAACCCTCCAAGAACAAGCTGTTGAGCTTTTTGATATGGCGGACAAGTATGCCACCGCTAGCGAAGCAATCGAGTGGTGTGAAGCCATTGATCGGAAAGACAAGATTCCCGACCCGGCCGGACAAACAGGAGAAAAGAACAAGAAGTCTCTCAAGAAGAAAAAGAACCGCAGACCGACGACAAAGAAGTCCTCGCCGTTCGAAAAAGTTCAGAAGGGCAAGAAGGACTATGCTTGGGTCGAAGCAAGGCAAAAGCTCGGAGAAGGATTCTGACGAACAAGAAGTGGTGTCCACTTCACCAAAGCGAGGGCATGATCTGCTTTGCCGTGTCTCGCAAAAGAAACTGGAGGATTATTATGCGGGTAAGGACCATTTCCCGCAATACTGAACATGGAGAAACGAGCTCCAAAAAGGGCAAGGATGGCGACGAAGAGATGGAGTACCAGGATCCCCAACACACAGTCAACATGATTTTTGGAGGATCTTCTTCATACGAGTCCAGACGTCATCTGAAAGCCATGGAGCGAGATGTCAACCAAGTCGAATCTCCGACTGTAATCAAGCACTCGAAGTGGTCGGACACCGCAATTTCCTTCAGCAAAGACGACTGCCCCATCCCATCGACTCGACCGGGTAGGTTCCCTATCGTTGTTGAACCAACCATTAATAATTGTCGGGTTAATCGGGTCTTAGTAGATGGGGGTAGTTCTTTGAATATATTATTTGTGGGAACTTTAGAAGAAATGCAGGTCCCCATGTCAAAGGTGAAACCTGTGAAATATGCTTTTCATGGCATAGTTCCGGGTTCTACCGCTAAACCGATAGGACAAGTTTCCTTACCAGTTACGTTCGGAAAGCCTGACAACTTCCGAACAGAGAGGATTCCGTTTGATGTAGTAAACTTCGAATCCGCATACAACGGAATTCTCGGTCGACCAGCATTAGCAAAATTCTTGATAGCCACGCATTACGGTTATCAAAGTTTGAAAATCTTGGGCAAGGAGTCATCACTATTCGAGGAGATCGAAAATGGCTTATGTATGCGATCGAAATCCTTTGCCTTTGGTTGATGAACTTCCGACCGAGAGGTTAACCCGACTCCCATGCAGGTCAAGCACTCGAGGCCAAAGATGACACCCAAACCATCCGACCAGACAAAGGAGGTACCACTCGACAAAAGCGCTTCTCCGGACAGCGTCAAGTCGTCACATGGGTCAGGACATCCGCACCCAACCGCCATAAGATTCTCGGTCGGGGCAAGACTCGACCCTAAATAGGAAGAGTCGCTCGTCTCCTTCCTCCAAGCGAATCAGACGGCGTGTTTGCACGCAAGCGTCCGATATGCTCGAGTCCCCGAGGTGATCGAGCACGTGCTTGCTCTCCACCGACAAAAACCGATCAAGCGAAACTACGACGTTTACTTTTGATCGGAAGGAAGCAATCGATCGGAGATTGACAAGCTTCTCAAAGTGGATTTATTCGTGAAGTCGACCACCCACATGGCTTGCCAATCTGTAATGGTTAGAAAAACAATGGGAAATGGCGAATGTGTATCGACTTTTACGAGATCTTAATAAGGCTTGTCCGAAGGATGACTTTCCTTCCTCGCATTGATCAACCGGTAGACTCTACTTACTGGTGCGAGTTACTAAGTTTTTTAGATGCGTATTCAGGGTACCACCAGATTAGTATGTGTAAAGAAGATGAGGAGAAAACTTCCTTCATCACCCCATATGGCACTTACTGTTATATTAAGATGTCATTTAGTCTCAAAAACGCTGGTGCAACTTTTCAAAGGTTGATGCAAAAAACCTTTAGTCCACAAATCGGTCGGAATCTAGAAGCTTACGTTGACGATCTGGTCGTAAAGACCACCAACGCTGGCGACCACATTCCTGACTTACAAGAAACTTTTAATAACTTGAGAAGACATAACCTCAAGTTAAATCCGGAAAAGTGTGTGTTCGGAGTTTCTGCTGGAAAACTGCTCGGTTTCCTAGTTTCGGCTAGAGGTATTGAAGCAAATCCAGCAAAAATTGCGGCCATCGACCAGATGCGCCCTCCGACCACGAAGAAGGAAGTCCAAAACTAACCTATCAGATGGCGTTAAGTCGTTTCATAGCAAGGTTAGGGGAAAAAGGATTACCTTTCTTTAAACTTCTTCGGAAACATGGGAGTTTTGAGTGGACTAAAGAGGCAAACGATGCCTTTGAGGAACTTAAAAAGTACCTTACAAGTACCCGGTTTTAGTTTCTCCGAGATCGGAGAAACATTGCTAATTTACGTGGCGAAGAACACCACGCAGCAGTTAGCGGTGTCTTGGTTGTAGAAAGGATAATATCCAACGACCGGTCTATTACGTGGCGAAGTCTTACATGGACCAAAGGAAAGATACCCATAGGTACAAAAGTTGCTCTATGGCCTCATTATGTCTTCAAGAAAGCTAAGTCACTACTTTCGTGCCCACAAAGTGGTCGTACCTCTGGGATATCCTCTTGGTCAAGTCCTTGGAAACAGGAATCATCAGATTTAATAGCCTAATGGGCGGTCGAGCTAGGGCGTTCGATCTCCATTTTATTTCACTTAACGACAATAAAGTCCTGTGCAATAGCGTAATTCATTGCGAATGGACAAACCTCGAACCCACCCAAGGACCCGAGTACGAACACCACGACAGTGGACATTGTATTCGACGGTTCCTTGATGTTACAAGGATCGGGGTGAGTGGTCTTGATATCCCTCATGGCGAACACATCAAGTCGCCATCCGCTTAAATTTTCCCGCCACCAATAATGTGGCGAATATGAAGGTTTATGGCAGGACTCGAGCGGCTTTCGTTAAGCCGGATTCGCAGACATTAGTGAAAGGCGATTCTCAACTAGTAGCGAATCAAGTGGGAAAGAGTATCAATGCTTGAGTACCAAGATGTCATCTTATCTGGCGGAATACGAAAACTCGAAAAGCACTTCTTCGGTTTTCGGATCAACATATTCCTAGAAAGGAAAACTTTCTGCGCACCGGTTAGCACGGATGGCCTCCACGAGGTCGATCCAGTCCGCCCGGAGTTTTTCTCGAGCAACTCAATTCACCCTCGGTAGTTGAGCCTTCCGAGAACATACATGATTCTTTGCAAGTTGAACAAACTAATCAAGGGAACATGGATGCTCCACAGTGTCGTTGACGGTTGGTATTTACGATCAAGGTAGAGATCGGATGACATCGATCTACAATTATCTTCAAAGATGACATAATTCCAGAAGATGATGTAGAGGCTGATCGATAGCACGAAAAGCCAAATCATACACTCTAATCGAAAGTACCTTGTATAAACGAGGATCTCATGGAGTGTTGATGAGATGCATATCTCAAACGGATGGCATTAGATTGCTAACCAAATCCATGAAGGCGTCAGGGAGCACACCATTCCTAGTAACCTCAGTCGGTAAAGCCTTCCTAAGAAGGCTATTATCGCCAACCGCCCTTCATGATGCAAAAGAGCTTGTGATGAAGTGTGTACAATGTCGGTTTATAGCCGATAAGTACACCACCGGACAAGCCTTACAAACAATTCCTCTTTCTTGGCCTTTTGCAACTTTGGGATCGGACATTCGGGACCTTTCCCAAGAGCACCGGGGCTTGAATTACTTTTCGTCATGATTGACACGTTTACAAAATGGATTGAAGCCGAGCTAGTCGTTAAAATAACAACTGAGGCCGCTAAGAGATTTCTCCTGAAAAATGTGATCACGCGATTTGGTGTACCCAACATCATCACAGACAATGGTTCCCGCCTCCAAAGAATAATTCCGTGAATTTCGCGATGAACTTGGTGTCAAAGTTTATTTTGCTTCTGTTGCTCATCCACAGAGCAACGGAGCAGTTGAGCGGGCTAATGGTATCTTTATGCAAGGGATCAAACGCCGAGTATTCACCGCTTAATCAAACGGTCGAGCTTGGGTTAAAGAACTTCCTCTCGTGTTATGGGTCAAGAACCACGACCACCGTCATGACCGGTGAAACTCCATTCTTTTTGGTTTATGGTGCTGAAGCCATGCTTCCTCCAGAACTCAAAATTGGCTCTGCTCGAACTGATCGTTTTGACGAAAATGATCAGATTGAACGACGACTCGACGACGTCGATTTCCTTGAAGAACGATGAAACCAAGCCCTTGTACGATCAGCAGTCTACCAACAAGCCATGCGAAGGTACCATAGTCGTAAGGTGCAGCCTCGCAGCCTTGCTGTAGGTGATCTGGTTCTCAAAAAAATTCAGAGCCAAACAAATCGCAATAAACTTTCTCCTAAATGGGAAGGTCCTTACACTGTGGTCGAAGTCACCCGACCAGGTTCCGTACGACTAGCTATGTCTGATGGGCAAATTTTGTCAAATTCTTGGAACATCGATCAATTGCGTAAGTTCTATGTTTAATTTTCATTCTTTCATTTCTTTCAATTTCAATTTCACTAAATTTATTGATTAATTAAGAAGTGCAACCTTGCTTATATATATACACCTACATTCTGGTCGTTTATTATTGTTAGTCTGGTCGGAGAAGACATTTTTTCTCTCCGATATCCTTTTTAAGGATCTCTGATACTCTATGGTCCTCGTCGTGAGCATTTTTCTCAAATGATTCCCACACGACTATACTCTTTTCTTAAAGAAAATGAGTAATCGAGCGCCACGCAACTAACTATCTCATGAATGATATGCTTACGATTCTGAAGATTATGCTTCATTATTTCAAGATTCTGGTCTATTCTTGTCTGGCTACTGGTCGGGACACGGAAAGCCTCCTAGTCGAAGTCTCTCCTTTTTACAAGACGTGGTCCCGCCCTAATCGAAGGAGCTTCCTAGCGACGGTTCTTTTCTTACGATCCTCGCTACTACCGGATATAGAATTTGAACACGCTTTCAAAAAATATATGTCGATGCCTTCGTGTCTTAGCATTAGTTCCGACTGCACTATGGGACAATAGATATAAACAAAGTTCACTTATAATCTGCTGCATACATATTTGCATTTCTTCTTATGTCAAGTTTGACAAAGTCTTTTTCCGACCATATATAATGTTTTTGATTGGTATTTCCATTATGACAAACAAAGATCTATAACTAGTCGAATCGTCGTTGGTCCCGACCACATTTGATTTCCTAGTCTCGCAACGATCGCTTTTGTCTTACATATCCAAACATACCTTCAAAAACTCACATACATGGTTATGACCTCTTTTTATTCTCTTTCTTGGCTCACCGCTTGTACAATGAACGTTCTTCTACTATAAAGCGCTCGGGGCTAGGAAATATACGAGAATTTTAAAAAGTCAAACAGATAAACAAAAGCTTTGTCAATGACATAAAAGGTAAGTTTTCATAGATATTCAAATATTTTTACACTTGCAGAACCTACTCTAAGAAATTTCCCACCTAACTCTTCGCTTTGTCGGAGATTCGACCTCCATCTCTTCTACAACTATATCTCCGAGTGGCCCGAGTTTCTCCATGAACTTGGTCGCCTCCTCAGTGGGCGATTGAAGTCTTCTTTAACAGACTTGGAGATCTATGGAGGGTCGGAAGCTTTCGGTTTTGCCAAAGCAAAACTAACTCCACTTGCAACGCCTTTGCTTTTAGGGCCTAGGCATAATTCGTCGAGTAGTTTTGAGCGTAACTTTAAGGTCCTCTAGAAGTTGACCCAAATAGTTCATTTTCTCTATTGGATCTCCTAAGGAAGGCGGGCTTGATCCTCGATCCCATATCAAAGATCATCTTGTTCAAAGCACTAATCTTTTCATCAATATTTTGAGCAAGAGCCTCCTTATCCTCGCTCAAATTTCGAGTTTTCTTTACTCGTTCAAGATTTCGCTTTGCTCTGCAAAAACAAATCGCTTAATGAACACAAGCATAATTGAAGGAAAAATCAAGTTTGCGACATATTACCTTCATTTGTTTTGCTAAGTGTTTCATATTTGGTCGTTGCTTCACGATCAACCTGTCTTTTTGGTCAACTTGCTTTAGCAAATGATCGATCTATAGCTTTTATTTCTTTTTCAAGAAGAGCTGTCTTGGCTTTCTCAGCCACAACCTCCTCTTTTATTTTTTCCAGATCTATCGAATACGATAAGGAGAATAATTGTAGAGGAGCAAAGTATTGAAGAAGAAACAAAAGTTTAAAAGGAAAAGTTCTTTTTACTTTCCAACTCGAGTGCTTTTGCTCCAAGTCCTTAACTCATTTGGGTCATCCTCCGATCACAAAGAAAGTTCTCGACCAAATGCTACACAAATAGCATTCTCTTTCTTAAGTTTCTTATAAACTTTTAAAGAAGAACTGGTCAGAGAATACTTACCCAATTGCTTGGTCATTATAACCAAAGAAAATCGAATCGAGTGCATCTTGAGTTGAGTATCCGATACTTTCGCCACGCCTCATCAAGCTCCTTATCCTCGATAAATCGGGGCGAAAAGGAACTTGTTAGGTTGGGAAGGGTTATCAACAATGGATCGAACTGTTGAGACCTCCTAGAGGCATCTACCTCCACGAAGGGGTTTCAATCACCAAAGGATCCAACTCAACCGTTGTTCTTGTCACCGCTTCGGGGCTTCTTCTACCACTACTTCCTCGAACTTTGTCCCGAGAAGTGCTCTGCCTGAACTTCCACAGTGCGTCCTTAGGAAAAACCTGGCCTGAAACGACCGAACACCGAAGACCTATGCAAACCGAAGATGGGAAGTTCAAAGTATCAAATCATCAAGGAATTATTAAAGGTACATACTTATACGACCACTTTCATTTGTACATACCTTGTTAATCTCCTGGATTTGACTCAAACGCAGCAGAGAGAAATCTGTGCCGCTAGCCTTCCTTTTCTTCTCCTCCAATTTTGTCGGTTCGGACCAGCAGGTTTGTTGAACCTCACATCCTCCAACAAGATGTCGGAAGCTATGCCCTCGACCGGTTCATCAAGGTCCGCATTCCCGACTATCCGGTCAAGGGAGTGGTTTCATCAACCTCCAGATCGCTTGTTTCAAGAATAACCGTAAGGTCGTGCACGACCACTCTGAGTTCTGACCTCCGCAGCTACATTCTCGGGCCTTCAGCTTATCCACCTAAATCAAAGAACAAATTTGATTGGGTGAAGAAATCCTTTATCTAAAAAATTGTACATATATGATTCCAAATGTTCTATTACCTCGAGGATTCATCTCCTTCAAGTGCCTCGAGGCACGACTCGGTCGGAACCAAGGTGTGATGTTGATCCTCACCAGATTGTATGATTCGCAAACCGGCCGATCAAAAATGTAGAGCACGATTGGAAATCTGGTGGGATATATGTATATACGTGGTAAAAGGATTTTTTGATTAAATTACCTTAAGCCTTGCCGCCTCTCCTTCAATAGGAGTTATGGCTAAGATCTTGGGGCATTCACCTTTTCTCCGAGCTCCCGCATGCAGTTAGCTCGACTCGTTCTCTAATTTCCCCATAGGAAAGAACTTTAATGAAGGAAGAATAGACAAATTTTAAGGTAACACATTAATCAAATCAAAATACCGATCGAATGTATCTCAAAGACTTACCACCTTCTCGAGTAACTTCATCACGATCAAGGCACCAGAGCGTGGAATGAGTCCTAACTTCAATGGACTAATCTGGCGAGAGGTAAAATCCTCACCACATGCCACGAAGTCACCCTCGACTCGCAAGTCATAGATGGCATCCGCCCATCTTTTGACTATCCTGTCTTCTTTACTGTCTCCTTCCACTTGGGGTTTTCACTTGCTCTAGTTCCGTAAGTAGAGGCCATCGTCTTCAGAATCGTCATGTAAAACCAAGATTTTTCCATGATGACCACGAAGATTTCGCAGACATGAGGATGTACTCATCGGCCTTCCGTCATGAAGACGCAATGTGCATTCCCGAGAGTCGCTTCAGATTTTACCGCAGATTTTCCCATCACCATGCGGTAGAAATAACTAAAGAGCTTCAAGTTCGGTTGTATTCCCAGATATGCCTCGCATAAATATGCGAAAATATCGATATTTGCGATCGAATTTGGGGCCAAATTCACTAATTCCACCCGTAATGTTCAAGAACGGAGAAGGAATTTGTGTATGCGGTAATCTCATTTCACATTCGATGTAGGCAAGAAAACAGGATTTCCTCATCTTCACGGCTCGAAAATGCTCTCCAATCGCGGTCTCCAATTAATCGATTCCTATCTGGGAGCATTCCCATCTTCGCCAAAGCCTCAAGCTTTTTCTTGCCCAATTCAAGGCAACCACTTTGTAATCTGCTCGACATGGCGAAAATACTCAAGGATGAGTAGTGAAAGTTGGAGACTTCGTGGTCAAGAACAGAAAAACTCGAGGATTTCTCGGAGAAGCTAAGGGAATCGAAGGGATTTTGGAAGCATAAAATTCTAAGATCCCAAATGAGGAGATTTTATAAACTTCCGATACTTTCAAGGATTCCCACAAGAGTCCAAACCGACAAAAAGCCTCTTTTTGCTCAAACGAACAGAGGAACTCTTGTTTCCCAAGGCAAGTTCTCAACTTTAAAGTGAACACAGACCACTTCGTGTACCACGACATTAAATGGGGTCTGCCCGATACGATTTCATCGGAAAAAGGTATATACACGACCAGTTCATTTAAAGTTCGGGGCTAGCCGACGAGGATTAAAACCTCGATGTATTATTTTAATACATAATAAAAGACCATACGTCTTCATGGTCGAATTCCTAAGACTAACGACCTCCCAGTCGTTAGTATTCTAAAGGTTACTTAATGGGTACCTCAGCCTGGATGAGGCTTTGTGCCTAATCCCCACCGATAACCGCCGTAAAATTATCGGTCGGTATTTCTTATCGTATGATAAATGGAACACGTGCTATAATGCTCCAAACCATGCGATGGTACAACCTCGAGACATCGACTATTAACCACCCTACGGTTAAGCTTTTCACAGTAACCGCAAGGAAGTTAGCACGTTGTTAATCGCTTCCACCGCTCCGACCACCGTAACGCTTTCACCAGGACGCCTTCTCCAGAGTAATCGCCACCTCTTCGAAGTTATTTAAAGGTGAAGCGCAGAAGACGGCGAAGGATGAGCGAATGTAAGACCAAGACCAACAAAGACAAGAACAACGACAGCTCAACAAGAATACACGAAGCCTAAGCGGTGGAATTAGAAGCTAGATAATCGACTTAGACTCATATTCTAAGACCGACACCCGATGAGACATTCCCCATTCAAGGTAATTCAGGTAGTACTTAGCCACATCTTGTAAAACCCAGTTCATATCAATAAAGAGCGACCCCCATTCCATTCCAGGATATTCCACGTCATTTTCCTCGTTCATTTTCGTAAGATCGGCGACTTGATCGTCGACAAGATTTGATAAACATTTCTGGAAAACCCCAAAATCAACATCTAACTCTGAGTAGCCTTTGCCAGCACGTCCATGACCGTGGACACGGCTATTCAAATAGATTTAACTCTGCAGAGGTTGTGCACTTTACCCACACGACATGATTTCTCTAGTTTATCCGACATCCGTCAATGCCACCTCTCACTACCAAAGGTAAGAGGTCTAGAGCTCATGACAAGGCCTTTACAATGCATTGCCCCACCACAGCCTTTCCTTGCTAAGGTTTTACTTTCCTATGGATCGCAATCCGGCGGAAAACCCCCTCTTGCACCAGTGGGAACAGTAGGTCATAAAAGACCATTAGCCCTACAAGACCTCCCACACCTCCAATGGAGCAGCATATGGTGAAGTTTTGCAAATTACTCAGCCAGGTCCCACGCCCCATTCTGGAGACATGTGGTTGCACGATTGTGGCATAGCCCATTATAGGCATGGCATTGGTCGCTCAAAGACCGGTCCTCACACGACTAGAGCGACTCTCACAAACCCTTGGACCTCCACCTTAGCCAGGATAGAGTCCGTGCTCAAACATTGCACCAGCCAAGCCAACCAATTCTCCCCAGTCTAAATCTAATTTTCATTTTCTTTGCTTCCCCAGCAACACTTTCACATTCCCATGACACCCCAATGTCATGGTCAAAACATTTTAAGCAATATTTGGTCATGTTGGTAAAGATTTTCCCAAATCAATATTTTGGTCTAAGCCTGTCTAAGCACAAGTTTTTCAAATGGTTGGGCTCATACTATTGCATGACCCAAGTTTAATCTAAAGGTGACAATGAGTTTAGTCCAAAGTCAACAGTGGCCATACAAGGAAGTAGGCATAACTATGAATTTAAAACAGGTATTGAAATAACTTGGTAAAGATAGGCATGCATTAAACTTTGAAATTGAACATAAATAGATTGAATTATTGGGTGCAATATGATCAAGAGTGCAACTTGCCTTGCTCGCTATCCTGAGATTCTTCCTCTTGAACACTCGACTCTCCTAGAGTCTTCGCAATCTACACTGGGTAAAAGAGCAAGTTCAAAGAAAACTCAATTAAAGAACCAACCGAGAACAACAAGAAACCGAGGGGACCCCAAAGGAGTCCAAAACTTAATCAACAGGAGAGGTCCCTATTTTAGAACAGGTTCTTATAGAAGAGGTCTAAGCTTACTGTAAAAGGGTGGTCTTTAACAAAAGACCCCAAGGGAGTGACTTAAGCAATAGACAAAGAGGTCCTGAGCAATGGTTCTTGCGCAAAGACTAGGGAGGAGGTTCTCAAATAGAGGCCATAGAAATCCAGAAGGAGTCCACCAGAGGAGGTCCTGTGAAAGACACGACCAGTTCAGTGCAGTGACCAAAATAAGAGTGAAGCGGACCACCAGAGGACTTACCAGGGACAAGAAGAAACAATGGATGGAGGGGAGGTCGTGGGCGACAAGGTCTTCCCTGGGAGCCATTAAACGAGAGCCAAGATAACAGAGTGTGGAGAAGGGGAGGAAGGTGATGTGGTAGAATTTCTTGGTCTAATTGTAATCAAGGTGGTGAAGAAAACTAGAAATATACGTGTCAAGGATAAGTATAGAAATGGGTCAAAAGTTGGTAAGTGGCGGAAGCGGTGTCACTACTACCCGGGTAAAAGCTACAAGAAAGGACAATGTACGTTACTATGGGAAAGAACAAAGAAAAATGTCAGGGTACGGTTAAGTGACCAAATTCAAAGTAAACACCACGTATGTGGATACATTTAATGTGACAAGACATGCATTAAATGCCCAAGATATTAACGTGGCAGAGGAAATGAGAATGGCCAAGTCTGGCAAGTGGGGCCATCAATTTATGCGATCGGGTCAAGAGAGGAGGCCTTGCCCCCGCAGGAGAGGTCTTTGAGGAGGTCCGAGAGGCTTAGGAGGTCCTAAGCCCAAAAGACAAGGAGGTCTAAAGGTTGGGGAGGTCCAGACTTACAAAGGAGGTCTGGATGTGGGGAGGTCCTGACGGTCAGGATCTTTTTCAAGGGAGGTCTGGCAAAGAGGTCCAGAGTCAGGTTTAAAAGGCCATGAAGAGGTCTTGGACAAGAGGTCCGAAGAATTACAAGAAGGTCCTGCTGTTAAGATTAAAGGCAAGTTGAAGTCCGGGCGGTTGGATCTCCGAGAGGGAGGTCCAACAGCCAAGATCAAACGTGAAGGGGGGAGGTCCCCAGAGAGAAATAACGCACGGGGAGGTCTGGGCCTTTGGATTCAAAGTGAGAGGAGGTCCTAACCGTTAGATTCAAAACAAGGGGAGGTCCAAGCAGAGGAGTTCCGAGAAAGAGAGAGATCCCACGGGGAGATTCACACAAGATGGTCCAACCGAAATTCGTGAGTCAAGGCAACTCAAAGGAGGCTTCCACCCGCTAAGGTGAGATCACAAGCCGTAGTAATTAGAATGACCCTAAGGAGGTCCTTTCGACCAAGAAGGAATGTCAAGGAGTTTCAAATGAGCTCAGAAGGCTCGAAGGCATATAAGAGTTCCAATGGAATACCAAGAGTTCCGAATGAACGGAGGTCTGGCATGGAAAGGTGCCCAGGCAACAAGAGATTTAGACTTAAGAGAAGTCTGAACAGAAAAGATGTCTGATCCAAAGAGATTCAAACCAACAAAGAGATTCAAAGTAATCAAACTCAAAGAAAAAGGTCTGGACCCGAGGATGCGCCCATGTGAGAAAAGGTCCAAGCCTCAAGGGAGGTCTAACCTCATGTACCACTGGGGAGGTCTAGGCCACAGGAAGGGTCTAAATCTACATATCCAAAGAAGATATGCTAAAGGAAGGTTTACTGAGCATACCAAAAGGAGGTATCAACAACTCAAACCTCTCCAACCAAACCAAGCTTAGAATTCTCATCAAAACAAAATATTTTTGATTTATTTTACACATTTAAAAAGGATTTAGAAAATCAGGATGTTACAACTAAGCTATTATGTCGTGTACTCGCATGGTAGTTGTGATCATTATGTACTTATGTTTGATAATTGAAGGCTTAAAGTGATGCTGGTATGGTTCGGTGTATATTCCTTTGTGTACGTGTACACCGCCCATCTATATTATCCGTTCCCAATCCGAAATCGTCATGTATCCGTCCTGATGGTACCGTGTCCGAAACTCCGAATTCGTATTCATATCCGACTGTGAATCCAAAAAAAAAAGTTATGATACAGTATGAGCAATATCCATCCAAATCCAACCCGATTGCATCTCTAGCCACGAATCCCTATGATACAGGCCAGGCGTCCGCTCACGCCTGATGCCATTTTGCTCTCTTGAATGACTGATTGATTACTCGCTCGTTTTGAGGATTGGAGTGCGGAAAATTCTAAATCTGGGCAAAATTTGTATGAGGACAAACATATACGGATAGAGCATCTCCAGATGCGGAATTTCATATGAACTTCATGCGAGAGATTTCGTGTTCTGAGAGGGAGGTTAGTTATCTCCAAATGATTTAAAGTTGGATTGCACCTAAAAAAGAAACACTTCAGCTCTAGATGTCCTTTCTCGACCCCTAACACAGATCCTCATGTCAATGAAAACGGAAAAATATTGAAGGTGATGCTCTGATTTCTACAGTAATCAATGGTCATTGCTCCTCCTGTAACGGTGTCGATGAACATGGACAGCTGCAGAGATAAAACACACCAAGGGCTAGGCCTTTTCCACAGTTCTTATGCTAAAAGCTGAAATCCTAGTAGTCCGATGTCGGATCGAATTAAGCTCCACCAGAAGGATCAAAAGAGCTACGGCTGCAGGAACGACTCAGTGTAAAATCAGCTGCTTCCTAATTCTCCTCGTATAGTCATCATCGTCAGTTATGCATCCGCGATTTTTTTCTTACAAGTGTTTTCCGCGTTAAATCCATGCCTCTTGTTCTTGATTATCTTGGTTATTTGACCTGTCGTTTTATAACAGAAGGGACCGTCGCCGTAGCTGGAACATAATGACACATATTCACTCCAACGCTAGATCGGAACTTGACGGCTTACACGGATTACTGTCCCATTACCGCTGGTGACAAGCGGCTGGAGTTGACCTGGCAAGTTCACTAATACGGTAGCCCAGAAACGGGCACTATAAACACATCAACAAGAGTGATACTGAAGTCTGAATACCTCGGTTGTCTCAACTAAAACTGACCAGCCATCCCATGCAAATTAGTATTTTTCCATTAATACCGCATGATGTGGCCTGCTAGCTCAACCAGACAAGCCTAACTAGCATTCATCGTACAATGAGTACCATCCAAACCCAAACTAAGCTTATAGGAACACTCACCTTCTTCCACTGTCTTTCGCTAAATAGCTTATTCGTGAGCCCGTAGCAACATTAATCTCAGACTAATTACTACCTTCCCAACCGCATAAGGTTGTAGCGAGTACAACCAGAGCGAAATCGATCACTGTCTTTCGCTAAGCAGCTTATTCGTGAGCCCGTCTTAATCCCCCTTGATTGTTTTCTCTCCCGTGCTCGTCCATTAACATTAATTACCCAGCTGCTATCATAAGTCATAAAGTAGACAAGTTTGTAGTTTCATCTGTAATACTCACATGATTGTAAAACTGTGCCAGTGCCGACCCTTAGCAAATGAAGGTGTTATGGAACAGCAGCTGATACTGACAGTTTGAAGGTGATGGGATTTGGACGTATAGACGTACTTGTCAATATCAATTCGGATGCTGTACTGGTCTGACTCTTGAAATTATACATTCGGTACCGGTTTATATTAGTGTACTGTTCCTGAGTTTTATATATATATATATATATATATATATATATATATATATATATATATATATATATATATATATATATATATATATATATATATAGTAATGAACAGACTATTCAGTGCTAACATGCTAACGCTGCCGTGGTGTAAGATCGATGAGGCCGACTAGAGCGGGGTGAATAAGTGGTTTTAAAACTTCTTTAGCTAAAACCGATTTCTAATGCGGAATTGTAAATCAAATCGGTTTTGTACAATTAAAGCATTAATCAACTAGTCTTTACTAAGTACACCAACAATATAAGACTATATAAAAGATTGTAATCAATGACACGACAATATTTTACCGTGGTAATCGGAGACTTGCCGGTCTCCTCTAATCTACGTTGAGGTAAGCCTAACCACGTTGGACCGGCTCCACAACTTGAGCCAACACCTCCGAGGTAAGTCCAACCATTTGGACCGGTTCCAAAACGAATCAACACCTCGATTCACTAGAGTTGCTCTTCCTCCACTCCGAAGATGATAAGCACCAAACCACTCACAAACGCCGGGTTTTCTCACAAGCTTCTTGAGAAGATCATCAGACCACGACACCTCCACACCGTCTAGGTGTCGACAAACACCAAGAGTAACAAATCGAAAACTTTTACTTGAACTAATCAAGTGTCTAAGCTCAAGTGGATACACAATCCACTACCCAATACAACACAGGCAATTAGGGTTTGCCTCTCAAAGCTCACTAAGTGTAACACATGCACAAAAGAGTTTAGAAGGCTTGCTCTTAGCTCAATAAAAATGTATATGGCACCAGCAACTCTCCCACAACCGGCCAATGTGGGTATTTATAGGCCACAAACAAAAACTAGCCGTTGGGAGAAAAGCTGCTGAAAAATCAGCGCGAGTGGTAGTACCGCCGTTCATCGGCCGGTACTACCGCACCTCCACTGACACACTGTAATGGCTATATCAAACCCTCTGAAATAGCCGTTGGAAATGTGGCGCGGTACTACCGCCAACCAATACGCAGTAGTTCCGTTCATTGGTAGTTCAGCTCAAAGCACTGCGATACTACCGCTTCCTTTGAGGTCCGGAAGTGACGTTCACTGGAAATAACGTACCGCTTCATAAAACGGTAGAACCGGGTTGCGGTTGTTCCGCTCTAAGCACTGCAATACTACCGACTTCCAAGAGAGCAACACATGCTCAAAATGCGTCGTTCTGTAAAAAACGTAACGCCAAAGAACTCGGTCTGACCGGGTTGCGGTAGTACCGCATCAAATCCCCAGTCATACTACACTGCAGTAGTACCGCCGACAATACATCGATACTACCGATCTTCCTAAGAAAAACAGCAGTTGGCATCCAAAACAAACTCAATTTGCAAAACACATTTGCCAATTAATGCAAGATACACACAAGGAATGAAGGCTAAATTCTTAACAAGTTGTAAAATACATTTGCTAACTTTTAAAATCATTGCCTCGAGTAGAACCAGAGCAAAACCGATCACTGTCTTTTGCTAAGCAGCTTATTCGTGAGCCGTCTTAATCCCCCTTGATTGTTTTCTCTCCCGTGCTCGTCCATTAACATTAATTACCCAGCTGCTATCATAAAGTCATAAAGTAGACAAGTTTGTAGTTTCATCTGTAATACTCACATGATTGTAAAACTGTGCCAGTGCCGACCCTTAGCAAATGAAGGTGTTATGGAACAGCAGCTGATACTGACAGTTTGAAGGTGATGGGATTTAGACGTATAGGCATACTTGTCGGTATCATTTCGGATGCCATACCGGTCTGACTTTTGAAATGATACATTCTAATACCGGTCTATACTGGTAAATTGTTCCAGAGTTTAAAATAATATATGTGTATGTGTGTGTATATATATATATATATGTGTGTGTGTGGGGGGGGACATATCTAGTGCTAAAGCGCTAATGTCAATTACCCATACACACACGCGTAGTAAACGATTTCATTCAGCATGAGCGCTCTAGTCTCTCTCTCTCTCTCTCTCTCTATATATATATATATATATATATATATATACACACACACACACACACACACATATATATATATATATGAAAATGGTATAGTACTCTAGGAGTATGTACTTCCACTTCTGATATACTACTTAAATCGTATGATGGTATCTCTTTATCTATTTAAGCATACTCCGATAATGAATATAAGATACCCCAAAGTGAGTTTCATGAAAGATTTTATTAAAATCCACTTTTTATAGCAACATTTGTGTATATACTTTTTTATATATGAAAAAGGGTGTATAACAAAATAAATAGCTCAATGATTATTTTTAATCAAATCACATTGGAGTATCTTATAATTGGTATTTAAGTATCTTGAAAGTGATAAAGAACTATAATATCTTCGTTTAAGTGGTATATTAGAAATGGGAGTACATACTCCTAAGAGTACTAAACTAACGTCATATATATATATATATATATATATATATATATATATATATATATATATATATATATATATGTACTCTAGGAGTACCTACTCCCACTTCTCATATACCATTTAAATCGTATGATGATACATCTTTATCAATTTGATTCTACAATAATAATGATTATAAGATACCCTAAAGTGAGTTCCATAAAAAATTTCATCAAAGTCCACTTTTTATAGCAAAATTTGTGTATATACTTCTTTTATATATAAAAAAGGTATATAGCAAAAATAAAAGGCTCGAATGAAAAAATTAGTCAAATCGCATTGGACTATCTTACAATTGGTATTTAAGTATACTAAAAGTGATAAAGAAGTATAATATATCCGTTTAAGTGGTATATTGGAAGTGGGAGTATACCACTTAAACGGATATATTATACTTCTTTATCACTTTCAGTATACTTAAATACCAATTATAAGATACTCCAATATGACTTGATTGAAAAATTTTCATTGGAGTCCTTAAGTTCAATAGACGGTAATATCAATTCTGTCGGTATTATCCAGTATAAAAACCGATATGACCGGTATTTACCTGTAGGGAACGTAGGACTACTCTATACCATTTTAGATGACAAAATGATACATACGGGTTGATAGCGGACCGGTATGATAAGTTTGTGTATAGGCTTATCATGAGGTGAAGGTCATGAGCCAGCCCAATTACGACCGACATGGGCCGTCATCTATACCCAAAGGAAGCCCAAAGACCGCTTTGTTATCCTTGTGTAAGTAAGATGAAGAGTACCATCAGTCAATCACCGTAACACCATTAATGACTCAGCTCAATTGGATACAAAACTGTTTGTACATGCTTTCAGTCTCAGAACATTACAACCAGGTTCGGCTTTCTTACAGTTCCGAAGGAAATTGTTGACCACAAGATACAAGCAAAGAAACGAGGGGGAAAAACAGGCCCTCTGCTAGTTGAGTGGACAACTCCAACAACGCCAGAACATTGCGCAAGGCTACTAATCCGGCAAGGCAGTCCCTCTTTCCAAGTTGTTCTTGATCTCGAGCGTGTACTTACCAAAGGCCCTCTCGATCTTCTTGTTGAAGTGCTCATTCCGGTCGTTGATCGAGTCGATGTCCTTGTCTTCGTTGAACTTGCGCCTCCTGCTGAACGATTTCCGCTTCGCGTCCCTCTCTTTGAGTTCATTGATCATTCTGCTGATGTTTTCTTCTGGAACCTTAGACACCTGTGCAATGCAAAGATACCAAGCCATCAATAAGGTATCTTTTCCACAAGGACCTATGCAGGGCCACAAAACATTTGTTAAATGTAATTGCAGTACCTTCCCATACTGAAGACTTGAAGCGTCACGATAAAATTCAGGATCAGCTTCCTTTGCTTTATTGTATGCATCCATGTCAACTTCTATATTCTTGGTCCTCTTTTTGTGCGCATCGTACAAGGTTTTCTGATTGAAAACTGCAAGCATTAACACCTCACTCAGATACATGTAAAAGATTTTCTTTTCTTAAAAAAAAGGTGCATCCTGACTCCTGAGTTCATGACATACTGTGTGTAGTTAATTGCAAACGGTAAATCCAAACCATTCAATCTTCAGACTTGATAAACATAGAAGACATTCAGACTGCAAAAATTGAATAATCTAATAGTTCCATTGCCATTGATTGAATATTAGGCACCAAGTAAATGTTTCCATGCAATATATAAGGACACGAGGAACATGATATCAAACATTTATCCATGGTGCATATTATATAGAGTTAATAGACGTATATTTTCCCTTTATTTTCAACAAACTTAACATACTTTGCTGGTTCAATGCACATGCAGAATCAACTGAGACATGAGATATCTATCGAATAAACTTGGCCAAAAAAGTACTATTAATAACTTTCTATGTTCCTCAGTAGTTATTCCTAGCTTGAATAAAAGCAGCTCAAACTGTAAAACGCTTACCATTTATAAGAATGGTCCAAAGAGAAAAGAACAACAATATAATGCCAAACCTGATGTTCTCACAAACAGTCCCACACTTACATTGCAATCTAGATCCTAATGTGGATGGAGCAGAAATTCACCAGAGATTAAGCAACACCCAAGTGGTGGTTGTCCAATGAACATAAAGCTGTATATTGTCTACTTTCACACATCATTGCAATATAACAGCCCATGCATTTTTTTCCATACTTACGGAACTAAAACTTTTCTCTAAGAACCAAACGGCTGGATATTAGATGACTGAAGAGATGAGCTCACCATCCCACCCAAATGGTGCGGGTTCCTTCTCCCACTTCTTGTATTTCACTTCTGCCGACTCCTGCGTATCAAGCATGTAAGACTTTGACATGTCCAGCCCGTTTGAGTCAAGCAGCTTCCCGATCTTCTTTTTCCTGTCTTCCAGCCACTTTTGCTTAGAAACACCTCTACTCTCAGGGCGAGGCTCCATCCTCTTCTTCTCTGCAACCATCGCCTGCTGATTCGCCTTCCTAGCCTCGTTCTGCGGCACAACACCATGTATATGAATATCTTAAACTGCAGATACACCAGCTGCGTCAGCTAAATGACGGGCACGGAATCACCAATTCACCATACCATCTTAAGCCGCAGCTCAAACAGCTTCTTCTGCTTTTCGGTCATCTGCGGGTAACCATCATCCGCGCCGGCGTCCTCCTGCCTCCCGACATCACCATCACCATCAGCTTGCTCTGGGGCGACGTCTGATTTGCCAGAACCTCCAGCAGGCGGTTCTTGCCCCCCACGCTCCGATCCTAACAAGAAGTCAATCAAGCGCACGATCAGCATGCAATCAGCTTCAGGACGGAATAAATCACCCCAAATAATACCTACTGACGAAGAATCTAGGCACAATTATTGAAAATACAAACGAGAAGAAGATGCCACTACCTAATTTGGCGTCGGCGATCCTCTTGAAGCAGTATTCGGAGCAGTCGTGGTAGGGGTTGGATGCGTTGATGCAGTCGGGGTGGACGGCGCGCTCCTCGGGGGGCCGCTGCCACGAGTCGGGGAGGTCGTCGTCAAGGCGCCGCTTGGCCTCTTCGATCCTGCGGAGGCAGTAGTCGGAGCACTCGTGGTGCGGGTTCGACGAGTTGATGCACTCCGGCCGCGACTTCCCCTCCGCCTCCTCCTTCCCCATCGAGGAGCTCGCACGCCTCCGGATTGCTGGTCGGCGATTCGACGTAACCCTAGCTTCGCTTCCGTCGGAGACTTGGCCGCGTGGGGATTGGAGGAGAGATAGGAGAGGAGGCGGCGGCGGTCCAGGCGCTGTGCCGCTGTAGGGTTGGGTTGGGTTGGGTTGGTGATTCAGTATGATTTGGACCGGGCCCACTTGATTCATGGGCCTTTCGCGCGCCGATTCGGATGCCGATTCGGAGTCGTTGCTACCGAATTTCGGCCGTCGTCTGATACATTTCTAACCAAATCCAACATAATTTGCCCATTTCAAGCCAAATACATTTCAAATCTAGTCAACGCTACCGAATTTTGGCCGTCGTTGGCTTCCAATCTAACAGGCTCCAGTCTTCAATGTCGTCATGATCAAACGAAGAGCTCCCATCACTTGATTCAACTGTTAAGACTTCGGTCTAAATGTCATGATCTGGTGCGTCTGACTCTTCTCCTCTCAGTGCCGACTGTCGACGCAGCAGCTATGTAATCTCGACACCACACCATTCTCCCTCGGACACGCGCAGGAGGCCCATAAAGAAAGAAGCGCTAAAGCAGCACGGAGAATATCAGTTCACTCATAATCTGAAGCTGACGACAAAAGACGGTCATCCATAATTCAACGCTCCTAAGCTTTTTCAGATCTAAAACGTGGAATAAAAGTGAACTATAATTATTATTATTTAATTACGACAGTCGAGTCCGAAACTCAAGACATCTTGACTCTAATATCATATTAAATTTTATACACCAACTAATTCACCTGAAAGGTCAATCTGATGAAGAAAGACGGACAAAGCATCTAGAAAAAAAGCTCACTCTATTGCCAACCAGAACAGACTCGAGCATGCCCGGGGCGACTTCTTTTTCGTCATCATGTTGTGTACGTGTGAACCATAAATAAAAAAGGGACGCGACTGAAAGCTGAAGCCTGCAACCACCCGTGCTCGTACATAAAAAAATCCTTCGTGGTCAAAACAAATGGGAGCCCAGAATTGGACGGCTCCAACCAAGCGACCAACCCAACGTCTCAGAGATCCAAGCTCCAGCAGTTTGTCATCTGCTAGTAGTAGGACTTGTAGTTTTTCAGTTTTCTCCTGTCCTGACCGCTTCATGCTGACCATACCCCCATCATGCCACAGATTCTAAAAGGAAAAAAAGAACTCCATAATGCCATGACCAAAGCTTTCCAACCAGAAAGAGCAGCTTATACTTGTCAAAGAGCTGATCTCATAATGAGCCGTTCCTTGTTCATCGATCATAAAATAAAAGGGGGAAAATAAATGCCCACAAATCTTGGTTTACAACCACGACTTGCTAACAAACGTCGATCTGCCTCTTCGTTCTCTTCTAAGTTCTAACAAACGTGAAGGAAGACACTGATGAAAAAAAAAAGATTAGCACTATTTGCGCGTGAAATAACAAATCTAGCTTCCTCCAAAGATCAAAACCAAAAATAGCACTGCGAACTCGCCGGCAGACGACATATGTAAGTCTATGCCCCAAGGGAAGGGACTTCCCAAATCCACAGGATTTAGTTGTAACCTCTGGCTCGGACGCCTCTATCGTAATTAATTTGTTCGTAATTAATTAGTTAAAATCAAGTAGTCGTAATTTTCGTAATAAAGAGTCATAGTTAAATATTCTTAATTAATTAATCATAATTAATTAGTCCAAATAAATTAGTCGTAATAATTAATTCCAAATTAATAATAAACCTGATTTCATGTGCCCTGATTTTAGCGCGTAACTAATTTATGGTGCATGTGATAATACATCACATGATTTCATGTGACAATAAATTTTTGGTACGTGTGATAATATATAGAAAGTCAGGCATATAAGGAAAGCGCATGATTTCATACACCCAATTTCATGAGTTCGATTTGGAGACTTTTTGGCCGTATTGGCGATTTTTTGCCGCGTATTAGCAAGAATGGCCGTCGTCGTGCATGTTTTTTTGGGCAAAAATGACACCGTGCTGCACGGTCACCATGCGGTGGAGGAGCTCCCGCATGGCCACCGGGCGGCCAGCCCTTCCCTCCCACCACGTGCCATCCCCTACCGCACGGTCACCGTGCGGTGCCCACCCGCCACCTGCCACGTCCTCCCCTCTCCCTCCCGCAAGCACGACCCTCCCCTCCCACCACGTACCATCCCAGCCAAAAAAATCATCAAAAAATCGGTCCGGTTCTCCAGAGAAACAAAAAACCATCGGTATCCAGTCCAGTCCAGTGGAGGAGAATTCGCACAGCCACCGTGCGGTGACCGCCTCTCCCACCGCCCAGCCTCCCTCCTCCACACATATGTCGCCCTATCGCTGCTGTTTCCCCTTGCCCGCAGTGCTGCACGTAGACAACACATCCAAAGTTTCCGGCACAAATGCAGCAGCTCCTCCATCGCTCGGCTATAAATACCGAACTCTCGCAGTCGCTCATCGCTCATCTCAATTGAGTTTCGCTTCTTATTCTCGCGCTCGTCGCTGAGAACTCTGGGAACTGAACATAATTAATTTTTTTTGGAGAGTAATTATTTTATTGATTCTCGTCGCTCGGCTTTTTTTATTGCTTCCCCCGAAGGGCAGGTAATTTGTCAGATGCTTTTATCGTTATTACCGTACTCGTAGTTAATCAATCTTAGTTAGCTAGTCGTAATTAATGCAGCTTGTTTTGTAACGTTTGTAATATAGTTGTAGTTACAGTATCTATAATTTATTAGTACTTGATACTTTGTGGTGTTAATCGGTCGTAATGCTAATAGGATTTGTTATTTTCGGTATGAACTAGTTAGTGGTTCAAAATGAGTTTAAACTAAATAGCCGTAATTAATTAGTTGTAATTAGTTTAGTGGTAATTAATTAGTCGTAATTAGTTTAGCTGCGACTAAGCCCAACTGCCATAGCGTATCCAGTCGCCTGGGCGCACTTCATATCGGTGACATGAGTTATGTAGAATTTACATTCTTGTTACGTTTTTAACTGTACGGTGCACTTACATCATGGAATCGCAAGACATGGACAACTTCGACATACGACACCGACGTGGAGAGTCCCGCGACAAGGGGAAGGAGAAGGCTCCTTCGACTGAGATTGACCGACGTCGTAGCGTATCTGATCGCCCGGGCGCACTCTGTATCGAAGACGTGAGTTATATACAATTTACATCCTTGCTACGTTTGTTATTGTATGATCCACTTACATCATAGAATAGCAGGACATGGCCGACTTCGACACTCGCTGCCACCGTGGGCGGCCCCGAGATAAGGGACAGTGGCTATGGCACCGCGGAGACTAGTTGTAGACATCACTGCATAAATGGTAGATAGGACATTGTTTGTTAATTTATCGGTTCAATGTGGATAATATTATTTAATACTGTATTGTACCACAGACTAGATAAGCTTGTAGATGATCAAACTGAGGGAAATGCGTGGCATGCATATCATATAACAACATATCATAGCTTGTACATTGTTATATGATCTACATGCCACCTATTTCGCTTAGTTGGTTCATGTACAAGATTTTCTAGCCTGTGGTACAATACAAGTTTAGAGAATATCACCCACATTAAATGATAGTTACATTAGTGCATAATTAGTGGTCGAATTTACGTTTGGCATGAAACCCTAATTCTGTTAGGAGTACTTTGTGTGAGAATTCATAAACCCTAATTTTCGAAACCTAAAATCCAAATTTTCGAGAATTAAACACTTAATTTTTGAGACAATTTCAGAACATGTATAAAATTGTAGAAACATTACACAATCAAGTCCACCGTATAAGGAACCTTAAAAAAATTCATAATTTTTGGAGCTTATTTTCTATATTTAGAAATTCCTACAAACAATATACTCAAATGAACTCGCGAGAAAAATTCAGAACGAATATAATTATGAAAAAAAAATACACAAGCAAGTACACCGTCTCGAGAGGTTCCACAAAAAAATTCATAGCTCACATGCTATATTTAAAAATTCATACCAACAACACTGCACTGGAGGAGAGAGAAAATATGGCCACCGCACGGTAGCCATACAGCTTCTTCTCCATCGTGTGGTAGCCTTCTCCACTGCACGGTGACCGTACGGCAAGCTCCTCCACCGCATAGCCACCGTACGGTTTCTCCTCCACCGCACGATTGTTTCGCCCCGTGTCAGCACCAGACACTTGACCGTATGGTTACCGCGCGGCATAACGCCATTTTTGCAACAAAAAAAAAAAGAATGCCTGCGGCCATCCTTGCAAATACGTGGCATAAAATCGCTAATACGGCCAAAAACTCCGATTTGGAATGCGGGTTTTTGGCTTTTCCGAAATGTTAATTTATTAGTACAAACTGTTAAAGATTACAACATGTTGTTAAGTAGTAATTGATTATGCATCTTGATATATCCAACCCATCTGATCCGTTCCATACAAGACCATCGCCAAAAAAACATATACAAGTTTTACATGTTCAACATTACCTAAAACTACAACTCAATGCATATGTTAAGAGCAATTCACCGTTCTTTACTATACACAATCAAATAAAACAGATTGCACTATTTAGTCTACATTTTCCTACATCCTCAAAATAACTATACTTGATAATCCTTATATACAAATTTAACCCGATTGCATAATAAAAATAAACTTCTAAATTTTTGAATATAGTAATTCTTACGACTAATTAATTACAAACTAAATTAATTATGACTAATTAAGTAAGAATATTTAATTGCAACTAATTAATTACGAAAAATATGGCCACTTAATTATGACTAATTAATTATAACTAATTAATTACGAATAAATCAATTACAACATGGGCTGTCCGGGACAGGGGTTACAACTAAATCATGTGAACGAGGAAAGTCCCTTCTCTTGGGCACAAACTTGACACATGTCATCCGCTGGCAAGTCTGCGGTACCATTTTTTACTTCGATCTATACATGACAACACTGCAAAGATTGAGATGCTGCAGCCACACTACAAAATGAGCCGACCGAAACACAGCTTCTACTGCAACTTAAAAGGCTATTGTCGCGGGAATTACTTATTTTTCACCATCATCGTCTGGAGAAGAAACCGTATCTCGCCAGCCTAGCAACACAAAAGGAGATACTGTCACCAAACAAAGAGATCTCACTTGTATGATTGGAGCAAATAAATAAATAAAGGAAGGTATGCGCTAATTATGTTCATTGTTGTCAGATGTTTTTGTATCCAACTACCACATAATATTGACTGACTGGGTTTTCACAAAAAGGAAAAGATTGATTGACTGGATGCTTAAGCAACTCATAAGAAAGTTAAAGCTTGACTAAAGAAAAATCATATAGAATGGGTGTAGACGAATATGCATTCAGTAACTAAGCTTCACTATTAGGCCATATTCGATGTGGGGGCATGACACTGACAGGATTGAAACAAAAAAAGCCCTAGTGTGTGGAGGAAAAGGGGACAAAAGGCCCAAATAACCAAACAGGGCAGTCGCCCAAAGAAAATGCAAACGTATGCTAAGCTGTTTTTGGCTGTTGTAAAGACTTCAAAATTATTCAACACAAAGAATTGAGCAATAGCTTGCTCTCTGAGATATCTTGTTTTTAGGAAACATACACACACACACACACACTAGTTGACCATATGGGATAATGCACTAGACAACAGTGGCCATTGGTAAGCCTCAATTCACTCAATTGTCATCTTGGGTCTTAAGCCTTCAGCCCAACAACACAGTTTCTCAGAGTTGAAGTGTTTAACAAGAAATCCTAAAAGACATGCAATCCAGCAAACACGTACTTTTTATGTATTAAGCATGAATAGGGGTATATCTTAAGCACTTCTTTTCTATAACATCATCTGAACCATTACTTAACTTGGACTAGTTGAACGCATATGGAAAACAGAACCATACAACTCATTGTGAACTACACGTCTATGCGGCCCCTAAAAGAAAAATGCAAATAAGGACTTTTAGATACTTCATGGTCTTTTGGGGAGCATGAAAGCTGATTTACCTACTTGAGTTGGTACTTAATAGGTGTGCAACATTAACTGAGCAATTGATTGAAAGATGGCATGTTGTTCTTAAATGAAAGGTGGGCTCGGTCAAAAGGAATTTGGCTAGCTGACATTTTACAACTACCAAATTTTAACCAACCGGGGTCTTGGATGGAGGAGGGTGAAGTTGGTCAAAAGGACTTAGCAAGTTGAAATTTACAAGTGCCAATCTTGGCTTGATAAAATGCTCCTCATATATACCAACTAAAGAATTTTCTTTGTTAAGATAATTTCAAGTACTTTGCTTTAAGATTCACAAACTTTTCTAAAAGAGGTGTACTGAAGCATACCCTTGATGCAAATGATCAAGGTTTCTTTCAAAACAGAAGAGACTGAATGTACATTACCTTATCTACCTGTCACCCTTTCTCTTACAATATTCCCCACACTTGTGGTAGGGGTTGGATGCATTGACGCAATCAGGATTGATTTCTCCTGTCTGCTCCGCTTTCAAAACAGCCTTGCCTTTCCTTGAGTCTGAAAAGAAAAAGAAAGATAGCAAAGCATAAATATGACTGCCAATTGTGATCTTAGATCAATGCATCATATCCATGTATACACCATTAGAAGGTTGAGGGTAACTAAAAGACCACACCTGGCTTGCTTGCATCTTTGTGCGCCGTTTCACTCAAATGATCAAAGCAGTACTGGGAGCATATATGGAATGGGTTGGATGCATTCGGGCACCTCGGATCCACCTTCCAATTTGGCATCACTGTAGTCTCCTTTCCCCCTGCAATGGTAACCAACATCAGTATGCCAATTGAAAGTACAAAAAAAACCCTCAATTGAGCATCTTCAGGTATTGTATCAAGAAAAAGGACATCTTTAGGTAGAATGCATGCAAATGCAATCAGAAATCCAGAATTCCCTCCATAATAGATGGAGACAGACAAAAATAAAATTCCTAATACTTCACGGATTTCTCGTACAAGAACCACGAGAATTGTCAAACAGTTGTCAGCATCAATCCATATGATAATTCAGCACACCATTGCAAAGCCACTAATTAAGACATAGTACAATCCATATCAATAGAGGAAGCCCAGTAGTTTATGCTACCTTTCTTGCGCGGAGACTTTTTATCGGTCCCCTTGTGCTGCTCCATCTCCTTCATCTTGGCAGTACAATACTCTGTGCATTCATGGAACGGATTGGCGGCATTCGGGCACCTTGGATCCGCCTTCTTGCTGCCCCCCGACTTGACGCTGACATCTGCCACAATCAACCAAGGTCCAAGGGAACACGGCAATTATTACCGCAAACGCATACACCAATAATCCCAACCGCCCAAGATGCTAGTCAGCCAATACTACAAGAGAAGACAGGCTATCGGTAGCAAGTGATGAAGCGAGTAACAACCTTCGGAGGACGAGGAGGAGCGGCGGGAGAAGAGGGGTATGGGGGACTTGCCGCCTTCCGACGAGCGGCTGGGCTCGGCCATCTTGGCGAGGCAGTGGTCGGTGCAGACGTGGAACGGGTTGGGCGCGTTGGGGCACCGGGGGTCCACCTTCTTGCCGTCCCCGTCCGAGCCTTCGCGCACTGCAGCAGTAGCGCGCATAAAAATCGAATTTTTATTTTCCTTCGTAAATTTCTTCTCACCACCGCCCCTGTATAAGGAGTTGGGGGAAGGGAAGGGACAGAGAGAAGCTTACGGAAGACATAGAAGGGGAGCCCCCCGGAGGTCCTGGGCTGCAGCTCGCCGTCGCTGTGCGCGCTCCCGTTCTGGGCCGCGCGGCCCGGCGGCGGCAGAGGCTTGACCGCGGCGTTAGGTACCGGGACGGGGCAGTATTCCGCGCAGCGGTGGAAGGGGTTGGCGGCGTTGGGGCAGTCCGGGTTGACCGCCTGGCGCTGCCCTCCTCCTCCGGCTTCCTCGTACATCTCCGTCGGCCCCCCACCTACCTCCTGCCCTCCTCCTCCGGCCGGAACAACAGCGGCAGCAAGAATAAAATACAAGGTTTGACTTGTAATAAGATGTTGCAGGGGATTCAAAGCATGACGGGTACACGGAGAGGGATATGATTGGAATTGGAAGTGGAAATGGAACGAGGAGGAGAGGCACGCGAGGCGGAGGAGGACTTGAGGTTGGCCTTGTGTGTGATGTGCGTGTGTGTACCCGGAGGTTGACGGATTGATTGGAGGTTGATGGCGACTGAGGAGAGGAGTAAACGAAGGTGGGCGACGCCAAGGGAAGCGGTCCAAACAACCGTTCAAGTCGCCATTACTGGTAGTAGACGGGTAGTAGCAGCGCAGCGCTGCGCGGGGCGGTCCAATCCAGAGGTTGATGGCGACTGAGGAGAGGAGCTAACGAAGGTGGGCGACGCCAAGGGAAGCGGTCCAAACAAACGTTCCAAGTCGCCATTACCGGTAGTAGAGGGGTAGTAGCAGCGCAGCGCTGCGTGGGCCGGTCCAAGAATAGACATGGCCAAACGGCCGTCCGGCCCGGCACAGCACGGGTCCGGCTAGGCACGGCTGTTTCCGTTCGGCTACTATTCGTGTCGTGTCGGGTTGACCCACGGGTTGAGGTGGCGATCCAGACATGGCCTGAGCCTATTTAGCCTGTCAGGACAAGTAGACATGAAAATTAAAAAAACTGAGACAATCATATTGAAAATGTAATAAAGAGCTTTATTAATGTCCAACTGGCTACCTCGTTAAATCCTTCGCCAAATAAAAACTCAAAATGAGAAAATCTTGGCAAAGGAAAAAGAGTACAACCTATAGCTCTACAATTCTACATACATGATACATCTGTTTGTTACATATTAGCCGATTGTTGTCAAAATCTGATTTTGAACACCTCTGACAACTCTTGATTTTCCACAGAGTGTTCTGCTCGTGAATCAACTTATTCCCAATCATTCACAGTTAGAAGGATCTCCACCATCTCACTTGTGAGACTTGTTCTTCTCTCCTCTAATATTCTTCTAGAAAGACTGAAAACAGATTCGGAGAAAACCGTAGAGACATGAATAATTAACACATCATGTGCAAGTATGGATAGCACGCGATATGTTAACTTATGGGTTTGCCACCATTGCAAGATGTCGAAGCCTTCTGAGTTGAAATCCACCGTATCGCTGTCCAGATAGGTGGATAGTTCTCCGCTCCTTGTGTGTCTTGGCTGAGCAGATATTGGTGTAAAAGAAGAAGAAGAAGAAGACCTAGACCTAGACCTGGACCTGGAGGAAGAGGCACCGAAGATCGCGCCCCACATATTTGTCTTCCCAGTTGAGGTGGGGGCTACTGGAGGTCATTGCGAACGGACTCCCCGGAACCTATTTTCATAACTTTGGTAAACCTCGTATAACCGAGAACGAACTTCTGCAAAATAGTCAGTATAGTCTAGCCCCCTAGCATCACTAAGAAGATCAAGTATAGTACTAAATACATCAATTTTAGCCCTATGATCTAAAAGAAATGCAAATGCATATAGGTAAGGAATTTCTCTCCAATATTTAAGGTATTTAGATTTCATGGAAACAACAGCATCGCGTAAAACTAAGTTATTTTCAAACATTTTCAATTGAGTAGCAATCCGTAAAGTAGTATGCACAATGATAGAAAATGTTAGATAGTAGACAGTGAACAAAGCAACAGTTGCCTCATAAATTTTTTCTAAAAACGACAGTATCTTCTCAGCAATGAACCAATGTTGCTCAGTTAATATATAGTATCGTCAGTGCTAGGATAGTGCATTTGAATAAAAACAGAAAAAGTGCTCTTGTATGGTAAAAAATTCTTAAGCATGAGGTAAGTAGAGTTCCACCTTACCTCCATGTCCAAACCGAACTTTTTTGGACGTACACCCATCGCCATACAGAAGTTTTTATATTGTGTTATTCTTACGTTAGAATTATTCAAGAAAGAAATCGCATCACAAAAAGTTTTAATATACGGACTCAACCTCTTCAAACCACATTTGACTATAAGGTTGATAATATAACAAGCGCATCGTTGATGTAGCAAGAAGGAATCAGCATATGTACTTAACACTGGAGTAGGAATGTCCATGGCCCTAGAATTTGAAGTGGCATTGTCTAAAGTAATTGCGAATATTTTGTCTGTAAGACCAAAGTCTTCCACGACTTTGATAATACAATTGCAATATTCTCCCCCGTGTGTGCTACCACAATTAATTTCAAAGCTATAATCCTTTTCTCCATTACCCAGTCGTCATTAATATAATGCACAACTACACTAAGGTAATCCTCCCTAGTCCGGCCACTCTATATGTCCGAGGTCAGGGCCACCGAAAATATGCATGTACTAAATAGTTCCTTTATTTTATTACGACGTTCATTATAGTATTTCACTAGATCCCTAGTTGTTGTCTATCTAGAAACGAAAGAAAATCTAGGATTATGTGCAGTCCTAATGTAATTTTAGAAAGAAGCAGACTCGCCAAAGCCTAACGGTAAATCCTCGGAAGCAATTAAACGGCAGAGAGATTGGCGGGCTACCTGAGGATCGTAGTCCCAGCTAGATACCGTACCCTTCGGGGTTGTATTGCAGCTGTGTCTGCCTCATCATCAATCCTTGCTTAGTTTGATATCTTGTAGCATATCTAAGCAAGTGTGCCTCATTCCATCTGTAGACTTTGCAGACAATTCATGGCGATAAATTTTACAAATAGCATATGGTACCTCATTTCCCGCTGCGTCTTGCTTGGTTGTCCTGTCGAAATTCTCCGACACTCCTGATGTAGACGGTCTCGACCTCTTTGCCCCGGTTGCCGTGGAGTCTGATGACGGAACTCCACCTTGCTCTCTCCGGTGAAACCTCCGGTTGGTTTGAGGTAGCCGCAGCCGCCTCTATGGACGCAATTTCCTCCGGTGAAAGTCTGTAATCACCAAGAGTAAAGCTGCCGTAAGGACTGTCCATAACGAAAACTACAAAATTGAAACTAACACTATTACTACTTTCATCTTAGCATAACAAGAACTAACAATAAAAGTATTACAAAAGTAGTATTGTACCTCTTTTGCTGACTTGCTGCCGAAAATTGAAATTTCTAAATTTTGGCATAATTTTTTTGAATTTTGCCAAATTAGCTCAGCACGGATTTGAATTTGCACAACACAATTTCAAAGAGAGAATGGAGAATGAAGGGGTGTTGAATGAGAGGGGGTATGGTGGCTATTTATAGAAAAAAATTCGGGATTTTTGGGCTATTTTTTTAAGACCCCAATGGTCAAAATGCTAAAATTATCCTAATCTGGATTTTTAGGTACGTCTTTGTCTTGAAAGCACGCCCACGTGCACGCCACACGCCCACCGCCCCCCGCCCGGCTAACCCCGCCTGCTATCTGCCCTCCCTTGCCCTTCTTCTTCCCCAGCCCCCAGCCCCCGCCTTGCGATCGCATCCGCGACTCCGTCGCCACGCCATCGCATCATCGCCTCCTCGGTTCGCGCAGCACCAAGCACCGCACCACCTCCTCTCCTCCGCGCCTCCTCCTCTCTCTGCTCCGGCCTCCTCTCCTCCGCATCTGCTCCTCTCTCCACCACCGCGTCGGCAAACAAAATGGAGGAGGCGTGTGTGCATCATTGTCTTGTGCTGGTGAGTGGCCACAAGACACTGCAGCGGGCCGTCTCTGTGGCGCAGCCGAGCTTCGCCTATGCTCTTCGTCATCTTTGAGCTCCTCCCTCCTCCTCCCTCCGCTCCGACCTCCTCCCTCCGCTTTGATGGCTCCCTCGGTCCCTCTGCTCCGGCCTTCTCCCTCAGCGCCCTCCTCCCCCCTCCGCTTTGATGGCTCCCTCGGTCCCTCTGCTCCGGCCTCCTCCCTCGGTGCCCTCCTCCTCCCTCCGCTCTGGCCTCCTCCCTCGGCGCCAACGCCTCCGCCTTCGCCTCTACGGCTCCCCGTAGTCGGGCCGTCTTGGTGCACGCCCACACCGTTGTTAGGTCGTCGTCTTGCCCACTGCCAGCGTCGATCATTGGCCCAAGCACGGCATGGCTCATGAACACGAGTGTGGGCCGTGCTGCGTTCGAAGCTGGGCCTCTGATCAGTGCCTCGAGGCCGGCCGGTAAACCGACACTTTTTGGCTAGCACTAGTCCAATTCCAATCTGATGGCTCGCTCTGTTTTTTTCCTTTCTTTTTTGCTTCATTCCTTTTGTTTTGTATTTTGTTATCCTGCACAGAGATTAATAATAGAACCCTAAGGCAGGTACAATTGTATAGACAACTGATGTTTATAGTATCTGTCGGTGTTTTAGAACCGAACTTACGTAAAGATTGTTTGATTCGGGGGGTCTCCTAGAATGAAATCACACAGAGAGATTGACACGGGGATTTTTATACAGGTTCAGGCCTTCTCCGGAGAGAATAACAACCCTACTCCTGTGTGTGTATGGTATTGAGTGTATTTTGAACAATCAGGGGAAAAACTAAGACTATTACAGATAGTGCTTGTATTCCTGATGGCCCGATTCATCCTCTCCTTCCTTTCTCTGATTGCCGCCTTTTATAGTACGTGAAGGAACGGCAGTTACTCCAGATAAAGCGGCGCCTCATCACCTCCCGTGAATTCAAGCCGTTAGTAATAATCACCGGTGTATTAACTCCTCCACGTCGCTCAACACTATGTACCGTAGATAATGGAGTATTACGTGTCATTACTCCATGATAATAACAGATGATGATTGTTTGAATCCCTTAATCAATAAGACCTACTTGTCTCAGAGGTTTATTTGATCATAAGGTGGTCGTGGTGACCTAATCGTAGAGGAGCCTACGACTATGAGGTAGTCGTAGCAAGACTTACGACTATGGGATAGTCGTAGCATATCTTACGACTATGGGGTAGTCGTAGCATAACTTACGACTATAGGGGTGGTCGTAGAAGAACTTACTGAACACCCATTAGGCTCTTCCTCATAACATTAAGGGGTATACTCAGGGTCCACATGACGTCATATTTACCTATAATAAGAATTATAGATAAAAGATAAAATGAGGATTATTATATCCTCGTCAGTATCTATCTATGTCATCTATAGACAACGCTAAAGGCAGCCCCTATAATATGTTGTCTTTTTACACGTCTCTATAGACAACCCCGCTATGTATAATGTGTCTTGTTTCTCGTGTTATAGACGACTACTGCATGAAAGACGGCTTAATTATCTATGCTCCTCCTCTCTCATCCACATCATCTCATGTCCTACGCGACACAGTTTACAGACAGCTGACGTCACACTATTGTACATAACATAAGAGTATGTACAATGGTATAGACAACTGCTGTTTATAGTACCACTCCATGCCATCTATATGCAGCACTAAAGACAACTCTTACAATGAGTTGTCTTTTTTACATGTCTCTATAGACAACTTCTTCATGTATATTGTGTCTTGTTTCTCGTGTTACAGTCGACTACTGCATGAGAGCATGTACAATAGTGTGACGTCAGCTGTTTGTAAGACTTGCCATGTAGGACATTAAATGACGTGGATGAGAGAAATAGAGCATAGAGAATTATGTCGTCTCTCATGCAGTAGTCGATTGTAATACGAGAAATAAGACATATTACACATGAAAGAGTTGTTTATAGATATATGTAAAAAGATAACTCATTGTAGGAGCTGTCTTTAGTGTTGTCTGTAGATAACATAGAGGAGGAGTATAGATAGCAGTTGTCTATACTGTTGTACATGAGATGGCACAATTCTTTACACTCACTCTCTCTCCTCCACATTATCTAATATTCTATATAAAAAGTCTTATAGACAGCTAACGTCACATTATTGTACATGCTCTAAATGGGAGATTAGCAAATTGCTGCGGCGTCTGGAGGCTTCTACAATGGAGTGGAGTACAAGAATGAATTAATGACGGTAGCATCACCGTTTAGACCACCACCTGGCACATAATCTGGGTTTAATTTGCCCACATCAGGCAGTTTCTTCTCTACACAACACTAGTCTCTTTTCAGCCCTGCTAATCTTGGGGGGCTTCCTTCTCAACGTTCAGTGCTGCACTCGTCATGTAGATCATCAGCACCACTCCGTTTCTGCGCACATAATATAAAGTCTTTTTCCTTTTCTTTTCTTTTCTTTTTGAGACGATAACGTCTTTTTCCTTAGCTTGACAGAATATGGAATGGTTGTTTTGAAATTTACACGGTTTCGTTTTATAGCATGCGCTTGGTGCTGCAAGACCACTTGATTGATTGGAGTACGTGATGTATGTCCAGAAGATGGCAGTGATGCGTGTCATTGCAACGAAACTAGACAGCAGAGAAGAGAGGAGGGATCCCATGGATGCAAAGGCGGAATATGGGGATCCTCAACAGAGGGACCGGTGTCAAGAGTGTATTAATGTGTTTTTATTGCCTTGAAAAAAATTCTCTCTTATTACATAGAGGAAGAGCCTATTTATAGCCTCACAACCATGGTACATAAGATTACAATTCTACCCTTAGAAATGTCCTATGCCTGTAGAGGCTACAGGGTCCTCTCCTCTTCTCAGTGTAGCCTTCGGTTCACGGTACACCCTCTTGAACCCAATCGATCGTGACTGTGCTCCTAGTCCGTTGGTGGCCCTCTCCCTTCGCTGCATACCGGGTAGACCCGGAGCAAAGGCCCTCGAAGGCTCCTCGTTCCATGCGAGGTGGTCCGGGGCGAGGATCCTCGAGGCTCCTTCACTCCTGGGCGCATAGTATCCTTCTGATGGGGCTGCCTTTAGCAGCCTTCTTGTACCCTTTGGCTTATGCGGAGAGGGCACCCAACACCCTCACCTAGGCCAGGGCGTACCGCTGGCTCGATGCCCTTGGTGGTCTTCTTACACCCTCTGGCTCTCCAAATGTGTACTTGGTACCCTTCGGCGGAGCTGGAATGTGTGCCTATGGCCTAGCGACCTTGGAGACCTTCTTACACCCTTCAGCCCTCCAAAGGTGTACTTGGTACTTTTCAGCGGAGTCGAAGCGTGCCTATGGCCTAGCACCCTCGGAGGCCTTCTTGGAGCCTTCGCCAGTTGTTGGGTCAGTGAGCCGCCCCTACGACAATGTGTATGTGTGCTCCACAAGACAAAGTCCTACTGGGTTTGTCATCCGTATCTCCCTTGGACATGGACTGGGCTTACCTATCTTACAGAAATAGAAGATCCATGCTATACCAGTGGTACAAGATAACTCCCAGCCCACGTACATGGATAGTTGTTCCGTCCTTATAAGGCCGTAAGAGCGTTCCATCTAGAGGTCTCACGGATGTTTGAGCGGAGAAGGCTCGTCCGGGCCACCTTCCCATGCAGGCGCCGAGGCCACAAGGGTCAAAAGCGCAGGCATCGGAGGCGGCGCCACCACCCCTCGCCCAGTAATTCCCGGCCCCAATCACTGTCTCACTAACCACCGACCGGACGTCACCACCCCCACACCGCAAAAGAAAACAAGCGAGGCAGACGGCCACGTCAGGCTTCCCTACTAGCAACTAGCGGGCAGCTCACTCGCTTCCCCTCTTTTCGGTGATCCCCATCGCGGGGGCGCGGCGCACTTCGGCATGGCCTATTCCAGGGGCGACGGTGGCAGGCTGTTGGCCGTCGACGCCATCCTCGCCGAGGCGGCCGATCTCGTCGCGCTCCAGCAGATCGCTAGGCTCAACACCGCCCACCTCGCCGACGACTCCGCCCTCCCCTCCAACCTCGAGTCCCGCTTCCGCAAGCTCAAGTCCCTCCCCACCGCCGCGCCCGACAAGACCCTGGGCCGCAGCGCCGCCGCACCACACCGATCCCGCTGACCCGCCGCAACCGAACCCTCCTGCACCTGCACCGGCTGCCCCGACGGTCCAAGAACAGCGACAGGAAGACGCGGAGGCCGCCCAGAAGGAGAACTCTCCGCCGCAGGTTCATCCTCCTGTGACGACCGTCCCCGCGGTTCAAGAGGAGGATGAGGAGAAGGACCTGGAGCGGCTGTTCGGGTCAGGCCGCGGCCGGCCGACGCTGAGAGAGCGGAACAGGGGGAGGGGCGACTCGCCGTCGCCGCCGCACCAGGCGTGCTGCTTCGGTTTCTCCTCCCCTAAGAAGTCCCTGCAAAGGACCCCAACCGGTAGCAAGGAGAGCCTGTTAGCACTAATCATGACTTGCACATGTTTTAGTGTTTTTGTATTAGTCTGCACGTTATGTGTGTATGGGTCATGTACGTAGTTAGGAGTAGTGGACGTCTGAGCGTCCACTGATCAGTGTGCTGGTCAAGTCTCGATGAGATACGTTCATTGCCGCGTGTGGTCGTGGCTGGAGAAATGGCAGCAGAAGACTCGGATCAACATGCAAGGCCGAAAAGACCGCTTCTTGAGGGTCATGTAAGTTGCTTGACTCCGTTCGTCTTGAAGAGGCAGGAGTGGCGTCCGGGTCTTGTGGATCATGGGCTACGTGTGTGGTGCATGCAGCAGGCTAGACTATTTAAGTTGTACTACTTGTTTTGTTTATGGAACAGTGGGGAAGTAATATACAAAAGAAAAGGCATTTGTTGTCGAAGTACTGTGTCTTCCACTGTCTACCTCATTCTTGTGTGAATTCAGAGGTAGAAGAAAGGAGTTGAGAGATTCAATTCCAACAATTGGTATCAGAGCCTCGACTGCCCAAGATCCTACGCTACTACCTCGACGACTCCATGGCGTTGGTACCGCATGAGTCTTTGGGGAAGCGGCGTCTCGCTTATGCACCTACCGCTTCTCCTCGACGAACTACACGCGTGGGCGATCAAGGTGGAGGCCATTCTTGATTCCTGTGGCCTTTGGGAGGCCGTGAGACCGGCGGAGGCGAGGCGCTGGACACGCTGGAAGGACAAGACTACGAGGGCGAATCTCTCCAAGCGTTGTTGGAGGACATTCTTTTGCGAGTTTCACAAAAGAAGACGGCGAAGAGCTTTGGGATGCCTCAAGACAAGGTTCGCTTGAGCCGACCGTGTCAAGGTCGCTCGTCTTCAACTTTGAAAGGCGAGTTTGACTTCTCAGTATGAAGGGGAGTCATTGGGCGACTTCTGGCCGTAAAATCGATGGCATGGCAAAGAAGGCACGCCAACCTCGGTCGACACTCGACGACGCAGCCCATGGTCAAGAAGCTCGACATCGTCCCAGATCGGCTCTACCTCATTGCATTGCGGGGATCGGCGATTTTGTGATGTGGAGAAGATGCCATTCGAGGAGGCGCTGGGAGGTCAAGGCCTTCGAGGAGCGCTGCTTGTCGCAAGACTCAAAGCCGGCCGAGACCGGTGATGGCGGCTCTCGCCATGGCGCCGAGTGGCGAGACCGGGAGAAGCTCACGCCTCCGTGAAAGAAAGGTAAATGCTACAAGTGTGGTGTTCGTGGACATTTTGCCGTGGAATGTCCAAATCCAAAAAGGATGAAGCACTCCTCGCGATGGCGGATGATGAATCAACATTGCTTTGAAGTATGTCTAGAAAGTAGAATAAGCAAGTCAAGATTAGGAGAAATTGTTAGCACTAATCATGACTTGCACATGTTTTAGTGTTTTTGTATTAGTCCGCACGTTATGTGTGTATGGGTCATGTACGTAGTTAGGAGTAGTGGACGTCTCGAAAGTCCCACCGATCGATGTCTTGGTCAAGTCTCGATGAGATACGTTCATTGCCGCGTGTGGTCGTGGGCCGAGAAATGGCGGCAGAAGACTCGGATCAACATGCAAGGCCGTAAAAGACCGCTTCTTGAGGGTGCGTAAGTTGCGACTCCGTTCGTGCGAAGAGGCAGGAGTGGCGTCCGGTCTTGTGGATCATGGGCTACGTGTGGTGCATGCAAGAAAGCTAGACTATTTAAGTTGTACTACTTGTTTTGTTTATGGAACAGTGGGGAAGTAATATACAAAAGAAAAGGCATTTGTTGCCGAAGTACTGTGTCTTCCACTGTCTACCTCATTCTTGTGTGAATTCAGAGGTAGAAGAAAGGAGTTGAGAGATTCAATTCCAACAGAGCCATGCGGGAGAAGGAGACCTGGACGACGTTCTTGGCGTCGGGGACGTATGCGAGTGGGGCGACGAGAACAGGAGGATGGTCACGGAAGGAGCAGCAGCAGGTCAAGGTCAGCAGGGAGACCACCAAGATGGCGCGGTGGGTCAAGCAGGCATCCGCGCGCATGACCCACACCGTTGCCATTGAGGCATTGACGACTTGCTCGGCGACGGTGACGACGACGAACTCAAGCGAACAAAATCATGAGCTAAACTTCAGCAGAGAAAAGTATACAAATTCTGCTGTTTTTTGTATGAAATAGACGAAGAAAGATGTATGAATTGAATATGTAATGAGGTCATGAGTTATAGGAATGAAGAACCTACTTCTGTGAAGGTTTGATCTTTTGTTCTATAAATTTAGAAACCATTGCCCATGGCACCATGCACGATGCAGCTTATGAACTCAGTGATCCGTACTCAAAAGAAGAACCGGACCAAGATCCTTAATGATTCAAATTAGGATAAAGTCTATTTTAAAACCTTGAACTATTCGAAAAGTTTGGATTTCAACCCTAAACTATAAAACCAGACATCCTACACTCGCAACTATCAAAACCGTCTAAAACACAATCTCAACTCTCAAAACCATTCTGTTTTCACCTTTCACCCCTTCCCACCTCCGGTTTTCGGTGACGTGGCGGCGGTTTTTGCTGGGTAAGGTGGGGTCCACATGTCAGTCCTACTTTTCCTTTCTTCCTCTTTTTATCTCTCTCTCCCCTCTCCGTGCCTTCATAGCGCCACCCCTCCCTCCCTGTCTCCCTCTCCACCGCATCGCCCCCTGCTGCCTCCACCTCCCTCCCTCTCCATGCCTCCCTCGAGCCACCTCCTCCGCCCTCTCTCCATGCCCCGAGCCGCCTCCTCTGTGGATGTACCACCTACGACTAGGTGGTCGGAACCCTCCGACCAGTCGTGTAGTCGAGCCTCCCACTATGACCACGTAGTCTAGCCTCCTGCTACGACCACATGCAGTCTAAGTCCTTTACGACCACAAGCCTTCGACCAGCCACCTAAGAATAGGTGCCTTGGACCAACCACTCGGATGAACAGTTCTCGATGAACAATAGTCGTAATGAACAGTACTCGAAAAATCAGCAAACGAGATAGGGCTCTTTTGAGGTGCTGCAATCGTAGTCTTTTTTGTGTTTTTCTATATCTCAACTCAACTCACAACCAAAACTCAACTTACGACCCCTTCTAAACTTTCGACTCCTCTTGACCCCTTCTTACTTCTTGCTTGTGGTGTCTAAGACTGCTATCTCCCCCTACTTATATACTCTTACACTCATCGACTAAGACACGGACTCAACGTGAGTATCCTACTCGGACTCGTTCTCGTAAATGACTCAGACTCAAACTCTTATCTAATTTTGTACAAGATTATAATCCCAACATCCTCCGCCCCCTCTCCATGCCGCCTCACCTGCTCGCCATGCTGCCCGTGCATCGCGTCAGCAGTGTCCCGTCCCTGTTGCTCAAGCACTCCGCCTCGTCCCTCGGCCTCCTACCCATGCCGCCACAGGACCGTCACACGATCTCGAGCCTCCAACAGCTCCATCCTCCCTCCCCGGCTATAAGAGCCCTAGTAGCTTCGCCCTTGCCCCTCCCCACCTCATCTTCCTCTCCCTGAGCGCCGAACCGAAGAAGCCCGAGCTCCCTTTGTTCTGCCATCACGCCACCCTCGCCGATCCGTCGCTCTAGAGAGCCCCTCACCGCGCCAACCTTGTCACTGTGTGTTCTAGAGCACAAGGAGCATCTCCCTCAATTTAATTTGCTTTTGGTCTACTAGAGTCGCCGAAATCCCAATCTTCCCTATTGCCAGCCGAAAATCCTCCACCACCCGATCTTCTTCTCCGGTGAGGGTTTAGCCAAGGTAGGCATGTCATATTGTGTTCCCAAGGTTCTCCCACATTTCCCCTGCCTCCTCTTGGCCAATTGCTCGCCGTGGAGTCCCGCCGCCGCCAACCCATCCTCCTCCCCGCCGGCCGCCATGGAACCCCCTCCCTGGAGCCTCCCCGAGCTTCCCGAACCACCCATTCCCTTCCCCACCTCCAGGTGCAGCCCATGCTCGCGTCGGCTTCCTCCCCGCACCACCCCATCGTCGGCGTTGCCTGTGACTCGTGCGTCGCCGGCGTCGAGACCTAGCCTGAGTAGAAAGAAAGGAATGAGAGGATCACATGTGGGCCCCCGTAAATAGATTTTTTTTTTATTTGCTAAGTGGTTGCCATGTCATCGAAAATAATCTTACATGTCAAAACAATTGACACGTCAGCGCCATATCACCCAAAACCACCCTGTTTGGGTTGAGGGAGGTAAAATGAACGGTTTTGATAGTTGGGGGTGTAGGATGTCCGGTTTTGTAGTTTAGAGTTGAATTTCAGACTTTTCGAATAGTTCAAGGTTGTAAAATAGACTTTATCCTTCAAACTATAATATAGTACATCACATATATACACAAATAAACACAGAAACAGTGATATTAAAACCTAATTGATAGCTCCTAATTTGAGTTTACGGTCTAGCGGCAGAGAACATGAGTGGAAACCGTGAAGCATGTTGGAATTAATACGGACTGGGCTCAAATTTTAATTCTAATTAATTCCTGAAAAATCTCAAAGGCCTATGTGCAAGTGCTAAAACTGTTTAGTCCCACATGGAGGGATGAAAGGGAGTTACACCACTTTAAAAAGTGGAACGTGGTAGCCCCTCTTGTGGAATTAGAGAGAGCCAACGCTACGAAAGCGAGCCGAGCCGAGCTTGCGTCTTTGTCTTGTCTTGCAGTCGGTCTTGGCGCGCTGGGTAGCTTTTCTTTATCTATTCGGAAAACGAAACGCACCGACTCATAATTGATGGCAAATTAATGGCAACCGTTGGTCTCTGGTCTCTTTGTTTTTGGCGAACAGAGTTCTAGTTCATGATGGCGACTTTTGACCTTTGGACTTCTCAAGCATCGCTGGCCTTTGGACTTACTAGCGACTGTTGGCTTATGGACTTCCTGGCAATCGTTGGCCTTTGGACTTTCAGTTACGCTATTTAAAGAACATAGTCGTTCTTCTCTAATTTTTACACACAATGTAACTCCACCGCTTTTTGTTGTCGCTTCAGCAATCTCCATCCGTGGAGGCGCGTACTACCACACGGGAGAAGCGAACCTCCGGAACCTTCGTCCTTGAAGGCTTGCACGAGCGAGGACGAATAAGGTTTTTGGGGAGCGTTGGCGCGACTGCTCGCTGCTACGTCTACATCAACCGCACGACTACGACTCTCTGCTACATTCTATATCAACCGCACGACTACGACTCTCTGCTACGTTCTACATCAACCGCATGACTATGACTCTCTGCTACGTTCTACATCAACTGCACGACTACACGACGTCCACTACACCATGACGAACAACGACCTTATCAAGAATTCTGGTGTTGCTTCTTCTTCCACTGAATCTGGGTATGGCTATCTCTCTCTTGTTATTTTGTTTATTTTATTATCTGTTGTTGTCTTGAACACTGAGATAGTTATGCTAGATTCTGTTCTTCTAGAAGATAGTATTGCTATAGTGTTCTTGGTTACCTGCTTTGTAAAAATGGCTAGAGTTTTTTTCCATATTTTATCTAGCATATTTCTAGATTAAAGTACTTCAAAAAATACTTATATATTCAACAAAGCATACAGAAATGATTGATTATAAAATAATTGCTTTAGTTGTCTATATCATAGGTGATTGATTGCATAAGCTATCTTGTAGTTAGCTGAATCAAGTGACATACAAGTCAATACCCAGTATACCTAATATTTTTCAACATTTCTTTATCAATATGATTCAGAAAGAAAGCAATGTAAGGAACTAATTTTTTTTTTTGATGTATTTCACCCTCTCCGCAAATTTTTATATCCCTTTCTCATTTTCCATGATTGAATGTTCCTTTTTTATTCTTCCTTATCCTGATGCCCGAGAGTCTTATTTAACTGTTTCCTTGACTACGAAATCTGCACTCAAGTACAAAAACAAGCGTATACCAGTTTGATCCAGGGAAAACTCTCGGTTCACAAATTTTATCGGATCCCACCGATAGAACCAGTAACCGGCGGTTACCGGATATTTCGGTGAAATTTCGGAGGAAAATTTTGAATTGAGATTTGAATTTTTCAGATGTAATGACGAAATTTATCTAATTTTTTAATTTCCTTTACACATTGATGAAAATTAGACAAATCCATTTTTTTTTGCCCGGTTTGAAATTTTATCGGACTCCACCGATAACACCAATAACCAGCGCCAGTGGTTACCGACGAAATTTCGGCGATAAGTTTTTCCCTAGTTTGATCCTACGTTGAAAATGAATGTAAATAGTGACTGGCTATTTGTTTGTGTGCATATCTGTATTGTGGAACCATATGCATAAGATATGACCATTTTCAGCCTTCTACACAACCTCAAATTTTCAGAGTCTAGCAAACCAGAAGCAATTGCTGTCATTGTCTCAAGGGTGCTTCGTGTTGGATTTCAATGGTGCAGCTTAGCGCGCCAATTCTACCTAGTGTACAACCAGCAGTAAGTCTCGAGGCCCCTTCAACCATGTACTGATAAATTAACACATGCCACACATTGGTTGATCTACTGCTGTCTGCTGCTGCCTCTTGCAGAACAAGGCCCCCTCTGAAGCTGCGAAAGCTAGCTACATCCTGATTCATGTCAGAACTGTTAGAATCATAACTGTTTCGGGGTCAAGTCAATTGCAGGATCATGTATCTCGGGAGCATTATTGGCTTCTTCACACTCCACTCCGCCACAATCGGATCGATGGTGCTCCTGCTGCTGTTTATTAGAATTAATCTTGTTTTTTTAGCTTTTCGTTTTTGATCCGTTTCCTGTTTTGGATGTTTTGGAGCCGAGTCGGCTCTCCGTGTACGTGTGTGAGTCGGGGAGTTGCATGTGTATAAAAGCTACCCAGTAGCATGTGAAGTTGTGAGAAGCAATAGAAAAATACCAAAAAAGAGGAGCGGTGTGCTCCCGAAAGAAACCGATTTTTTTTTAAAAAAAATAATATTTTTAAAAAAGATAATTAAAAAAATATATAGTCATCCTAAAAAATTACAAAAATGTGTCCTCGCTGCCTCGCTAGTTGAACGCAATGAGACCTCTCGCCACTGCTGACGGTCCAGTACTCGCTGCCGCTCAACTGTGATAAGTTCTTGTCGCCAGTTGAACTGGTAATATCTTCATGTCGTCAGTTCAACTAGCGACAGGAAGACTGAAACCCTAATCCAATTAATCCACTTTATCTATTTGTGATTTTTATAGATTTTGAACGGTACGAAATTTATTAAACTCACAATAACATTTTGTGATCGTCGTATGTTGTTCTAGTGCGGTGAATTTCTGAAGAATTTTATGAGGAAGATTGAGGTATTAATGATTCGTAAGTAGGAAGGTAAGTGATATTGCGATGCGTCCGGGAATTCATACACTTGCTCATGTACATGCACTGCATATTATGTAAGGAAACAAATGTGAACTTGCCATTACTATCAAAACTACGATAAATCACATTGATATTACATAATATTCAACAAAACATCACAACACTTAATCAAAATGATAATTCAGAACATTGGCAATAACATATTACTATTGTCTGTGCTTTCTCGTGGTCGCGGTCTCAACGTCCCCCATGTGGACTGTCTCGAGTTGGGTGACCGGATGAGGTCCCCACGGCAACGTCCGGAGTGCCTAGACTCCTTGCAATGGAGCACTTCTTCGTACGACGTTCGGTTTCTGCTTCGTCCATATCGTTCCTGATGCGCCGTACCTGTCACCGGCCAACCTTTCCCTTGAGCCTATCAATGTCCGCGGCCCAGATTAGTTACTTCCAGGTTGGATGGCCAGTGAAATGGCCAACCACAGTGTAACCATACATCTCCCCAGTTCAGGTTTGCATCGTCACCTCCTTGGTGAAATAGTCAGAGAGGTATTGACCGGGATGCTATGCCACCGTCGAACATGCAGCTATGACATGGGAGCAGGGCCTATGCAGAAGAATGGGCTTGTTGCAAGTGTATGTGCAACTACTGCAGCGCAGCGTGCACTCGTGGGTGATCCTGTCGCTGTTCGTCCCGCGGCGTTCTTTATCCCTGCACATTATCTCGAAGCAAAGCTCCCTTGTGCCCATCTTGAATGCCTGGTGCATCTCACCATTCTTGCTCTTCTCCTCCATGTACTTGGTGATCATGGAAGAGTAGAGTATTCTGTCATTTGCCATAGCGAGCGACGCGTTGTTGCTTCTATCAACAAAGTAGTTCGTCATACCGCAGAGAATTGCCTCCACAATACCCACCAAAGGGAGACACCTTGCGCCGTGCATGGCCCAGTTGTACACCCCAGCTAGATTAGTTGTCATGACACCATATCGAGCACCACCCCTGTCATGGAGTAGTGACCACTTCTCCTCAGGCTCGTGCTCAATCCAGTCCGAGAAGCATCTAACATGCGCCCCCGTCCTCCTCGTCAATCTGGGAGCATCTGTGGGTAGTTGTGGCAATACTTCGGGGGCCTGGTCAGCGCTTGGGGTGACCCTTCTCTCTGCCTCCCTTCTGTGCGTCTTGGTCCGCTCATCCAGAATCTTCCATAGTGCTTTGAACTTTCGCTGCTGGTTCTGATTGCATAGCCGATTGAACATGTTCATCAAGTTTTTGTTGCGGAACTGCTTGTAGAAGTTTGCACCCAAGTGCCTCATGCACCACCTGCTCTGTAGATCCGGCCATGCAACAGGTACGTTCTCTCCTTGTTGCATCTGGGTTATTGCACGCAGCAGCTCTGCATGCCGATCATGTATGAGGCATACGTTGGGGCGACCTTGCACAACAAAAATCCTCACATTCTTCAGGAAGCACAACCAGCTGTTCGTGTTCTCGCTTTCAACGAAAGCGAATGCAATGGGAAGAACTTGATTGTTCCCGTCCGTCGCTATTGTAGTCAGTATCTGGCCCTTGTACTTCCCAGTCAAGAATGTGCCATCTACACACAAGATTGGACGCAGTGCCGGAATGCATTGATGCATGGACCAAACGCAAAGAATGCTCGCTGCAGTACCCTCTTATTGGTCCACTTCGGGTGTGTGGCATCTTTAATGTCGATATGGGTGTCAGGATTTCTGTCTTGTGTGACTCGAAGTTGCCCGGGGAGGTTGTGGTAGGAATCCTCGAACGTGCCCCACCTTAATTTCAATGCCTTCTGTTTTGCCCTCCAAGCCTTAGCATAGCTGATTATGTACTGGAACCTTGCCTCAATCGCCCGAATGATGGATTGTGGCTCAAAATCTAGATTATCCACGATCTCACTGTACATAAGGTTGGCGATGAAGCCTGATGACAGGTTCCGGTGGGACTGTACTGACTCAGAAACGACGCATGTGTGAGGGACCACTATAGAGCACTTCCACTAGGTGTTCCACTTAGGCTGAAATACGTGCACTCGCCAAGGACATCCCTGTATGCCGCACTTCACGTCGTAGAATCTTGGGGTAGACGTGACGACTTTGAATGTGCGCCGCACCGATAAGGCCCAGAATTTGACCGCGTCCTGCACGGCCTCCTTACATTTGTATATAGCTCCTAGCCTGACCTCACTCTGGTCGTACTCTCAAGGCACACGGGGGCCTTCGTTCACGACGAGGTTCTCGAACTGGTATGTGTTCCAGTCGGATGGTACTACCTGTTGGTCCACATCATCCTCGTCATCGGAACCTTCACCTTCAGACAATACCATGTAGTCTCGGTCTTCGAGATCCATCCTTTGCACTACGGCTTCCACCTCCTCACCCTCGTCAATAAGACTAGTAGCTTGTCCGACCGTAGGAGCTACTTCCGCAGGGTCTTCATCGACAGCATCAGCAACTCCGGCAGCTTCGGCCATTGTGTGCGCCGCGCTGTGGCTGGAGTCCCTTACTTCCTCTTCGGCGTCAGCACCCCCTTCTTGTTCAGCCGTGGGTGGAGTGGGTTTGGCATATGCTTGGACTAGAAGGATCAATTTCCACCCTGCCTCCCTCGCGTTGCGTACATATGACTGCCATGAATTTGATCCCTTTAGCTGCACTAACTCCCAATATGTGGGCTGCCCTGCCTGTGGGGAAAGGCAACTCAATTTTAGATCATACACATCACAGTCCACTTGGAATGTATGGAACAACCACCGCATCACAGCGCCCCATGTACGTTGTTCTCATCTTGCTAGGGGCACGGTCGCTGATTAGAAATAACGCAAATCAATCCCCTCGGGACCCTCTATAATAGTCACTTGACCATAGTAAATTTTGAAATTGACAACGTCAGACATATTTGACGCACTGCACCATAAAGAACATTTGCACGATTAACCGTATATCTAAAACTATACTACCCACCGAAAAGTATTATGTAAAATGTACCGCATTACGTAACCGTACATCTAAAACTATATAATCCATTCGGTTAAAAAAAATTACCCGAAAGGTAGGCAATCGGACGGATAGCGCTTCACTAGCTTCTCTCCTTCTCTTTTTTCTGAATAAAAATGGGTCTTGTGCTGAATTTTAGAGTTTAAAAGGGGTTTTATAGGGTCAGTCTTCCTGTTACCATTTGAACTGGCGACAGAGATATATTTTTGTAATTTTTTGGGTGATTATATATTTTTGTAATTATTTTTTAAAAAAATATTATTTTTTTAAAAAAAATTCGAAAGAAACCAGTGTTTCGATTGATTGTGCTTGTTTCGTTTTGTTCTCGGTCCGACTGTTTCTCCAGCACGAAGAAGTCCAGGAGGAGTGCTGTGCTGCTGTTGTGCATCATGTGGAAGAAGCAAAAGGAGGACAGAAGTGCTGCTAGCAAACGAAGAAGAGGCAAGGCGCTACTTCCAAGCAGAAGCTATCTCGTGAAGACACCGAGAGAAAAGGAGCAGGGACCAGTGGGAAAGTCGCTGCATCCAGGGAGTCACTTCAGGGGGACAGAGACAAGCAAGTCATGTTGAATCAAGGGACAATAGGACCCACGAGGATTAGCAACATCAGTTCACAGGAACCTAGCACGTCAAGTCGAGCACGTCTCAGGGAGAAAAGGCGAACGATTTTCTCTCGACGAAGAAGTAACAAAGGGCCTTTAAATTCCAATAATTAGTAACAGAGCTTAGGTTTCATTGGTTATGGCAAAAGATCAATTACCGAAGAAGGAACTGTAGCTAAAAGAAGAAACGGTTGCAGTAGAGTCGTCATCAAAAGGAAAATTCATATCAAAATGAGTTTCTATACCAATTCAGTACCCGTTACTTAATGATACTAATTACGGATTATGGATGGTAAAGATGAAGATTATCCTACATGCTCTTGGTGTGTGGACGGCAATAGAAGGAGAGACTCTGGTTGAAGAAAAAAAAGATCATGGTGATTTGACTGTAATCTCTCAAGCTGTGTCAGTGATGTAATGATGACAATTACAGACAAAGAATCAGCAAAGGAAGCATAAAATGTTAGTCGGGATATACGAGTTGACGAAGATTGTGTCAATAAGACAAAGGTACAGGTGTTAAAACAGCTTAGCGTGCTAGGTTTCTGTGCACCGATGTTGCTAATCCTCGTGGATCCTGCTGTCTCTTGATTCACCGTGACTTGCTTGTCTCTGTCGCTCCGAAGTGACACCCTGATGCAGCGACTTTACAGTTGGTCCCTGCTCCTCTTAAATTCCAACACTGTTGATGCTGTACAAGAATGACGTGTTCCTACTGTATCTCGGGAGCATTATTGGGTTCTCCACGCTCCACTCCGCTCCGCCACAATCGGTTCCCCACGCTCCACTCCACTCAAGAATGACACGCGTTCCTACCCAATATGCCGTCCTTGTGCGTGTTGCATCGCCTTCGCCCTCTCCTTTCCGCCCTAGTACATCGGCCATCACCCAGCCAGGGGTCAGCAAGAAACAAGGACAATTCAATACCTGATTTTTACAAATTAAACATGTGATTTTTGCGAAACATGCGTGTATCTGGTTTGGTACTTTCAGGCTACTCAACTTTATGCCAGCTTCGATCGCAATGTTCAGAATTGTAGGAGCGATTTTATATGGGCGGTGCTGATCTGTCTTTGCAAGCACTTCAACGAGTTGTCGTTCTCTGTAGATCAGAACGGGTGATAAAGATAAACAAGATAATCTTGGGATGATATGGAGCGAAGGGAACAAGAGGCCTGCTTGTGATGGTTTAGTAGCATGATTGGTAATAATTGAGTTTAATTTATAGTCGTCTTTTGATTGTAATATTTTGCGCTACTTTTAAATTGTTTAGATGTTTTGATGCTTTTAACTTTGTAACAATTTAGGTTGTGTGTATTCTTAATGCAGAAACCGAGAAAGTTTTTTTTAACTCTTCTATTATCTAAAAATAGATGTTTGCCAACAGTAGAACGCACGAGTGTAAATCGATGAGTTAGACTCCCACCCCATGTGAGAACACGGAAAATTAAAATTAATCCAAGTAGTGCTAATCGTTTTTTTAGCAGTAAATTAAAACTTTCTAATTAAGAACAAAACATAAAGTTCAAATTGATTTTGAACATATCGCCAAGAAATTTTATATAAAATAATACAATCAGAATTTAACAACAGAATTTACAATATAAATTATTGCCGCAAGAATCAATCATCAATATAATCTCATAATCAATTACAAAATCCATTACAAGCAAAAGGTAGCATTAATATTGTTATGAATAGCAACTTGTATTACCAGGGGGCCAAAGGGCTAGTATATATATATATATACAAAGTACAGGAGGTGAATATGCAAATAACCCCTCATAACAATGAGGAATAACACACTATACATATATCTCTAACACCCCCCTCAAACTCATGGTGGATCAACAACACTGATTTTGGAGAGGTAGAAGTCGTACTGTGCTCGAGACTAGGCCTTCGTGAAGAAATCCGCTATCTGAAGCTCTGAAGGCATATACTGAAGAGCAATCACCTGATCATGCACACAAGACTTCATGAAGAAAGCATCAACACCAATATGCTTGGTGAGCTCATGCTTCACAGGGTCACAGGCAATACTGATAGCACCTGTACTGTCTGACAAGAAAGAAGTCGGTGTAGTGACAGAAATACCAAAATCCTTAAGTAACCACTATAGCCAAGTAATCTCTGCTGTTAAGAGAGCCATAGCTCGCAACTCAACCTCTGCACTCGAACGGGACACTGCAGTCTGTTTCTTCGTCTTCCAAGCAATGAGAGAACCACCAAGAAAAACACAGTAAGCAGAGATAGACCGCGATCGAGGATCGCCGCCCAAGTAGCATCCGAATAAGCCTAAAGTCAGAACGAGCCGGAGTGTGGAAAGAAGAGACGACAAGAGATAGTCCCACGAAGGTATCGCAGAACTTCAAGAAGGTGGTCATAGGACTGAGTGGGAGCAGAGACGAATCGACTCGTAATGTGGATCGGATAAGTGATATCCTGACGAGTAATGACAAAGGTAGACAAGACTCCCAACAAGATTACGATAGCGAGCCGGATCGTAAAGAGGCTCGCCATTAGAGGGTCGGAGGTGAACATTGAGTTCCATGGGAGTCTCAACAGTACGTTGATCAGTGAGAGAGGTGCGATCAAGAAGATCCTGGATATACTTCTCTTGGAACGTGAAGAAACCATCTGGAGTGGAAGTAACCTCAATCCCAAGGAAGTAACGAAGAGGATTAAGATCCGACATAAAGAACTGCTCACTAAGATGAGCCTTGACAAAGGCAATGTACTCAGAATCATCACCAGTAATGATCATATCATCAATATACAGAAGAAGAAGAGTTCGGCCACGAGAAGAAGTGTGGACAAAGAGCGCAGGATCATGATCACTAGCTGAAAAGCCAACAGCAGTGACCACAGAGGAGAAACGCTCAAACCAAGCACGAGGGGCTTGCTTAAGGCCATAGAGAGAGCGGCAAGGCGGCATGATCATACCCTCGAATGAATACCCAGGTGGCGGATGCATGTAGACCTCCTCACGCAACTCGCCATTAAGAAAGACATTCTTGACATCAAGCTGACAAACAGACCAGTGGCGAACAGATGCCACCGAAAGAAGAGTGTGGACAGTGGTCATGTGCGCCACAGGAGCAAAAGTTTCGTCGTAATCACGACCATACTCTTGTTGGAAGCCACGAGCAACAAGACACGCCTTATAGCGCTCAAGAGAGCCATCAGAGTGAGTCTTAATCTTATAGACCCACTTACACGTGATGGGACGAGAGTGAGATGGAAAAGAAACAAGATTCCAAGTACCAGTACGCTCGAGAGCAGCAATCTCCTCGGCCATGGCATGCTGCCACTCAGGGTGAGTAACAACATCCCGGTAGGAGACATGCTCATGAGTAGCTACACCAGCAAAAGCAAAACGGGCAGGGGGCCGAATCGACTGGCGATCACGGAGAGCGTAGCGAGGAGAAGATGACCCATCAGGGGAAGATTGAGCATCAGGAGAAGATGGAACATCAGGAGAAGATGGCTCTTTTGGAAGATCCTCAATACGAGGTCGACGAGTGTAGAAGAGAGGGGGGAAATGTACTGTAGTGGGAGGAGCCTGAGGAGCCGAAGGAGACAAAGCAGGCGGCGACAACGGCGGAGAGGCCACAGAAGTAATATGTGGAGACTCAGTGGGACGGGTGGACGAGGGCAAGATAGATATAGGTGTATCTGGAAAGGTCAAAAAAGATAGAGACTCCATAGAGGAAGTCGAAGGAGAGACAGGACGTGGGTAGAAGGGACGAGACTCGTCAAAAGTCACATCCCAAGAAATTCGCATCCGGCGACCAACAGGATCCCAACACCGATAGCCCTCATGCTCGGCATTGTATCCCAGAAAGGCACACTCAACAGACTGAGCAGTCAGTTTGGTGCTTTCTCGATGGGCGAGGAGAACGTAGCAAACACAGCCAAACAGACGAAAGGCAGAGTAGTCAGGAAGAAGACCACAGAGACGCTCAACAGGGGTCGCACCCTAAAGAGATGAAGAGGGCTGGATGTTGACGAGATAGGTGGCAGTGGAAATAGCCTCGCCCCAAAAGTGAGGTGGAATAGAGGTGGCAATCATCTGTGCATGAGCCATCTCAAGGAGGTGACGATGCTTGCGCCAAAGGACACCATTCGAACATGAGCACGTAACAAGAGAATCGAAGGAGAGTGCCTCGCCAAAGAAGGAAGCAGCGAGTAACGAGAGAGGTACTCGCCAGCAGAGTCAGCATGAAAGACACGAATAGGAGTGAAGAACTATGTGCGAACCATAGTGGCAAATTATTTATAGATAAACAAGGCCTCACTACGAGAAGACATGAAATATATCCAAGTGTGACGAGAGAAATCATCTATAAATATGATATAATATCCATGACCCCCTTTCAAAACGAAGGGAGCCGGACCCCAAACATTTGAATGAACAAGATCAAAGGGACGCTGAGACACCGACTCACTATGAGGATAAGGAAGTCAATCATTTACCTAACTTACACTCGACAATCAAGACATTTCTCCGAGATGCACTCCAAAAAGGCCATGACGAACTAAAGACGACAAACGAGATCCACACAGATGACCAAGACGGTGATGCCACTGCTAGAAAGAGCCGGTAGACGGAGTGGTAGAAGTGGAGAGACTGGCGGCGACGGAGGCAGCGGAAGGAAGGTGAAGCCAGTCAAGCTCCCAGAGACGCTGTGAGTCAAGGCACCGAGGGCCAGAACCAACTAGAGCTCCTGTGTGGCTGTTCTGAACACAACAAGAGTTAGAGTCAAGAATGATCTGACAACCGAGGTCAGTAATCTGCCCAGTAGAAAGATGCTGCATGGTAAGGCAAGGAACATGAGCAACAGAAGGAACATGAAAAGATAAGTTGCTAAGAGGTTCTCGACTAGAGACAGAAAGAGAGGTACCATCAGCAGTAAGAGCACTAACAGGAGAATCAAGAGGTGTAATAAAAGACAGAGTGGAAGAATCAGAAGTTACGTGAAAAGATGCTCCAGAATCAAGAATCCACAGGGAGGTACCAGACTGTGTAGGGGGTGGTTTCGCAGTTCAGAAGAGTCAAGAGCGTAAACCGCAGAACCTATCGAGGAGAACTCAAGCGGCAAGCATGCGTCAAGGTCGGGTATCTCCTCGCCAAATGAGAGAAATCGCCAAGGAGTCGATGCAGACGTCGATGTAGAAGCACCAGTGCTAGTGCTAGTAGAAGAACGACATGAAAGATGCCGCCGCTTCTTATAGCATCGACTCAATGTGGCCGACCTCGCCGCAATAGAAGCAATGAGGACGCCATCGCCAGATGGAGGGAGCGCCACCACCACTGTGGCGACCATCGCGGAGGCAAGTAGTCAAGCGTGGAAGCGCACGGTGTAGCAGTGGATGAGCGGGCGAAAGCACAGAGGGAGTGGCATCGCATCAAAGACCACTCAAAGTAGGATTGAAACAAGACTATTGGTAGGCGGCGGGCGACGGCGCATGCATCAAGACAACAGAAGTCTAATGCGGCTACCGATGTAGCGATGGTTAGAACGACCTTTTTTTCCCTTTTTCCTTTTTTTCGAGTCGATTAAAACCGGTTAAAAAGGCCTCCGGCCCACTATGCAACATGCGCGCGGAGGAACTAGGGTTCCCCGGCAATGGCGGCGAGGTCCACGCAATGACGGCCAAGGATCGACGGAGAGACAAGTCAAGCGGCGGCGCGCGAAGAAGTCAGCGACAACATGGGCGTCTGATTATACGCGATCGCCCCGAAGCGATGCTGGCGGGCGGCGAGGCCCACGCAGCGACGGCGCGGATCGGCGGAGACAAGTTGAGCGAGGCGGCGCGAAGCGAGCCAGATAAGGCGGGCGCCCGATCGCCCCAAGCGGCAGCGATGCGGGCGGCGGAGCGGATCGAGCTGGAGCAAGCGACGGTGGAGCGGATCGAGCCGGAGGTATGCGGCGGCGGCCCCGAGCGACTCTCCAGCAGGCGGCCCCGAGCGATTCTCCGATGGGCGGCCCCAAGCGGAGGACCCGGTGGAAGGCCTCACGGCCAACATGAAGCAGGCGCTCCGGTGACGCGGAGGCAAGCGCGTGGACGAGACACGCAGGCGGACATCAACGAAGCCGATGAGCGGCAAAGAAGAAGCGGCGGCGCCAGAGGGGGAGGAAAGCCGACGGCGACGGCGGCGGCTAGGGCAAGGGAGGACGAGTTGCGCGTCCGGGAGAGGAAAACCTCATTGGCTCTGATATCATGTTATGAATAGCAACTTGTATTACTAGAGGGCCAAAGGGCCAGTATATATATACAAAGTACATGAGGTGAATATGCAAATAACCCCTCATAACAATGGGGAATAACTCACTATACATATATCTTTAACAAATATAACCCTAGACTTATTTCACTAATTAATTGAGTAAAAAAACAACATACAAGAATTATTTACAAAGCAAAAGTAATATATTACAAACTCGATATTTATTACAAGATTGATTAACAACAGGTCAAAATATAACTTACAACACTTAATTAAATTACAATCCAAATTCTTGCATGCATATCGTCATATCGTTGAAGCCCTCCTTGCAATCTATCCATTTATCGCTAGCCTATTGAACCATCCCACGATCCACATTTCCACCGCTTGTCAAGAAAAGCATAAAACGATTAGCAAACCAAATGTAATAAATAGAAATTAGCTAGTCGGTTTTCCCTAAAGCTCGGTAAGATTCCTATATCAATTTTAGCTAGTCGGTACCTTGATCATCAATATACCCAGACCTTTTGCTTCCATAAGTTTCATCACCCGACGTTGTCAAAACCCAACACCTACGTTATTTACAGTAACCGAAGCACCTTTGGACCAAAGGTCCTTAAGCCAATAGCCCCCAATAGAACTTTTTTTTATTAATTAACCTTTTTTTTGAATTTTATTTTAAAGTTAACCCCCGGCGCACTTTATTTCCAATTCTAACCCTTTGGTCACGCCACGGGTGGTGGCGTGACAAAACAACACTGTCACGCGCCAGGATAAGTCCCCAAAATAGCACTTTTTGTCACGCCACTGGTTGTGGTGTGACCAAATAACACTGTCACGCCACTTCACTGGTGTGACAAGAGTTTGACCCGAAATGAACTGGCGTGACAGTGTTGTTTTGTCATGCCACGGGTGGTGGCGTGACCAAAAGGATCAGAATTGGAAATAAAGTGCACCGAGGATTAACTTTAAAATAAAATTCAAAAAAAAGTTAATTAATAAAAAAAATTCACCCCAGTAGAGAGAAATGGATAAGGGCGCAAAATATCATACACAGTGTAATAGATAAAGACAGCCGAAGCCAGCCATCTCACAAAGTCATACACAAGCCACATTTCATTCCTCCTCAGCCGAAAGCACGCAGTAGATAACAAGCGAGCTTCCATTCATCCAAGAACAAAGCTAAAGGAACCAAGCAAAGCAAGCATAGCCTCACCACACCGCCTCCACCTCCAAACAACCACAAGCCACACCACTGCCATCCAAATGGCATAGCAAAGCAAGCCAAGCATCCACAGCCACAAGAGAAGACAGAGACCAGGAGGCCAGGAGCTAGAAGATGAAGGGAGCAAGGGAGAAGGGGAAGCCCGAGGAGCGTGGATGACGCCGGCGAAGGCATTGAACCATCGACCACCATCCAGGCATCGCCACCACAACCACAACTGGTCACCACCCCTGCCATCTCCCCAAACCGGCAAAACGACCAACAGAGGTAAAAACACCATTTTTTTCTCCACTACCATTCTACCCAAACCAAACCACCTAATGTGAACTACACATGCACAGAGAGCCATCCATAGCATGTTCACTTATCCATCCATCACAGAGCAAGAATGGTAAAGGGAGTAGAGGTAGATAGGGAGGAGAGTGGGTTATACCTTAGTGTGTCATATCACCAGAGGCAAAGCACCACCACTAGTAGCAACCCACAGTTAGCACTCTTACCATGCATCAACCGTCTAACATCAAAAATGAATCCAACACCATCAAGAAACAAAAGCACAACAAATAGTAAAAGTAGAGAAGGGGGGAAATGAGAGGGAGGTAAGGTTCGGTGGGCAGTCGAGCCGGCCAAATAGGAGCGGGGCGGACCACTTAGCCACAACAGAGGCGGCGGTCGGGTCACAGATGGCCGGGGTGGCGTAGGCCCATCGAGGCGCGGCGCCAAGAGCAAATGGGTGAAAGGAGGAGCCGTATGGAGTAGTGGAGAGAGGAAGGAGCACCAGGAAAGCTTCGACCAAGAATGCCATGCGGCCAGGAGGAAATGGAAGCACCAGCGATGAAGAGGAGAGAAGAGAACAAATGAAGAAGGGACGGAGGAGCCTGTGCTCTCGGTTGAACCAGAAGAAGAGGCAACGAGGAAAGAGAGAAGGGAACAAAGAAAAGAAAGGGAAGGAACTTGTGGGAAGAGTGAATTCGGCCAAGTAAATGAGTGAATAGGGTAGGAGAGAGAAGAACAAGAGAAAAAGAGAGAAAAGAAATAGAAAAATCAAAGGAAATGTTAAAATAAAAAAATTTACAAAAATAAATATAGGTAGAGGGAACGCATACACAATATACCTACGATTTTCGGACGAATCATCAGACGTGTGGATTTTTTTTTGGAATAAGTCCACTTTACACCCTTAAACTATGGCGAGAGTCCAAAAAAAAACCCCTGAACTCTAAAACCGTTTGGTTTACACCCTCGAACTGCCGATACTAGATCACCCAACCCCCTCGGACCGAAATCACCCGGTTTATCGCCTACGTGGCATCACTAATTAACTCGGGCCCACTGGTCAGACATAAATCAGATAGAGAGAGAGAGTGCGCTTGATTCCTCCCCAAATCTCAGTTCCTCTCCACACTCTCCAGGCATTGTCGCCTCTTAGCCCATTGTCTCTCAGTCTCGCCGGCAATGGCAACGCCAGGATCGCAATGAAGCCACCTTCACATTCTCATCTCCTCCTCGCCTCCTGATCCTCTTGTCCGCCACCGCCTCCCAGCCGCCGCTCCCCCGTCCAGCACCCTCCTCACCACCGACCTTCCTCCCATGCAAGACTGACCTCTCCTCCTGTGGTTCACTATTTCGGTTTGGATATTATTTCGTTTGGAGGCGAAATGGATGAAAGGAGCGAAATTTCGGATGAAATTTCGGTGATTTTCAGCCAACGGTTTGATCAAATTTGAATTTAAAATTTTCAAAAAAAAAACCAGCGCCATGGTTGGGAGTTGAACTCAGACCAAGAAGGATGCACAAGTGCGGCCACACCAGTGGGCTATCTATGGCCTTGTGGTGTATGCACTACTTTTAGTGTATTTAACCCTCAAAATTCAAACCAAACAAATTTTTTTGAACGAAACCAATTCCTTTCGGATGGCGACGAAATGGACGAAATTTCGGTAAATTCGGTGAAATTTCGCCGAATTTTTTAACCCTACTCCCTCCTCGCGCTCAACTCCCTCCTCCCCGACCCACTCGCTCCTCGCCCTTCGCCTCCTCATGCTCATGCTCTCTCCCGCCTCGCCCTCCTCCCTAGACTACCTCTCCTTCGCCTCCGTCATGGTCATCGTCAGCCTGTTCCCGGCTCCAGCTCCACGCCTCCTCTTCAAGAACGCCATCTTCCCCGACCACTATGTCACCACCGCTTAGCTCCACGCGCCCGCTTCGGACGATCTTGCAGAGGGTGCTCGATTTAATTGCCGAGGTAGGAGGCGATACACTATGACCTAGTAATCGGGCGACGCGCGCGCGGGGGCGACGGAGGGTCGGGCGCCGCCCAGGGCCATGTTCTGGATAGGTGGCCTCGACGCCGCCGTTTCACGACGGCCATCGCAGCGTCGCGCAAGCCGGGCGGGCGCTACCGAGCGCGGGAGGGGTGTACCGATACGTGGAGAGGAGCGCGCCGAGGCTGCTTGCGGACGCATTCGTCGGGTCGGTGAGGGTGTTCGAGGGCATGCTAGAGCGGAACGCCACCAACCCCGATTCTATTTATCCACCACTGCCCTCAATGTCGGGCTTGTTCGCGCTTCTCCGCTCAACGCTTCTCCGGACGCCGCTGCGCGGTTTCAACCTGCTGCTCCCGCCGGCCTTCTCGGCTTCGCCTCGACTTCGTCGTCTTCGGCGACAGGGGCTGAGTTAAATAGTTAATTAGTGATGCCACGTAGGTGATAAACCGGGTGGTTTCGGCCCGAGGGGGTTGGGTGACTGGTATTGACAGTTCGAGGGTGTAAACCAAACGATTTTAGAGTTCAGGGGTTTTTTTTGGAGTCTCGCCAAAGTTCAGGGGTGTAATATGGACTTATTCCTTTTTTTTAAACCAGGATTAGATTGTTTAACAGCAACCCAACATGTAGAAAAATTAAAAGCAGGGAAAATGAAGTAAAATAAATCTAATAAAATCGTCGCTTTGTTAGATAAATAATTGGACGCTTTACCTGCGAGTTTCATGTCGGACGCCTGCTAGACGAATACATCCTGATTTGCTCGGAGGAAGGAGACGAGCGACTCTTCCTATTTGAGGGTGAGTCCTATCCCGATCAGAACCTTTTGGTCGGACGCATCCGCGTTTCTTGACCCAGACGAAGTGTTGACGTCTTGTGGAGGAGCGCCTTTGCTGAATGGTATCTCCTTGGTCTGGTCAGACGGCTTTGGTGCCATCTTTGGCCTCGAGTGCTTGACCTGCATAGGTGATGGGTTAGTTTCCCTGGTCAGATGCTCATCGACCTGTTCTAAGGACTTTCGATCACATGCATAGGCCATTTTGCAGTCTCCTCGAACCGTGATGACTCATTTCGGTTCTAGCATCTTTAGACTCTAATAACCGTAGTGCGTGACTATTAGGAATTTTGCTAGAGCCAGACAACCAAGGATTCCGTTGTATGCGGTTTCGAAATTGATGACATCAAACAGAACCTTTTCTGTTCAGAAGTTGTTAGGCCTTCTGAACGTAACCGGTAGGGACAGTTGTCCTATCGGTTTGGCGGTAGAACCAGGAACTATGCTGTGGAAGGCATATTTCATAGGTTTTACCTTGGACCTTGGGATTTGTATCTCTTCCAATGCTTTCGCAAACAAAATATTTAAAGAACTATCTCCATCTATTAAGACCCAATTAATTTTGCAATTGTTAATAGTAGGTTCAACTACGATAGAAAACCTACTTGGTTGAGTCAACGGGAAGGGACAGTCTTCTTTGCTGAAAGAGATTACAGTTTCCGACCACCTGGACGGCTTGATAGTGATCGAAGACTCGACAAGGTTGACCTCTCGCTCCACGGCCTTCAGATGACGTCTGGAATCGTACGAGGAGGATCCTCCGAAGATCATATCCACTGTATGTTGCAGCTCCTGGTAGTCCATCTCTTCATCACCATCTTTATCCTTCTTGGAGCTTGATTCTCCGAGTTCTGTTATGGAGGGGAAGGACATTTGCCTGAGTAGTAATCTTCCAGCTTACTTTGCTAAGCCCGGCAGGTGCGCAGATCATGCCCTGCCACTTTGTGAAGTGGACACCACTTCTTATTTTTTTTGAAGTCACTGGTCGATGCCTTAGCTTTGTTTCGACCAGTGGAATCTTTCTTGCCCTTGGTATATTTCTCTAGAATCGCAAGGACTTCCTTGTTGTCAGGCTTGCGATTCTTCTTGTTCTTAAGAGACTTCTTGCCTTTCTTCTCTTGCTTCTCCAGATCTGACTAGGAATTTTTGTCCTTCCGATTAATGCTTCATATCATTCGACCACTTTGCTAGCGGCCGTGTATTTGTCTGCCATGTCGAAAAGCTCGACGGTTGTTCGTGAAAAATTTATTGTAATATTCTCCGTAAACCGGTGATTTCTTAGTCCTGCTTTGAAGGCCTGGATGATAGAAGATTCTACGATCTCTAGGATGGAATTACGAACCTGACTAAATCTCTCGATATATTGTCGAAGAGTTTTATTGGTCTTCTGCTTCATCCGATGAAGATCATCCTCCTTTCCGGGGCGGTCGTACGTCCCTTGAAAGTTGGCGATCAGAGTATCGCAGAGCTGCTCCCAAGTATAGATAGATCTGACCAGTAGGTTAAGTAACCACGACTAGGCATACCCTTTAAGGACCGTGGGCAAATAATTTGCCATCACGTTATCATTACCACCAGTGGCCTTGATGGCGGTAGAATAAATCTGAATAAATTCTAATGGGTTCTGAGTCCCATTAAACTTCTCTATGTTGGCTGGTCGAAACCTGTCCGGCCAACGAACAGCTTGGAGACCTGCCAAAAATGCTCAGCATCCCGTAATGGAGTCGTGGCGACTTCTCTGAAAAAGAGCCGTATTATAGTCAGTTGGGGATCGGTTCCTCATATTGGCATATCTAGGATCCGGTGTCCTAACCTGATCGTGGACACTATGATAGCGCCTTTGATCACCTATCTAGTTTAGATGATGCCTGGGATCGCCTGAATCAAGTAGTCGTTCCTCTTGGCGAGGAGGAGGAGTGGTTGCTGTGAAGAGCCGTCTTCCCTCGTGATTTCTTGGTTGGAACCTACGAGGGGGTCTTGGTGTTGCTCGATCCTCTGCGCGACCATGTTGTCCTCTACTGAAAGAGGAGCATTGGGACGAGGTCATCGTGTGACTTTGTGGATTCCTCTGCTCCCGGTACATTTCTATACGCCGCATGGTTTGTTAGAGGATCTCCAACACCTGTCTTGCAAGTTGAACATAACCTGGAGTTCCTGCTAGAGCAGGATCTGGATTATTCAAGATATTTCGAACTCGTTGCATGTTTTGTATAGTTACCGAAGGTCGTGGTAAATTTTCGCTTGTAGTGGACGTCCGATGAGTCAAGTTATCCCTCGACATCCCGGATGACCCTACCTGATTCCTTACTCGCGAGGGGGTGGGAACAGGTGAACTAACTGATGTACGTCCATCAGTTCGGTTGCCTTAGATAGTTGGTGCTTGAGTACCCGTACCATTTCCACCAATAGGTGGTGGCGAGTTAACCCGTGGAGGACTATGCATGGCATTCGGATTGGTATATCTGATTGTGTTAAATTTGTGGCGCCAACAGTGATCTTTCAAGGAACTCTCGTCGTAGCTAAAGGAGAGTCTTTCAGCGCTTCTGCAAGGAGCTTCCACGGCGGAGAGTGGTTGGAGATTACTGTCTCTAGTGGGCTTTGTGGTAGATTTATCCTGATCCGGCGGACTGCCGATCGTATGCTGAGTTTCACCATGCCCACTTGGCCAGCGATTGGTGATAACTTCATCGATACCCCTACCATGTGTCGTTTGGCCCCTGGAATACGTAGAAACCGTTGGCGAATACTGGTCGTCCATGACAATATCGAGAGTACGTGTACTCTCTGGTCACCGCGCTGGGCTCCCATTGTCGTTTCAGCCGATCGGATTGACCGGGCTTGTAGAGGCGTTCGGACGTTCGGAATTGGTCGAAACGAACGGTTCCTCTGAGAGCTCCATTGTTGGTGGCGGTGTATCCTCGTCCATCCGGTCGATTTCGTTAATCTCTGCGGTTGGCGAACTGACGGAGGAGGAATAGGACGATGACATCCCGTTTTCTTCCATAGCGTGAATGCATGCGTTCTTGTCGAGGTTGGAGTAGTCCGCTAGGTCGAACCAGTTTTCCTCATCCCTAGTCCCCGCCATGTTTGCATGAGCGATAATGGAACAAGGGAAGTAGATGAGGAATGTTTAAGCGAAGTGATCTTCAAGACCTCAACGCCTTCTTTCCCATAGACGGCGCCAGCTGACGACGATCAATTCATCGATCTTACGAAATGAAAAGAAAAAAATGGCAGAGAGTTCTTGGGAGAGAATGTGACTGCTCTCTATTGCTATGAACTGGCTATTACAGGGGGTGCCTTCGACAAGGCGGTGGACTAATTCTAATTACACTGAGCGTAATGCTTGCTCTGCTATTCAATCGTCTGTTGATCTTTCGAAGTTGGATTCGATCTCTTCTGCCGCTTGCGTTCTTCTTTAAGTAGTTGACAAAGTGGCGCCAGTTACTCCCGGAAGTGGCGCATGCTGGGAAGTGACGCGTCCGGTCGGAGCGAGGCAGTGGTTGACAAAGTATCAACCATTCGGCAGTTTTGCATCTGCGAGACAAACAACCGTAGGGTGGTTGTTGTCAGTGTCTTTAGATTATGAAACATCACGTGGTATGGACCAAATATAACATGTTTTTCATTCATCACAAGGTATGGAATATACCCGGAGTCAGATCCGGATGCTAGTTCAATGCTTCTACAAGCGGTCATCTGGTCGGGGAATAGGTACATGACCTCGTCCGACTAGGGTATAATAGGAATAACATCTGGAATCCTTACGACCACGGAGGTTATGAGCCTTAGGGGTTACGACCATGAAGACATATGGTCTTTTATTATGTATTAAATTAATACATCGAGAATTTAATCCTCGTCAATAAGTTCAGCAATACTGCTACTTGGATAACAAAGGAGAATGCTAACAGAACTGCTAGTGATCACCTGATCCAGAAGTTGTAAAACAACTAGTTCCACCCGAAAGTAACAAATTGACAGAAGATCAAGTGACAGTAATAAGTATATCAATTATAGCTCAAGTCTAAAACCCTCTTATCGCATTCAATTTCAGTATTTAGACCATTATCATCACAGAGCAGGTGGCAAACCCACATATATTTCTTTTGCAATATATCTCCCAGTACTAGTCACAATAATCAACCCAATCACAGATCAAATATTTCAACTAGCACAGTAAAAAGGATCACAGATATACTCACAGAGCAGATAGCACTCAAAGCTACTGAGATGAACCAGGCAAAGCATGTCAATACACGCTGTCTCATAAAACATAGTGCCTCGCTATGCCGCGCAATATAGACGAGGTTGACGGAGATACAGTGCTGATCCTCGCAATCCGAGTCACACCGAATCACAAAGTTGAGGTACAGGATATGCCACACAAGATCACAATAACACAATAGCCGTGTGCGTCTCACCACCGAGCACCACTACTACATATTTCGTAGTTACAATTTACGAGCAATCAAGCCCAAGAGACTTTGATGTCAATACACTGATAACTAAACTATTGTCCTAGGAAAAAAACACTTGTATATTTTATTTAAATTGGAGATAGAACAGCTATTAAGGAGAAGCACGACGTTTCAACTATTCATATTCTTCTAAATTGTCCTCTTTCTTGCTTTCTTCGCGGAATCATAATAAATTGAACAAAGCTACTCAGCAACCAAAAGGCGATCGACATCATGTCGTTGTGGTGAGGCAATAAAACAAATGAGCGATTAAGCATGAATCGATGTACTAGTAATTATTGCAACGTAGTAGAAAGCAACACACAACATCCTTCACTCTGGATCCGAATCCCTAGACATAAATGCGGAGGGGCAGTGTTTCGTATCACGCGAACAGCGGCACTATATAGACGGTAGCAAATACTGTAGCAACAGTGAACAAAAAGTGTCGTGGCTGTTATTGTAGCAACATTGCATCGCCTGTCCCCACCCTTTATTTTTGGATAGAGCAGTGAAGATGCTCATGAGAGCATTTTTAGTGTATTAAACCGATGTCGATTCAAAGTTATGCCACGTAAGTATTCTAGGAACTAAGCTTATTTTTCTCCAATGTATTGAATCGATTCTTACTAATAACTGGGACCCATGTTACATTAAAAAAACTACAAAATAATAATATCCTCTCTCAACCGCACTCTCTCCTATGTAGTTGTTTAATGCTTTGAATCGATTCCTAAGTAGAGTCCGGTTTCATGCATTTTTATTGTTGTTGGAATCGACCTCTTCAATGTATTGAATTGATTCTATGCCTCCTCTCTTCTTATTTGAACCGACTAAAACACAACATTGAAGATAATCTGATATCTATATCTGTACACTATAGCACCTCTGCTTGACAGCAGCAATGCAGACGACCCTCTCCACTTCAGTCTCCCTGCCTGGCTTCCCAGGTCTCCATTCCCGGCAGCGCAATACATCCTTCCGTTCTCCGGTCAAAAAGATTATTTCTGATTTACACGTCCGAACCGAGCCAACTGGCGAGTCGCGTGAATTAATGGCTACCACCCCACTCAACACGGTACGCAGAGACCGCAGGTACGGTGCGCACCCTGACTAGGCCACTGAGTTGTGATTTCCCCAACGCTGATTTCCCATGCACCTACTGGCCACTAGTGCTGCCTTTGACTTGGATGACCATGGCGCATTGGCTTGCCACCAACCCCGACTCGGCAACTTCCTTTCCCGCCCTACAAAACGAACCCAAACTTGGTACACTCCACTGCACCACGTACATCTTACAACTTGCATTCATAAGTCATAACGTCTCTAGTCTCACTTATACTGTAATCTCTAGCTAGCCCACCGTGAGTTTGGTCGCTGATGGCGTCGGATGCATTGCCGGCATTCACGGTGCGGCGGGGCGAGCCGGTGCTCGTGGCGCCGGCGGCGCCTACGCCGCGTGAGGTGAAGCCGCTGTCGGACATCGACGACGGGGAGGGCATGCGGTTCTACAGCTCAGGCATCCACCTGTATCGCAGCAACCCGTCCAAGAAGGGGCAGGACCCGGCCAGGGTCATCAGGGAGGCGCTGGCCAGGGCCCTCGTCCCCTATTACCCCCTCGCCGGCCGGCTGCGCGAGGAGGCCGGGAGGAAGCTCGTCGTGGAGTGCGGCGCGCAGGGCGTCATGTTCGTCGAGGCCGATGCCGACCTAACCGCCGGCGACTTCGGCGACGTGCAGAGCCCCCCGTTCCCGTGCTTCGAGCAGTTCATCTTGGGGAGCACCACCAACGTCGGCGCCGAGCCGGTCATCGACCGCCCCTTGCTCTACATTCAGGTACTGTTGGATCGTGTGGCACGTGTCTCATTTTGGTCTCGTCTGACCGGCCAGTGACACGAATGTCAGAAGTTATTGCTATGTGCAGTGACTTAAGAACTTTTTTTATTAATTAACTTTTTTTTGAATTTTATTTTAAAGTTAATCTCGACGCACTTTATTTCTAATTCTGACCCCTTTAGTCACGTCACAGGTGATGACGTGACAAAACAACACTGTCACACGTCAGGTTAAGTCTCCAAAATAGCACTTTTTGTTACGCCACTAGTTGTGGCTTGACCAAATAACACTATCACACTACTTCCAGTGGCGTAACAAGAGTTTGATCAGAAATGGACTGACGTGACAGTGTTATTTTGTCACGCCACGGGCGGTGACGTGATCAAAGAGGTCAGAATTAGAAATAAAGTACGACAGGTTAACTTTAAAATAAAATTCAAAAAAATGTTAATTAATAAAAAAAATTCGTGAGCTAACGACGTGTGTAACTAACTAATAATGTTACGTGCAGGTGACGAGGCTCAAGTGTGGAGGCTTCATCTTCGGGCAGCGTTTCTGCCACTGCGTGGTGGACGCGCCGGGTGGCATGCAGTTCGAGAAGGCCATCTGCGAGCTTGCGCGCGGCGCCGACGCGCCGTCGGTGGCGCCGGTGTGGGGCAGGGCGATGTTCATGGCGCGGACGCCCCCGCGGCCGTCGTACCCGCACCTCGAGTACCGCGAGCCGGCCGGCGGGCCGGACCGGATGCTGTCGACGCCCTCGGGCGAGATGGAGCGTGTCCCGTTCTTCTTCGGGTCCCGGGAGATCGCGGGGCTGCGGCAGCGCGCGCCGCCGCAGATGCGCGGGAGCTGCTCCCGGTTCGAGCTCGTGGCCGCCTGCATCTGGCGCAGCCGCACGGCGGCGCTCGGGTACGCGGCCGACGAGGAGGTTCGGCTGTCCTTCATCGTGAACGCCCGCGGCCGCGCCGGCATCCCGCTCCCGGAGGGCTTCTACGGGAACGCGTTCGCCTACTCCGTGGCGGCGACCACCGCGGGCGAGCTCTGCTGCGGGGACCTCGGGTACGCGCTGGAGCTGGTGAAGAAGGCCAAGTCCGCCGTGACGTACGATTACCTGCTATCGGTGGCGGACCTGATGGTGCTGAGGGGGCGGCCGCTGTTCGCGCTGTCGCGGACGTACATCGTGTCGGACGTGAGCCACGCCGGGTTCAAGAGCGTGGACTTCGGGTGGGGGGAGGCCGTCTACGGCGGGCCGGCGAAGGGCGGCGAGGGGCCGCTCCCCGGAGTGACCAACTACTTCTCGCGGTCCAGGAACGGCAACGGGGAGGAGGGCACCGTGGTGCCCGTCTGCCTGCCCAAGGACGCCATGGAGAAGTTCCAGCTCGAGGTGGAAGGCCTCACCGCCGAGCTCTAGGCGCGCGCGTGCAAACGCGGTACGCCGCAGCCTGCAGCTACGCCTACGCGCATAGATCAATCGTCACATACCGTACATAGTCCATAAGTGCATCGTTTATGCATGCTCCATGGGTTATTATGAGCGATTAATTTTTGCTCTAGTAATTGATGTGTCTGTGTGTGATGCAATCATACAATGCACGAACAGTACAAATACATGTTCTTCTATACCATTTTGTACGTTTAGTGCATCTTATAGGCAATGAAACGTGTGCTACCACACGATATTTGACGGGTCGGGAACTGAGTCAGCTAATCCCACGCAAGTGTGGTTTATGATCGTTCGTGGAGCTCGATCATGGTTGGCAGCGTGACCACGTGAAATAGCTCGCATGTGTTCGACCGGAACACGCACGGTAGCAGCGTATATCCTCCACTATAATGCAAAGGATCGCAAAAATGGATCCGGATCCGCAGGACAGTGATTTGTGAGTACGTGAACAACACCTCACAATAACGGTGGAAAATTTACTGCAGCAAAAATATCGTAGCTATTGATTTGAGTCGTTGTTTTTTGATTGGACGGTGGAGATCAACTTCTAATGTATGATCCTATAGATCCTCTGCATTAACGCCTTCAATGCAAAGGATCTATTTCTATAAAAAATGTTTGAAACAGTAAGGGCCAGAATCAAGCTGATTTTATTTTAACCCGGTAATCAAACTGAACAAAATTGACCACAACCACTCCACATTCCTTTACAAGCTCCTAGCCTCCTAGGTGGTTGAAGCAAGCCATGCACACATTATATTGGGAGAAGATAGATGGGTGGTAAGATAGGATCTTTACACACAAATCTTTGCAACAAAAAGGAAGCACAAACACTGAAAAAAAAACAAGACCTTACCTTTACTTGTATTTGTACTTATAATTCATGCATTAAAAAGTGTCTCATTTTAGGAAAGCTAACTAGTCTATCTGACCGTGTTGGGCACTGACATGTACTACTCGACATGTACAGGATATTAACGGCAGCGAGAAGCTCGTCGAGAAGAGTACATACACACCTGAAGAGATGGATCGATCGAGAGAGCTTAGCTGGAGAGAGTAGATCGATCGAACGCGGAGAAGCTCGCCGGTTGGCGGACGATGCCTCGCGTCTCCGGCTCCGATTCAGTTGGTGCAAAGCGGGATACGCGCACCCATACAAGGTGGAATAAAGTATTCGTGTATCACCAAAGGCCAGGGCCCAGGAGACCAGATATGAGAGGCGTTTCCCGACCTGCACCAAGCGAACCAGAGGCGGCTGCGATCTCTCCTTCTTCCCCAAGTCCGGCCTTCACCTCACGCTGTCACGCACACACACTAGCACTTATTGTAGCTAACCTTGGAAGCCTCTGCACACTTGTGGGCAGATGCAGATTATATTGGCCGTGCACCCTCACCTGCTGAGAAGTGAGAAGAGAAACGCACAGCTGGAACGAGCTGGTGAGGCGTTTCGGCAAGGATCGATAAATGCAAGGCTCCAAGAGTCAGTCACGCGGGCTGTTGGTGTTGGGGGCCTGCAGCCAGCGAGCCAGCCAAGCCGAGAGACGCGGCGGCAACAAGAGCGGCAGCTGGTCAGGTCCCTCCGCAGAATGATTGCTGAGCGCAGCGCTAATCACGGGCCTGAGCGGCTGAGCCTAGCTGCTACGCCGTTCACGGGATCGTCGTCCCGGCCGGCCAGTGAGCGACGTCACGTCGTCGACAACTCGACATTATTAAGGTTGCCCTGGGGTGCCCGACGTACGCGCGGGCCGTGATTCGTCGAAGCAGCAGAGATCGATCGGTGCAGCATGCTCTGCGCCGGTGCACGCGCATATACGATCGATCACGAGCCGGTGCATGCATGCCGATGGCAGATTGGGTTTTTGGTCTGGTGCGTTCTGGTGGTCATGGTAGGATTGTTCACGGGCTGTACTTACTTTGCTACTCGATATTTTGCCAAAGAAAGGCCACATTTCGCCCCCATATAACACGCATCACAATTGACAAGTTGGTTTTCCTTTCATCTCCTCGCACTCGACTAACCGGCCTTGCTGATCAACCTTTAAGCTAGCAGCGTTCTGCTACAGATTTGGCCAGTGGCCGTACCTTGCACAGTCATGGTGGCAGCAGCAGCTAGAGATAATGGCACCGCATCTAGGTCCAGCACCGGCCACGACTGACCTGAAGACACTTGGTACAAAATCTACCAGTGTTACCCGCAATCAGCTGCCGCTACAAATTGACCTGATGATTCTTCAGCGATGCGCGATGGCGCATGCGGGCAGGGTCCTACTCAAATGCGCGATGGCGTATGCGAGTAGGGTCTTTAAAGATGATGTAGTATATATTAGAGACAATGTTATCTCTAACTATTGGACATGCCTTTAGATAAGTTTTAAGATTATACCCTCAATTCCGATGTAATTATTTTTTATCTTTTGCATAGTTTGATCCTTGATAAAATACCCAGTTTTAAAATATAAGATTATTTTGACAATGCCTAATAGTTTGGGATAAATCTTGAATTGGTTATTAGCTAAGTTGATTAAAAGAAAGCAATTACTAATTGAACACTTTCCTACCTGATTATACTATTCCATTTATACTAACCATTTAATTATCCTTGTAGTTACTTGACTTATTGCCATTATCCAAAAATGCAATCTGTTAGTTGAATATCTACAAACTAATTAGCCTTCTAATACTCTTAGGCTAATCACTCAAATTAATCACTAACCATCCTAATTAAAATGTGTATACATATACATTAATCTAATCCAGTGAGCCTATTGTCATTCTTACCTTTCAAGTTAATTTGTTATCTCTCACTCCTCCATGCATGACTTCATAAGTAGGGTAACTAATGTGACCCTTCTTCATCAAGTCCTCAACAAGTATCTTTGGTGCGGCAATCTCCTCCTTATCACTACTTAATATGGTATCAACAACCTCAGGAACTACTCAAATTCTCACCATGAAGTGAATAATACCAACCAAGGATCAAAATCACCCAGAATCCCATGGTTTACTGACCGATTCATCGAATCTGGAGGGTGGCGAGAGCAAGGATCAAAATCCCGGCCGGTAATCGGCCGGTTACCGGAGGGTGGCCGGGAGATAAATTACCGGCTGTTTTTTTTCAATTTTCAAATGAATTTCAATTGAATTCAAACGAATTTGTTCGATTTGATCGAGAATCCCGTTTGCAGATGCGAGAGGGGCCCGGATTCTACCCTCCTAAGTAGTCGATCCTGGTCGAGATAAATTACCGGCGGTTTTTTCAATTTTCAAATGAATTTCAATTGAATTCAAACGAATTTGTTCGATTTGACCCAGAATCGCCCTATTATTCGGCGATTCGAGGGGGCCGATTCTACCCCTCTGGTTAGCTGATCCTTGATACCAACAGCTTCAGAAATCCGATGGTTCACTACGAGTGTATTTATTACACGTCCAAAAGTTGCCATCGATGGAACAAAATCCTTATTTATCATTTCTACCAGATGATTATATGCACGATCAACAATTGCAGTCCTACATGATCCATCAATTAGGACGCGATAAGTATATGAATCAGGTCTATAGCCCTTACTGACCATTTCATCAAAAATATTTTGAGCCATTGCCATCTTCAGCTTACAAGAATATGCACCAATTAAGGTATTGAAGGTATCAACTGTTACAGAGTACGCTTTCTCAATGGCATCATTCATCACAACTGTAGCATGCAAAATATTCCCCAGCTTGTAGTTACCTTATGGAATAAGTCCAATTTACCCCTCCGAACTATGTACCGAGTCTAAAAAAACACCCTGAACTACAAAGCCGTTCACTTTACACCCCTCAATTGTCAAAACCAGATTAAATAACCCCCTCGCCCTAAACAACCCTGGTTTTAGCTGGCGTGGAGCTGACGTGGCATCCAAATCATCAAATGAGCTGACGTGGCTAGATGAGTCAAGAAATGAGCTGACGTGCTCTTGAGGAGGGCGACAGAGGTGGGAAACAGAGGACGGTGCGGCGGCTTGGGCAGGAGGTGGCGGCGCCGGCGAGTGAGGCGGCGGGGCGGTTGGTGAGCAGGCGAAACAGAGTCCTGTGAGGGTGGGGACTCTACTGGAGGCGGCAGCAGCACCGGAGAAGGCCCGACGCGGTGGCGGCACGACCAAAAGGCGGCGGCGGACACCACGAGCATGCGGTTACTGCGGCGGCCGGCGGTGGGATGGCGTGGAGGCAGGCCACAGACCGGCTATGCCCGAGGACCGAAGTCGGTGTGGAGTTAGTGGCTCGAGGCGACCCGAGGCGATCAATGGCGGCGGCTCATCTCGGCGGCGGGGAGGAAGCAGGGAGGTGGGGGATGGAATCCTCGCATCGTGGGGCATCTTGTGACGCGGTTGGCCGGGGCAGCGGCTCATCGGCATGATTTGCCGGTGGCGGCGGCTCATCAAGATTTTCCCCATTTCCTTCCCGATCATGACGCCCTTGTTGCCGACTCGCCACTCCACTCCAAAGACTGCTGCGCCACCTCCGTCACCGTGCACCGCCGACACCGAGGACCCTTCCCCAAGTCCTCGACCGACCACCACAACCGCCAGATTTTGCGTTCTTCCCCTCCCGCCGCCTTCCAAGACTATTGCCGCCGTCTCGACCGCCTCGGCCCCATCTTCATCCCATGGGACCGCCTCTAAGCTTCCCGTGCTCCTTCCGCCCCGGCGCCACGAACCCTCGCCATAGCCGTGCCGCCGCTGCTTATCTTCGCCGCGTCGCCTCTCCGGTCAACCCCCGGCGCCACCACCACCGTCAACACCTTCCCCGCACCACCAGCTCCCCATTCCGGCCCCTGGTCGCTGCCGTTGAGCCCGCTCCGCCGACGGCGAAACCATGGCGAAGCTACCGAGAGCCCGTCGTGGCGCGATTCGGACGAGCACTTGTTCCCTTGCTTTGTGTTAATGGCGGTCATTAAAACCCAAATACAATCTTTTGCCTTTAATGATGTACACGGGCGCCACATCAAAAAATATGTACATGTGGACGCCACGTCGGCTAAAACCAGGGTGGTTTAGGGCGAGGGGGTTATTTGATCTGGTATTGACAATTAAGGGGTGTAAAGTGAACGGTTTTGTAGTTCAGGGTGTTTTTTGGACTCGGTCCATAGTTTCAGGGGGTAAATTGGACTTATTCCATAAGGTAACTACAAGTTGGGGAATATTTTGCATGCTACAGTTGTGATGAATGATGCCATTGTGAAAGGGTACTCAATGGTCTCTAAACCAAAACCGTCTGTGATTACATCTAATACAGATAGTTTTGGTCAACCGTCTGTGATAAGGCGTTTAATATTAGCCTTTTTTGTAGTAGTGATATATTAATATAATATTGTAAACGGAGTATTTTATCAAGGAATCAACTAAGTGGAGGGTAAATAAACAATTACATCAGGAATGAGGGTATATTCTCAAAACACATCTAAGCGAAGGGTAAATAATCAATTCTCCCGATCAAGATTGGTAAATGTGCCGTCGTCTTTGCTTCTTTTCCTTTTTTTTCTAACTCTCATGTAGAGGTGAAAACGGATCGAATACGGACGGATACTGGCTCTGCCATATTTATTTTCATTTTTTCCCGGATACAAATACAAATACGAATATCCTAGATACAAACACGAATAATGTCGAATACAAATACGAAGCGAATATGAATCAAAACGAATACAGTCACAAATATTTTGCGGAACATGAAACCCCCTTAAATTGTTCACATTGCAGTAACTGAAACAAAGAATTAGTTTATACGATCAAAATATTCGTCAATTCAGTACATATGTACATGTTTACACCCACTCCTTAACATGTTTTTAATGTAAAATAACTCAATATGATCCCCTTATATGCTTTATTTACCACTTTTGCATACTCGATATCTATTGCCTACCTCATAAACATTGTATAATTCATTATAAAATAATATTTTATTAATATTTATTTATTTATATGCATAATGATAGTGTTTTGGGACTCCCAAGAAAGAAGAAAGCTGAAAGGAGTCATGTTTGGGCAAAATCCTGAGAAATATCGGGTGTTGAAAATACTATTCAGATATTTGGACATATATTTGGGACATTAAATGGACTCAAATGAAACTATTCACACGTACAAAGTTATAGATCTCATCGAGAGCTACAATTTAGCATACTCATTTGCCTAATTTGGATTTCGAATGAGAATGTTATGGTTTTCGGAAGATAATGCAGATGCAGCCTCAAATAGCATCTCCGGACATCCGGACCTATGTATCTCCGAATATTTGAAGCCATATTCGTATTCGACGGAAAGTGCCCTATAGAATCCGTATTCGTTTCTGACAAAAATAATCTGTATTCATTTCCGATCCGACATTATTCGATAAATATCCGAGCATATAGCATGAGTATTCGAAAATAATCCGGATCGGTCGAAAACTATCTAAACCGTTTTCACCTCTACCATCATGTCATGCGATAGATGATTTTTAAAATAATACATTAACAAAGAATTACAAAAATAAATAGTAGAAATTTTTTTACAAAATTAGACATTTGTCACCAATTCGAGCTGTCGTCATTTCAATTGGTGATAGAAAGCTCCGCCAATGTAAAAGGAAACCAAAGCTTCATGCAATTGGCGAGAGGTACTGTTAGCATGCAGGACTGTAGATCTTTAGTGGCATATATCCCCTTCTAACAAAAGCAATTAACGGTCTCTTTGGGTGATATGTTTCTGTCGTCAATTGAAGTGACGACTGTTTGTGTGGTGTTTAGGTTTCCCTTTATTTTCCCTGACGATGCGCGCGCAGGGACAGACAGATGCCTCCGTCCTTGCGGGCAAAAGCATCATTTTTTTTTGCCTAAAAGGCATGCACGGCACGGATAGCAGTTTGCCACAGTAGCTAGATTCCTCCTCGGATAGTAGCCAGTCTCACACTAATGACTGACTAATGGGATTATTTATGGGGAATGGGTTACTTAGGGGTTGAAAACCTGAAATGAATACTGGGACAAAAGGATTATAAGCAAAATCACATAACAAATGCAGATATGAGCATTTTTGGACTGGCAGTGTTTGGGCTGTCCTGCATTGACTGGCCATGCAACAACGACCTCGTGTGCCAAATTAATCCATGCTATTCGAAATCCAATCTGGTCCAGATGAACAACCAGATGAGAAAGCCTGAGCCATCGAAACTTTCCTGTCATCTCCAAGCCAACAAAAAAGGGCCCAGACCTGACGACTGATGATGTGTGACTGTGGATATATATATAATCTGTGACGATTTAATACTAGAGTTCAGTTCTAAAGCAAAGCTAAGCATGAAGTACCTTGAGCATGCAAACTCCAAAAAGGAAGCCGTGAGAGAGAGCAAAGAAGATACCAAACCCTTCCCTTCCCCTATCCGATCCCCTCCTCCCCAACCTTAACCATATCATCCATCCCATTCCTTTCCATTCCCCTGCCTTAATGCCACTCCACTCCTCCAGTATTAACCGGATGCCCGCGCGCGCGGCCTCTCGCTGATCACAGAGATGAAAGAGGGGGAGGAGGTGGATGGCCGCCGTCATAGTGGGAAGACGGGTTGGATCCGAGAGCAGGAGAGCAGGAGCTCCGGGTGGGTGTGGGCGATGGTGATCCTGTGCACGCTGCTGGCCATCGGCGTCATCGTGACCGGGGCCACGGTGTTCGCCGTGTTCCTCATCTACAAGCCCAAGATGCCGTACCTGGTGGTCGTCGACGCGCATCTGGGGCGGCTCGAGTACGGGCAGGACGGCACCATCGAGGACCTGCAGGTGTCCATCACCATCCTGGCCAGGAACACCAACTCCAAGGCGGACGCGTCCTTCTCCCGCGTCGACCTCGCCGTGGGGTTCCACGGCGCCGACGTGGCGCGCCTGCGAGCCGCGCCGTTCGCGGTGGGGCGGGAGAGTTCGGTGCCGCTGCCGTACAACGTGGTGTCGGCGGGGCGGCAGCTGGACCCCGCCGGGATGCGGTCCATGGACGCGTCGCTCAAGGCCGGGGTGGTGCCGCTCGACCTGTTCGGCAAGGCGCGCACGAGCTGGAAGGTGGGCATCTTCGTGTCGCTCCAGTTCTGGACGCGCATCTCCTGCCGCCTCCACTTCTTCTTCCCCGGCAACGGCACGGCCATGCCCAGCGATCGCGACCGCTGCTACTCCAAGTCGCCCTAGCCCTAGTGTGCTGGCTACGTACTACTCCTCTGCTCGCTCATTATACTCTGCCATTCATGATTCGTTCGTTTCTTATTGTATCGACTGTTAACAAAATCTGCGCAGGATCTTTAATATGGAATGTAATCTGTCACTGTAGACCGCCCGGCACGGGATCCTTTCCTTCTTTCCCAATCCTTTGCTCGGTTGTAATCCTTATCTGTACGATAATTACATTTGTAATTCATTTTTTAGGGCCCCTTGTCCATTTGTACTACGTCGTAACAGGTGTATGAATCAGTTCAACGCGGTTCATTTGTTTTTCTGAAAGCTCCCGCCTTTGCTGGCGTTATACAAAGTAGAAGAAAAATAAAACAAAAGAACAGTTACAACGTGCTTAGCACGCCCGGCACAGGAGTTTTTACAGGGAGCTAAAAGGGACTACTCTGAGCAAGCACTCAGGTGTGATTTACAAGATGCTCTCAACTGCCTTCGCCCCGGCTAAACTCCACGTCCGCGCGTCTTCAGTAATAAGATCGATCAATCGTGGCGCCGTGCCATTCGAACCACAACCACCATACTCTTAAAGCCCTGGTGAATTCCTCCAAATCCGGTTTCCCGAGCCCTTCCAGCTTTGTAGGTGCGCACACTCGTTGCCAATTGACTTTGCACTTTCTTGGCACCCTGAATTTCGCCGTCTCCCACCCACGAGAATCTGCGGCGAATTCTATCCAGATTCTTAAAGAATTTCTTTGGCGGCGAATTGCAACCGGCTAATCTTGATTTCGCCCTGTCACGTATTGGTTGGAGATGCGCTCGACGCAACCGGCCAATTGCCAACTGGAGTCCAAGGTGGTTGAGTGGGAAACTTGATCTGGCCGGAAGATTAGTGATTCAACATCCATTTCTTTGCGGCGGTGGTGACCGCGCTCCCCAGCGGATCCGATTGGTGGCACAGGGACACGTCTAGTGCCCGCAGAGTACATGCTCTTCTGACCGCCTTGGCCACAGCCTCCTTGATGTGAATCCTTACGGCTTGTTGAGTGCACTTGGGCCATGACGGGTGGAATGGTCCGTCACTTTGAAGGTCTTTGGAGGGGCACAGGAGGAGTATCTTTTGGTCCTGCGGGCCCCCTAGTCGCCCCTGGCCACGTAACACCTTGGGGGTGGAGACTTGCATTAACTAGAGGGAGCTGGTTTACCATCTCCGGGTGCAGGCGCATTTGCCCAGGTGGAGGAACTTGAAGAGGGGGCAGCGGAGCGCCCATTCCAGAGGGTATGAACTCAGGCCTCGGAGGCTGAGGAGACGGAACGAACTGTAATGGAACGGGCTGAGCGCCCCCCCATCCAGGGTTCGGCGGGTGTATCGGCCAGTAAGGAGCCCCGTTCATCACCGCGCATGGGTGAGTGGAGGGAGGTTGTAAGGATGTCCCCCTTGCACTCCTCCAAGGAAAACTCCCCGCGCGGCCGGGTCAGAGGCCACTTGAATTGAAGGTGGTGCTGGTAGTGGAGAGACGTGTTGAGGGCCACTGGGAGTACGATATGCGGCCATCATGTAGTCCACCACTTGTCTTGCGGTTGCCTCCACCATTGCCTGGCAATTAGTGGTGTTGAGCTCCCCAAGAGCTGCGGATGGCCCTGGAGTGTCGATGAGACTTCGGGCCTTTTGCCTTTGGCCAGACACTGAGTTGGTGCGATGGATGTGGGAATGCTTGGCAGCCCGGGGATGCGTAGGACGTTGTCCCCCCCGGGGTGGACAGCCCTGATCTCCGAGGATAACCCGCGCCTTGGGTTTCTCCGGAGAACAGACTGGTCGTCTGCGGGCTCCTGATGCTCTGGAGCAGGGGGAGGCCTCGTGGACTTGGAGTACTTCTTGGTAGGAGCCATAGCCTTCTGTCGATTAGCTACGTCCCCACGGTCAGCGCCAATGTTGTAGGTGTAAAAACCAAACACAAGTGAGGGGGGTGGACGTCGGCTGTGCTACGGGCCGTCGTCCACGAGAGCGAACGTGACACGGAGGTTTATACAGGTTCGGGGGTCCGAGAGGACCGCCCTACTCCTGTCAGTGGCCTACGGGGGTTTGAGGGTTCCTCCCGGAGGCTCACCTAGCGTCTTCCTTTCATGTATTGCATAAGAGAGTCCCCCTTGAAAGGAGGGATACATGGGGTATTTATAGGCTCCCAAGCCTGTACAAATGACCAAAATACCCTTTGGGGGTTGGCTATACTATGAGTACAAGTAAGGGGTATTACAGTCTTTTATGAGCACAATAGCATTTCTCGGGTATGTATGCGTGTCTTCTGAGAGGCAGGCCCTATCAGTATGATAGATGTATTATTCCTACAACATGTATAAAACTATGAATTTGATTGCACAAAAATACAAGACTATGTTTGTTACAAATTAGTTTAATCATTCGAAGTTTTGAGCGGTTGAGCCCACCCTCATTTTTCATCCTGAATTCGCCACTGTTGTGGATCAAAAGTTGGATCAATTTGTGATGTTGAAATTCGGGTTTGTGTTGATTGTACCGTTCATTCAGTCTGACTGCTACTGTTCATTTGGTCTGACCGGTCCAATGGTTTTTTTTTGCGAGTCTTGATCCTCTTGTTGTCCAATTCTTGTTTGAATAATTCTCTCCTATCTTTATAGCTCTACATAGCTATTGGAGTGAAAGAATCTTAAATTTCTTAATGCAAAAGTTTTTGAAGAGGTCGTTGTTTGCGTGACACCTATTCAACCCTCTTCTAGTCGCCTCCTCGGTCAAACAATTTTAGATCTTTTCTGAGCTTTGATTCTTCTATGCTTAAGCTTCTCCGCTCTTGAGCTATGTCCAGCCTTTGAATTAGTTCTTGAGCTATGTGAAACTGCAGTCGTACCTTGCTGAAAAGGTTTCTGCTCCAACATTTTAGGCCGTGTGTCGTGTTAGCGAGCTTCTGGCTGAGGATTTGCATCGGATGAGTTGCAGTCACCGTCTTTGAAAACCTCGGAGGCTTTCCTCGGAGGCGTGGCCAGAAATTCTCAAATTTAAAGGAGGCTTTCCTCGGTTGCCTGTCAATGCCTGTAAGGAGGAGAGGACAATGATCTGAGAAAGAGGTCGATAGGGCTTGGAGAGCATGACAATGGAACATGATATCCCATTCACCATTGCAAAATACCCTATCGAGTTTCGCCAAGGTTGGGTTGTCCCTTTCACTACTCCAAGTGAAATTCCTGTTTTGCACTCTTATTTCTTTTAGTTCACGACGATTGAGAGCCGATCTGAATTGTACCATTTATCTTCTATTTAGGATGCTATGGGGTGGCACAATCGCAAGGAGTTCTTGCAGGGAAGCTGGTTTGTCGATGTCTTCCGATGGCCCATAAACCGTAGTAAGCAGAAATTTTTTATTAGTTTCCTTCAAGGTAAACCAAGCAGATAAAGAGAATTGAAGGATGCGCGGGTTCTCAACTAGGAGTGCGTCACTGTCCCAGAACAAGCCGACACCTCCCTTGATGCCATCTGTTCGGAGGAACAAGATCAGTAGTTCCTGTTTTTTTTTTCCGAGAACAAGTAGTTCTCACTAGAGATGGCAATCGGATACGACGGACACGCGTAATGTCCATCCATACCCATACCCGCCAACTAATGTTTCGCCCACGGGTGCCCGATGCCCACGGTATGTCCGTATGCTTGCCAACCTTTGTACTTCCGCTGGTCAAGAATATACCACGTTTTGGAGCTACCTCCGGTGGAGCGACCGAGCGAGGGAGCCGGCCGGGGTGGACCGGGAGGAGGAAGGACATGCGCTCAGTTGATCCTCTTTGGTTGCTGTCTTCGTGCGTGGCGCCGCTGGGCAAATGTGCAGGCGTGCAATGCCATTAAGAGGGCATAGCTGCATAGATGTTGGGTCTTGGGCTGCCTAGATCGGGCCAAGATGTTCGACTGTGGGCTACGTTGAACTCAGGTTGCTGCCTAGTTAAGTTTTGTCTTCAATTGAATGTACATTTCAACTTGTATATATTGACGATATGTTGTTGGGCCCAGATGTAAGTAGCTATTTGGCGGGTAGTCGGATAAAACAGGTATAGATGGGTTTCACACATGCTATGCATGTTTACCTATTGGGGAGAACTTTACGCCCACAAACATACACATGGACATAAAACTAGAAACATACCACCTCTATTAGAGTTTTTACCAACAAGTGATCGTTATCGGATGAGATTGTCATCCCTGCTCCCGACTTCCTGTTAATCTCTATAAACTTAGTATGGATACAGTACATTTACAGTGTGCAATTTCGTCGATGTCACTGCAATCCGATGAGAACTCTCTGACACCATCAGCACAGGTTCTGACATTGTTCCATACTTTCATCATTAGCTGCGTCCGTGTGTTCTATGAACTGTGTCTGCCCTGCATCTTCTCTTCACTGTTTGTCTGATCCAGAATTTTCCTGAATGTACGTGGGCTAACTGTACTAGACCCAAAAAAAAAGAAGTCAAGAAGTAACCCGATGAAAACTTACTGGGCTTGGAAGGGAAAGACCTTCGGGGCGTTGGATTCAGGGGCTGAAGGTGGAGACGTCTCCCCATGCCTTCTTCATAGAGTTTTTTTTCCACTTGGAAGCCCACACGTGTCGTTATCTTGGGCCGGAGTCAAAGCCCAATCAATCAATCAATCACGAGTCGTGAGCCGTGACGTGTCATTCTGTCGTGTGGCGCTGAGGGTTGCGGAGAAAGGAATGGCTGGGACTCGCCGGCGAAGAGGAGGACGGCAGGAGGCCAGATCACCAGCTGAGCTGACCTCAGCGTTCATCATTCGCACCGAATTATCTCCGTCCCTGTCGCCACCGGCCGGAAGGAGACACGGAACTGGCAAGGGGGGCTGGCTCCCCTCTCCTCCGCCAGCGTGGACTCGTTGGCCGCAACCCGACGAGCCGTCGCCGTCGGTGTCCGTACCCGCGCGGCGCACTGAACGTGGCGCGCCACTTGTGAGTTGTGACGCCGTATCCCTGTTCCCGCCGCCTACTTAACCACTAAACCGCGTGCGGCGGAAGCGAAGTAGCAGTCATGAGGCCCAGACCTCTAGGAGTGGTGGCGGCGGCCGAGGTTTTGGTGGGTGCGGGATGCGGCGGCTGGGCGTGGCGGCCGAGGCCGGGGGCGCGGCCGCGCGGCGTGAGGGCAGGAGGGGCGTCGAAGCCCCACGCGGCCCCCTTGGAGAGCGCCGTGCACTCGGAGCGCCACCACGGCGGCGTGCACGGGGTGCGGTTGCTGCCCGACATGGGGTACGGCTCGGATGTGGAGGCGCGGATCGAGAAGGCCATCTACGCCTGCCGTTTCATGACCTTCCTCGCCATCGCCGGGTCGCTCGCCGGATCCGTCCCCTGCTTCCTCAAGGTGCTTGAATTGGCTCATGAACCCCTCTCAAGTTTGATTTGTTCCTTCCGATTTGGTAACTGGAGCGTGGGAGGACACTGCAGGGCTGCGTTTATGTGATGGGCGCCTTCATGGAGTATTACCTGCACGGTGGTGGGAAGGTCATTTCGATGCTGGTTGAAGCCATTGGTAACCAAACTGGATCACCTCATGCTTACTGCCTATACTTTACTCATGCACAGCTAACCACTTGTGTCTTCAAATTCGTGTTACTAAAGTACAATTTTAACACAGCGGCATAATTATCACACAGATTTGCATGGTCACAACATGCGTGCTAGGGGGATTACATACGCCATCAGTTGAAATTTTGATATATAATGGCTAACTGTTGTGTATTACTTGTTTCACCTCAGATATGTATCTCATCGGAACATTCATGTTTGTCTTCGGGACGGGCCTGTACGAGCTGTTCATCAGTAACATGGACATTTCAAAGCAATTATTCTTCGGCTCCAACCTCTTTGGCTTTTTCAGGCTCCCGGTTGGTTCACAGGCACATCCCTCTCAATGATCATAGAGGCAATGCGGTAAATTGCAGTGTCTTGATACCTCTGTTTCTGTCTGTATAGGAACGGCCCAAGTGGCTGGAAATCCAGTCGGTGAATGATCTCAAGACGAAGCTGGGTCATGTCATCGTCATGGTTCTACTGGTTGGCATCTTTGAGAAGAGCAAGAGGATTACCATCACATCGTGTACTGACCTCCTCTGCTTCGCCGCATCAATTTTCTTCTCTTCAGGTTGCCTCTACCTACTCTCCAGGCTAAGTAGCGCCAAAGGAGGGAGTCATGCCTGAAACACAAGTCTTGTACATAGGAGATAGGTCTGTTCTGTGGCCTGTGCAACACACCTCAGGTTATGTTTCCGTGATGAAAAAATCTCTGTATGGGTTGACAGTTACTGTTAGGCACTATGATGCACGAACACGGATACGTCGACACGACACTGACACGGGAATTCGCCATTTTCCAAAACAATACTGATACGGCGACACAACTATATATTTAAAAAATAAGAATAAATTACACATATGTATTATTTTGTATGTTTCTTCATGATTGTCAAATTGAAATATTGTAAAGTGTAAAGTAAACTCAGAATATGTACCTCTCAAAGATGATCCCGCCTCTTCATTCTTCTTGCAGAGTTTGCAGACAATTTATGAATCATGATATGTTCAATTGTTCATACGAATACCATTTCCAGAAGTCAAAATTCCATTAACCTCGGAAAGAAGTAACAATGTAACATGACCAGCAAGAGCTGCAAGACTATAAAGATAACATATATACTTGAATACTTGATTCTTGAACAATCAAAGCAATAGAACAATAACAATGTAACAAGTGGCTAAGTTCAAACATAGAAACTTATTTGCAATACTTGCATCTCCATTTCACATTTCCTCCCCCTTGACCACCCTTGTCTACAACGTCAACATGACTTCACAATGGAGGCTTGAACCTATTGTTGGTGGTTGCTCCTCTCTAGCACTAGAATTACTATTTTCTATTTTTCTAAAATGATGAAAAACAAGCAATCAAGCACATAAGAATAAGCAATCAGCTAATCATCAACTTACAATTGCAAACATCTAATTGAATCATGCTAAAGCTGAAGAGCATCAGTGCAGACGCGAGTGAAGATTGAAGAGTAGACTGAAGCTCAGTGCATCACTTACGTTACTGGGAGTCTGGGAGAGGGAGGAGGCGCGACGGAGGTCTGGAGGTGGTGCTAGAGCCGGTGACACAAGGGAGGAGGCACGACGAAGGTCCGGAGGTCGTGCTGGAGCCGGCAGCGCGAGGGAGGAGGCGCGACGAAGGTCTGGAGGTGGTGCTGGAGCCAGCGACGCGAGGGAGGAGGCACGACGGAGGTCCGGAGGTCGTGCTGGAGCCGACAACGCAAGGGAGGTGCGACGGTGGTCTGGAGGTGGTGTTGGAGACGGCGCCGTGAGGGAGAAGTGCCCTCCAGGGAGGGGCGGCGCAGCACGAGGGAGGACCGGAGGAGGTGCGGGAGCCGGCGGCGTAGCGAGGCTGACGCCCGCGAGGAGAGTGATGGGGATGGGGGAGGCACCGTGCGGGAGGCAGAAAGCATCGGGGGTTTCGGGATTGATCGGGATCGAGAGGAAAATAGGGTTAGGGTATGCGGTGCCTATGGCTTGGTGGGCCGTGTCCTGGGCCGTGTCGGACTCGCGGTCACGCCATGTCCAACACGTGTCGGGAGTTTCAAAAATTAAAATTCGATTTTAAATCAGCTGACACGCCGTGGACACGTGTCGGTGTCGTATCCGTGTCAGACACGGCGTCCGACACGGATACGGCAGTTGAGCAACGTGTCCGTGCTTCAGAGGTTAGGCACACTCTGTAGTAGTACAATAAGACAATTTCATCATGTACATCACTTGATATTGTAACTTGCCACTAGATGGTGTATACAATCAATTATGGTGTGTTGTGGACTGATTAGTAATGTTGTCATGATCTTTTTTAGAGCATGAGTGCTTTTGAGAATTGCTTAAATACTTCTCGAAAGGAAAACTTGAGTAGTTATTAGTATTAAATCAGAAGGAGTAGCACCTGTTGCTACTTCTTCTGATGTCTTTTATTAAAAAAATTGAATTAGATGACTGCTTCTGAAATCTTCTCATTCTTATTGCTTGGCTTTACAAATCATTAGCCAGGTAACACATCTTTCCATTTTGATCTTCCTAAAATTGGTGATATGGAAATGCTCCTACATCCTCCTCGTTTGCTAGTTTTTTTTTAATCACGAGTCCTTGTTGAAGCTTACCAAATTAGCAATATGACGCTTATATGGAGACTATATTTGATGAATGGAGGCTGCTTGTCTGGTGCTGGTGCATTACGTTTCTTGTGCAGGAGCTGCCTTGTGAATAAACTGAACCTACAGAATCTAATTGCATATAACCATCATGGATTAAGTGAGACTCATGTCCTGATTTCAGGTAACTATAATAGTTCTGACAAAAAACTAGCCTGATATTGCAGTTTGAATAAGAGCCTAGATTAGTTTATGAGGTAAATATAATAGCTCTGACAAATTTCCCCCCTGATATTGCAGTTTGATGAAAAACTACTATAGCTGATTCATCATTCTGGGGCTTTTGTGTGATCAAGTGCCCACAAATCTATTAGATGTGGATGCCAGAATGCTTGCTTTTGAGGTATGTTTCTGCCCTCAAGTACTTACAATTCTTAGCACCATTCAATCATCTCCACCTGGATGCACGCTTAACGACTGTTGCTAACATGAGTTAGTATTCATCCTTTCCTAACGCGAGTTAATATTTTCTTTTTCTTAACATGACTTGGTAGTTTTACTCTTTCCATATAATTTTCACTTGAGTAACAGAACTGTTGTGGCAAGAATGATGAAAATTCCCATACTTTGTCCTTAGGCCAAGTTTATGGCACTTTTTTTGGGTGATTGAATTAAAGGTGAGGAATAAAATGAGATTAGTTGTATTGTGCCGCAAAGGATGACAAAACCTCAAATAAATTATTTGATGAGGTCCAATCCAACCAATAGGAAGCAAGGTTCCAAATCAAAAAAGACTTTCAAAGTGCCTTTTCCAATTCTAAACCAAAGTTCCAGAAATTCGAGAAAATGAGGATCCCACGGAGAAGGAACAAATTTTGGTGGTGCAATGCCTTAAAACATATATATAATAACTTTGAACATTAGCTATTGTAGACTCTCTTTTCTATATGCAGCGAGGAGCAACAAAATTAGAAGCTCCAACTTGATGTTGTTCCCTCTACCTAAGGTCTGAAGAGCTCTTGAACTTGATTAGAGCATGCAAAATGTTGCACTTAGATATTGCAAGTTTGCAAGTTGCATGCTTAATGAGGCTTCCACTATATATTTCGTGCTTCCAAAATGTGGACCATGGAACGCTATGTGTTAGATGTACAAGTGGATCGACTTGTGCATTAAACAAACGTTACTGAGATGTTTCACTAGAATCACTGATCTCGATGGTGGCTGGTGACTAGATGATTCATAGCTGCACCTTCAGTCCTTCGTAACACTTGGTCAAAAAAAAGGCAGTTTGTTTGTTTGATTGATGCACTGGCGAAAAAAAGGTAGAATATGACCATCATTGTAAGAAGGATGAATTCACATGAAAGCATCAGCCACCTGTCAGGCTGTCACAAGAGTTCAGCTCAGACTCGAGGCATATTCCCATGGCTTAAATTTTTCATTATTAACATCACTGCACACAGTGTCTATTCAGGCAGGAGAAGCTTAGGTGTTTCCTAGAATAAAACCGGATAGTGAAAAGGTGTTCCCTTTGGCATAGGATTTATGAAAAATTAAGATAATGAGACATCGAAATCGTAAACAATTGGCTGGGGATTGCTGTTATCACCTCCCTGGTCCTCCCATCACTCAACTCTAATTCTTTAGTAGTAGATTGCAAGTAAGGCGTTTGGACGGTACCTTTTCTGAACTAAGAAAAAAAATGCATTTCTGGCCCCGTAATCTTCTTTATTTGCAAAACTAGCACCCTTCCATCATAATTAGCACATCTGGCTCCTGTATAGTGAACGTACCCCCGTTCTCGGGCGCGGCAGACCACCTGCCCCCGGCCCCGGGCGCGGTAGGCAGCAATGCGAAAGCCATTTTGGCTGTTTGCGGTTTTCATTTTTTTTTCTTTACGTCGCGTCGTTGTCACGTCACAACACATCGTGTCTCGTCGATGTCATTCGCTGTCTACGTTTTCTAGCTATATAAGCGAACGCACGGCCGATGAATTTTCATAAGGCGAAGCTCTCCTTCCGATTAGATTAGCTAAACAAATTCGATCACTCGTCCGCGGTATTTAATATTTTGTTATTGCAATTTTTATCGTTAAGTACATACTTAATAATGCACGTGCATTATATCAGTCACAATTGTTACATGCATTATTACTGTCAATCTGTCATGTAACGTATTTGCAGTCGCTAATTATGAGTTGTTCTCTATTTGCAGCAATTTGTAACAGACTTGAGGAGGCATGTGACGCCCGGCAACGCTGTCACGCTTGGATCGGTGGCGATGGACCGCCAACCCTGGTGACACGTGGACTGAGGGAATTCTGGCCGTTGGACGACCGGTATGTTGGGAGGCTTCGTCAGTCTAGGCTGATTGTGTTTGCCCGCATGCTGAACATGGGGTAGAACCTCCTAATTGACGCATCCCTTCTTTTCACCCTAGTTGATCGTTGGCGGCTGGAGACCCACTCGTTCCACTTCTGGTGGGGGGAGATAACTGTGACACTGCAGGAGGTTAGCTTCATTACTGGCCCGCCGTTGCGAGGACGTGCAGTTGTTCCCCCTCCGAGGTCGTCGGACTGGAAGGCTCGTCTCGGCCATCGTTTTGGGCAGCCTATCCCCGAGAGGTCTAAGGGCGTTCCACACGCCTGGCTGCGACGATTCATACATTGCCCAAATGACGCAACGGAGGAGGTGGTTCGATGCCACCTAATTGCATATTTGCTGTTTCTATTCGGGTGGGTCATGTTCCCTAGCATGCACGGGGACATGGTGTACCCTAGTTACATTCACCTTGTGGAGTCCATCGTGGACTCCAACGATGAGGACATGCCGTAGTACAGTTGGGGTTCAATCTTGTCATGCGCTACGTATCATGACTTTGTCGGCGACGCTTCGCGGTCGCCGCGAACAGAGCTTCGTGCTCTCGGGTTGCCACATGCTTATTCTGGTGTGGTGGTAGCACTTCAGCGGTCACGACGGCAGATTACCTCCCGATCCACCCTTACCCGCGCATAGAGCATTTCTACGGTGGGGCGGACGACGAGGATCCCATGGAAGGCTTGACCATGGGATCCCGATGGACTGTGGTAGTACTGGGGTGGCTAGGGAGAGAGAGCGTCGCATATACCCTGAGTTCCACAACGAATTCGAGGCCCTGCACGAGGACGACATAATATGGGCTCCTTGGACTGATGCCTTCGTGCAGGACACGGCGCCCAACGGCTTGAGCTTGCTATGCCACCAGGATGCGTCGTACTGGAGGACAACTTGTCATCTGGTGTTCTCCCACATGGTTGAGCCCTACAACCCGCAACGGGTGATGAGGCAGTTCCAGTTGCACCAGGAGATCCCCCCTGCTCTAGGGCGACCGCTTGCGAGGTGTAGCCACTTGTAAGTACGTTACATTGCTTAATATTGTAGGTTCGTTACTCATATGTTATGCGAGTACCATAATTTATTTATTTTGTTCCACCATCAGGCAGACGAAGGAGGGCTGCAAGAGCGATGAGTGGCTTCCGACATAACAGCCGTGGATAGATGCATGGCAATCTACCACTGATTACATTTTCCACGAGGCACGACCTTACGATGCAGAGACTTACGGCACGTACTTGGAGCAGTACGTATGGAACACGTGGGCGAGATTGACAGGCGCCCCCCCGGCCCGACATGCAGATCCTAGCCACGCTGAATGCTTGGGCTTGGGGCTGGACCCGCACTATGTAGCACGCCGTGACGATTCGGTATATTGAGCACGTAGTAGATAAAACACCCTTTGAAATAGGGTTAACTAACAAAATTTTGTTTGTTCGGTAACCATGCAGCTAGACCGTTTGCAGAGCATTGTGGAACGCGGCCACCGGGAAATCAAGCGGGGTACGAACAACACAGTTGAACGCCTTCATGTGGTCATGAAGACTCTTATTGACGATGTTAAGCACGTCATTCGCAGCATGAGTTGTGGAAGGCCCACCGATGTCGACTTGAGGCATCGGACGGAGAATCGTCGCGTACCCTTGCCCCCTCCATCTTCCCGTCCAAGCGAGTCGACCCAGCGGCGCAGCGTCGATGGCCAATCGTTCGCACAGTTGCGACGCAGCGACTCTACGCTGATGCCATCGTTGTCACGGAGGGACTCTACGCTGATGCCGTCGTCGTCACAGAGGTAGGAAGAGACTGTTCCAGAGAGCATGGACGTGCAACCCAAAACCGCTAAGGTTATCCTAGATTCTCCCGCCGAGCACCACACTCTCGGACAATTTCAAATGGGTGATATGGCCCCATGGTATCAGTCTGGCTACACGCCGTATCTCGAGCAGTTCACCCCGCAAGCTCAGCCGAGTTGGTGCCCCTCCGCGGATCCTAATGCTTGTATCACCGAGATGTTCTTAATGCCACTCCCCCAGGTGATCCCCCCCAAGTATGATGACATGGCGGGTGAGAAGCCCCGCTATGACTTGCGGTAGGACCCACGGTCACCCGAGAGGTTCACGTTCCCGCAGGAACAGATTCGTCGGAGACCTACGACAGGAACACGGCGTGGAAGGCCACTGCAGGGTCCTATGGGCGAGAGCAGTGAACACCAGCGTAAGCAGTAGTAAGATTAGAAATGCTAGCATGTTGTAACTTGTACTTCAGTTAGTAATTTGTAATCCGAACAGAGTGTGGTAATGGTATTATAATTGGACACTTCTACTTCGTTACCTATCTCAGTAGAACAATTTTATTGTCATTCATGAAGGACTGCGATGCATAGATAGAGAGTGGACAGTACAATCTCATTACAACTGACATTCTACTTGGCAAGAACAACATATAATAGAAGAAAGACCGCAAAACTAACTATCTTAACTAATTTCTGGAGCATCTTCTTAACTCTTTCCATCCTTTTATCCAGTCTTTTAATTCTATTATCTTCATTTTGCATTGGTTGATCGGATGCTCGAACCACTGGACAAATTGCAGCAACACCACGGAGTCTTCTTGCAAGGCAGCAATTTGCATTGCAATATCTCGAACCACTGGAACAACTTAATCAGCCCACTTCCAAAACCGACATGTTGTGTTCTACAAAAGAATTGCAGTTTCAAATGAAAGTAAGAAAACATGGTATTTGCAATAGAATTCATTCGGGGTGATTTTGCACAAGTTACCGTAAGATTTGAACACTTCATAAACATTCGGGATGGATTTGTTGGCGTATGCGAGGTGAACACATTCGCCGGATACCTGCAACGAGGGCAAACCAGGTGTTGCCGTAGTGATTCTAATTGTCTGATCACTCGAAAGTTAGATGAGGCCGAAGACATCCCGTTTTACACTGAAAGAAAGGATAAGAGGAAGAGAAGAGTGAGGTGAATGGCAGCCAAAGCATACATATATAGCGTTGGGAGCACGAAGGGACCACTGTGTGGAAAGGAGGACGTGACCACTGTCTGCAAAGCAGAACGTGACCACTGTATGGATAGTAGGACATGACCACTCTCTGCAAAGTAGAATGTGACCACTCTCTGGAAAGCAGGACGTGACCACTCTCTGGAAAGCAGGACGTGATCACTCTCTGCAAAGCAGGACGTGACAACTCTATGCAAAGCAGTGCATGACTACTTTCTGGAAAGCAGTGCAGGTTACAACGCAAATCACTACAACACTCACATCACTACAACCAACATGACTCAATACACCAGATAGCTTACATATACTAAGTGGCGCTGGAGGAAGAAGGTATGTTCGGGCAGTTCTTGAACGAGTGCCCATGAGTCTTGCATAGCCTACACCTCATTGGTCTTGGCTGGTCTCCACGTTGGCTCGCATCCATGTCGTTGCGGATGCGCCTTGACTGACGTCTCCCACGGCCTAGATGCCGTAGTGCTTCATTCGGTGACCACTTCACTGCTCCCGACCATAGGTCCCTATAGTGGCCTTCCACGCCGTAGGAGTTGAACTCCCCATTCCAAGTATCATACAGGTGACGTATATTGTAGTACTCCGCCATGTACATGCTACAAGATTGGTGAAATACAGCACATGCATCATATACGTGGGAGCAAGGCTTGTGCAGGAGTTGAGGCTTGTTGCAGGTGCAAACTGCCACATCGCCTATAGTGCAAACATGCTTCCGGTCACCTCTCATGTGGCCGCGAACGTACTTATCCCATATACGGATCTGGAACTTCCTCCTCATGCCATCCATTGTGTGAGCTACATGGGATCGGGCCTTGGTAATCTTCTTCTCCATGTAGGCAAGGGTAACCTCTGAGTATCGCTTCCCTTCGTCCAAATACCGCTTGGCCATCATTGCCCGATTGACGAAGTAACCGACCGTGCGGTTCTATGTCTCGTCGACAATAGCGGTGATGGGCAGGGCACGGACCGCTTTCAACACACTGTTGTAGACCTTGGATGTAACATCCCAAACAATGGTTTGTGTTTCAAATGTATAAAAATGAGGAGAAATTAAAACTTTTGATGCCTCATGATGTCATTTGAATTTTCTGGAAATTTTCCCCAAGAGTTTCCTATTTTCAAAGACCAATGCTTCAATTGATGAAAGCATAATCCCTGGAGACTCCTCAAAAAAAAAATCTTGTGATCATGCTCTGGAAATGTTTTTCCTAGCTTCAAGATCATCCTAGTGACTCCTCCGAGAAATCTCATAATTTTTAGAAATTATTTACTATTTCTAAGAGGTCAGTCAAACCAGTTTGACTCTTGGTCAAAACCCTAGGACAGCATCTTGTAAATTTTCTAGAGAACCATGCATTGCATGAAAAACTCTGGAAAAATTACAAAAGGTTGCTCTTAGATCCAGTAACATTCCATAAAAATTCAAAATTTTTGGAGCTATGAAACTCTCTCTAAAAATTCGCCAACCATCTCAGCCTTTTTATCAAAAACCTGATTTTACTATTGGGCCGGCCGAGCCACTTTGACTCAGCCGAACCCAACTAACTCAGCTGCAACGCGCCACTTACCCCTTCGCTTTGAGTCGTCCGATTAAAAATTGATGATCAGGATTGAATAGGCCGTTCGGACCACTCGATCGTCCTCCTCGCATGAACCGTCCGATTGGAAATCGACATCAGGATTGAATGGAACGTTCAGACCGTCCGAACGTCCCCGTCACATGGATCGTCCAATCTTTATCTAACGGTCAAACTCTGTCTCGCTCGTTTAAACCGGCCCAACCCCTTTCTTTTGAGTCGCTGACATGGTGGGACCCACTTGTCAGCTTCGTCTCTTACCTCCCGTGGCACTCGCGCAGAAGCTCAACGCCACGCGCCCTTTGCATGTTGCGCCGCTCCGTCAACGCCGTGAGCCACCACCCATTGCGACCACTCCTGGAGCTTCGTTGCTTAACGTCACCAACATTGCCGTCATCTTTCCTGGTTAAAATCCCTCCAAATCCTAGTTCCTCTTCACTTCTCCTCTTTTCCGCCAAGGAGAAGGAGGCTCACATCGACTCATCCTTCTGGTAAAATCCTCACCTCCAAGTCACTTAGTTTCTTTCTTGCATGCCATTTTCATTTTGGCTAATGCGAGCTCTTGATTTCTTGTGTAGTGCCCGGAACGCCTCCGTGCCAATTTTTGCCCTAGAGCGCGCCCCGAAGGCCACCTTTGTGCCAACTTTGTCTTTGGTGAGTTTTATCCTCTCTAGCGCATCACCGTGCGCCTTTTAGCCTAAGTAGGAGATCCCCTCAACCAATTTGGCCTTTTCATGACAGGATCATTGGAATTTTGAGTTTCCCCATTTTCGGCCGCAAAGCTCCCTTTCTTCCCCATCTCCGGTGTGGTAAGCCACTCGTCGATCCCTTACTTTGACACCTTATTTGGGTCTCACTTGAGCTCCCTTGACCCCTCTTTTCTCCTCTCTAAGCCTGAGTCATCACCCCCTCGAGGAACCCCTCGTCGCCATCACCTTCCTCGACGCCGGCACAACTCCGACTAGCTGGTCCTCTCCTAAGCCCTCAGGTAGGTTCACGGGACCTTCCCGATACTTATGCGCACACTAGCTACCTCTTTTAGCCACTGGGTTGCGACATGCACTGTAGTCGTAGCAACGCCTCCGCTCTCCATCGTAGCGCTGCCGCGTTGGACCACCTCCGGTGATGCTCCGACCTCCCCTAGTTTCGCTTTAGCGCTCACTTTCCATTTTAACTCTTATCCGGTGCCGCCATGGTGCGTAGCTCCAGCGAGCCGCAGGGCAAAGCCTCGAGCGCGAGCTCCTCTACGTGGCACCTTCGGACAGCCACTGTAGCAGGTCATTAGGGCAAATAATGGCAGTCATTAATAGCTAATGATTGCTTAGATTTCAGTAACGGCTGCCTTAACATGCTTTTGTGTCTATGGCATGTGGGACTAGCGTATAGAAAACGATAGGTTTAAGCGTTGATTAAAGCTAGAGTCTTTGACGAGTAGGACCCACCTGTCGGTTCACTTAAGTCAGAGTCCGAACTTGTATTTCGTTTGGATCGTCCGATTTGGATTCAACAGTCTAGATCCGTTGGGCCGTTCAAACCATCGAAACATCTCCTTCATTTGGACCGTCCAATTTTGATTGAACGGTCTAGATAAGTTGGACCATTCGGACCGTCCGAACATCTCTTCGTTTGGACCGTCCGATTTCAAATCAACAGCCTAGATCACTTGGGCCGTTCGGACCGCCCGGTGTAACCATTCATGTGGGCCGTCCGATTGGAACTCAACGGTCCAAACGTTTTTCAGCTCAGGGTTTATAAGAAAATCCGTATATCAATTATTTTCGTACTATAAATTGCTTTAAACTTCAAAATAGCATAAGTAATTCATTTTAACTCCTTTCTGGATGATTCAAATTTTGTTGGGTTACATTTTTTAGTGTAATTTATTTTGATATGGTTTTTGAATCATGTTTCTGTTCCAGAAAATGTTGTTAGTAGAATTACTTTTGATTTAGCATTATTTTTGCACTAAAAATTCGTCTAACTTGAAAAATGCATAAGTATTTCTCTGTAACTCCAAATTGAGTAAACTCAAGCTTGTTGGTTTCCTATGCTACTGTAATTTATTGTAGAATAGGTTTTGACCATGATACTATCTCTGGAAATCTTATTTTACTTATGGTTTGTGCACTACTTTCATGACTTTGAAAAATCATAAGAAATTCATCTTAGCTCCAAATGAGGTGAATCAAATTCCATTGTTCATCTCATGTGGTGCTCTATCTACCATAAAATTTTAATGTTCACCACCTCTCTGGAAATTTTCGCCAAAAAATTAATTTCACATGAACAGTACTCGAGAGGGATTTTTCAGCATTTATTCAAAAAGATGATTTTGTTTTGGCTATAACTTTTGCATGCAACATCCAAATCAATTGATTTTATTGCTAAATTGATTTAAAATCATGCTCTACCTTCTGCATAAATTTCATGATTTTTGGATAATTTTGAATTTTTGAGTATTTTCAGTGTTATTTGTTCTCATTGGTTCTTTTTGCTCTTTCGATAGGTTTCGACAAATTCGTTGAGAACGAGAGTGATCCTCTGTAGCAAGAAAGTTATCTCCAGCAAGGCAAGCGGTTTTCCTTTGCTGCACGTTGATCCTATTATTTGCACATGTTAATATTTCAAATGTTTCAACTTTATGTATGCATGCTATGTTGTCAAGTTATTTCTTAGTTCGCGATAGCTTACCTGTTTAGTTAAATGAACTGTAGGTAAACATCCATCCTCTACTACTGACCCTAGGTCTATATCCGTTGTGATTTAGAGCTCAATGGATGGGCTCTAGTCACTTTACTTGTAGTATACGAATTGTGTTGCTTAGCAATGCTTAGAACGGTAGAATGGGAATCATCGCTTCGGTGATGGTTATTATATCATCACTTTAAATTACTTGGGGTCAGGGTACCCATGTATATATTGTATTTGAGAAACTAAAACTGAAAATAAAATGTTTTAGACTTGGGCACATTGGCTGATGGTGTGGTTATCGAGTGTGTGGATGGTGCCTAAGTCAACAAGGATCGAGTTACTTGTGTCACTGATCCAAGCGTTATTGCGTGCTAACCACATGAGAGGGATATGTGACCTCTCTTGACTTAGTACTTTAGCGTGTGTTAGCTCCGAGTCGCAGGAGGTGGGTTGTGTGTTGTGTGAAAAAGGAAATGATCTATGTGTGTTGGGGGTGACGGGATGGGTTCCAGGTTTAGGTCCCCTACCCTGAGGAGCATCGGTAAGTTCTCTCTCTACCGATGACTCTGACACAACGTATGGTTTCCATCATACGGACGACTTGTAGTTGATACACAATATTGGAAACGTCTCGTAGGACTTAGCCGTGCCGGCATACCTAAGGAAGTGTGCTTTATCCGGTGGCAAAAAGACGGTATGGTGTGTGGGTACATTGGTACACCCCTGCAGGGTATAAACTATTCGAATAGCCTCGTCCTAGGTTATGGACATGCTTGGTTAGGTCATGCAAGAACTAGACTATAACTTTTTCATTAAAACTTGAATTCGGGTGGTACGAATGGGTAATTCGTGCTATGTTGTGGTGGCTATTGGGAAGTCACCTCAAGGATGTTAATTATGCTTATAAATATTGTCTCACTGTTATTTAATCAAATAAAACATATTTGTCAAATTGCCTTCAATCTATTATCTATTGGAAATGAAATATTGCTTTGTGCGTTAAATGAACCCTATGACTTCTCCTTTGAATCAGCTTGCATGTAGCTATGTATAGGTTTGCTATGCGTAAGTCTTGCGAGTATATTTTTGTACTCAACTGCATTACTTAATTGTGGCAGAGGAGGTTGACTCCTAAGGGGTTAACTATTGTGAGACCAACTTCATGCAGGATGACTAGCTTGGCGGCCCGGTCGGTTGCCTTGTGGGTAAGGACGAACCGGTTGGCTTTTGTTTATCACCATCTTATGGATTTTATTTCCGCTGCTACTTTGTTTATTTACCTTGTCTTTTGGCCGGTCGGCCCCTTTTTGTAATAACTCTATTATGTGTATGTCCTTTGTGTTGTAATTTTTAAGACTCGGTATTGTAATGACTTGTGTATGGAATGGATGATATATTTTGTGAAGGAGTATGTGTACCGCTCCTGGGAGGTACATACTACTCTGAGGCACTGGATATTTGGTTTGTGATGCTAGGGTCAAATGGATGGCTAAGCATTACAAGTTGAATACCTCGGGTTCTCACATCGAACATGTTGGTTGTCATGATGCCGTATCGAGCACCATAGGTATTGTGAAGAAGGGGTCATTTCTCATAGTCGGGGGCATGCACGTTCATCCACTCAGTGAACTCGCTTTGTAGTGTGCCTGGCCCAGAACCTCCACTTGCACGCTCGGTTTTGACCTCAAGCTCCCACCACACGGCATCGAACTTGCGCTTCTGGTTATGCAGGCAGAGCTTCTTGAACTTCTTCATGAGGTCCTTGCTCCGAAAGCACGTGTGGAAGTTGGCGGCTAGATGCCGCATGCACCAACATATGTGCATGTCGTTCCATTGGAATGGCGGGCTTGTACCGTGTTGCATGGTGTGCGTATGACGGCAACCCGCATAATGATCGGTTATGATGCACACATTCGGCCGGTCCCTTACAACATGTTGCTTTATGTTGGCTAGGAACCACAGCCAACTGTCAGTGTTCTCATTCTCTATAATTGCGAAGGCAATTGGGAGCAACTGGTCGTTGCCATCAGCGGCGATAGCGGTGAGAATGGTGTCCTTTTACTTCCCGCAAAGGAATGTACCATCCATAGTCTGGACGGGACAGCAGTGGAAGAAGCCCTGGACTACCGAGCCAAAGGCCCTGAAGACTAGATCAAGGATTAGGGAATGTGGGATGTACGACGGGTGGGGCCTCTCCACCCTGTTGATGCATGTCCCCGGATTAGCATCCGCAATTTGCTTCAGCATTTTGGGGACTAGGTCATACGCCTCCTTGTAGGTACCGTACAACCCTTCGAGCACCTTCTGCTTCGCCCGCTAGACCTTACTGTAGCTAACGGCATACCCTACCGTATTCGCTACGTCAGCCATCAGGACCTTCGGCGAAACGGTCAAATCGGCAACAACTACATGGCTTATGATGATCACGATGTAGCCCGAGGTCACATTCATATGCATTTGCAACGGCTCCTCAAGCTCACATGTGTGATCCGTCACAACTGTGATGCGGAAGGCCGTTCTCACCCTAGGGAATCTCTGCGCACGGACTTTGCCAGGGCAAGAGCTAAGCACACACTTAACTATGTACGTGTTAGGGTTAGACCTACAGATAATAGAAGATAGATAATGGCTAGTACGACTTACTGTAGATAGTTCAAGATACAGCAAACAACAAATATACAACAAACAACGTCGAAACTCACCTGTAAACTTGGTAAGTCCGACTGGTCTTCACCGCGAAACTAGCGATAGCTTGCTTTGGCGGCGCTTTGTGGGAAATGTTGCCCCTAAGCAGGTCAAGATCGAAGGCCCACGAAGACTCGTGCTCCTGTGGCAGAACAAGGGAAGAGGCCGCTTGCCAATCCAACTGACTTGGAACATAGTCCGTGTCGGTTGAAACAATGCAACTGACGATCCCACCCTCATCGTCAGTTTCGTCCTCGCTAGATTGTGAGTCAAAGTTGTCCTCATCTTCGGTGGCAGTGCCCTCGAACATGTCATCGATCGATAATCTCGTGACAGTTGACACGAGCACCCTGCCATTTATCCACACCTTCATTCGGTTGGAAACTACCAGAATCTCCATCAACTGGAGCATCCTGTCTAGCGACGTCTGGCGCTCTCGAGACCTCTTCTGTCGTCAACAAACCGAAGAGGGGGACAAGAGCATCGCTGCCTCCTTCAACGGCGGCCTCTCAGAGGAGCAGGATAAAAAAAATGGACATACACCATGGGTCGTCGATAGATTGGAGCGTGAGGGTTGCTAACGATCTCCATGTACTGTGCCCACATGGCACTGTTGGTCACCTTTGCTAGGCCCCACAACATCTGCCCGTGTGGTGGGACCGTGGTGGCGATGATCGCCTCTATTACTATCTTGTTCCTAGTGACGTGCCTATCGAACAACTACCGAATGCACCGTTGTAGCTCGATAAAATCCACGTGTGCCAGGTTAGGAACGTTTAGCAAGGTGCGCTGGTAGCTCGACATATCAACTCCGTCTGGACCGGTACGCACGTTACCGTGGAACACATAAAGTGTCTCCATTTCTGATGAAAATAACACAATATTTCAACCAAAACACAGCACAAAAACCATAAATACTTTTCTAAAATGAACTTACCATTACGATGTTACTGTCTCTTAACCTCAAACATGGAAGACTACAAATTCAAACATGCATCGCATTAGTAACGACTTCGGCAAATGGTCCCAATAAAGGACCAATTCTCCTGCTCCGATAGAGGGAGGCACCTCACAAAGAGGGAGAGATGCCTGAGAGGAACAAGCGAGCGAGTGGGAAAATTTCCCAAGTGAGACCTGAGGCTTGTGAAGAATGAGTGTGTGGCCACGCGTTCAAATAGCCGAGCACGGGAGACGCAACGTGACAACGACGTGACGACGCCCCCACAGGGTGCAGATCACCTACCGCTCTTGGCAGAGGGGACAGGTCCCTACCGCGCCTAGCACAGGGGGTAGGTCCCTACCGCGCCCCACACCGAGGGAAGTTCTGCGCGACGTGACCCAACAGAGCGACTTTATGCGAAAGCGACGCTCTGCTGCTCCAAGATTAAATCCTATGTAGCAGCGAGTGACTCGGCGAGGCATAGCGTGGCACGACGACGTGACGATGCCTCCCAGAGGGTACAGGTCACCTACCGCGCCTGGCAGGGAAGGCAGGTCCCTACCACGCCTAGCATAGGGGTAGGCCCCTACCGCGCCCCACACCAAGGGTAGCTCTGCGCGCGACGTGACCCAACGAAGCAGCTTTGCGCGGAAACGATGCTACGCGGCTCCAAGATTCATCCTACACAGACAGAGAGTGACTCAACGAGACGCAACGTAACGACGCTCCCCCACACAGGGTGTAGGTCACCTACCGCACCTAGCACAGGGGGCAGGTTCCTACGGTTTAGGTTTAGGGTTTAGGTTTTTCAGATCGACTTGGCAACCCTGACCTCCTCGGCTTTTCAGACTCTGCACAGTAGGACGTGACAACACTCTGCCTGCTCGGCTTTTCAGGTCAAAAAGACAGGACTTTGCAAAGCAGGACGTGACAGCTCCCTGCAAAGTAAGACGTGACAACACTCTGCCTCACCAGCAACTTTTCAGAAAGACAAGGCAACACTCAGCCTCGCAGACTACTCACATGAAATTAACCACACCATGCCAACCCTGTGGCTTATAAAAGGAGGTGGATGATATCTGGGAGAGGACATTACACAACCAAACCCAACACTACACCAGAGCTTGTTTCACTACGTTGGGATGGACAACATGCAGAAGAAGCAATGGGACGAGATCCGTGAACAAGCAAGAGCTGCTGAGGTGCCGGACAACCAAGTGAGGGTTGCTGCGGTCCGGGTCCAGCAAGAGGAGCTTGCCAGGATGACATATCTCCGTAATGACGCCCCCCGTGGCAGCAACCCCTACCAGAACGTTTCAACCGGCCGTTCGCCGCAACACCCGCCAGAGGGGGAGACACCGCCCCTCTGTCGGTGCAGGGACCCATGCAAGTTCTTCAAATCAAAGCAACGGCTCAACCTGGGCATGCGTTACTGGGGTTGTGCGAACTACTCCTGTGACTATCCCGACCACCGTTGGGACACGAGCAGCTATCGGTAGTCGGTAAGGACCAGATACAGTGTGCTCCCCTACTATTTTCCTTTCAAAGCATGCACTAACAACCTCTCCCATCTACCCGTAGTCCCCAGATCCACTATGTGGCTACAGCAAGTGGATCGACCAGGAGATCCACCCACATGACCAGTGGCAAATCGACTACGATGAGTGGATGCCAAAAGGGCGCGCGAGATCCGGGAGGAGGAGCACGGCAACGACGAGCACAATGAGCGCATCCATCGGAAGGAGAAAGTTCGTCTCGAGGCGTGTAGGAGCAGGGAGTGCAAGGCTCGCGAGAGGGAGCGCGAGAAAAAAAGGAAAATGGCGGCCGAGGTCAAGGCAACCGGCGAGGAGTACAACATCGAGCTCGGAAGGAAGGGCAAATGACCCCGGTCCACACAGTAGGTCGAGCCATTCCGTAGTAGCCCCCATGCCTACCCGCCATGTTTTTTACTATCGTAGATAAAAGACTAGACAGTGGGTACGGAGGGTACCCCGTACCCTTTGTCATGGGAGAAGGACCGGAGAGGAGAAGCCAAAGATAAGCATGTATATAAATATGAATGTATTGCTCATGTGTGTAGAATGAGGAGAGAGCCCCTTGTTACATGCCCATGGGGCTGTACTTATAGGGGGCAAGAAGGGACATTTACCTTCTTGCCCCCATAAGCGAGAGAGAGAGGGTATTTTAGGCACATTTTCCTAAAACACACTATACAGACTAGGTTTACACATGTACAACATTCCTGACTACAGCATCTCTGACGGCACACAGGTATTCCTGACGACTCTAGGGTGCGGGGCACCCCTAGGTGCCCTGCTACGACATTTACTATCCCCTAAAGGCATGGGCCTCGAGGCGTACGGCGGGTGAAGCCGGAGCGGAGCCGCCCCACCGAGGCATGGGCCTCGAGGCAGGCGGCGGGCGAAGTCAGAGCGAAGCTGCCCCACCGAGGCATGGGCCTCAAGGCGGGCAGTGCGTAGTGGCGAAGCGTGTGCATCATGGCAGTCGCTGCTGCCTTCGAATTTTGATTATTTATTTCGTGTGACCATTTGAGATGCTCCTGTTGGGGATCTAGTACCGTCCCCCCTTTGGCCACTCCTAGTCAAGCGTCCTCGTGACTTGGAGGGGTGCGAAGGGTTTTTGCCCGCTTGCCCGAGGAGTTACCGCTGGGCTCGTTCGAGGTCGTCGTCCCCCAACTTCATTTGCTTGGGCTCGTTTGAGTGCCCAGAAGTTATCGAGGGGGAGGCGAAGCCGATTGCCATCCCCCATCTTTCTTTGCTTGGGCTCGTTTGAGAGCCCAGAAGAAAGCAAGGGGGAGGCGAAGCCGATCGCCGTCCCCCAATTTTCTTTGCTTGGGCTCGTTTGAGAGCCCAGAAGCTAGTGAGGGGGAGGCGAAGCCGATCGCCGTCCCCCAACTTTCTTTGCTTGGGCTCGTTTGAGAGCCCAGACGCTAGCGAGGGGGAGGCGAAGCCAATCGCCATCCCCCAACTTTCTTTGCTTGGGCTCATTTGAGAACCCAGACGCTAGCGAGGGGGAGGTGAAGCCAATCGCCGTCCCTCAACTTTCTTTGCTTGGGCTCGTTCGAGAGCCTAGAGGCTAGCGAGGGGGAGACGAAGCCGATCGCTGTCCCCCATCTTTCTTTGCTTGGGCTTGTTTGAGAGCCCAGAAGCTAGCGAGGGGGAGGCGAAGCCGATCGCTGTCCCCCAACTTTCTTTGCTTGGGCTCGTTTGAGAGCTCAGACGCTAGTGAGGGGGAGGTGAAGCCGATCGTTGTCCCCCAACTTTCTTTGCTTGGGCTCGTTTGAGAGCCCAGACGCTAGCGAGAGGGAGGCGAAGCCGATCGCGTCCCCTCATCTTTCTTTGCTTGGGCTCGTTCGAGAGCCCAGAAGCTAGCGAGGGGGAGGCGAAGCCGATCGTCGTCCCCCAACTTTCTTTGCTTGGGCTCGTTCGAGAGCCCAGAAGCTAGCGAGGGGGAGGCGAAGCCGATCCCCCAACTTTCTTTGCTTAGGCTCGTTCGAGAGCCCAAACGCTAGCGAGGGGGAGGCGAAGCCGATCACCGTCCCCCAACTTTCTTTGCTTGGGCTCGTTCGAGAGCCCAGAGACTAGCGAGGGGGAGGCGAGGCCGATCGCCGTACCCCATCTTTCTTTGCTTGGGCTCGTTTGAGAGCCCAGAAGCTAGCGAGGGGAAGGCGAAGCCGATCGCCGTCCCCCATCTTTCTTTGCTTGGGCTCGTTCGAGAGCCCAGAAGCTAGCGAGGGGGAGGCGAAGCCGATAGCTGTCCCCCATCTTTCTTTGCTTGGGCTCGTTTGAGAGCCTAGACGCTAGCGAGGGGGAGGCGAAACCGATCGCCGTCCCCCATCTTTCTTTGCTTGGGCTCGTTCGAGAGCCGAGAAGCTAGCGAGAAGGAGCCGAAGCTGATCGCCGTCCCCCAACTTTCTTTGCTTGGGCTCGTTAGAGAGCCCAGAAGCTAGCGAGGGGGAGGCGAAGCTGATCGCCGTCCCCCAACTTTCTTTGCTTGGGCTCGTTCGAGAGCCCAGAAGCTAGCGAGGGGGAGGCGAAGCTGATCGCCGTCCCCCAACTTTCTTTGCTTGGGCTCGTTCGAGGGCCCAGACGCTAGCGAGGGGGAGGCGAAGCTGATCGCCACCCCCAACTTTCTTTGCTTGGGCTCGTTCGAGAGCCCAAAAGCTAGCGAGGGGGAGTCAAAGCCGACCGCTATCCCCCAACTTTCCTTGCTTGGGCTTTCGCTCTGCACGTGCGCAGTGGTACGCAATGGGGTTTTGGGTGGTTTTGAAAGCTCCTGGATAGCCGTGCAGGGGAGAGGGTCCTATTGTGATGCACGCTCACCCGGAGCGAGAGGAACACATGGGTGCGTACGTGCCGGGCTCTGATCCAACGAACTGCCTCGGGCACGTACGCTTCTAAGCGCCTCCTGATCTTTGCTAACCTAGCCGTTGTTCACGAGTAGGGTTGCGCGCTGGGCGCGATATGAGATCTCTTCACCGGGGCGAGGCTCTCGCGGCGGGATCCTCCCTAGTCGCCGAGGCAGGGCCTCCGAAATGACTAGGGGTGCAAGTTGGAGCGCGATTTGAGATGTCTCCATCGGGGCGAGGCCCTCGCGACGGGAGACTCCCTAGTCGCCGAGGCGGGGCCTCCGGAACGACTAGGGGTGCGTGTTGGAGTGCGATTTGAGATCTCTCCGCCGAGGCGAGGCCTTCGCGGTGGGAGACTCCCTAGTCGCCAAGGTGGGGCCTCCGGAAAGACTAGGGGTGCACGTTGGAGTGCGATTTGAGATGTCTCTTCGTCGGGGCGAGGCCCTCGCAGCGGGAGACTCCCTAGTCGCCGAAGCGGGGCCTCCGGATCGACTAGGGGTGCGCGTTGGAGCGCGATTTGAGATGTCTCCGCTGGGGCGAGGCCCTCGCGACGGGAGACTCCCTAGTCGCCGAGGCGGGGCCTCCAGAACGACTAGGGGTGCGCGTTGGAGCGCGATTTGAGATCTCTCCGCCGGGGCGAGGCCTTCGCGGTGGGAGACTCCTTAGTCGCCAAGGATGGGCCTCCGGAACGACTAGGGGTGCACATTGGAGCGCGATTTGAGATCTCTCTCCACCGGGGCGAGGTAGTGTGCACCGGGGCTCGGGGCCATGCGCGACATCTTTTTTTATACACTTCACACCCCAGAGGGTGAGTTAGTGTGTACCGGGGTTTGGAGCCATACGCGGCGTCTTTTTTTATACACTTCATACCCCGGAGGGTGAGTTAGTGTGCACCCGGGCTCGGGGCCATGTGCGGTGTCTTTTTTATACACTTCACACCCCGGAGGGTGAGTTAGTGTGCACCGGGGCTCGGGGCCATGCACGGCGTCTTGTTTTATACACTTCACACCCCGGAGGGTGAGTTAGTGTGCACCGGGGATCGGGGCCATGCGCGGCGTCTTTTTTTATACACTTCACACCCGGAGGTGAGTTAGTGTGCACGGGGCTCGGGGCTATGCAGCGTCTTTTTATACACTTCACACCCGGAGGGTGAGTTAGTGTGCACCGGCTCGGGGCCTTGCGTGGCGTCTTTTTATACACTTCACACCCGGAGGGTGAGTTAGTGTGCACTGGGCTCGGGGCCATGCGTGGCGTCTTTTTATACACTTCACACCCCGAGGGTGAGTTAGTGTGCACCGGGGCTCGGGGCCATGCGTGGCGTCTTTTTTTATACACTTCACACCCCGGAGGGTGAGTTAGTGTGCACCGGGGCTCGGGGCCATGCGCGGCGTCTTTTTTTATACACTTCACACCCCGGAGGGTGAGTTAGTGTGCACCGGGGCTCGAGGCCATGCCCGACGTCTTTTTTATACACTTCACAGCGAGCTAGCAGGGAGTACACCATGAAATATTAGACAGTCTAGCAGAAAATGAAATATTAGACAGTAACAGAAATGCATGTACTCTCTGAACGAAAGCATTGAATTAACCAACAGATTTGGCTAGTGCTAGGATTACTACCACATGCTGCGGGAGGATGCCTTCCACGATTGTGCACATAGTCATTGCTGCTCTTGAGCAGCTCCGAGCGGGCCAAAGGTGTGCTGGGGTGACTGTGAAGGGGTTCGAAGGGGTCTTTGGACGGTTGGGGTCGATGCCGAAGGTGTCCCCGTGTGGCTCCGTGCTAGCGGTGTGGGTGCCCTAGGGGGCTCCAAGTGACGAAGGGCCGCGGCGGCTCCGGCAACGCAGGGTCGCGGCGGCTTCAGCGACGGTGAGCGAAGGTGGCCGAGTTGGATACCCGGACCCTTCGGCTTGGAGGCTTCGGCGAGGGCGAGCGAAGGGGTTCGAGGTGCATACCGGAGGCCGGCGGCGCGAGCGAAGGTCCGAGTGAAGACCCGGGCGGTTACAGTGGCGGTGCTAAAGGAGATCCAGTCTGTAGGGGCACACTATGCCGCCGTGCCGTGAAGGAGCTTCAGAGGATGGTGATGGTGCGGTGCTTCGGCGAGGCGGGCTTCGAAGCGAGGGCCAGCGTGGGCCTCCTGAGGTGGCGGAGGCTGGGGGCCTCCGGTGGTGGCGGGGTCATTGCCGAAGGGGTGGCGATGAAAGGGCCTCGCGAAGCCTCCGTAGGTGGCGGGGTCGTTGCCGAAGGGGTGGCGATGAAGAGGCCTCGCGGAGCCTCCGGAGGTGGCGGGGTTGTTGCCGAAGGGGTGGCGACAAAGGGGCCTCGCGGAGCCTCTGGAGGTCCCGTGGTGGGTGGGTGCTCCGGGGTATGGCAGGCGGGGACCTTCGTAGGTGGCCCGAAGGTGAAGACGGAGCAGGCGAAGGGGCCGAAAGAGGCCGGACATGGAGGCCCGAGGGGTCCCTGAGGCTGGAGACGTCGTGGCGAAGGGGGCTCGAGGTGGAGGTCGCGGCGTCCTAAAGATGGGTGATTGGGCCGGAGCGGTCGAGGGTCTTCCTCGAATGGGCTCCGGCGGAGGCCGCTTCGGGCGGAGATGCCGAAGGGGCTGGAGGAGGCTCCGGGCTGCGGAGCCTCACTTGTGTGCAACGAGTGGGGTCTCTTGAGGATGCTGATGCCAGCGGCGGAGGGGGCCACGGGGGGCCTCCGGAGCTGGCGACGAGGGTGCTTCCTAGGGCGTCTAAAGGTGGCGGAGTCGACGCCGAAGGGGGAGGGTGAGGGTCCATCCCGAGTGGACCCAGCGGAGCGGCGGAGGCGGGGTGCTCCGCAGGGCCTTCACGCCGGAGGCGGAGTGTGCGGCGGAGGCGGAGAGGAGCCTCCGTGTTGCTCTGAGGTTGCCTCGCAGAGGGTGGCGGAGGTGGGGTGCTCCTCAAGGCCTTCACGCCGGGGCAAACCAGGGCCGGGGCGTATGTGAGGTGACCAATGCGGCGGCTTCGAGCGGGGTGTTCTCCGGGGGAGGCGGCGCCGGCGGCGCCTCGCTCGGTTGCTCCAGAGGGCGAAGCTTGAGGTGTCGCTCTGGAGGACCTTCGGGCTGGAGGTGGAGGTGGCGGCAAGGCCTCCAGGTGGACAAAGACTGCTGTGAAGGTGACGCCCGCGCGGAGGATGGTCCGGGTCCTAGCGAAGTGGTGGGGGACCTCCTGGATGAGCAACTGAAGCGTGCTTCGAGGGGGATTCGGCCTTTTTTTTGGTGTAGGGGCAGGCTTCGGGATGTGCTTTGGGGCTTCGGCCGAAGGGTGTTTTTTCTGCGAAGGGGGTGTGGAGGGGGGCTTCGGCCGGTGTGGAGGTGTCTTCAGCTCCTCATGTTTGTAGCTTTTTGTTCGGTCCGCACGGACAGCGCCAACTGTCGTAGCTAAAAGACTAGACAGTGGGTACGGAGGGTACCCCATACCCTTTGTCATGGGAGAAGAACCGGAGAGGAGAAGCCAAAGACAAGCATGTATGTAAATATAAATGTACTGCTCATGTGTGTAGAATGAGGAGAGAGCCCCTTGTTACATGTCCATGGGGCTTTACTTATAGGGGGGCAAGAAGGAACATTTACCTTCTTGCCCCCATAGGCGAGAGAGAGAGAGAGTGTGTGTGCATTTTAGGCACATTTGCCTAAAACACACTATACAGACTAGGTTTACACATGTACAGCATCCCTGACTACAGCATCCCTGACGGCACACCGGTATTCCTGATGACTCTAGGGTGCGGGGCACCCCTAGGTGCCCTGCTACGACATTTACTATCCCCTAAAGACATGTATACTTACATAGTTTGGATGCTTATGTCGCAGTGTACCGTGGTAGTAGCAAGGATGACTAAAGCAAATAGCCAAACCATCATGCCATATGATCACGTGTAACGTGCTTCTATCCAAGAACTCTAATGTAGTTCTGGTTCCGTGCCTCCGCTGATCCATCAAAGCACGCCTATATTGCAAGTATGTATCTTTCAGTGGAATCCTAGAAAGAACCATTCGCACCGACATCAAATCCTCCATGTCAGCATAGCTAAATGCAACTGTAATAACTACATGAAAAAGAGAAGTGAATCAAACACGAGCACGTGAATGGAAAAAAAAAATAAAGTACGCTGCTTTAACTCCACCATAGGAATTTCGGTGGTCTAACAGGTCCATAAAGTACAAATTATATTTTATTGGATTAATTAAAGCTTAATTGCAAAATTCTGGAAAATGAACAACATTTTAAATAAATTTAATAACCTTCAATTAAATTCAATAATATTTTAAATTTTTGATTTTTTTTAAAAAATATTTCCCCTTTTTAAAAAATTTTCCGGAATTTTGCAGGGTCACTCTTTGCGCCCTTGTAGGGGCGTGTGTTCTGCCTGACTAAAACAGGGTACATCCAATCGCAGACAGGGCCAAATGTGTTAATTATGACGGAAGGAGGCTAGTTTTGAAAATATAAAAGATTAGGGGCCAGAAATGTAAAAATTTCCTGAACTAAATTAGTGGTGCAATCTGCATATATAAAGAAGGGAGCTGGCTCAAGAGGTGAGCCATCTTTGTTGTAACTTGTGTACGGAGTTCTTAATTCTTATCCCCCTCTTCGAATTTCCAAACTACCTGCCACCATCTATTTTGCTTGTCAACTTCATGGCCGTTTCATCGAAAACTGTTGCCGTCTTCGTGCTGCTGCTCGGTACTATCTTCTTCATGCAGCTCTCTGTGGCAGCTCATGCAAGGAGGCTACAAGCGCGGGCACCTATCATCAGCATGCATCGTCCATGCAGTGAAAGGAGTACTCTGGAGGCGCCTGCTGAGCAAGTCAATTCAACCACTCCAGGTGATAGCCCTAGCATTGGCCATAAGAGTCCTCCCAACTGAGATGATCTGATGCTACGTACTGTAACTCGGGTATATGAAACTCTTGTGGTGTTTTCTCGAGCTTCCGTGTGTTTGTTACGAAAGGCGCAAGGCATGCAACCGAGGCTAGCGAAGATTCGGTTTCCCTTATCTCTCTCGTCACCATTAAAACTTGGGCATGCATGCCTGATAGCCTGTATGCATTCTTTTATCACTCTGTTGTGTGAAAAAAACTTTTGCTTACCGTTGTCTATGGATCTGTAGCAGTGTGCCTGTCGTAAGTTTTAAATATTTCTATGTTGTAAACTTGAGGAGGTATATATATTGTAAGGTGAGCTTGTTCAAAGTTTCCCTGCTATGATGATGTAATCTTGAATGAAAGAGGTCCATTGTGTTTGGCACTTTGGTTTTCCATGTAGATGAAACAGCCTTTGCCAGTACATTTGTATTGGAATTGACCCATCTCCCTCTCCAGTAGTGCTTCCATGCTTCACCCCTCCTATAGGCTTGCCCAAATCCTAAATCACTTCAAAGAGGCTTGCCCAAATCCTAGAGCACTTCAAAGCGGTAAGTAGCACTCATTCACCCTTGATTCATGCTTTAAAATTTGTGCCTTCCATGCATGCAGTAAGTTTGTGTAAATTGTCCGGGGCCAATTTTTTCTAAGTAAAAGAAATGGTAGACCCCGCGGCATCATCTATCAACGTTTTTTGGTGGAAGATAATTAAACTCTTAGAACAATATGCGGTTGTACGCTGCTTAATTTATTTTTTTTAGAAAATCGCACCGTAGGACTTAGCTCCCTGAACTTTTATTTTACTTTCTCAGCTCTCTGAACTTTCGAAGTTGTGTTACTTAGCCTCCTAAACTTGTATTTTACTTTCTCAGCTCCCTGAACTTGCGAGGTTGTGTCACTTAGCTTTCTGAAATTGCGTTGAAGCAAAGTTCGTTGGATGCGATACCAGCGACTTCGTCCCCTCCTAGTCTGGTGGACTCGTCTTCGCCCTGTTCCAGCCGCGTTCATCATCCCCGTCACCTCACGCCGACAAAAACGGATTCTTCGGGCCCAGGAACGCATCGTACTCGCGTCTTCGCCGGAGCTCTACCGTCGCAGCTTGCCGCCGCCCTCACCCTTGCCTCCTCTGAGTCAGCTGTGTGTGTGAGATATAAGTACATTCCCAGTGCCAGAGCGGGGGCACAATACTTCTCTCTCTAGATCTCTCTCTCACGGTGATTCGTTAGCTCATTTTTTTTTCTGTTAGCTAACGATCAAATTGACTTCGTGCAGGGTGAGTAACTTCTGCACTGGAACTAAGAATGTACTTCTCTCTCTCTCATGGCCGACTCAGAGGAAGCAAGGATGAGGGCGGCGGCAAACTGCGACGGTAGAGCTCCGGCGAAGACACGAGCACGATGCGTTCCTGGGCACGAAGAATCCGTTTTTGTCGGCGTAAGATGACGGGGACGATGAATACGGCCGGAACGGGGCCGGCGACGAGTCCACCGGACTCAGAGGGGACGAAGTCGCTGACATCGTATTCGACCAACTTCGTTTCAACGCAAGTTCAGAAAACTAAGTGACACAACTTCGCAAGTTCAGAGATGTACACGCAATTTTCTCATATTTTTTTACTTCGTAACATCCCTTGGAGCTCTGAATACTAGAACATTTATTTTGTAACATGTGGCATTGTTATGTCTGCGTTCTTGTGGCGTATACTTGTGTAAAACAGCCAGCTAGTATGTTCATTTCGACGTGAGCTGATCTCTACACCAGAATTTTGTTGCACTGACTTTCTTTTTTTTAATGTTGTTGTACTATACACTTCTAAATAATTTGGCTGCACTATGCACTTGTTTTGCTACATAAGCAAAACCGACCACATTCTCTTTTTTCTTCTTCTTTGGATCCTTTAGGTTTAGGGCCAACGCATGCAGTACTACTGTTACTATGATCTTAAAATATTAAGCCAACTAGACGTACACAAATCACTTGCTAGCTGGTCCCAGTTTATAAACAAATCACAGTGTACTAGGTAGTACTCCATGTTAATGCATCTCCTTTTGTTAAAAAAAAGGGGGACCTCATCGTCATTAAAAATTGACCAGCATCAGGTAGTGACTCAGAAAGACATTTCCGAATTAAGGCATGCGTGAGTTTTGATAGGTTATTTTAACACATCTTCTTTGTTTTTTTATTTTTCTAGATAGATAGGAATCTTCATCAACTGTAGCTTTTTTTAAGCCCAAAGAGAAGTAACACCTTCCCTAGAGAGGAGAGATCAACACCACCGCCCCCAAAGGGGGAAACACCGAGACCGGGGAAGAAGCCCCAAACATGCATGGATCTCCTACCAAAGCAGCACGGTGCAAGAACCTTGCGGAGCAACACCAAAACCTCACCCACAGCTCACAAGCAAAGCCTTGAATTGGATGGGACTTAAGCAAAGTACAGAGCCGAAGAAACATGTCTGTTACGAAGGCTTGAAGTGCAATCGTCCACCAGTTGTAGCTTTTCTCTATATATGGGCAAAGTAGCTAGTGCGGGGTGTTTTAAGCTGATGATAAAAAATAACGATGACTATCCTAGATTTTTTTTCTCTTGGTGTGGGCTAATTTCTTCTTCTCTTGGACATTATGTTAGTACTATTGTTGGGATGGCTGTATACCATGGCAAGGTAATAATAACAATAATAATTTTAGGAATTATGTTACTCCAAAGTTCAAGGAACTAAATGAAAAAAAAATGATAAGTTCAGTACTTCCACTGCATTTCACTATGATTTGTAACTCTTGTGAGGTTGTGATGTCATACTAAACTTCAACTATATATTACAACTGCTCCATGCTCTGCGAAATGTTGCCAAAAAAAAAAACACGTGAGACACAGCATGTACCGTGTACCTTCGAAAATTCACCATACGATCATGACACATTTGTCTTTTTTATGTCCCCCATACGATCATATTTGTCCCTGCAAATTTGCGCATGCACGACTACTTTGATAACCCGCGTGCTTACGGTATATGCAGTCCATTTACACGCACTTGTTCGATCAACCAACTTCAGTTTGTTCCTAGGAAAGAAGAGTGATCTTTCAGTGCTTTGTTTTATTTTAGCATCAATACCAGTTCCTATCTATGTGCTTTCACCACTGTTCTCTAGTGGTTGGTGAATTGATGACTTCAGTCAAATTAAGGTTGTCAGGATCACGATCCTAAGTCGGATTAGAGGTTGTTCAGCATGATGGCGAATCGTAGGATCGACATAGAATATAAGATCCTATATATATGATTCTAACAAAGAAATACTTTTTTTAAAATCTATCTTGTATTTTAACACTTCTTCATTTTTAAAGCTATACTTTTAAAACTTTTGTTTACCAAAATGTAATGCAAAGGAAAGATCATTTGTTATTTATGCAAATTATAATGGACATGGAAAAATAAAAAGTAAAAATTTACAATGAAAGGGACATATGCAAATAATTATTTATAACAAATCACTATAATCGGGTAGGATGTATGAAATTTTTTATCACGATTCTACAATTTTTTTTGTTAGAATCATAGTAATATTAAGATTCTATCATCGGATCGGAACAGTCCAGTCAATCTGGATCGTAGAAACATAGGATCATATGACTAGAATTAATATTCTGACAACCTTGGCTCAAACTGTCCAAAAAAAACCAGAGCATCTGCACGTACGCAGATCACTCAGTCCTGAGGCCATAATGCATCTCCTTTTGAACAAAGAAAACCTCATTGTTTCCAAAACTGGACCAGCTGCAGCTAGTGCCTGACAAAGCTGTTTCCTAACTCAGGCATGTGACTAAGCAGTGATATATTATTCTCACCACCTTTGCATTTTTATTTTTCTGGTGGTCAGGTCAGGTCACTGCAAAGCATGTGAGATAAAGAATTAACCACCAGCTTGCATTCTGCAATACAATAATACAGCCTCAGTGTGGCAGCAAAGTTAGCATGCGATGTCCATGTAAAGCTGATTTTGCATATCTCGGTGTGCAATACTCAACTATCATAAGATAGAGCTAGTAGTTCATCCGTTATACTAGATCTTTTCTCTCCGGGTATTGGGCTACGTGGCTCAATTCTTCTTTCCAACCTTTGTTTTATGTTTACTAGTAGCCTGCCGCGTCCTTGGCGTGCGAGATATGTGGAGCCACACGGGAGCGGGTCTGCGAGTCGCCACGCTCCACATATCGCGGGAGCGGGTCTATGAGTCACGTCCGTGAGTGGGGTCCATGCGTGGAGAGCGACCGCCAGCCTTAGCGCGTGGCAACGGGGCAAAGTGCAGACACGTAAATCTAAAATTAAATCGGATGGCTAGGAAGGCAGAGCGCGCGAAATCCGACGGACAAAAAAATTTGGGTGACCTTTTCTATCTCTTTGCACTCTCTTTTTCCCTTCCTATAAAGAGGATTTTCTGTGTTACATCTCGTGCATACGCATAGCTAACTGATAATTAAACTTTTTAACTTTGGGAATTGGAAATTCAGATATTTACCTTGGTCGATCTCTACTGATACGGTCCACGTGATATGTGCTTACCTCACCAGCTAACTGTGGGCTTCCACTTCGTATCACAAAGCGGCGCTATCTTATCCCTCAATTATATATAATCGATCAGTAGTACTATGCTTTCGTGACACCGTCGATGGTGGATGGCATGTTCTCCTCTGTCTACATCATCTTTCAGAGTTTTGTAATGCTGAAACAAAAAGAAAAGCTTCAGGCCAGGCACCACAGAAACGCCGTATGTTGCCAGCAATGAACACTTCTTTTTTTAAGAATTGCAGTGAACACTTCAGCTAATCAAGCAGATCCTGTCTTTGATTCACCTGCTGTCTTGTTTGTAATTCAGAATTACTAGATGGGCAGACACGTGACGCTGCGTCCGTATGATAGTTATAGTTTTTTTTTTCACTGTGTGCATATGTATTGATGTATCTGCGTATAGTAGCAGAGGCAAAGGAAATAATTCATCCATCACACTGACAAGGCCTACTTTGTAGAAGACTCGCGTATAAGTCCAAGAAATACAGTAATGATCCTAGAAGACTGTAATACCATTCCTTGTACTCATAGAATAGCTATCTTACCAAGGGGTATTCTTGTCATTTGTTTAGGCCTAAGAGCCTATAAATACCCAATTTATCTCCCATTTGGAGGGAGGGCTCTCAAGGAAGATAAGAAAGCAATACAACAGGTGCGCCTCTGAGAGGAACCCTCGAACCCCTTGTAGGCCACCGATAGGAGTAGGACGGACCTCTCGGATCCCCGAACCTGTATAAACCCTCGTGTCATTCTCGCTCTCGTGGACGCCAGCCCGTAACACGACCGCCGTCTGCCCCCTCACTCGTGCTCGGTTTTTACACCAACAACAATACTGTTAGTCATTGGCATTGACCAATCTCATTAGAGTGTCAGAAAAATGTAAGTGCAGCATCAGTAATGTCAGTAATGTCTCTGGGTATGTCTACAACAGCAGCTGTATTTTAATCGGGCAAACGGAAAATATGTTAGTATATGTTGTAAGCCTAGTAATATGTAGCGTCGAGGTAATATGGTACTATTCATTTGTGGATCTAACAATAGCAAGGGCGAAATAAGGATAGCATCCATATCATCTACATCATAGGAAATATATAAGTGTTTACATTTTTTAGGTAGCATATAATGTTTGGAGGCTCCAGTTCGCAGTTTCTAATATATCTAGCTTTGTGGGAAATGTTTCAGTTCACACATAGCAAGTATTATGCATAACGGATGTAGTGTGTAAGGCTGTGGCATGGATGTGGAGGGTATGCATATAATAAAGCATAGTATGCTATATGCGCAAAAGGTTGTTGCTGTAGTGTTGTATTGGTTTGAAAGCAACATGGCTTCGCGATGTCAGAGTCGCTGGATACCTCTATATATTGTTTGATGTGTTTTCATTTTGTATTAAACAGGTTGAGAGAATACCTTGCAAGTTTGTTTTCTGTTGAGCCATCCATTCCTAGCTTTCTCATGGCTGATGGCCTGGTTTCTCGGTGTGGATGAAATGGTTAAATAGTTGTATTAGCAAAATAGCATATGCAACACGACGATCCATTGATAATATATTTGCTTAACCTTTTTGGTGAATCGGAATCAGCTGCAAGGCATGTATATTTAGATGCGGCGCGTTTAGCAGGGACTAAGTTTGGTGCCTCTGTCTGTGCACAAGTAGCAATAGAAACGATTAGCACAGATATATAGGAAGCAAGTAGCAAAAGCAAATGTAGATAGAAGTATGAACTTGTTCGACATCTATAGGTGTATTTTGCCCGGGCTGAAATTTTTTAGGAGACTTAAGCGTTACTATCCAATTAATCTGAATAAACATAGGATTTTTTTTGTGTAGGGACGACATGTGCATTGATAGTTATCGATACCTCATCAACATGGGAGCACATATGTTTCGGTGAAGATGCATGAATTGCTTTGTCACTTGTTTGAACTGGGCTACTGATATCAGCTGAAGGCTCAATATTTGGATTTTAGATTATAAACAGTGAGGAGGTAGCAGTCTGGGTAGATGTGTTGTGTGTTGTTTCTGCGAGCAGTGGTATTGCAAGTGGCGCTATGGAATCTACATGAAAAGAACGTTTGATCCTCTGTAATGATCCCCGTGAACCACTCACTTTGAAAGTGTATTGCCTGTTGTATAGCCATGTTATTTGTGGTGGGACCATTCCATGTATATTTGGAGTTATTGCTGTTAGAGCTAGAACAGGAGCACCATTTAATTGCTCAGCCATGGCACCAAATAAAATAAACTCTGTTATAGGTGCATCGTCTTCTGAAATATCAGATGGATCAGTTGCAAGGACTGCTAACTTATATCTGAAACGTACAAGAATATTTATTGACTGTCAATAGGTGAGCAATATGGTAGGGTGTGTAGCTATATGGATACAAATATGAATAGAAGAGGGAAATTGCCTTGGTTCTGTAGTCATGCTTGGGCACTGTTGGCAGATATATTCATCGTCTACTCGGTCAACTATTCTTTTACAGGAAGAACAACTCATGTACCACCAATTTTCATGTGGGACTACACTTTTGATAGCAACATCTACAATATAGGTAAGGCCCTGCGCAAAGATAGCGCATATTTAGCAACAGGCGAAGCTATGTGTGTGCGAAGACAATATAAAGCAATTTCTACTCACCACAACATCATGTGCATTTAGCTTGGATAAGTCAGTAACGGTAGTTTTTGCAGCTGTGTTGTTCATTGGCCTTTGTCCAATCCATGAAATCTGATGTGGCACGCCGGCAAAGCTAACAACAAGAACGGTTGAAATATCAAAAACATGTTTTTTTATTGTCATATATCAATAAAGCATATTCTATGAACAAACCTGTTCTGTAGAGCAGCAATTTCTGGTGTAGGAGCATTTGCGTATCACTGGCAAATTGTGCTTCCATGAAGCGATAACTTTCCTAGTATTGAAAGAAAGAAAAAACACTATGTGTTAATTTTTTGGAAGCAGGCCTGCGCCTAGGCAGTAGCTAAGGGAGTGATGCAATTCGTTTGTAAATAGTATAGCCCACCGTCATATAAGCCAACGGTTAGTCCAATGAATAGGACAACAACAGAACCATTTATGCTTGTTGCTTGAATCCCTTCGGCGTCGAATTGGTCTGCATGTTGGCCCCATAGTGCAACAACAGTTGTTTCTCTATTTTTTTTAATCATGGCATTTAGAGGCTATTAGACAAAGCAAGGAGACCTATTTAAATATGAAGGGAAGTGAAGTGATATGTTGTGGAGCATTGTATGGATGTATTATTGTGAATGTGTATCACGGTGTAAAACTGCAGTATGTGATAATATATACCTTCCATCACTAATATTGATATTTCGTATAGACTTTTCAATGCCTTTTGGGTAGACTGCCTTCACATGGGCTATGGTTGTCACCACACCGATGATATCTAGTAAGAAAATAATGAAATAACAATAGGAGCATGTAAAGCTTACTAGAGAAAAGGGTACTGTAGCTTGTAATTTTTTTTCCTATTTGTTGTCATGTGTGTTAGGAAAGAATTTGTACTATAGCTTTTTAAAAAGTATACAGATGTATTAGGAGGTGATTAGGCTTCTCAATCTTTGATTTGGTAAGAAGTATGCTATGAATGAAAAGGCGAATGACAGGCACCTATTCTCTAAAATGTCTTAGCATTTCTACAGTTTGAACTGTATGGCATTGGGTATAGATTGTTTCTCAAAAAAGAGAAGCTACTGTGTCTGGTTTGAAGATGCAGCGTGCAAGTTTTTTGTAACTGAGCAGTTTCAAACTTGTAACGTATCTATATTGCAATAGAGTAGTATATAGTTAGAAATTAGTGTACCTGATAGAAATCTTTTCTCTCCAATGTGGCTTCTTAAGAATTGAAATGAAGCAAGTGTGTATGTATATAGAGGGAAACTGTTTGGAACAGGTGTCACCTCTTTGATTTTAGTGTATTTTGTAAACCTTGCCATAATTGGTAGATCAACAGTTTGGTACGACTTTTTTTTTTGCTTCGGTAACCTCGAAGTATTCAATGTAATAAATCTGGTTGTCATGGAGGTTTCGTTTAAATTGGGCAACATGGCGTTGTGGTATTTGGCCTTCCATTGTATTACCCTGATCAAGACAGTTTAGATAGGGCAAATGTAAATTAGCAATCTATTGACCATACATATGTAATTGAATGGAACGAAAATTTACCTCTTCATCAAGCAAAACAAAGTTGATATGTAGGATTTTGTTTTCAGGGCCAGCATCAACATATTCATTTGTTCTTGTTACCCTAACGCGGATACGCTATCGGTGTGAATCCTGTGTCACATCCTTTAGTAAAGTTTATTCCATCTGTTTGAACATGTCAGAAGTGAATATGAATGTTGTGTAGGAGTGATCTAAGCACTATTGGTAGAAGCAATATGCAGGCACTGGAGCAAAAAATAGCATAGGGAAATAAATCATGTTGCCTACTACTGGATGCTGTGTACATATCGATAGAACTATTAGTAAAAACCAACATGCATATAAGAACATAAATATGTTTTAACATTATTAAGAACATCTAACAATGATGCTAAGGCAGTGTGTTCTGTGCGTAGCACGGTGTGTTCATAGGAGTATTTATCATTGCATGTCATGTGTACGCACAAAGAACATTGGCTAATAGTGAATAAGAAGGTAAAAGTAGTATGGCACGAAAAGACCATAAGAAAAGAGTTAACACAATGCACAAGAGGCAGATCACAGTGTTGCTAGCTGCTTTACAATAGGCGAGAAAGCTTAGAGTGCTATTTATTAAAAAAAGTTGGTACACATATATATTACACAAGGTTTGGTGACACTGTTGTGAATAGAAAAGAAGACTGGAAGAAGATAATAAAACAGTTGGTACTAAAATGTTATCTTTTTTTTTTACAAAGCATAGTGAAGAGTAGCCGCCATTGCTCTGTTGTTCTTTGTTGTGAGACATACAACAAACATCTCACAGAAATTGTAGCACCTCATCGTAGACAATATTTATGGTTTGTGACCCACTCGATCCATCTTTATTTTCAATTAATAGTTTTAGGCCCTGCCTACATGTAACTCTTGATACTACAACGTATAGTTGACCACGGGTGAAGACCGTATTTTTCAAATAGACTCCAATTTTTCTTAGCGTTTGGCCCTGGCATTTGTAATAGTCATGGCGTAACAAACTCTAATAGGGAACTAATGACGCTGCAATGTGAAAGGCCATTTTGGACTCTTTGTATTTAGAATAACCCTTGGTATGCAAACATTTTGTTTGCATATGACCTTGTTATTATATTTGCTTCTAGCACGCGATCCCTAAGCCTAACCAATAAAAGCCTAGTACTGTTATATAGACCCATAGATTGGTTGATATTTCAAAGCAAAACAATTGGAACACCAATCTTAAGACAAAGCCCGTGATTTGGGAAATTGTTGACTCCAATGGAGTGCAGGAATTCAGGTGGATAGAGGACATCCACATTGGCTGGTTGATCCAATGGATCCGAAATGGTGTCATAGCTTAAATATTCTTTTGCAACAGTTGGCACATTAGAAAGAATCTTGTCATTGATTTTGTCAACAACGACATTAACTGGACAGACAATGGCACGGCTTGCTAACTATGGAACGAAGGCATAATTATCGGCAAAACCATCATAGATAGCATCAATTATTCCAAGGATATTATCCCTTGCAGGCTGAACTAATAAATCCTCAGGAATCTGTATCCGTGTTGCTTTTGTCTCAGAGGGGTGTATCTGTGCTGGTACACGTGCTTCGCCAATATCAAGTACCCACCGTGCGAAGGATGCGAGCTCCTGTTGCCGCTGAAGTGATATGCTAGGTGCATTGAGTTGCATGTTAATAGTAAGACGCATTATCTAAACATGGTTCCACAAGCTGGACTTCAATAATGAAGCACCAACTATCTCATTACGGCCACCACCTTGCACTACCGGTAAGACATGTCTGGAATCTCCACCAAGCACAATGGGTTTGCCACCAAATAGTTTGGTTGCATTATAAGCATTATCAACAGCTAGAATATCCCACATAGTTCGATCTAGTGCCTCGAAACATCTTCTATGTGCCATGGGAGCCTCATCCCAAAGTATCAAAGAACACTTTTTAATGAGCTTTGCTAGCATGCTTCCACAATGCATAGCACAAAGGCTGTGGTCATCAATATCAATTGGAATACGGAACCACGAATGAGCAGTCCGACCACCAGGTAATAGTAACACAACCACACCCGATGAGGCAACTGCAAGAACAATTTGTCTATGTGATCTTAACTCGGTTATGATTGCATTCCATAGATATGTTTTTCCAATACCGCCATGGCCGGAGACAAAATAGAAGCATGGTTTGTTGTGCAAAATAGCATCAATGATCTTGTCATAGATGAGCCACTATTCAGCATTTAGGCTGCATACAACAGATAACGATTGTGAAGTGAGTTGTTGAGTATCATACTCTAACTCTTCAACAACCAACCTATTGCTAAGAGCAATATGAGAAGTATCTGGTGGTACATGCAGATTATATGATTCCAATGAAAAGCCATTTCGGGGAAAAAAAAGTGTGGTTAGTTGTTGTAGTAGCTGCGTCAATAGCAAGTTTTTAGATACCGCATAGGATTGCAGACCTAATGAGCGTCGCATGTTGTATGCAATGTCATTTGCGGGGTACTTCCAATATTTGTGAAACAATAGTCTCACATAGCCAACGTGACAAAACAAGATGCTAGTCATGAACATGTTTCTCAGTTGGCTTGGAGTCGCCCAGACAACAGCTTCGTCGAAAAGATAGGACCACTCAGCATCATCACCAATAAGGCCCCGAGCCTGGCATGCCTCACAAAAAGTTGCGTACGTGGTGCCTTGATGTGACATTAGATCTTCATAGCATAAGACACCGCGTACAACCATTAGTAAGATCCGCAAGTAGTAAGGCTCTCCACTAGTAGGATGGATATGAATCATTCTACCAAGCTTTGTGCCTCTCTTACGTTTAGTCCATATTTTTCTATCAACGAGCCATGTCCATTTGGTTGGAAATTCACAGTATGTAAGATTTCTAGCAGACACGTGACACTGATTTGCACCAAACCACTCTTTCAACATACTCTTCTGAATATCTGGTTCTTGAAGAACATCTTCAAGAAATGTCTCATCAGTGAAAGTGATATTGTTCATACCAGGCAAATGAATGGGCAAGTGCTCAACAGATGGGTTTCTGACATGCATCTCAAACCCAAAGAGCCACCACGATGCCTCACATGCAGACAAATACTTGGATCTTTTGTATTCAGAAATCTCGTTGGTACCACGATGTGCACTGCTAACATTGACAGGGTCATTTGCAGTCGCATGTGCAAATGACACGATGGTGTAATCATGCCCTTTTGTAATGTACTTGAAAAGGTACTTCACAAGATGTGTTTTGTTGCACCACTCAACATTGATGTGAGCCTGATACTTTTAAGCAACATTAGGTTATGAGGAACAACTCATCTATTATCGAGACAAATGACATTTTTCATAACAAGCATGCCATTGTCACGTCTTTGATAAACTGGGAAGCCATCTTCACTAATGGTTGTTTCCACATAGAAAGGTTTTGGATAAAACTTAGAATAGCTGCCATTCTTCATGCAAGGACATTTTGAATTAAGCTCTCCACAAGGGCCATGGATAAGGAATTCTTCAACAAGGGCATATCCTAGAGGGTCAACCGATAGATTATGTAACTCAACAGAAATAAGGTTATTAATGAATGATGGTGAGGGGTCGCCTCCACGTATCGCAAGCTAGGCAAGCATGTGAATGTGGGGTAGGCCCCTTTTTTGGAACTCGGTACTGTAAATAACTGTAAGGAAATGTAACGTAAGGCATCGTTACAACCTCATTAGCATGTAGGGCTAACAATAGAAGCAGATATACGAAGCATGAAATGTACCTACATGTACTGGACCAAAAGTTGTACTATCCTTCACATCAGTGTAAAATTCTTGCAGTTTCATATGGTAGACTCGAGTAACAATGTTAGCTCTATCACAGGGACGTTGAGCAGGTTCCATCCTAAGTGCCTCAGTAATCTCTGGCCATTTTGGATTACAAGTGTATGTGATGAACAAATCCAGAGCACCATAGACTTGACATATTTCCATAGAATCATGTTAATTTTGTGTCATGTAACGTCTGCCACCAGTGAAGCTAGCAGGTAATATCTTTTTTTATACCAATATCCTTGCCTGTATCAATACCTTTAGCAACTGCATCATCTATCATTTGATAGGACTCGCAACGTAGCTTGTCTTGATTAAAGAAATAGAAATTCAAATGGCTTGCCTCCACAGAAGAGAAAGAATTCACCAGCAACTGATCAGATAGTTTTCCACAACATGTGTACGTGTTTGGTTCATCCTTGCGGTAGTGGCACTGGTAAGCAATGATATTCAAACATGGAAACATCACGGATCCCAAGAGTTGCTGTATCAAGCTCCCTGTATTTGATACCAGTGTGGAAACCTTTCTCACCATATGAAAACAATAGAGGATACCGGAGGGCCATAAGAGCTGGATGTACTGGTGAAATGTGCTTTAAATCTCCAGCATTGGTTTCGACAACAACATCAAATCTTGAAACATCTATAGTGAGGTCACCAACGATAATAGCTGCTAGCTCTGAACAAGTGTTATCTGACCCAAGAAGTTTGATAGCTATCTCAGGAGCATTGGGAGAGAACAATCGATCACGAGCCATCCTGAATTTCCTAACCAATGGATTGTGCTCATCAAGCATTGCGATGAGAGCAGCAACAATAGAAGGATCCGGCTGCTCACGATGTCTATCACCATTTTGGAAGATATCTAGTCTATTCTGCAATTCATTTGATGTGTCATATATATATAGTTGTGTATATTCAGGTTGTTTTCCATGTGCCGGTAACAATGATCCCACTCGATGGTGCACCACTCCATTAATTCTAAAGACATATGAACCGTCACCAGTGTTGATGCTCCTATCGACCTTGACACCAAGAGAGGTAAACGCAAAGAGTGAATTATACTATCTGATAAGACCCATGAATTGTTTGGATCATGGGCTACCATCAAGTTGCATTAAAGTATTTAGTGGCTGAGGCCATGGTCTATGGGTGGGCAAGGAAATTCGGCCACCATGGCAGCACAAATGGTTAGCAACTCGATGTTGTGTGAATGCACTCTACGTACATATCCTTTCTTCATACCAAAACACTGCAGAGCACTGAGAACAAACATAGTCTGGGCCACCATAAAAGGAATGTTCTGGATATGCAGCCGGGGAAAAGCATCGAAAATTAGTTGCGAAGCATCGCGAACATGTGCTGTCTTAATGTGAAATAGGCAATGTGAATACCCAGCGGGATGTATTATAGGATATATAAGGCCTAGAAGAGAAGGGAAGCACAAGACCAACCTTTAAGAGATGCGATGTACTCTGGGTGGAATGGAAGCATATTGGTTACATGTGGTCCGCATGATGGACCGGCTGCTATTTTTAGAAATGATCGAGAGAAGGAAAGTAGAAAAAACACATGATTTTAAAAGTGGAACCCCAAGCTCGAGCTGAATGAAAGGCTAAAGCCACTATGGATAGGGGATAAAAGATAGCAATGTCAACCTTGTGCAAGCAACAAACGACGCCTGTTAGCCAAAAGCCGTCGTCGACGGTTCTAATTGACAACTTCACGTCGAACAATTGGGCAAAAATGGTCTCCTATGACAAAGAAGGTACAAAGACAGTATGAGCAGGAACAAGCAAGGAAGGTAACCGGTGTAGTACACCTAATAAGCAAATGGAAGAACCTTTCAGGAAATGGGCAGGGCACCTAACTGATTACTTGTTGTGGAGGGAAAGCTGAAGCACGGGGCTGTGTTGTTGCTGCTAGAAAAACAGGGGCCGAGGGTCATGAAAGTGTAGAAAGAAAGGAATATTCTCAAACGTTATTGCGCAACGTGTACTGCCTGGAGCAATCACATAGAAAAACATCGAACTGTAGGGCAGGAAAGGGCATTCATTCTGTAATGGCAATAGTAGCAACTGGAAAGTGAGGGATGGTATATGACCGAATAGGTACCACACATTGCAAGACACATGCATGTTACAGAAACATACCTAGCGACCTTACAAATGGCTGGTGCACATCACTCTCATCATCTGTATGAGACGGTGCTGGCGAGAGTGCATACAAAGAAACAGAGATGAATAGAAAGATAAGATGATTGTGTCTGGAATAAACTGGCCAAGCATCTAAAGTAGCAATCTAAAACAGACGACTAACCAGAGGCAGATAGCTGACGCGTCCCTCTTGGCATCTGGGCATACGACAGAACCAATAGAGATATGCATAGAAGTAGTAAGCAAATTAGGCTATGCATACACAAGAAACGAACAAAGCACAGGAAAATGTGTACGTACACGGCAATAAAACATGCTACATAAATATAAACGTGCTATTCGGCAGCTCCACCAATAGAAACAACAACACCACAGGCTAGCACAGGGGAAAAAAGTTTTGTGCAATGTGACCAATCAAGATAACCGAACGACATTGTAACAAGAAATCGTAAACTGTTTCAAGGCAGCAATAACTACCACGAATCACGCACAAGCGTTGGCAACCACATTAACCAAAACACGCAAACACAGCACAAACATAGTGGCACAGAAATGGAACACTGAATATCAACAGGAAAAAGGAAATAACTAATAGGGAGCGCCACAAAAGGTACCTTTAATCCGGGGCTATGACAACAGGCACGCCAAATCACTGAGAAGCCGCCTCTCCTTCAACAGCAGAGCAGGAAGCAAGTGCAGAAATCAGTTTGCGAGAACAAAGGCGGAAAATCATGCCGAAGTTAGTCCTCCTGCAGCGGCAGACTAGAAAGGAGCTGCAAATGCATAAAGGCTTTACATATCAACGCAAACATAGTGTGGTAGAAATTAAGCGCATGCATATCAACAGATGAAGTCAGACCTCCTGCAGCGGCAGACCAGAAAGAAGCTGCAAATGCATAAAGGTTGTACATATCAGCGCAAACATAGTGGGCCAGAAATTAAGCGTGAGGGCAAACGAAACAGCCGAAGTTTGAGAACAAGGCGAACGAGTAGACATAAACGGTTAGGGCTTTGTTTTATCGCGAGAACATCACAAAAGAGAACAATCGGACCCTCCTCCCATTTTTGCCTCATGCCATAAATGGCAACCGCATGACATAAATGGCTAGAACGGTTTTATAGCAAGAAGATCACAAAAGGGAACAATCCCCCCCCCGCTCCCGGCTCGTTTTGGTTTTCCTCCCATTTTGGTCGCATGACATAAACGGTTAGAATGCTTTTATCGCAAGACGATCACAAAAGGGAACAATCGCCCCCCCCCCCCCAAATATTTTGGCCGCATGTTCTGATGTCGAGAGGGGAGTAGAAAAGGCACAAGGAGGGAGCGAGGGCAACACAATTACAAATAGCGTGGGCTGCGACGGCGAACAACAGTAGGAGACGACTAGAGGCGGCGCACCTGAAGACAACAGGCCGTACAACGGCCGCGTGTGAACGACGTGGCCGGCGTGGATAGTGGCCCAACATGGCGTGAAGACAATAGGGCGTGCCGCGGCCGCGTGTGGTTGACACGGCCGACGCGGATACTAGCCCGACGCCGCGTCAGAGGAAACAACAAGAGAAAGTGCTGCGAGATGTGGATGGGACGACAAACCCTAGAATGCGATGGTCAAGCGGAAAAGAAGACTAAGAAGGCGATGGAGGTGAGGCGAGGCGAGGCGAGGCGCAGAAGTTAGATCGAGTTAGGGCATGGGCAACGACCAACCAAGCAACAAGTCACGTGTGGTGCATCGTGAAGAGCGATCTAAGAATGCATCAGCCATTGGTCGTACAGGACTAAACCCAGATACCAGGCTTCCATTCGTCAGTGGAGTCAACTACAAGTTAATTAGGTGTTAAATCTCATGCTGCACAGCTTTATCATTACTATTTCTGTTTCTTCTCTTGGTTTCCCATCCCATCCCATCTCATTTCTTCTTCTGTTTCACTTTCTCTTCATTTTCGTTTTAAGTTTTGTAACATATCATGACAACCATTTTAATACAATAGTCATAAGGTAAAGAATTCTCTACCTTTTCACGTAAAAAAAGAGCGATGTGGACGAACGGATGGGAGACGCGCTGGGCCAGAAGCTGAAATATGGACGGCTGGCTGCGGGAACGACACAGAGGCGAAGCGAAACGGAACGATGGAGACGGCACACGCATAATGACAGGCGGGACCGCAAAGCCCAGTCGCTCTTGTACGAAGAGAGGAGAAGCGAGGGATTCTCTCGTGTATAGATCAAAGAGAGAAGATTCCAGCTATCCCTGGGACTTTGCAAGAACTCCAGTCCAGTTTCTGCGCAAAGCCACAAATCATGCATGCAATGCCTCCTGCAGACCAATCTGTCTAAAAAGTCTTTGAACGCTTGTAAGCTGTAACTGCCATGATCATCAGCATCTACAGCACTAAATGAGTTACATCAATTGAATGACAATGCTACGAGCCACTGCAGTGGTTGGCATGAACACATGATCTCCATGCAATGCTTCCTCTCTCTCTCTCAGTCATATCTTGAATCTTTATGCCCAGTTGCAACTCCATTAATTTCTTACCCTCGTTGATTTCTACTGGAGAGAGAGTGATTAATTGCTTTATATCTTTGCATGACATCAATCAATGTCAATGGCACCAAGAACCGTTTCGCCTTGCCTGGCTGTCGATCTCTCGGAGCTGAAGCCGCGGCTGTCTGTACGTACGTATATATGCGCGCATCAAGCTGCTGCCTTTTTGACCATGCATGGAGCGATTGATTGAACGGGTGGTGGTGGTGCATGGTGGTGGCGAGGCGAGTTCCCTCTGAGATCGAGCATCAAGCGCAAGAATCCAAGAGCGGAGTAATTGCAGCAACCACCTCTTAAGGATTCACTCGCGGCTGCGCACACATCACGCCTCGCATCATATCATCACTGCCTCCTGCCATTGCAGTGACTCGCAGGGGCAGCAACCACCTTTGCTTTGCGTTGCTTTGCCTTGCTCGCATGGCCATGGTTTCCTTGGGCCACCTTGTCCTCGTCGCTAGCCTTGCCTTCTTGCTGCTGAGCGCGCAGCCCCCCGCGAACCATGGCGTGGCGGAAGCAGCAGGACGTGAGGGGAGCACGCCTCCTGCCGTCATTGGAGCTGCCGTTCAGGCGGCACCACTGCCTTCCCAGAACCCGCATTCGCCGCCCGTCCCTCCGTCCGCCCCGTCCGACAGGTGCAACTCGGTCACCACCCACGAGAAGATGTCGGTCTGCCGGCGCCTCGGGTCGCCGTGAGGCGGCCGCCGCCGGCCACCTGAGCGCGCGATGCATCAGCTCGTCGGGTGTATCATCAGTTAATTCTTCTGTCAGATAAAGAGTTTGCCTCTGTGCAGGCCAGGTCGCCGTGCTCAGCTTCTGTGAGGAGTGCTTCTATGCTCTACTAGAGAGATATTTGTCTAGATTTTAGGTTGGTGCAAATCGGCTGGTCAGTTCTTAATTCGCTGTAAAATCTCTGCAATTTTCCTTCGAGTGGAGAACGGAAGCATTTTCTTACCTATTATTTCTGTTTTTTTTCCTTTTAAGTTTCTACCAGTTTGACGCATTTGTGGAGTTAGAGTACTTGCGTTGTTTGTGCCTGATTCGCCTTGATGCTCTAGTAGCAAGCTTGCGTAGTGCTCTACCTGAACCTGATGGTATCAACGAGAAGTGCTAATGCCTTGATTTATTTGCCCCTGGAGAAGAGATGAACGAACCACTCGATCTTCAGTTGAGTGCTAATTTTCATGGGGCTTATCGTATTTGACATAATTGGTTGGTCAGAACTTGCAGATACCACATAGTTTAGGTAGAATCCTTAGTAACAGACACATCACACATAACAAAAGAAATAAGAACAATATAAGACTTGATAAAGTTAAGTGGTCATACTGTGCCATGCCCCCGTTTGCCAGTTGGATAATGTCGTAGCAAGAAAAAACTAGACGATATAGAAAATGGACCGTCGGTTGCTACGGGGGGAATCAGCCAATCAGGGGATTCTCGAGGAGGGGGCCGGTGCAGGGTTCACAATTTCGGCAAAATTTCGCTGAAATTCTCGAAATTTCGTTCCTTTCGTTGGGTAACAAAAGAAATTCAATTCGTTCAATTTTTTTTCATTTTGGTTGAATTTGGATGGAATTTGGAGGGTTAAAGGGTGTAAACACTACTAAAGAAAGATCAAACCGCAGCTAGACTGGTGGCAAGGCCCTCTTGCTACTATCCTAGACACCAGGTATCAAATCCTACTCAAGGCAATATTTTTTGCAATTATTTTAAATTTTAAATTCAAATTTGATTCAAACCAGTTTGAAAACTCACCGAAATTCCGAAATTTCACTGATTTCGGTTATTTCGGCCCCCAACGAAATTTGTTTCCCTGGGCTGGTGCCAAGAGAAGTAAATGTGCATTGATTTTCTTGAAAAAAAGTATGCATTATTAAGAGGGCGGGGGGCTATTTATAGCCTTCCGACCGGGGTACATAAGATTACAGATCTACCACTAAAAAGACCATATGCCTATAGGGGCCGCAGAGACCTTTCCTTCCCTTATGTTTAGCCTTCGGTTTATGGTGGACCTCCTGGTCTTAGTCCATGTCGGGACCCAGATTTCTGAATCCGAACCTTCTGTGTATTTCTGCACCAGTCCCAGATCAGTAGCTAGTGTACACAATGGAAACATCATTGATAGCAAGTTTGAATCACGACATAACATTAATAAACAACAGAGTATCGACCTTATGGCCACTTAATACAAAAGAGGCCAAAAGACCTTGAGCCTTACAACAGCGGAAACAACAAACGATAAACTCCGAGTGGTGACCCATCAAATTGCCCACCGGCATTCAACTGGGGAGCACGACCTAGTACCCCGGGTATCCTTCATCAAAGCCACAGACGAAGTAGTCGTAGTCGTCCACAGCATCATTGAAGACTTATGATATTTGTTTTGAGTGTAGCATGTGAGTACATAAAACACTCCGCGAGTCTTGAAAAAAAATGCATATGCATAGTTTTAACAAATGAGGCTTATAGGGTTATTTTACACAAAGCAGTATGTTAAGTTTAAACATTTTTTATAAAGCATATTTGACATAAAGTAGTTTCAATAATTAAGCTAATTACATCACTAGTGGAGGTTCTAGCTATCAACCACTAGTATCAAGACTCTAACCGCCAAGGTTCAAAGGATAGGGCTCTAACTGCCCAACTGGCTCTAACTGCCAGAAAAACTACCCGGGAGTCCCAACTGCTCCTGGGTTCCCAAAATTTACTCTTTTGAAATTAAAACCAAAATCTACCATATGAAAACACACCTTGCCCGTCCTTGACCGTGGGCATAACTATTCGAATAGTTTTACACTCTGCAGAGGTTGCACAGCTTGACCCACACGAGATAATCAACTTATAATGTCCGTCTGACACACTTCCGAAGGTGTGCGACTAAGTGATTATCACAAGTCTTTTACAATACTTTATCCTCACATTAGCTCGCCCGATGATCTTAACCCCAAGTCATGGACGTCATTTACCAGCGACACGGAGCTCACCGTTGTGGGGGATAACCTGCCTGGACATGAACATTCATTTACCATCATCTGACGCAAGCCCCGACAGACATGGACGTTCATTTACCATCGCCTGCACTACCCAGGATATGGAAGTACATTTATCATAACCTACACATCCCAAGACATTGAAGTACATTTACCATAATCAAGAGAACACCTATCAACTACAACCTGCGAGCTTAGTGCTTGGACTCGGTAAAGGCTAGGTCCTTCCCATTTAGGACATGTGGTTGTACGGTATTGCCCAGTTTGGATAGTCACAGGCGTTGGTCCTTAATATGACTTGGACGGAACTTACCACAATACAAGTTCTCGTGCTCTAGCTGCACCCGCCTGATCTTACCATCCGCCTAAGTTGAAACATATTTTCATCATTTTATTTTATTTTCCAAATACTAACATTACCTAATGTCATACATTTTCCAAATAAAGAATAAAGGGTAATAATGGTTTTTTCCCCCAAAGGTTGATCAAGACCGAAAAGTATGTCTAAGTAATTCTACCACGTTTAACTATTCCACAATATTGTAATCAATAATGCGGAATTACTATGCTAGGGTTACCAAGGTATAGGATAACAATTATCAAAAGAAGACATTAACAAATTTAGGTTTAACTAAACAAACTACACTTTGAACTAATCATTTTATGTGAACTAGCAATGCATAATACTTTTAAAATAGGAAACATATTTTGGAAAAACATAGGTCCAAAATATTCAAAGGAGACTCGCCTTCGTCGAAGGTTGAGGACACTACGTCCGGTTGATCCAAAGTGGCTTCGGCAGCGTCGGACTCTACATGCGTAAATCGAGACAAATAAATAACAAAAATCAAATAAAATCTAAAAATTATAAAATTAGTATCGATGGATAGATAATAAATTTAGGAACAAGAATCGACGAAATCGGAGTTCGTATGAAGGAGAATGAACACCCGGAAGATTTTACCAGAAAATAAATCCTAAAAATTGAGAGGGAGGGGGATATTCCAGAGAATATTCCATTTTGATTTTTACATGCAAGGCAAAGAGTATGACAAGTTAGGTCCACTTGCAAGTGAGAGAGGAAGGGATAGAAGGAAAGGAGATAAGTGGATGACAATGGGACGCCACATGGAAGTGCCACAAAGATAGAAATAGAAGAAGGCAATAGAGCAGAAGCAGGGGAGGTTGCAGTGGCTCAGTGCGGCAGCGACTGGTGGAGGACAGCGGCGCGGGAGGCTCGGGCGACTGGTAAAACGGGTTGGCGGCGGCCCGGGGTGGAGATGGGTGGTGGCGGTGGCAAAGAAGTTGGCGGTGAGCAGGGCGCGAGCACACGGCGACAGCGTGGGCGGCTTGGAGCTCACGGGCGGTGCACGCGGGCGCAGAGGGTAGGTGTGCGGCCCAGCGGAACAAGCGGTGGGCAACGCGGGTGCCAGGGCATGGGCGCGCATGGCACTGGCGTGGCGGGAATCCAGACGACGCGGCTACGCAGGACAAGCAGCCAGAGGAGAGGCAGGAGAAAGGAAGCTAGAGAAATAAGAAGGAAGAAAAGAAAAGAAAAAGAAAGAAGGAAAAGAAAGAGGATAAAGGAAAAAGAGAAAAAAAATGTTTGCGAAAAAAATCAAATTGCAAAATTTGAATTTGGAATTTGGCAGAGAATTTTGAGTTGAGCTGGCGGAATTAGAATTTGAACTTTGGATCAGGAACTTAAGTAAAAGCAAAACTCCAATTAAAATACAAAATTTTGAATTAATTAATTTGAAATTTTTTTTTTGAAAAAGACCAAAATTTGGGATGTTACAGTCCATCCGGCTGGTACGATCGGTCCACTGGTGCTCTCCTCGATCCCTTGTCACCGTGCGAGGTGCCCCCAGGCCGAGGGGCCCCGGACACCCTTCGGTGCCCCCGAGGTGGCCTCGGGGGTCTCCTCGCTCCTGGATCTGTGGTGCTGTAACATCCTAATTTTCAGGAGTTTTTGAAAAAAAAATTCAAAAAAAAACCATTCAGTTTTGCTGAAGTTTCAAAGCTTAACTTGAGATTTTCAGAAATTGGGGTGTCTAAAATGACTAAGCTAAACCTCAACTAATCCAAAGTTGGTCCCCTTTTGCATTTGCTTGGTCTCTAGTGTTGCTCTCCTTCTTCTTGTCTGTTCGGACCTTCCCTTTTTCCTTTGGAATTCCTCTCTGTCCAGACCTCCCTAGACCTTCCTCTCGTTTCTTTTGTTTGGATTTCCTTTAGTCCAGACCTCTTTGTTGGTTTGAATCTCTTTGGGGTTCAGACCTCCTCTTCGTAGGTTTGGATCTCTCTGTGGTTTAGACCTCCTTTCGGTCCAAACCTCCTTCTTCATTTGAACCTCTCTGTGTTCTTTTGGACCTCCTTGTGTTCTTTTGGACCTCCCCAGATCCTTTAGGACCTCCTTGGCCCTTCATCTTAGCCGTCGGGATCTCCCTTGTGTTTATCCTGACCGTTGAGATCTCCCTTTGCTTCATCTTAACCGTCGGGATCTCCCTCGTGTTTATCCTGACCGTTGAGATCTCCCTTTGCTTCATCTTAACTATCGGGATCTCCCTTGTGTTTATCTTGACCGTTGAGACCTCCCCTGTGTTGGTCTTGACCGTCGAGATCTCATATGGTTCCATCTTGACCGTTGAGACCTCCCCTGTGTTGATCTTGACCGTCGAGATCTCCCCGTGTTCATCTTGACCATCAGGACCTCCCTCGAGTTCATCCTGACCGTCAAGACCTCCTTCGCTCTTCATCTAAACCATCAAGACCTCCCTTTGATCTTATCTCGACCGTCTGGACCTCCTTTGAACCACCTTCTGTAGATCTCCTCCGTTGGATACTTTTTTTTCCTTTGAATCCCCTCTGTCAGGACCTCCCCTGAGGGTCTAGACCTCCCCTCGTTTGGATATGAGGGTCCAAACCTCCCTTCGTTTGGATCTGAGGGCCCAGGCCTCCCGTGGGTTAGACCTCCTCTCGCGGCTCAGCTCCGCGCCTCCGTTTGAAACCGCTCGATCTGTATCAGACGGCCCGATCTTGTTGGCACGTTCGGCTGGTCCGAACATCCCATCCCTTTTGAGACCTCCTTGAGGTCAAGAACCGTGGTCTTTTTGCAAAGACCATCCCCTTGGGTCATGACCTTCTGTTGGTCATGACCTCCCTCTTGAGTCACGACCTCCCTGTTGGTCGCGACTGGTCTGTTTGCAAAGACCACCCTTTTGGGTTCTTTTGCAAAGACCACCCTCTCAGTCTTTGCTGGTCTCTTTGCAAAGACCACCCTCGTGGCTGGAACTCCTCCCGACCCGTTGGACCTCCTCCCAACGAGTCGAGCCCCTCTCTTGAGAGCCTGTTTCTTAATATTTATCTATGTTCTTTGCTAGTTGTTCCGAGTTGGTTTAGTTGAAGTTGATTGAGCCTTAGTTTTGCTTTTCCCCCTTCTCTGCTGGTCCCGTGCTCCCCTCGGCTCTGCTCCCTTGTGGTTTAGACCTCCTGTGCGGTTTAGACCTCCTGTGCGGTTTAGACCTCCTATGAGGTGTAGATCTCCTTTGAGTTTAGACATCTCTGTTGGTCTAAACCTCCCCTTTGGGTTTAGACCTCTTTGTTGGTTTAGACCTCCCCGTTGGTCTATACTTTCCCCTTGTGGTTTAGACCTTTCCCTTCTGGGGTTAAGACCTCCTCTTGGTCTCGATTTTCCCTTTTGTCAGGACCTCCTTGTCCTCCGGACCTCCTCCTTTGAGCTTCTTTGTCCTTAGGACCTCCCTGTGGTCCTTTTTTGCAAAGACCACCTTTGTAGTCAGACCTCCCCTTGAGGTCACGACCTCCGGTCTTTTTGCAAAGACCACCTTTGCGGTCAGACCTCCCCTTGAGGTCACGACCTCCGGTCTTTTTTGCAGAGACCACCCTTGTGGCCATGACCTCCCTCATGGGTCACGACCTCCCTTTCGACCTCCTCCCTTGACTTCTCTAGGACCTCCTCGATGTGGATTTTGATTGACCCCACTTGTCAGTCCTGTCAGTACCTTTTTCTACCTCTCGTCACATCTTTGCCTTTGCAAAAGTTTGTGCGCATTAAATGCTATTACCTCCCCCCTTGACTTTCTCTTCTCTTGTCTCTTCCCTTACTTGCTCCAGTCTTTTCCCTTACCTGCTAGCAGTGCACCTTTGCCACGCTACCTTTGAATCTGGTGGCTCCTTCTTGGGGGTGCTCTTTCTCTCCTTCCACTATAAATAGAGCACCCAGAACAACCACTGCCCCCCTTATTCTTCACTCAACTCCCTCTCACACCTCTCTTTGTTCTGGTGAGCTCTCCAAGCTCCCCTAGTTCAGATCTCCTTGAGTTTGGGCCTCCCTTTCGTTGGACCACCTCTCCCTCTCAGTGGACCTCCTCTCTTTTGGTTCCAGTTGAGTTCTTTTCGGGTTCTCTTAGAGTTGCTTTGTTTATTTGGTTTCCTTGCAACATGTAGATTTCGGTTTCGCTGAAGAACTCGAGGATCCAGCAACCTTCTCAGAAGCCTAGCAACTCGTCACCGAAGGCAAGTCGTGGACCTTTGATCATCTTGAACCCATTTTTTTTGCAAAATTATTTTGATTTGATATAAACTTGCATTGCTAGTTGTATAAAAATGGTGTTGGGCATAGTTAATTACCTACTTGTCTTTATGCCTCATTGATTACTTTGCAATCAACATGTTGACATGTCCCCTTTGAAAAGCCGTAGCATGGGTATTTCTTTGTTGGACATTCTTGTTTGCCAACATGGGTATCGTAATTGCCTAGCCATGCTTTAATAGATGTCGTTCCCGCCTTGAATCATCAATGTTAATTTACCCCCAACGCATTTGATTGTGGCTTGTGTAGTAGCGGCCAGTGTTGCTGATTAAAATGAAGTGTGGCCCTGTGTAAGGCTACGACATTTGTTGTCACCTTAACAAAAATTTGTGTGCCAGGACTAGGGTGGTCCTCTGGCCGGATTGAACCCAACAATGATGAATTTGTCTAATGAACTATGGAACCGTGGCAATGCCACTTGATGAAATTGTGGTGCCAGGACTAGGGTGGTCCTTTGGCCGGGGAGGAACCCCAAATGTTTTATGCTCGGGCGAGTGGAAGGTGGTTAGTATGGGTGCAGGAAGCACATCGGGATGTGGATGGTCTCGCCTGAGCAGCCAACTAAGGACTTAATCTTGAACCATTGATCTGGGTCACCTCGTGCAACCACATGTGCAGGATGGGGTGGACCGGGTGTAATAATTAGAGAAGCCTGAGTCGGTTCTATACTGATGGGAATGGCGCAAGAGGGGAGCCGGAACGACGAAACCTTAGCGAGAGTAGAACCGAGTCAAGTGGACCTTTGTAAAGACCTGGTGGTGGTCTCTACTTGATTCACACGTCCAAGAAAACGTGTGTCGTATCAAGCGATCACCTCTTGTGGGTAAAGTGCGCAACCTCTGCAGAGTGTTAATCTATTTGAATAGTCGCGGCCTCGGTTATGGTCATGCCCGGAGATTTCACGCAAGGGGTAGATTCTTTTGAAAGTGGTGGTTGGCTTCGTGTGGTTTGGCTCATGGCCAAGGTGGTCGTGAGTGGTTTGGGCACTCGACTAGGGTGGTCGGGTGATGTTTTCAAAAAACTTGCTTACTTATGTATATCTCTTTTAACTTGAGCTTTGTAATCTACTTATACTATTTACTATCAAATATTGCTTTTTTGCAAACTAACCTTACAGCTCTTAATTGTCAAGTTGTGCATAAATATTAATTGCATACATTTTCCCCACGGCTTGCTGAGTACATTCAAAGTACTGATGGCTTGTGCCCTCTGTTTTAATCAGCAGAGGAAGGAGATCCAGGAAGTCTTGTGCTCTTTGAAGGGGAGCTCTTTTGAAGACCTTGCGTATAGGAGACGTCCTCCACTCGGTAGCTTGTGGGCTTGCCGAATGGCCTTCCCGTGGTTTTATGCTTCTGCTGCAGGTTCTCTTTTGAGTTGTAAGCCCGCGGGGCAACCTTGTAAAAACCTTGACCTTAAGGTCTTTTGCTAATAATATGTGTTAATTTGTCTGCTTCATCTTTTGTGCTTATGGTATGGAATTGATTACACCAATTGTTGAGCCTGTGCGAGCTAGCCAATCTGATCCTGGGACTAGCTCATGATGCACAGATGCTGGGACCTTCGGGTGGTCTTGGAGGACCTCCGAGTGGACCTTCGAGTCCTCCTGGGGAGGTCCTGGAGACCTCCTGGTGGTCTTAGGAGACCTCCTTGGGTGGTCTTGGAGGACCTCCCAGACCTCCAGGTGGTCCTGTCGGACCTCCTAGGAGGCCTAGGAGATCTCTCCAAGAGCTCCCGAGAAAGGTACTCACAGGTGCTAGGCATCCCTTCTGTGGCCTTCGCGCCTCCTTCGGAGCCTTCCCGAAGGAATGCCTAGTGTCCTCTGAGGGCCCCTAGCTGCGCCTCCGACTTCCGGCCCTCGTGGGCCTCCTGGTGGCCTTCACGCACCATTCCGGGCCCTCCCGAAGGCATACTTGGTACCATTGGGAGCCCCAGGCCCCGCCTCCTGGTCATGGCCCTCAGGGGGAGGGGGGACTTGCGATCTTCGTCAGATCATTGCAACCGATGGGCCGCCCCTACGACAGACAACAATATATCGGTCACCAAAAACGTTGATGGCAAGATTGCAACATTAAGAAATTTATAAAGTCTTATGAAATATTTAGATTTTCCCATTGCAAAAATATTTAGCTTACCATAATGGTTGGCAAATTCTAACCTGAAGGGAGCCTCGCATTGGGCATACATAATTGCCTATAGTGCTAACCCTAAGAACAATGAAAAAGAAATTATTATCACTTTTAGGGCTTGTTGGGAAGCATGGGGTAGGAAAACCAGGGGAAAAAAATCCCTGTGGGGGATTTTGAGTACACATGGAATCCCCCTCAACCCCAGGAGGAAATCTTCTCGCCCGGGAATAAAATCCTTGTTGCCGTTTGGGAACAACAGGGATACAAATCCCTACCATGAAAAAAATCAAAAAAATAAAATAAAATAAAAATAATCGTAAATTCAGAAACAATAGCTATAGTGTACTTGAGTTATCAGCAAAAACACAAGTCTCGGCTACATGCCACATATATGAAATACGTAATAGCAACTACACCTAGATTGCAACAATAGGCTAGCAGAACAAAAGGTTAATTCACTTCCACTGCTACAGGCCCACCCAAACAAGTCTACAGTTCCAGATTTCCAGTCCACATGCCACAACAAAGTCCAAGCAAAAGTGATGGCAACAACACTAACTACATGCCACATATATGAAATAAGTCATAACAACTACACCTAGATTGCAACAATAGACTAGCAGAACAAAAGGTTAATTCACTTCCACTACTACAGGCCCCACCCAAACATGCTTGAGGGCAACATCACCAACAACCTGCACCACGCAAAGCAGAGCAAAAGTGACTATGAGAGGAATGGTCACGTAATTCAAGTGTGTTTCCACAAAAATGACAAAGTTCAGGGTAGATACCTGAAACATCATTGAAATATGTGGGAACTGTGATCATTGCCTTTGTGACCTTGTCATTCAAGAACTTTGATGCATCATCCACCAGTATTCTCAGTACCTGGAAAACATAAAATGGTTAATAGCCTGGATCAGAGCAGCATTTTGTATCAAAAATTATTTTGATCTAGCCTATGGAAAGTGGATTGCAGATCACTATACAACTAAAAAAAGTGCATTTTTTAATGCTATTTATCTTTATTTCAATACCTATCAACAGGTTACCATAGCAATTAAGTAGAAGCAGATAAAAGAACAGAAGTAGCAAATATTATGTTGATGAAAACAAACATACACATAATTTGCACTACAAATACAACTCATAGTTTTCACTTTCTAGGCATGTAAAGTGTTAAGCCAGGTCAATAAATACAGGCTGCAAGTACCATCATTACGCACATACAAGTTATAAGGAGATAAAAGATTGTTCAATCTAAATGTATTATTCCCAGTATTAACACAGTTTAAAAATGTTTTTCCCTTCTAGAGGTTTTCTAAAGCCTCATGAAGTATGTTATATAAAGCAAACAATTTGAGACAATTTAAGTATTTATGATATTTCCAACAAGTGACACTACAATCAAAGAAATGCCTTAATTTTAGGGGCATACCAGCATAGACAAGAAAATTTACAAGGTCATTCATCAAACTTTCTGTATTATAATTACTATTAGTGGACAAATCTACACACTACAAACTTTCAGGATGATCACTATTGTAAATGGTTTGTAATGAATTACAATATTAAGACAAGCTTTCTAAATTCTAGGCCTAGGAATTAGCAATAATGTGTTCTTTTACATAGAGCATTTCAAATACTTATGTGACAATACACTATGCAATTAGTGATGATGTTGGTTACTTACTTCACTTATCAAGAAAATAATTTGGTGCGGTAGAAAATGAAACCACATACCCATCTATGTAGAAAATGATATTGATACACAAGAAGCTACCACAAGAAGCTGAATATATAAAGCCACTGCAGAAGGAAAATTGAAAATTAAAAGACAACATACTTATGGAGCAATTTTTCTCTTAATCCAAAGCAATCGAACACTTGGGTTTTTTGTGTTGATAAAAATTTCTCTATTCAGCTCACATTTGAAGAGTCATAGTGCCTTTGCCTTCTCCATATCCGTTAGGTCTTCAATTGATTCTACTGCAGCAACACACTTCCCAATAGAAAAATCATCACTCTGACTATGTCTTGTTGTTCATTTAGTTCTTCAGCAATTTTTTTTTGGTTTCCTCCTTCTTGAATTCCAAGTAGCTCTCAAGGACCCTAACAATCTGACTTGCTTTCTCTTTTTCCCATTATTAACTCCTTTCTGTCCAGACAAAGTAGAAGGAGTATGTTCCAGTTCTTCGACTACTATATGAGCACTAGATATTGCTTGCCCTTTTAGATTTGTAGAAAAAGGGTTTAAGACAACATCGTGAGCATCATTGTCATTGGGGACTTGAGTAAAACATTTTAATGAGCTCATTTCTAGTGTCTATTTGCTAATACATGCAGATGTAACATATTGTGAATTAGCGTATTGAGTAAAACAATTTTCATGCAAGATGCCGACAAGTTCTTAAGTTGACATGACAAGAAAAAAAAACATGACTACAACAACACTTTACATTTTAACATGGTAGGAAAGCAAGGTTATCTCAAGCAATGAAAAAAAAAACAATGGAAAACTAATGCCGATAATAGTTTTCTATACAGTTTTCTATTGTTCAGATTATCACTTTTCAGATTTCAATTTGCTTGTCTCTCACCAATCGAGCTATATTTGATAAGATGCACAAAGCAACATGAAACTAAAATATTTCCTTGGAACCAACATAACCAACTTCAAGTATCAGTAGGAAACAATAATGGAGATTTCCAATTGCCCTTGAGGTCCAGGTATTTGTTATCTGAACAGGTCGTAACCATGCTATATTTGCCAGTTTGTCTATCTGACTTGTCCAAGCAATAACTCTACAAGTAGTATCAAATTTTGACAAGCACATGCATCAAATAAATAAATGATAATCAGAATAAGGAAAACACCAACCAGTGCTCAATTCATATATCAAATAAATAAATCATCTGGCATGCAAAAGCTAATATTCGCAAGAAAAGAACTCAAAGCTGAAGGCCACCAACCAGTGCTCAATTCGTATACCAAAGCCCCCTCTCCCAAAAAAAAACACATCTCACAAAACTTCGCATAAAAAAACTTGTGCACAAGAAGCCGCGAACTATCATCATGCAGCACAAACTTGTGCACAAGAAGCTGAGAACTATCATCCTAAGCAACCCAAAGCGTTGATCATGAATTTGTAGTTGCCACTAGGCCTGGTTTGCTCTAGCATACCATAACATCATATCTCAAACCCAAAAATCAGATCGGGTTGTGACTACGAATGGCCATGCCTCGTGTTGCAGTCATACCATAACATCAGATCATACCTTAACATCAGATCAGGTACCAGATCTCAATACTAATTCATGCAAAAAAAAACTCAAAACTCAAAACCAAACAAAGAAGAGGAGGGGTACGACTCGAACCTGGTAGGAAGGAGATCTCAAAACCTAGCCATGCCTCGTGTCACAACCCACCTCCAACTGATGGAGCTATATGTCTTCTCCTGTCGTCGTCTCCCACCGAGATCTACGAGAAAAAGAAGATAAAGTTGGTTCCATTCAGCTTTTCTTTCTCAAGAATAGATCGCAAATTAAAGGTAGGTGTAGAAGTAGTAGGTGCCATGATCTACAACAGAATATGCAAAAATTCAGCACTATGTTTATGTAAGATCTTCTATTAGACACTCATGTTGGTGGTTATTGTTCGACCAGTTTACGACCAGCTCGTATCTCTATACGACTAGTCCGGACCTGGTCGTATCTCCATACGACTAGTCCATATCTGATCGGACTTAATCAACAACAGTCAATAAAAGATACTCCCACTATATGTTCTCAACCATGTTTCCCTCTAACATCATATAGTGAGTTCAAGATCCAAAAATCATTAAGTCCTAGTGAGCTTTGGCATCACTGCTAGAAACCTGGTGATTTTAGGTAGGCAACCTCTTGCCAATCATATCACATATGACTTGTTTGTTGGGCCGCATCTCTATGCCCTAGCAACCAACATTATACCCCGAGGTCCAAAACTGTTTTGATAGCTTTGTCAAGTTAAACCAACACTATGCATGTGGGTGTCTGACACCTACCCTATCTTATTAAAATAGTCAATGGCACTCTACTTTGGTAGACCTACAAATTAACGATCAAAATTGTGACAAGCGCGGCAATTGGAAATGCATCAAATTAACTTAATTTTTCTTGAGGAGTACTATTCTACCATGTTAAAATAGCTAATAATAAAACATGATTAATAGCATGACAGGAATAAACATTCACAGATAATCAAATTAAATTATGAAATAGTATAGCCCTTATCATGATGATCTCCATCACCATGCTTCATATCCTTCGACCATCATGCTTGAAATCTCCGACCGTATTCATCTACTAAGCAATTACTCCTAAGAGCTAGCAATGAATTACATACGAGAATATCAAGCATCACATGTTGGCACACATACACAATGTGCTATACTATTCACATCAATCCCTGCAAAAAAAAACTAGTTATGCATAGAATCCAATTCTATTAGGCGACATGAACACATACTACTATATAACGCGGCTACGACCACGGCGGGGTTCGAAGGGGCAGCGCTCTCGGAAAAAATATCGAAGACATGAATCTTATTCACATAACCGAGCCTCAGAAATCATCGGATTAATCATATTAACCATATTCCGAACCAATCTGATCACTACCTTCATACGACCACCCACTGTGGCATACTCCGATGGCGGAATTCGGACTGGTAGAAGTATTATGCAATGTGGTCATGAACAAGCAGAGTAATCATCTGGTGCTCATACCTCATACAAACCCATCTACTACCGCCGAAAACCAATCAATCTTATTGACCAATGCCAAGATCGTTCTATCCATATGGAGTGATCTGGGTTAGCAGATCAAACCAGTAATAGATCCAATCTACTACTGTCACATATCAAGTATACGCGATCGATCTAGATTAAAAACTATGCAGGATGGCTCTGATACCACTAAAGGGATACGGATAGGCTACATGTAATATTCTGAAAATATCCCATTGAGGGCCTGTGCATAATTAGACGAAAGAGGATACGTAAAAAGAGAATATTTTAGAGTTTTAGAAAAGAGTTGGTTCGTATCGGGATAAAAGAATATTTTAGGGGTCTAAAAACCCTAATAATGCTTTTGTTTTTTTCCTCGTATGACGCCAGCAGCCATCGTTTTTTTGTTCCGCCCGTGCGTCGCCATCGCTTTCTGTTCTTCGCTCGGCTGTGATCGCCATCGCCTATGCACACCATCACCACGCGTCGTTAGCGTTGCTTGCCAGCCACGTGGGTGCACCTGCCGCGTGAGCGTGTGCGCTGCGTGCTAGAGCTCGGCTGGCCAGGGCTCCGCCCTTGTAGCCGCTGCTGTTGGCCAACGCGTGGACGCCCGGGAGTTGCCGCTCGGCCAATCGCTGCTGCGCACGCATGAGGTCCCAGCCGACCTGGTTGCTGCCGTGTGGGAAGCCATCGCCAATTGTGCTGCTGCTGCTGCTGCTCATGCACTAGGTAAGTGCTGCTTGTTTCGCCACATCTTTTGTTTACTGCTACGGCTAGTTAATGCAGATGCATGCATGCGGCTGCTGGTGCTAGAAATTATCTAGTAGGGCAAGATATTTTGTATACATGCATCTGTGGCATTAGTAGTTAACTAACGTTGGCAACGTAGCATGGTAATGCATGCATGCTTGAATAGTAAAGATGAGTAGTTAGTGCTGTATGTTTGTATGCATGTGTTTCATTGGAACAGCAAATTAGGGAGAGGAGCTAGTTAGTATTACATGTTTTATTGGAACAGTAAGGGAAATTATTAGCATGTTTCTAGTCAGAGGAAAATTGAACAGTAGATTGGTTTAGTCTGCTGTTCTGTTGTACGAGTACCTTAATGGCGAATTTTGGGAATATCATCTACTAGTTAATTGTAGATAATTTCAGTATCTTTCCATAGAGTATTTAATCATGTCGAGCGGATGAGTAATTTTCAAGTTATGAATTTAGTAAGGCTTGCTATCCAGAAGATGACAGATCAGTCTTCTGGAATAAAAACGAGGTGTTTGATGATTTAATTAGAAGTCATGGTAATCTAAGAAAATGTGGGGAATTTTGTGTAGATTCCAGAACTGGGTGGTTTGCCATGATCGGACTTGTGAGTCAAAAGTTACGCCCTTTTTAGTATTAGGACAACAAGGGGTGATTGTTCGGTATTGGGGAAGCGTTGTGGATTTGGGGGACGTGTAGGAGCGATGTTAATTAATTGTTGTTCTTGTGATGCTGTAGCTTGTATTGAAATTTGAGTGTTTAATGTAGGAGAGACGTCGTGCTTGTTGCTATCTTCTAGCCAAACCGTGCGTCGCAACTAGTAAAGGCAAGTGCATGGTAGACAGCGATCAATGATTGATCGCTGTATTTCTTTATCGTTCATTACCATCATTATTGTGATTTTATTTTTATTTAATTACAAGCAATTGAATGGTATGACTATATCTTGTTCACAAGTACGAGGAAAATTGGATATGATAAATATGATGAAATTATGCATTTTTGCATTCATAAGCATCTTTGCATATGAGCAGGTGATCATGATTGATCACAACTCCACGGGAGTGGAGGAGATCCCCGATCCTTGAAGAGGAGTGGGCTTGAGAGTGAACGTTGTCACGAGCATTCACTCACGTATACCGGTATACGCGAAAGATGTGCATGTGGACATATAGAGTAGAGTTGCATTGAGATATGAGATGAAAGTGTGTGAAAACAAAGAGAAGAGAATAACATGAGAATGTTAATAGAATGACATGTGATGATAATGAAGTTATTGAATACTGTTGATTTATCATTGTTCGTTGTCTATTGATGTATTTGCTAAGTCGTGGACTCACCCTTGCTTCTTTGTTGTTTTTAGGTGATCTTTGAGGATGCCATGATTGAGATTGACTAGAGCATATGGGATAGTTTCATACTTCAGACACATGATTATTTGCCATGAGAATCATTTGATTCATTATTGCTGGACTACTTTTAGGACATATTAGAAATTGAATAATCTTAGATGAATGTTTTGGACTAGTCTATTGTGTTCCAAGGTTTTGGATTTACTGGTTTGGTGTTGTTTTAAACGTATTATCTTGCTATGTTTCCCTCGCTTATTTATTCATACTTGACAAGTCTTTATTCATGTTCTATTGTGACCCGTGGATGGATTTTATTAATGCTTTGGTTGCTGAAATTTTATAGTGTGTTGATGAGTATTAGTTGGAAGGGTAGTTTAGTGGGTATTCCAGGCTCAGTGTTGGGCTGGGGTGTTACACTACACTAGCTGGCAATTCAAAAATTCTACCATGTAAACCAGGATGCCATACAAGCAAGAGATCATAGATCATTACCACCAGATGCGTAGTGCAGCGAAAGATGAGTTGGAGCAGCCTGATCCAACGAAGAGCGCGTCGATGTAGTTGTCGTAGTCGATCATCCTACGTCGAGTACGTTGATGTAGTGATCGTAGTCGATCGTCCAGCGTGCTCGCAAGTCGATCGTCTCCTCCAACAACCTCTTCAGTTCCTTATGAAGATCGTGGATAGTCCTCAAGCGCAACAGCAACCGCAGTAGCGTCTCTACGGTATCCACACATCCAAGGAAGAAACACCGTACGCCGGTGTGCTAGCACCAACTCGCATGGCAGGTATCTCTTAAGAAGATGGTGGCTAGGGTTTCGGTGGATCAACTCACGGGTATCGCATCGTCTATCTCACCCATAGCCTCAAGCATCTCCTTATATAGTGCCCCATGACGAATCCTGTCCGAACACGTTTGTTCCAACCCGTTAAGTGTGTGACCTGTTAGGTTCATGCGTAATCATTTGTGACTTGGAAACTCCTTTTCGATCACGAGTCGTTAGCGGCTCCTAGTAAGACATAACGATTCCCGAATACTCACGAATTATATCGGATGAACCTTAATGCAGTATGATCTACGACCAGGTCCTTATCACTAACGATTTAGCTCAGATTCTATAATGATCAAAGACATATTTGGTCTCGACTAGTTCGTAACTCCTTACGACCATCTTTCGACCACTTAGTGATCATGTTCGACTAGTCCGTATATGATCGAACTGAAAGACCTTCTCGCGTATTCTCCCTTTGCCTCACGATATCTGGTTGAACTCCAGATGAGATATTGTGTCATCCATGAACTGTTCAATACTTTCTCGATCAAGTGTCGGATAACTTCACGTGGTCGAACACTTCGACCACTAGTGGCATGGCCATGTACTTTCTTTATCCGATCACCACGAGGGGCCCCGAGATATCTCTCCTGTTATGTTAGGAGGAGCAAATTCCATATCCGACCAATCACATCCCTCCGCATGTTTCATAGCATACCCGAAAGCTACCGTTATAACTACCTAGTTACGAGTAACATTTGGTAACCCCTAAGTGTACTATTACACATGTAGGAAACCATGCTGATCTTAGGTTTAAGGATTATACATCATCATTGCTTGAGACCAACCGACGACACATAAAATCATAACAATCTCAACAATGTCTCAAGGTGGGTCAATCCAACCCCATATTCTCTAACATGTGTTCACATTATTGATTCGATGTCCCTATATCCATGACTGGTGAAATATGTTCGTCAATCAATACATGTGCTGGTCGACAAGTCACTGGTGTTCTGTCCATTGACATCTGACCAGGGATACTTTTAGAACGATATTATATAAGTTAAAAGAGTTTTACCAACAAGTCACATACTTGTTAATCTTATAACCAATGATTCATCCAAGGAACAGAATAACTGTAATGCTCTGATTTTCAGAGCCTTTTTGAAAATTTTTAAAATAAAAAGAACCATTTGGTTTTGGTGATAACTACAAGCTTAACCTGAAGTTTTCAGAATTTGAAGAATTTAAAATGACTTAACTAAACCTCAACTAAATCAAAGACCGTTTCGTCAGTCCAACCACATAGCCTCAATTGTCCAGATTCCTCCTATTTAGGGAGCCCTTTTACCAGTTAGTATGAGGATCGCTAGAGTGCTGCTAGTTGTTGGGTTCTTCTAAATGAACTGTTGAATTGGTTCTATGTTGAGTTGTTTCTTGCTGAGTTCCCTTTAGATCTCTTTTGTCCCTTTCCTATCCTTGGTCCCATTCCATAACCTTCGAGCACCCTTGCAGATGTGGAGACCTCGCCGCCTCGAGTGGAAGTTACTCCCACCATGTCCCTCGAGTGGTAGTGTGCGAAGGACCCCAACCGCTGCCAGAAGTCCTCCAGAATCTGAATCGCTTGTCACCCAGACTCGCTTGATGCAACGGTTAGTGCAAAGAAATGGATGCCAAGAAGATTCCTCGGCTCCTGCCTCAGAAGGCTCAAGAGCGTGCTGAAGAGTCATCCAAAAATAGACCATCGAAGCCTCTCATGATAAAGTAGTAAGCCATTTTCTCCCTAAAGACCACCATCCTTGGAAGTACGTGCACTGCTACAGATGTGGTGGACAAGGGCATTTTGCTTACGGATGTCCCCAGAAAGGGAAGCCAGAGCAAGAAATTCTCTGTAAGTCAGCGGCGACATCGACACTATTTTATCAGTGTCCTAGAAGAAAAGAAACCCAGACTAAGTTTGCTACTATTGTGGCAAGGAGGGCCACTTTGCCAAGCAATGCCCTTTGCAAACTAAGGTGGTGCCACAAGCAGCCTTGGTCCTAGGAGACCAACCGAGAGAGCTGGAGACATCATCTCAAGCAGCTGTGAATCATCCTAGCAGTGAAGACAAAGAGTACTTGAAAATATCTTTAGCCCTGCACCAAAGATCAATGTGGCAAAGGGTCACAAGAGGAAGATGAAAGCTCCAATGCGAGACATTGTGAAGACCTCCAAAACTCGTGAGATGGTTGGACCATCTCTCCAGAACAAGACATCAAAGACAAAAATTCAGTGCTTCAAATGTGCGGATACAGGGCATTATGCCAATCGATGCCCTAGAAGATGCCAGGCTATTACTCCGGACAACCTTCCAGAAGTTGCTCTCATAGCAACAATAACTCCCGCGGCCGGAAGAAAGGCCAATGCAAGAATTATGTCATAAGTACAAAAGTATAGAAGTTTAGGCTTGCCAATGCCCCAAGCTGAGGCAGAGAAGCATCAAGCCAGCTCTAGCACCTCCAAGTCATCTGCTCTAGGTCAACCCCAGAAGAAGTTCCCTCCTATTGCAAATGTCACGTGCTTCTATTGCAAGGAGTTGGGACATTACGCCAATAAATGTCCAAAAAGGCAGGCAGAGAAGTTGTCAAGTAAGCAGCAGCTCCAGTTGCCCTTTGCTACCCACCTCTTTCTTTCTAGTCTTTTTGAATCTCGGGGTCGAGATTCCCTTAAGGGGGGTAGGTTTGTAACGCTCTGATTTTCAGAGCCTTTTTGAAAATTTTTAAAATAAAAAGAACCATTTGGTTTTGGTGATAATTACAAGCTTAACCTGAAGTTTTCAGAATTTGAAGAATTTAAAATGACTTAACTAAACCTCAACTAAATCAAAGTTTGGTTCTTTTGATGTAGCTCTAGCTCTCTGGAGCTATCTCCCTTTTCTTGATAGGATTTCTCTCCTTCATCCTGCTTGGACATTTTTATATGTCCGCACGGCCCCCTTGTTTGACCTCTCGTTGTTGTTTGGATCTCTTCGATCCTAGACCACAATCTTCGATTGGGCATATTCTTATGCCCAGCCTCCTCTAGGTTGATCTAGCCGCACCTCCCCTCACATCTTTTGCTTGAGTATCCCTCTTGCTTACTGGAATGCTCAGTAATTCACTTGAACCTACCTGTGGCCAATTAGATCTTCTTTGCATTCGATTGAACCACCTTTGTGCTCACTTGGATTCCTTTTCGCCCCGATCCTTGTAGCCTTCTCTTTGGAAAGGTCCTTCTAGTGCAATCCGGTATTACCACCCCAATTCACGGTAATACCATTCTTTAGGACCTCTTTCCCATTCGTTCAGACCTTTCCCTTTGAGTTTGATTACTTTGAAACTCTTTGTTGGTTTGGATCTCTTCTGATCGCACCTCTTTTCTCGCTCGCACTTCTCTTAAGTCTAGACCTCTTGTCACCTGGGCACTTCTCAATGCCCAGACTTCTTTTTATTTGGACCTTCTTGTAACCCCGTGGATTTCTTATATGCTTTCGATCCTCTTGAATTCATTTGAAACCCCTTGGTATTTCTTCTTGGCCGAAAGGACCTCTTTAGGGTTCATCGTAATTGCCAAGGCTTTGATCTCACCTTGAGCGGGTGAAAACCTCTTTTGAGTTGCTTTGACACACGAGTTTATTTGGACCTCCCCCTTTGTTCTGAATCTAACGGTTTGGACCTCCCTTACTTTGAATCAAGGCCCAGACCTCCCGTGCGTTATACTACCTTGCGGACCTCTCCAAGTGTTTGATCTTGGCCGTTGACCTCCCTTTCTGAGATCCAACCGCCTGCACCTCAACGTGTTATTAATTTCAACCACGGACCTCTTGGTAGTTCTTGACCTCTGCCCAAGACCTCTCCGAGGCCTTTTAAACCTGGCTCTGACCTCCTCGCCAGACCTCTCTTGTAGAGATCCCGACCGTCAGATCTCCCCATGTCCGCACCTCCTCCGATCTCTCGACCTCCTCCACTTCGACCTCCTTGAGTCGCGGACCTCCTTTGATGAAGTCCTGGTTGTCCGAACCTCACCACGTGGACCTCCTCCATGTGTATTTGGACCTCCCCATGTTCGACCTCCTTTGTGTATATCAGACCTCTTAGTTTCTTAGACCTCCTCGAGGACCTCTCTTATGGGCAAGACCTCCCTATTTTGACCCGATTGTTTCAAAATTGATCGCCCCACTTGCCACCGTGGTCATTCTCATTTCCTCCGCCATACGAAAATATCTTGGGCATTTAATGCATGTCTTGTCGCATTAAATGCATCCACATACGTGGTAATTACTTTGAATTGGGTCACTTAACCATACCCTGACATTTTTCTTAGTCCCTTCCCAAAGCAACATAAGCTGTCCTTCCACGTACTTTTTAACCAGGGTGGTGGTGACACCTGCCCTGCCACTCACCTACCTTTGACCCATTTCTATACTTATCCTTGACACGTATATTTCTAGTCTTCTTCCCCACTGTGACTACAATTAGACCAAGAAATTCTACCACATCACATTTCTCCACACTCTATCTTAGCTCCCGCCGCTGGCTTTCCAGGAAGACCTTGTCGCCACGACCTCCCTCCATCCATTGTTCCTTCTTGTCCTCGGTAAGTCCTCGGCGATCTCCTCCACCCTTATTTTTGTCAACACGTTGAGCTGGTCGTGTCCTTCACAGACCTCCCCGTGGACACCTTCGGATTTCTATGGCGTTTATTTGAGGAGCTCCTTCCGGTCTCTCAGACAAGAACCATCTCTCAGACCTCCTGCTCGCATTCTTTGAAAACACTCTCTTGGGGTCTTTTGCTAAAGACCACCCTCCTCTGTAAGCTTAGACCTCCTCCCTAAGAACCTAATCTGAAATTTGGACCTCTCCTGTTGGTTGAGTGTTGAGGTTCCTCCAAGTTCTTTTGGTTCTTTATTTGGAGCTCATGGTTCTTTATTTGATCGTTGTTTGAATCGTCCTCTTGCCGTAGATCTTGACGTTACAGAGAGCCAGAGCGTGAGAAAATAGAATCTTAAGCTACCAAGCAAGAGGCAAGTTACACTCTTGATCATATTGCACCCAAGATTTCAATTTATTTATGTTCTGCTTTCAAGGTATTATGCATGCCTATTTCTACCAAGTTATTTCAATACTTGCCTTTAAACACATAGTTATACCACTTTCTCTCATATGGTCAACTTTGACATTGAACCAAATTTGTTGTCACCTTAGGCAAAATCTGTTGACACAATAATGTGAACCAGAATCATTTGAAAACCCATGCTTAGTTGCTTAGACCAAAATTGTTGTTTTGGGGAAATCTTTACCAACATGACCAAGAACTGTTTTGAATGTTTTAACCATGACATTGGGTTGTCATGGAGGTATGAAAGTATTGCTGGGGAAGCAAAGAAAAGGAAATGGATTTAGACTGGGGCGAATTGGTTGGCTTGGTTGGTGCAAGTTTATGCATGGGATCGTGTCGTTATGATAGATCGATGCCCTTGGGTTTGTGGAAGTCGCCCTAGTCATTTGAGGACCGGTCTTTGAGCGACCAATGCCATGCCTATAATGGGCTATGCCACAATCGTGCAACCACATGTCTCCAGAGCGGGCATGGATCCGGCCGATTAATTTGCAAAACTCTACCATATGTCGCTCCATTGGAGGTGTGGGAGGTCTTGTTTGGCCAATGGTCTTTATAACCCATCGCTCCCACCGGTGCAAGAGGGGCTTCCGCGGATTGCTATCCACAGGGGGTGAAACCTTAGCAAGGAAAGGCTATGGTGGAGCAATGCATTGTAAAGGCCTTGTCATGAACTCTAGACCTCTTACCTTCTAAGAAGGAGAGGTGGCACTCAAGATGCCAAACAAACTAGAGGAATCATGTCGTGGGGTAAAGTGCACAACCTCTGCAGAGTTAAATCTATTCAATAGCCGTGTCCGCTGTCATGGACGTCGGGCAAAGGCCACTTGAAGTTAGTTGTTGACTTTGGGAATTTCTCGAAATGATTTTCAAATTGCTTTTGGGACCGCCGTCCCATGGGTTTGGGCAGGAGCCTAATGTCGAGGGTATCCTTCACCATCTTATGATGAATGTTATCCAACCGAAAAACTTGCTTTGTTAAAATGAATTTTAATTATTAAAGACCTACTTTGGAACTTAGTAGTGGTATTTGAAAGAAAACTGGCTTTGTGCAAAATAACCCTATTATGCCTTCCTTTGATTATCCATATATGCATGTCATATTGTTAACCCACGGTGTAACTTATGCAGCACGGTTGTTGTGCTCACTCTTGCTCATTACAATCTTTGCCAGAGAGGACATTGGTAGTGATGAAGACCAAAGCTTAATAGGTTGTGCCTTCCAAATTACTGTGGCGTCCGATGGATCTTTTGCTCTTTTGCTCTTTGTGTATATGTTGGGCCCAAGGCCACCTTGTAAACAACTCGTGAATATTTTGTTTAAATAAAGATGCGTTCGGATGATACCACCAATGTATTTGTGCCGTGAAGAGCTAGCAATGATCCTTGGGACTAGCTCAAGATTCACAGGAACCTTGGAGCAGTTCGGACCTTCATGTCCTCACGATGAGAGGAACCTCGTGAGGTTCTCGAGATGGTCTCAGACTTCCACGACCTCCTCTCGAGAGTCGTGGGTGGTCTTGAGGGTGCCCTCGCACCTCCTCGCTTTTCTCTCAAGCGGCCGTGACAGTCCGGGTGCTCTCGCTCTAAGACCCTCTCGGTCAAGTTCTCTTGACCTCCCGGGTGGTCTTGGGGATCGCCCGAGAGGTCCTTTGTGGACCTCCTAGGAGGTCCTGATGGACTTTCCAGAAGGTCTTGAAGGGCCTCTCGGGTGCCCTAGAGCTGGGTCGCTACAATAACATTTATTCAATAACTCATAAACACAGACATGATACAATCATCTCTATGATTGCCTTTAGGGCATATCACCAACAGTCTCCCATTTGCACTAGAGTCAACCATATAGGTATCTTATACCCATTGCTCTTGTGTGTGTCTCATGCTTAGGTTGCGGGAGAGGCTTTGTCAACAGATCAAAAATATTCAAATCCGTGTGCACTTTGCATATCTTCACATCACCTCTCTCAATGATCTCACGAATGATGTGATATCGCCGAAGTATGTGCTTGGATTTTTTATGCGATCTAGGCTCCTTAGATTGTGCAATGGCTCCACTATTATTACAATAGAGATCCATTAGACTGGAAGCACTAGAAACCACAGCCAGTTCAAAAATGAACTTCCTTATCAATACGACATCTTTTGCAGCTTCTGAAGCCGCAATGTACTCAGCCTCTATTGTAGAATTAGCAACCGTTCCTTGCTTGGAACTTTTCCAGCTTATTGCTCCTCCATTAAGACAAAACATAAACCTAGATTGTGATCTGAAATCATCTTTGTCGGTTTGGAAGCTAGTGTCGGTGTAACCATTTACAACCAGCTCTTTCTCACCTCCATAAACAAGGAATGTGTCCTTAGTCCTTCTCAAGTACTTAAGGATATTCTTCACTTCTATCCAATGACCTTCACCTGGATCTGATTAATATCTACTCGTAACACTTAGAGCATACGACACATCTGGTTGTGTACATAGCATGGCATACATGATAGATCTAATAGCCGAAGCATATAGGATTCTACTCATTTTGTCTCACTCATCAGTGGTCGTAGGACACTAACTCTTGCTAAGATTAATGCCATATGCCGTGGGCAAGATACCATTCTTGGAATCTTGCATGTTGAACCACTTCAACACCTTGTCTATGTGCATATCCTGGCTTAATCCAGTTAGCCTCTTAGATCTATCTCTATAGATCCTTATACCCAAGATATATGCTGTATCTCCTAAATCCTTCATTGGGAAACTATTTCTTAATGAAGTTTTAACAGATTCAAGCATTGGAATATTATTTTTGACCAACAGTATGTCATCTACATACAAGATCAGAAATACAAACTTGCTCCCACTAACCTTCTTGTAAACACAAGGTTCTTCTTCGTTCTTGATGAAGTCAAACCCTTTGACTACTTCATCAAAATGAATGTTCCAACTCCGAAATGCTTGCTTTAATCCATAGATGGATTTTTTAAGCTTGCATACCTTCCTAGCTTCTCGTGGATCGACAAAACCCTCAGGCTATGTCATGTACACATCCTCACTTAGGTTTCTATTTAGGAAAGCTGTTTTGACATCCATTTGCCATATCTCATAGTCGAAATATGCAGCAATAGCTAGAATGATCCAGATAGACTTAAGCATCGCGACAGGTGAGAAGGTTTCATCATAACCAACACCTTGAATTTGTCTGAAACCCTTCACAATTAGTCGTGCCTTATGAATGTGAATATTTCCATCCATACCTATCTTTTTCTTAAACATCCATTTGCACTCGATGGTTTTAGCACCATCAGGTGCATCAACCAAGTTCCAAACTTGATTGTCATGTATGGACTTTATTTCGGATCTCATGGCTTCACGCCATAACTCAGAGTTTGGGTCCACCATCACTTCCGTATAAGTTTTAGGCTCACCATTATTCAAAAATAAAACGTCATGCCCATACCTTATAGGTAATTGATGTGGCCTTTTTGATCTGCGTAGGGTTGATGCCTCATCTACAGGTTCAACAATATTTTGTCCGTCCTGTAGAGGTTCAGTAGGAGTTGAAACATTTTTAGATGGTTCCCGAATTTTTTCGAGTTGCACCTTGCTCCCACTGACTCCTTTGAAAAGAAACTCTTTCTCTAAGAAGACACCATTACGGACAACAAACATTTTGTTATCAACCTGATTATAAAAATAATATCCTTTTGTTTCCTTAGGATACCCACAAAGAAGCACTTACCAGACTTGGGTGTGAGTTTATCAGACGTCAAACATTTTCCATAAACCTCACAACCCCAGATGTGATACAATCATCTCTATGATCGCCTCTAGGGCATATCACCAACAAGGAGGAGGAGAGGAAGTAAAGGACTTCACCGGCGTGTTCCCGTCGCTGAAGTGGGAGGAGGAAGAACGTGGGGGAGGCGACGGTAGGGAGGGAGGTGGTCAGGGAGGAGGTCCGAACTCGGGAGCGAGACATTGTTCTTGCCAATGCGACGAGGAGAAAATCCCAACCTGAGGAGATGTTGTTTTTCTCCCCTGTGGATTAGGCCAGGTTGAGTCAAAATTTCCCCATCCTTGCTTCACCCAAATAGACCTGTAGGCCAGACCGGGAAAATCTACCACAGGAGAAATTGTCCCTGGGATTGGGCCGAGATCCCAGCCAGGATTGACCCTCCCAAACAAGCCCTTAGGGTTTTTGGAGGACGCTATTGCCATGAATAAGGTGTCACGTGGTTCCCGTTGTAATATTTCATAAGCATTACATGACATAATTGAAGCAAACGTGAGCTATCTTCTACGCATTGTTATTACTAAAGCTATAATTGTCCAAGTTTCAACAAAAATAGACTCCAGTTTGGAGACAAGGTTGGATAACAGCCATTACATCTGTTTTGATACATACCCAAAGCACATGAGAGCTACCGTCCAAACGCCTTTACTTACAATCTACTACTAAAGATATAGAGTGTCCAAGTCCCGACAAAAATAGACTGCCTATTGGCGACAAGGTAAACTCTCTTTTATCTAAATGTGAAGGAATCTCAGCCCTCTCTTGTGTTCGTACTGAGGCTCCTGTTGGCTGTGTCCTACTTGTCAGTATGCGCGTGTTTGCGTTATCGATGCATTCGTCTTCGGCAGGTGCACAACGAGCATTGTGTCGGTTGAGTCGTCGAGTTTGGTACCGGCCGTGGGCCCACAGGTGTAATATCCCAAAGTTCTGTTACTATTTTAAAATTAATAAAATATTATTTTATTGGATTTTCTGAAATATAAAAGAGTTTTATTGCTTTTTCTGAAAATCCTTTAAAATAAAAAAGTCAAAATAATATTTATTAAGTTTTTGAGATTTTTTTGGATTTAAAGTTAAAAAGAAAAACTTAATTAATTTCTTGATTTTCTGGATTTTAAAAATGGTTTTTCCTGTCTTTCAAAAATTAAAAATAGTTATATGCAAAAATAAAAGCCAACTTTAAGTTGGAAGTAATTTTGATTAATTCAAAGCTAATCTATTTTATTTTCAGGCCTTTTTGAAGCTTTCCAAATAAAAATCACCATTTGATTTCGCCTGATCTCTTAAAGCTTAATTTGAAATTTCAGAAATAAAAATAATTTGAACATGAGTAAAATAAACTCCAATTAAATAAAAATTGTTTTATTCTATTTCCAGAGTCTTTTTTAAGCTTTAAAAATAAAAATAATCGTTTGGATTTTATCGATTTAATTTAAAGCTCAAAATTGAATTTACGAAGGAAAAATATTTTAACTGGCAAAAATAAACTTCAAAAAAATCCAAAACTATTTTATTTGGTCTATTCAATTTCCAAAATATTTTATGAAATTTTCTCGGATTTTCCAAATTTCTTTTCTTTTTCTTCCCTCTTCTTTTCTTCTCTCCTTCTTCTTTCATTTCCACCGTGGTTGTTCTTCTTTCCCATGCTTCTTTTTTTCCTGTTGGAAGCCTGCTACCATGGCTTGCGGTCACTCATCTCAAAACGCTTGAGCAAATCCTTGGTGTACTTCGTTTGATGGATGAAGATCCCTTCCTTGTACTGCTTGATTTGTAGCTCTAGAAAGTAATTGAGTTCTCCCATCATGCTCATCTCAAATTCGCTGGATATGGTCTCAGAAAAACTGGAAACAAGAGCATTAGAGGAACCACCAAAGATGATATCATCGACATAAATCTGAACAAGCAGGAAGTCATTGCCATGCCTAAGAATGAAAAGAGTCTTATCAACTTTTTCTATTTCAAAATCATTCTTAAGCAAGAAAGTCTTAAGCCTATCATACCAAGCTCTAGGGGCTTGTTTAAAACCATATAAGGCTTTGTATAGCTTGTAAACATGATCAGGATGCTTGGGATTCTCAAAGCCAGGGGGTTGTCTAACGTACACTTCCTCCTCTATAAAACCATTCAAAAAGACACTTTTAACATCCATTTGATGCAACCTAAAACCTTTAGATGCAGCAAATGCAAGCAAGATGTGAATGGCTTCTAGTCTAGCAACAAGAGCAAAGGTCTCATCAAAATCTAACCCCTCAACCTGGCTAAAGCCCCGAGCTACCAATCTAGCCTTGTTTCTAACCACAAAACCATCCTCATTTTGTCTATTTTTGAACACCCATCGGGTTCCTATAACATTATGGCCACTAGGAGGTTCTACAAGGTTCCAAACTTTATTTCTTTCAAAATTCTCTAACTCCTCATGCATGACATTGATCCAACTAGCATCAGATAAAGCATGTGATATATCTTTGGGTTTGAAAGAAGCTACAAATGCAGAGTGAGAGAAAAGACTTGAATCATGATATCTGGAGCGAGTGACTCGCTCATGGAGATTACCAATCATCTGATCCGGAGGGTGTTGCTTCTGAATGTGCAAAGGAGCGCCTGGGGGAGATAGCGTCTCCTCGACCTCTGTAGGTACTGCTGATGAAGAAGTCGCAGCAGGAGCCTCAATTGGAGGTAAAGCAGTTGTAGCAGGTTCTGGAGCTTGGGCATCTTGCATAGGAACATCAACAACAGGTGGAAGAGCAGTATCAAGTTCATCCTCATCTTCTTCAACAAAAATGCTCTCTGTCACCTGTAAGTCACCTGAAACATCGGATCTAGCTCCAGAGCTAGTCTCATCAAAAGTGACATTGCATGTCTCCTAGACAATGTTAGTTTCAACATTAAAAACCCGAAAACCCCTCGAATGAGCAGGATAACCCAGAAATAAACCATCACAAGTTCTTGATTCAAATTTATCTAGGTTCCCTGTCTTGAGAATAAAACACTTCGATCCAAAGACTCGAAAGTGAGAGACAGAGGGTTTTCTACCAAAACGAAGTTCATATGAAGTCTTGCCCAAAGACAGTCTCAAAAAGACATGATTTGAAATACGGCAACCTGTAGCAATAGCTTCAGCCCAAAACCTCCTCGGTGTGCTATACTCATCTAGCATCATCCTAGCCATCTCGAATAGCGTCCTGTTCTTCCTTTCCACAACGCCATTTTGTTGAGGGACGTGTGGAGAAGAGAACTGATGCTCAATACCGCGCTCAACACAAAAAGAGGCAAAAGAAGCATTCTTGAACTTTGTGCCATTGTCACTGTGGATCGCTCTCAAGGCACTAGGAAGTTCAGAAGCCAGACGAAGAACAAGATCATGATAATGATCAAAAGCCTCATCCTTCGAAGCAAGAAAGAACACCCAAGAATATCTCAAAAAATTATCGACTATGACAAGAATGTACCATTTGCCACCGACTGACCGAACCCTAGCAGGACCAACAGTATCCATATGAAGCAACTGTCCTAGTCCGTCAATCATGTTCATAGTCAATGAAGGGTGTGAGGCGGCAACTTGCTTGCCATGCCTACTGTATACATACAAGATCCTTGACAAATTTGAGTTTAGGCAAACCTTTCATGAGATCAAGGCCGCTAGCTCGTGTCGATGATCAAAACCAATGTGCCCCAAACGTCGGTGCCAAAGCCGACATCGAAGAAGATGCAATTAAACATTTGAGAGATCCAAAGAAAAGATTCGTAAAAATCAGCTCCAAAGATTCTACCAACTCTAAAAATCCCAAAACAAGCTCACCTGCAGAATGAAGCACACGACGTGCGCTTTTCTTAAAACGAAGTTTCAGAGCTATCATCAAGAAGTCATAAACGTAAAGCAAGTTGTACCTTAGCTTGTCCACAAGGGCGACGCCCTTCAAGATGAATCATTATTCACCTTGATTGATCCTGCCTTCAATTCGCCTCGTATCATCTCTAAAGGTGATGAAGTCATCACCCGTCGACCGCATGAAGGAAGTGAACCATCTTGAGTCTCTGGTCATGTGGCATGAACAGCCGGAGTCGACGAGCCACATGTTCTTTCTCCTTCCGCGGTGATCCTCATCATTGTCATTGATGTCGACGATGTCGGCCATGAAGCACATGCCGGTGAAATCCTTGACCTTCTCTTTCTTGTCTTGAGGGAGCTCCTCCTCCTTGTCCTCCTTATCCTCCTTGCTCCCGGAGTCCACATCACTCATGGATTGCTCTCCAAAAGCGGCAAGGACCCGGTGAGCGGCCTTTATGAGCTTGGCAACATTGTACTTGGGCTTGTTCCCTTGAGGCTTCTTCCAAGCTGATTTTTCCTCCTTGTGATTGTTCTTACCTTTCAGCTTGAGGCAGTTTGCCCAGATATAATATAGCTCCCCACACTCATAGCATGTCACAGGGCCACCTCTCTTCTTGTTTCTAACATGGTTATATGCTCGTGTGACTTTCTTGACTAAAAGAGCTAAATCAGCCTAAGAAAGACTCTCAAACTCTTCTCCTTGAACAGCAGATAAACAAGCAAAAGAAAAACCAGAAGAAGACTCAGAAAAACCATCAGGAATCCCTTTGAGAGGATCAGCCACCAAAACCATGTTATCCTTCTTAGGAAGGCTACCTCTCTTGATCTCACGAGTTTTGAGCTTGCTATAAAGCAGCTCCAAAGTGAGAGTAGAGAGATCGATGTTCTCCTCAATGGCAGTAGCCTTGATCTCCCACTCCTTGGTGTTGATTGTAGCCAAGAGGTGGGTGGCATTCTCAGATTGAGAGTACTCAATGTCAACAGCTCTCATCTAATTGATCACCTTGTTAAAACGAGTAAAAACATCATCGATGCTCTCACCAGGACGCATCTCGAATTTGTTATACTCGCTAGACCGTCTGGCGACTTGCTTGATTTGAGACGATCCTCATGGTAAGTTTCGAGGGTGTGCTAAATCTCATGTGCGGTTGCAAGGTTGCAAATCCTATCGCATTCTCGCTCTACCAAGCCCAAAGATATAGAAGGTTCTTTGCCTTGTTGTTGTTAGCCAAAAGGATCGGCAAGCCGTGCCAAGCAACTTCGCAAAACGAGTAGGGCTCGAATAACCTCCCATATGGCTTGTCCTTCGCTCAAGGAAGACTCGCATGCGATTCTTCCAATAGGCATAGTCGAGCCCATCAAGACATGCGGTTTGGTCGAGTACTTATCCATCGCCAGTTCAAAGGACCTGCTAAGATCAAGATTGAACTAACCGGCTCGATACCATTTGTTGGACCTAAAAGGCGACTAGAGGGGGTGAATAGGAGCACGCCACTTTTTCACAAAGATCGATTCAACACCAATCTCACTCCAAAGAGCTATAGAAGCTATGAAGATCAATCTACAAGTACAATGAAGACTTGTATTGAATCCAAACCAAAATCCCCAATGCAAAAGATCAAACGAGGTTCAAACCCTAGAAATCGGTCTGACCGACGTTGAATGGGCGGGCTCGACCGTGGTCGGTCCGACCATGGGTTACGCAAGCGGTCAACCGATTCTGTCCGCAATGTAAGAATAACGGCAAAACTCAAACCTCAAAACGATCTAACTTTTGATCTGTGAGGGAAAACTCCACGAAAGTTGACACACACCTTTTCAAAGATATTAGGAACCTATTCCAATTGGAGATCGTGAAGATGCAAGCCAAAGTTCCTATCTTTTTTCAGTTTGAACGAAGGTGGTTCAAAAAACGAGTCAAAACGAAAATAGGATCAAAACACTTGCTCGTGGGTGATTGATGATCAAGATGATCCTAGATGTATTCCCACATATCACAGCAAACTAGATCAAGAGAAGAAACCAAGCAAAAACTCGCGGAACAAAGAAAGACCACAAATCACCAAATAGAGAGAAAGAAAGCAAATAGACTCATCTTTGAGGAAACTTTCTTTGGATTGATTTGATATGGTATTGGTTTACGTACCACTCCATCAATGGAGGACAAAGACTCAATACATGAGCACGAAATCAAATCCAACTCTCTAGAACCCTAACCTCCACTAATCCTCTCCCTAAGCAAACTAGGGTTTCAAACACAATGAAAGGGTTGAAGGAGGTGCACCACCTCCTCCTCTATTTATAGTGAAGGCTTAGACCTTCTAGAAGCATTAACCCTAATGGGCTCCTTAAGACCCAACACAAACGGGTCACACACGCACGTATTTTAAAGCGCCGCTCCATCTCCTCTTGACCTAATCCACTTCTCCACGACCGCCTTGCGCCGAGGGTTGGCAAAAGGTCACTAAGGTGGTTTTTGCAAAATTACCAAAATACTCCTTCTCGATCTTTTTCAAGACCGAGTCCCATCTTCGTGAAGCATCTCCCATGCTTTGCCACGTGTAGGTTGATCCAAATGCCTCATCATGCTCTGCAAGTTCTCCCATCCGCCCCAACCGAAACGACCATGGCACTTGCACCGCCGCTGATCCAACTCCGTCGACCGAATCGCCTGTTTCGGTCACCTTTGTCCTTCTTGCGCCATGCTTGACTCCATTGACCTCACCCAAGATCCCCGATCGTTCGACCTCAGCTCTCCAAGCTTAGTCCCGATCATCCTCGCTGATGATCGTCATTGACCTCCAAGCAACCTGCACATCAATAGACAAAGAAATTGAATCCGGGAACAAGTTCTTCACAACTTGACCCACATTAGTCAAAACATGCATCATGCAACACATATGCCATGAAACCCATGAACTTGACCTAACCCAACAATCATCGCCACCAGTTGGCCGATGAAACAAACCAAAACCGGTCAGACTGCCACTTTAGCCGGTCTAACCGCCCCCTGGTCGGTCTGACCACCACCTGTTGGCTGGTCTCGATCACACTGCTGGCGGTCGGCCGACCGCCTACTGATTTAGCCAAATTTCCTTCCGGAACCAAACCCATCAAAATTTCAAACCAATAGAACTTTTGCCTGGAAGCCCCAAAAATTGAGACCAAGTGTAGTAGAATCTACTCTCTTGCCTACACCCTCTATTTTTGGCCCAGCTCCAAAACTCAACATCACCTTGTGGTCGGTCCGACCGATTTAAACGGCCCGATCGCCACTCGCCGGCCGACCGCCACCGCTCGACAAAGATAAAGAACTTTGCCGAAAACGCGTAATTCGACAAACCTTTAACACCATTGCCAATTGTAACATCATCCTAAGGTCTCAGGCATATCCCCATGATATCCACAACATGCAACGTCGTTGTGGAGGACCACGTCGATAATGAGGTAAACTCGCCGGAAGTGGGAGATCACCCGAAAGACGTGGCGGAGGAAGATGTCAAGACAGCGGAAGGTGGCCGTCACCTGCTCCGGCAAATCTTCGGACAAAGGAGTGAAGATACTATTGAAACAGTGTCTTTCCGCAACATTCGCCAACGTACGGTGGGAGAGGCGCTCGTACAGTATGGCCAGGTAGGCCAACAATGCCAGCGACAAGGAAACAAAGGGAGCCATTTTTTCTTTAGAAGTATAGAATTATATATATGTGGGGATAATCATCTTCGATGGCGGATGATCCATTTTATAAAACAAGGAATAAATTCGGCACGTGAGACGAAGAGACACATCGGGGAGCCAAAGCGGCATTGATGCAACGAAGAGACGACGGCCATTTAAGAAACACACCAGAGTCGGGTTTACATTATCTCGCATAGCTTATAATTAAAAACCATCTGTGAAGTCTACAATTATCACAGACGGTTCATGTTTAGAACCGTCTGTGATATTTCATAGACGGTTTTCAATATGAACCGTCTATGAAGTCTACAATTATCACAGACAGATCGTGTTTAGAACCGTCTGTGATACTTCACAGATGATTTTCAATATGAATCGTCTGTGATATTACCTCTTCATAGACGGTTTTTAGCGCATACAGTTACACAGACGGTCTCTAAACAAAAACCGTCTGTGATTGTGTTTAATACATACGGTTTTGATCAACCGTCTATGATCAGGCATCCAGTATTAGTATTTTTGTAGTAGTGGAGGGAATTGACTATTTACCATATCTTTGGTTAACACTTGATAAAATACTAGAAAGTTCGCGATAATAGATAATATGTCATATCTTTTGCCTTTTGTATGCATTTGTGGGGTTTTATTTTATTTTCCATTTCTGGGGTTTTAAACCAATTTTTTTTTCTTTTGCCTTTTGTATGCACACGAAATGTCTTATTTGCCCCTTTTCTCCTTCCTCATCCTCATCCTCTCTCCTTTTCTTCTATCCTCCGGCCATGGCCGACACGGCAAGCCAAAATAGCCAGTGTGGAACGCAGCAAGCGGCGCCCATGGGCACATCCCACCCACCCATGTCGGGCCTCCTCGCCTACTCCGACGTCAGGCTGCCCCTCTTCCTCCTTCTTCCTCCTCCTTCCTCCTCACCCTCTCTTTTTTTCTTTCGTCCTTCGATCATGGCTGACGCGGCAAGCCAAAATAGTCTGCAAGGATGATGTGTGCACATGATGTTCCTACATGTAAGGAACCCATTTTGGGGACCAGTGGGCACAGAGGCAAAGAAGAGGTGGTTAGCGACGACGACATTCGGCGGCGGGCGGTGGTGGATCTAGGATTTGACCACGCCTCGGGCTAAATTATAATAGGCTAACATCTTAAAACTAACGTTAATTTCTACCCACACCAGGACATAACAAAAAATAAGCCACAAATGCTTCATTGACATGAAACTTTAGCAAAAATGCTTCAACATAAAATATAATAAGAAAAACATAAATAATATATGTAACATCCCAAATTTTGGAATTTTTTTGAATCTTTTAGAAACAAAAATAACCATTTGATTTTTCTTGTTTAAGTCAAATCTTAATTTGAATTTTCACAAATCAAAACAATTTAATACGATTAAAATAAACTTCAATTAAATTAAAAGTTGTTTTGTTTGGGTTCCTTGAGTTCCAGAGAATTTTCTAGAATATTCTAGGAGTTTATTTGCTATTTATTTCAGCTCGGCTTTATTTAATCTAATTTCTGAAATTTGGAAAGTCTTTTCTTCCGGATTTTCTCTTTGGGCTGAATTCTTTTCTTCTCGGGATTTTCTGTTTTTTCCTTCTCCTTTTCTTTCCTTTTTCTTGGCCCGCTTTGCCTTGGTCCGCTTCCTTCTTTCTTCTTTTTCCTCCCACGCCGAGCTAGCCCAGCCTCCTCCTTCTTTTCCTTTTCTTTTCCTTCCTTCACTGCTGTGTGGCCCTCATCTGTCAGCGTGTTGCCTTTGTCTTCCTCCTCGATACCGTTTCGGTCTCCCGAAGCCACACGTCAGCGCCGTCGGCTTTCACACAAATCCTCCCTTCCCGGCACTATATAAGAGCGCCCCTCCGCGTCAAAATATTCGCATTGTCGATCTCTCCTTAATCCCGAAGGAGCCGCCGTTAGTTTCACCTTCATTGCGCCAGATTTCACCGAAGAAGCCGCTGCCGCCGAAGCTTCTTCATCACCGGAATTCGTCGCTGTCGAAGCCTCTCCGCCTAAGTCGCCTTCGCCATTGGAATCGCCTCGAGATTTTCTATGAGGTGCTCTCTTCCTCGTCGCCCGAAGACCACCGGACCATCGCCGACACTTTTGTACCCAAAACCGGCTGTGCCGCCCGTTTTCGATCTCGTCGTCGGTGAGTGCCCTCGCCCTCCTAAGTGTGTCATGCCGTGTTCCGAAGTCTTCTCCGATACCCTCCTTCCTCGCTGTCTCTCCACCGCCGTAGCATGCCACCGCCATCGCCTTTCTTCTCTACCTCCGACCGCCGCCGCTCTGCCGCCTCGGTCATCCTCTGGCCATCCTGTTTGTCCCATTGAGTTCCTTGCGCCGCCACCAAGCCCATGCCCACCTCCCTTCACTCTCGGTGTCCTTGATTTGCCGAAGTCGTCACACACCCGAGAGCCTCCTCCGCCGTCGCCACCGCCACGGTGCCTCTCCGGCCAAGTTACCACCACCCAGAGGACCATCTCACCGCTGGGAAACCGTTTTGCCCCTTGGCCACCCCTGCCTCGTAGCCTCTCGCCGTCGCCACCGTGTGCAAGTTGTCGCCAGCGAACTCCTCTGTTTTCTCCCTCTGTCTCTCTCTTACATGTGGGCCCCATCGTGAGATCCTCTCTTTGCTCTTTTCTCTCACCGCCACCCCAGTCCCACATGTCATCCACGGTCTTTCTCTCTCTATCACTTACAGGTGGGCCCACTTGTCAGTGTTCGACGGAGTGTCCAATGGAGGGGCATTGATCTGCAATAGGGTCGTCAGAGCAAACCAGTCCAAGGAACGCCGTGAGGTGCAGGGCGTGCTGGAGTACCTCAGCAAGATGCAGGCTGAGAGCCAGGGGTTCTTCTACACGATGCAAGTCGATAGCAGCAACTGCGTGACCGGTGTGTTCTGGGCAGACACAAAGGCGAGGATGGCGTACAAGAGCTTTGGGGATGCAGTGACATTTGGCACCACCTACAAGAAAACCAAATACATGATGCCATTCGCGGTGTTCCGGGGCATCAACCACCATTTGCAAGGGATCACATTTGGGTGCTGCCTGCTCATGGATGAGACAAACGGTTCGTACGCCTGGTTGTTTGATACATGGCTTGCGGCGATGGGTGGACGTCATCCTGATCTGCTGGTGACAGACCAGGGTAAGGCGATGGAAGCAGCGATCGCGAGGGTGTTGCCCAATACTAGCCATCGTTTCTGCCAGCGGCACATTTTGAGCCGGTGTAAGCAGAAGCTGTATGATGTGTAGATGAAGCACATCAGTCTGAAAGCAGATCTCAAGGAGTGTGTCTGTGGCGCTGAGACGATTGAGGAGTTTCAGGCTCGGTGGGAGTATGTACTTGACAAGTACAATCTCCGGGAGAATGCTTGGCTTCAGTCATTGTATGATTCTCGGCATCAGTGGGCCTGGGTGTATCAGAAGGGGTTCTTTCCTGAGTTACTCAAGTCACAAAGATCAGAAGGCTTGAACAAGTTTTTTAAGGCGCATTTCAACATGAAGACCCCATTGTTGGTCTTTATCTCCAGGTTTGATCAAGTGATGGCTTTGCGCTTTGAGAAGGAAGCTCAAGCAGACTTTGTGACAGTGTACTCTTAAGCCTGCCCTGAAAACCCCTTCTGTAATTGAAAGACAGGCCTCAAGCATCTATACACAAGCAGTTTTCAACGTGTTCCAGGAGGAATTTATTGAATCACTGGGCTATCATGCTGATAAAATTGAGGATGGAATTATCCTCAAGTACAACGTGGCCAGAGAGGAAGAAAATGGTCGGGGCTATAGTCACTTTCAACAAATTGGACAAGAAGAGTAGGCGAGCTTGCTCCCTTGGCCAGCCGCAGCGTCGTCTGGGCAGCCCACCCAGGCTCGAGTCCCAGACTCGGCACTGGGCGTCTCACCGTGTGTGTGTGTGAGTGTGTGTGTGGGTGGGGGGGGGGTTATTTGAGGACTGAGTTAGCTTTCCAGAGCGCTTAGTTGCTTGGTACAATGATCTTTGTCTTGACGGTTTAACATACGGAATGAGAGGGGCCATGTTGCCAGGCATTTTACAAGGTTGCAAAGGCTGCACTTCAAAAGGCATTTGCTGATGCTGTGGCTGCAAAAACTCAGCATATGAGTGAACAACAGAATTGTTCAAGGCAGCAGGACATGTTTCAGCATAAAATGCCTTTGCCGAAGCTCCAAGCAAAAAAGACACATACAAACAGGTAGCCGACAATGATACCCCTGGTGCATCAAAGAAAAACACCAGAGATGGTGGATTGTGTGAACCTTGTAGTATACCTGGCTTAATCCCCACTATTACGTAAGGTAGCCGATTCTTGGGATATAACCTTGCCGCTGCCACCTCCAGCAGACGATCAAATTCATAGAGAAGCTGTCATTTTTTGGATATCTCTGATTTTGTAAACAACTACCATCCTGGGGCGTGCTCATTTTGTGCACATTGAAAATTGAGCTCCAGTTATCTTCACTTTTGCAGGTTGTTCTTCCATCTATGACTACGAGTAGCACTTGGAATTTCTCTCGTCTCTGGTTTGTGGTAAGCCAACCGGATAGTGGTAAACTGGGTGAACCTGAGACACTTAATCTGACCATGGCATCTCCAATTGTTTGGACGTCGAAATACCATCGTAACGGTTTTCCCGGGGAATCGCAGCAAGGAATGTTCTTGCAGTCTTTGCGCAACTGCGTGCATTGGGCATTTCAGCTGAAGAAAATGGTGCCACTAGCCCTTTTCTTTTGCACAATAAGAAAACAGCTGCTCAAACAAACAAATAAGGATGATAATTCGAGATGACCTATTGCATCTCGACCTCTCCATGTGCCGCTACTGCTGGTGTTGACTTCCATCAGCCATTACGATAGCACATACCAAAGAGGAAACAGATAGATCCGAAAATGAAGCACTTGTTGCTATGCATGCTGCGCTTCAGGAGCAAGTTAAGACATGCGTCAACCACATCAACAATTAGAATTGATAATGCGCCAGCATTTTCCTTGAATAGGCTCATACTGAGGATTACAAGCATTTTTTTAATTACTAGCACACATCTTGATAATTTAGGGAACTATACAACAACATAACAACTTCGTCAACTGATCAAAACAGATCAGCATTTTAGCTTTAAGTGTAATATTTGTGCTGGATGCATTCATAGGTACATTCCGGAGGCCGAAATTAGGTAAAACATAGCACAGAGCTTTCTGCCACTTATTTCCCCTTGCCAAGAAAAAACTTAATCTCATGTAGCCCGTAAGAGTGAAGGATTGAAACCCCATGAGCATATCAGCAGAACCGCAAGGCATATTCAAGTTCCTTCTCATCAGCGCAGTTGTAACCCAACTGATAAGCACGCGCTGTTCATAGCATCAAAACATGAATCAGTAACCCAATGTAATGAATCAAGGCATTTCTGTATTGCAAATATATCCTACGATCACAACCTGGTACAGTGGTGCGGCGTTCCATTATTGGAAGACCCAATACTCGAAAAAGTACAAACAAAGCAACAATCACAGATTGTTAGTGTGAGCTGAAAAAGATGCCCATCTACTTGTAGGTTATATAGGATATAGGATTTGTTATTGTGTAAGCACATTTTTTTATGACTGGACAACACCTAGCAACTTCGCCTCCTTCCCCAACATGATCTAACATTCCAAAGCAGCACAAACAAGTATTTCTATTTCGTCAAACATCTTTTGGTGGTATGCAACCAATTTTTCCTTATAAACATTTGCACCACATTATCTTGATATGATCCACGCTGGAATCTATGAGAAAATGTCAAAAGCTACTTTGTTCATAATCTCACATAGCAACTCCTTGATCCTTAAATTTACTCTTAGAATCAAATGCAATACAAATGATGGGAAAAGATGTTCTCGCAATTAAAGAAAAATTCAAGTTAGTACCAAATCGTCCAGATCCCATAAATGGCTCTGCTTCATCAGTCACACCACCTTGTTGCTGATCCTAAAAATTGCAAAGCAGCAAAGGTTATGAAAAAGTACAAAACCAGACAAAGAAATTCAGATAGATTTGTTGAATTGTTGGAATAATCAAGTGCATACTATGGTAAATTATTCCCTCTTGTAAGATCGATTTGAACCCATATCATGCACTTAGAATAAGATGGCTACTACAGTATTTATGGATAAAAAGAGAGAGGCCGTGTATTCAGACTTACAGTATCATAAGTGTCCCATTCGTCATCAGGACACAGCCATCTCTCAAAGCAGTGCCCAGATATCGTACAAAGAAGCAACCCACTAGACTGGTCCAAGACAAATTCACGACAAGCGTCATCGCAAACTGAAAATTGAAAACAGCAGAAACAAACCATTTCAGGCATATGCAATTATATGTGACCAGACAGTGTGAGGAAATATAAATATACCATGGACACGACCAGTCTTCTCACAAATGTAAGCATCACCAATCTGGGTGTAAGAGCAAGTATTTCCAGAACATGAATGCCCCTTGACTGCATCATCAGTCAGGCCTCTGCTGTTTTTCCAACTAGACACCTGGTCAGCTATTGTTTTATCAAGAATAACCTTGTCGTCGTTGACCTTCAAATTTAAGATGAGAAACATTTAAATTTTGCCAACATAAGACAATTTCTTTGGTATGTGGGGCAATTACAAGAAAGATAAATGAAAGAGATAAAACAAAAGCCTAAATTAGTGATTACTTCTGAGGGAAGAGGAGCTTGGCTCCTTTTTGCAGCCTGCATCTGGATATAGTACTCCCTGAATTCTGTAGGGGTATTCCTCACGAATTCAACCATATCCTCTTTATCTCGCTGGGATTAAGAACAACGATAACACCATTAGCAAGTTTGTGCATACAACTGTAGCAACAAACAAAAAGATTATGCAGCAATATGAAAATGATGTTTTTGCTCGGTGAGTATGACTAGACAAAACTCAACCGTTAATTTTGCACATTCATTTGGTTGTGCTTCCTCTGTAAACCTTTAGTTCAAATCTTTAGTATTTCGCAATGCTCACATACACTGTGAGCTTTGAAGCTGACCTAAACGCAGCTTGAATCAGAAGTAGTGATGAGAAATAGATAGGATTACCTGGATGTAGAGGTTCTTCCAAGCGCACTCCCTGAGTTTAGCATTGGAGGACAGGCCCCACCTCATGCAAAACCTTTAAAATTTGGAAAGGGATCAAACATGTTAGTCGAGTCGAATTGCAACAAATGCAAAAATTGGATCACAACCGCAGCCTTAGCTATCTTACAGGCGGCGCCAGAGGGTCTCGTCGGATGCGGCAGCGTTCATGAAACGGCAGACGAGGGCACAGGATATGAGATCCTCCGAGGAGAGGAACTTGAAGATCTGCAGGAACAGCTCCGGTGGGATGTTGCTGAACATGCCCGTATCGATCTGAGGATGCACGTCAGCCACAGCTTTCCCTTTCCCCTTCCCTCTCCTCACCCTCTTATTCTGCTCCTCCTCCCTGCCGCTCCCGCCGCCATCTCCGTCAGACTGCGAATCTTGCTTCCTCTTATTCTTGTTAGCATCATCTTCCGCCCGCTTCTCCTTCTCCAAATCCTCCCCCTGCTGCAATCGATCCCCAAATCACGACCAGATTCACATACGGCGATCAAGGGAGAGGTCGATCGAGAGCACTTACATCGAGAGGGTCATCCGCGCTGGATCCAGAGAGGATCTCGGACTCGAGGAAGCTTGCGAGGCCGTCGACGTCGTCGTCCTCTTCGTCGTCACCCGCGGCGGCTTCGCGCTCACCTCCATCTTCTCGACATAGCTGCTCTCGCTCGGGGAGTGGGTCGGCCTCCGGAGCCGCCGCGTCCTCCTGCCCGTCAGCCATGCTCGACGTCCGCCTCGTCGCCGACGGATCGGCGCTCCTCCCCTTGCCCTAACGAAAGAGAGATTGGTGTGGTTGGAGAATGCGTGAAGCCACCAGAACACGACGGGGTGGGCCGAATCTAACATGGGCCCAATTACCCACGAGACCGACCTGCGGCGTAAGAATTTGTGCTCGTAATTTTCACGTTGGGCCTCTTTATAATATTAGTAGCCTAGGCCCGACATCATTAGCAGACTAGGCGGCCCATTATCTAAAAAAAAAAGTTGAACCATGCTGAGTAGAATACCCATCGGTTTCCTTCGCATTCGACTTCCGTTCGTGTACGCACCACACCAACCGTTGTGCTTTACCGACAAGCAGTTGCATTAAGACTTTCTGCTCAATGCGTTGGTTATTACATTGGCTTTGTCGGAGTGATAATGAAGTCTCATATCATAGTCATTGATTAGTTCAAACCATCTTCTTTGCCTCATGCTCAGATCAGCTTGATTAAAAATGTATTTCGGGCTCTTATGATCAGTATAGATCTCGCAACGATTACCGATGAGGTAATGTCACCAAATCTTCAGAGCGTGGACTACGGCTACCAATTCCAAGTCATGTGTAGGATAATTCACTTCATAAGACCTCAACTGCCTGAATGCATATGCCACAACTCGACCCTCTTGCATGAGGACACAACCTAACCCATAGCGAGATGCATCGCAATAAATGTTGAAGCTCTTTTGAATATCTAGCGGAGTACTGGAGCTTTGGTCAGGAGTTCTTTCAATACTTGAAAACTTTCTTCACACTCAGCTGACCATTCGAACTTCTTCTTCATCTTCAAAAGCTGAGTCATAGGTTTTGTTATCTTGGAGAAGTTTTCAATAAACCGACGGTAATATCCCGCAAGTCCAAAAAAAACTTCGGATGTCAGTGATGTTTTTGGGCTGACTCCAATTTAGTACATCTTGTACCTTACTTGGATCAACAGTGATACCACCTTTGGATAACACATATCCCAAAAAACTGACTTTCTTGAGTCAGAACTCACACTTGCTGAATTTTGCATACAGCTAATACTTATGAAGTGTTTCCAACACAAGTCTCAAATCCTGCTTATGCTCTTCATTAGACTTGGAATATATGAGGATGCCGTCAATAAACACGACAACAAACTTATCCAGATATTCCATAAACACTGAATTCATATGATTCATGAAATATGCCGGTGCATTTGTCAAACCAAAGGACATAATAGTGTACTTGTATAAACCGTAGCGAGTAGAGAATGTTGTCTTTGGAATGTCCTCAGCCCTGACCTTGATCTGATGATAGCCTGATCGCAAATCAATCTTGGAGAATACTTGGGCTCCAGTCAGTTGGTCAAAAAGATCATCAATGCGAGGAAGATGATATTTGTTCTTGACGGTGACTTCATTTAGTGGACGATAGTCCACACACATCCACAAAGTCTTGTTTTTCTTCTTGACAAAGATGGTCGGGCATCCCCAAGACGAGGAGCTCGATCGGATAAATCCCTTGTCAAGCAACTCTCCAAATTGTTTCTTCATTTCTACCAACTCATTAGGAGGCATCCGATATGGTCACCTTGATATTGGAGCAATACCGGGACTAGTTCGATCACGAACTCCACCTCGCGATCTGGGGGCATGCCTGGAAGGTCTTCAGGAAAGACATCTTGATACTCACAAACTACTGGTACCATCTCCAATGTAGGGGTGGTATCAACTTTCAAAGCATAAAGATGAGAACTAACTGTCATGGAGTTGAAAACAACTTGTTTGCCATTTTCATTTGTAATAGAAATGGACCGTTGAGCACAATTAATTTGCATCTGATTCTTGGATAGTCAATCCATTCCCAAGATAACATCCAACCCATCTGAGTCTATTACTATCAGATTTGTCAAAAATTCTACCCCTTGAATCTCTACTTTTATGCTCCGGCAGATTTGATTAGTTCGAAAAACTGATCCTAGTGATTGAATAATATATGGTGGCTGGAGTGTATGCATAGCTAACTGATGAAGATCAGCAAAATGCCTCTTGACAAAAGAATGAGATGCTCCGGAATCAAATAAGACAATAGCTGGGCTGAAATTAACAAAAAGCATACCGAGGACAACATCAGGTGCATGAATCTTCTCTTCTACAATGATTTGGTTCACTCGACCTCGGGCCTGAGCTGGATCAAACTTGACAGGCTGCTTCGGAGGTAGTTCTGGATGTACAAGTGCGGGAGATGGCCGAACAGGAGGCAAACCACGTGCCTTTGCCAAGCACTGGTTAGCGAAATGTCCGGGACGTCCGCAGTGATAGCAGATCACTTCTGGCTTGACATTGTTGACAATACAAGGCTAATTCCCACTGACTCTAGGCTGCCCATTATGTGGTGGAGGACGAGGTGCAAACACTGGCGGCCTTGGTGGAGTTGGAGTTTGAACTTGAGGAGGTTGAGACTGCCACATGCGCAACCTTGGTAAACTGCCACTAGCTGAAATCTGTATAGCCCTCTTCCGCTTGCGCGCCTCTCCCAAAGCTTTGCTCTTGCCTTCAACTATGATAGCCTTGTTGACAAGATGCTGAAAGTTGCGAAAATCATGAACTGCCAATGCCATCTGCAGTTCCTCTGTTAGACCATTCATGAATCGATTCCGACGACGAAGGTCAGTAGCATAACGAGTCAGGAAGTTGAATTCATAAAGGTACTCAGTCACGCTCTTTCGCCCTTGGTTAAGAGCGAGAAACTGTTGCTGCTTGATCATCACGAGTCCCTCTGAAATGTGTGCCTCACGGAAGGCTTCCTTGAACTCATCCCAAGTCGAGACATAGCCGGCAGGCTAGATGGCATAGAAATTGTTCCACCAGGCACTGGCTGCGCCATCCAATTGATAACTGGCAAAGAGAACCTTCTCTCTCTCAGAACATTGAACAATAAACATCTTCTTCTCTATAGCTCTAAGCTAATCTTCTGCTTCCATAGGATCTTCGGAGCTGGAGAACACCGGTAGGTTGGTCCGTTGAAAATCAGTGAGCCCTCTCTGTGTGCGATGACTCCCTGCCCCTCCAGATGATCTGGGAGCTAAAGAAGTGTTACGCGCGATTTGCTCCAGAATGCACGTTTGATCCATACGATTGCGCTCTATCTGCAAGAGCACCTCAGCCATTGTGGGCGGCGGAGGAAGCTCTTCCTCATGCCGACCACCCTGATGCTCATGGCAACTAGAAGGCTCCGCCTGCTCTCCTCGAGCATAAAGATCATTGATAGAAGGAAGCGGGATCTCGAGGGTGGAGATCCCTCTTGCTGCTGTGCATGAGAACGAGTAGTAGCTCCTGCCATATTGTTGCTATACAACTGTTAGCAATTCAACAAGGATGCACTCGAACAAGCAAAAATTAAAGTTTTGGACAGCAAGGGTAGTGTACTAAATTTAGCATGCATAATGATATGAAATACGCGAAAATTATCACCAAAGGAGCACAAATCCATTAAACAGCAAGATCTCGACACAACTGTATCCTTATACATATGTAGACGAAATGGCAACTAACTGAAACAACAGTCTTACAACATATCATACATAATTATACAAATGATATCCTATTACATTTATTTAGGGACAACTACTAGTTGATTACAACTCTATGCCACGAGTCCTCAACATCCATACCCTAGACATAGTGATCTCGGTTGAAGTTCACCGGGAACTAATCTAAAAGATGAGCTCCAAGCGATCCTGTATCCGTTGGGTCCAATGGACTGTTGAGGCGCCTTGGAGAGCCCAGCAAAGGAACGTGACCACCAGGGGGTGCCGGCCGCTGTGCACGAGGAAAATCTGCAGGCATCTGGGCTTGGCGACGTTGTCCATAAATAGGTACAAGCCCCGCCACTTCCGGAAGTCGATAATCTAGTAGTGCGGCAGCAGCTGGGGAGGTCTCATTGTCACCATAAAGCACGTTACGAGGAACGCGATTCATGCTAACTTCGATCCTGAGGTACTCCTGGGCTTCCCGAAGACGACGTCGAGTTTCCCACAACTCGTACACGTTGCAGCGATGGATTTGGTCCATGATATGAACCAACCTTGCCAACTGGCGTACTTGTGGGTCCTCTCCAAACTGGATCTCATCGAATGTGTTCACCTTCGCTCCAGGACCTCATTTCGGGAAGTGGTCATAGGGTGGCTGAGATAACTCCGTCAGATCATGAAGAAGTTGGCTCATAGCCCCACAGGCCGCTTCCTGAATAGCCATGGCTTCGGAGGTGGCATGTACTTGGATACAGTATGGAACGCTCCCCAGCACCTGTCTTGCAATAATATTGACTACAGCTCGATATTCCTCCATCCCGGGTCCTTGGTCCCGATGGTAGATAGCGTACTTCGGATGGTAGGTGAAATTAGCCCTCCACATCATTTCCCGCAGCAACGCCGGGTACCCATCCACTTCCTTAGCACGGGTCTCCTTAACCAAATACCACCCGCTCATCTAGAGACAAAAAGACAAGGAAAGTGAGCAAATTAGTTTATAAATCCAACTGAAAGTTGGGGTAAGAAATGACAGTAAGATGGATAAGAAATAAAAGTCGTCATACTTAAATTTTCTGAAATTATTTTGTTATCTAGAAAATAATTTCACAGAAGACTTACTAACGCTAACGACCATGTTATTTCTAACCTACAATCAGTATGGCTCTGATACCAACGCTGTGAGGACCCCCTGAAATTGCATTTGTTTCAAGTTAAAAGATTATACCAAAGGCATAATTTTTAACAAGGAACGAACTTAATTTCAAGTTCCCGGATATGTATCTCACATTAGTTCCCAAGATTAATGACTAATGTGCACATATCCTAAACAACATTGTACAAAGTCATACAAAGGCCATATATTTATAACATTAACTTACAAGACTAGTGTTTCAGTACATAAGTTACATACGAGACCAACGGTCAACTAAAACGAAAGTCTGCAGCGGAAACAAATATAAACTCCAAAAGATACCACCAAGTGTGCCCAACACCCACAGGCAACTGAGTGGAGGAAGAAACAGCCTCATTCGTTAGCGTCGCCATAATCGACGCTAACGGATGGATCATAAACATAATTGTCCTCACCTACAACAAGTGGTTAATTCAACTGAGTACGGAAGGTACTTGCAAGACTTACACAAACTAATAAAAGAAAGTGTTTAGTAGAACCTATCCAAAGGATCAGAAGTTATATATGTTAAAAGCTATCCACAGGAAAGGCTATAATGGCATTAGTTTTGCATTAAGCAACAAGTTTTATTCCTACACTTTCTAATTTTTGTAAAGGTCATTTTGTAAACAAGTTTAGACTAAAAACATCAAGTAACTTTGACATAATTATAAATCAAAACATATCAAAGTGGCTGTCCACTTTGACTAGCTACAAGCATGAACAACCATTCATGCCGATACCAAGTATACCTATGTTAATTTTATTTCAGAGTATAACGATGATGTCTATCAAAACCAAGTATTGTCCATAACCGGGGACACGACTATTCGAATAGTTTTAACCCTACAGAGGTGTACATCTTTACCCACACGATTTGACCAGCCCATAAGCCTCCGGATAATGACACACTTCCTTTGGTATGTCGGTCAGGTAGATCAAGATTTGGTATTTTTTTAGAAAGAACATATTATTGAATTGAAACCCCCTAGCGCGACGAATCCCGCTTAGTACAAGCTACTGATAGAGCCTTCTAACCGGGGCATGCAAGTTGTGTTGGGAATATCGACCCAATGAACTAAAATCTAAAATTGTGCTCACTCGCACATATTAAATTGCAATCGGATCCCTATGAACATATGATCAAACACGTATGTCCTCACACCACCTATGTTCCAATCCAAAAAAATCATCCCCCTATTTGACCAAACCGGCCCCAATCCAGCGTGTGGAAGTACGAGTAGTTCTTAGTATGACAGCCCAAAGTTCGGTCCTTAGTGATCCGGACAAGACTACCACATTACCCAAATCTCGTGCACGAAGGCATCATCACTATCAAGCACTTGTCCAGATCTAAACCATGTTTTTAATATACAATTTTAGACTTAAACTTCAGTTTCAAGAATCTGAACAAAGAAACAAAATCTAAAATTCAAGATAATGTTGTCAATCAAACTACCGGCCTACTGACTTGCATGGCTAAGCAATTACCTAAAGACCATATTTTTCATCACATGATTCTATCTTAAACATAAGTGTATGAAATAATTAAGGATCAGCCACAATGATTACGATATAACTAACTAGACTGACAAATTATTGATACACCAAAATAGTATGCACGCAATTATCATTGCATTTCAAAAATACTAAATTATCAAAACTAGGATCAAAATGATGCAAGAGGATGCTTGCCTTGATGTTAGAACCCGAGTTTTTAGACCTAATCGCATAGCAGTAATCGGTAATTAGCGGTAATTAATCTCGTATTAGCAGTGAGTTAGCTGTAGTGTCAGATCATTGTTAAGCAACCGAATCAGTGTTAGCTCGTTAGTATTTTTGGGTTTCTTTTCGCAAGCATTGCATTAATAGTCGTTAGAATCATTATCCCATTATCCATTCCAATCTCATCATTCAAACACAAGAGTCCTTGTATTCACCAGTAAAGCAGTAGAATCACAGTCATAATGAAATTGCATTTTCCATTTCCATTAGAAAAGTAAAGCAATAAGTGAATTGTTTACAAGAGTGCTTTACAGCAATCAATCTTTAAGTATTGCATCATTCAAGTAGGCTGCACCATTTGCATCCATGCATTTCCCTCTTTCCACTCTTCTTCTGTGCATAGCTAGCAGCACAGCCCAGTACACTGAGCCATTTCCCCTTCCTTGCGCATCCTCCTATGTCTTCAAAGCCACATTCATGCCCCCTTTGCGGTTCTTCACTCCATCAAGCCCCCATTCACAGCACCCAGCCTTTCTAAAGTATTCATAGCCACATTCATCTCCCCATCCAGACCCCCAATTTCATTCATCATCCAGTTCACAGACCTCCATTTAACCCCCATTCTCATACATTCATTCCCCTCACTTCACAAAGCTTCCAGCATACTCTAAGCCACATTCATCCCCCTCCTTTCACAGACATTCATTCATCCCCCATTCAGACATTCACCTCCTCCCATCACAAGACTCCCAGCTTCATCCATCCAGCCCTTCCAACCGAAGTCCAAAGGAAGAAGAAGTCAAGGAGTAGAGAAGAAGATGGAAGGGGGGTTCCAGTGAGCAATGAAGCGAGGCCGAGCCAGGCGAGAAGGGCGAGGCGGCCTTAGGTAGGGCCGAGTCAACACGAGGAGGCGCGGTCGAGGCGGCGCTGCCCCAAACGCCGCCGAGGGGTTAAAGTCGGTAGGTGGCGACGACGCGTTGCAAGCCAAGAAGATGATGACAAATACAGACCAACCGGGCGGCGACGCCATGAGAGGAGGCGTGGCGCTAGGAGGTGGCGATGGTGGCGGGCAGAAAAGCCCACGCGGTGGCGAACCCGGCTGGGCCGGGCGGAGCCAGACGAGTCAGAGCGACGAGGGAGGCAGACCAATGAGTTTGCATGGCGTGGATCAAGCCGAGCGAGCCGAGCGCGGCGGCCAAGACTCTGTTGGAAGGCCGCCGGCAATGGCCGGACAAGAAGGATCGCCAAGATGGACCGGACCGCCACGGGAAGCGGGAACGCAGCGGCTGGCAGCGATTAGCCATGTCACATGAGAGGGGAGAGCAGGGAGTAGGGCGGCGGCGCTGGAGGGTGGCTTGAGGAGCGAGCCCCATGGAGGGTCCTTGGGGAGAGGAAGAAGGGAGTTGGGGAAGAAGAATGAGCCTGTTGTGCATCCGTGAGGAGGTAAGCAAGAAAGATAAAGGGGATTTGGTGGTAAAGGGTGATTAAAAAAGAAGTTTGGTGGGGAGGTAATTTGGTAAAGTAGTGTTGAGAGTTAATATTAGTAGATTTAGCAGTAGGGTTGGAGCGCTCTTGATCGTAGTGCGCATCGGCGCTGTGAGTGGTTAGACAGTATAGTACGTGCACACGCGCAGTTAGATAGCAGTAGATAGATAGACCGGTCCAAATGAAAATAGGAAAGGCTGTAGTTATAGTTAATCCGAGCATTTTAAAACGAAGCAATCACCTTTGTGAACCGCTGAAGAATCTAGACCCGCCATTATGTGTTAATGGAGTTTTGGTTATTAATGACAAATCTATTTTTGAGACTAACACTCTTATTGATATATCTATTGTTTAGTCTTAGCTTGGATATAAAAGGAAAAATCCAAACAGGTATGCATTCTTTTGATAAATCTAATTGTGGGACTAACATGTTTATTGATATACCTATTGCTTAGTCTCAAATTGGATATAAAGGTGAAAATCAAAGAGGTATGCATTCTACATTATATTTCTATATATTGTTGCATTCCTCGGATCCAAAATATAGGATGAATTCCACCAAAAGTCTAACTTGAATATGTGCATATGTTCTTATTACACATTTGTGTGTGCACACATTTAGGGGGAGCTCAATCTATGTTTTGTGGTTTCATTGGTATTGATCTATATTCCCGTTTCCACATATATTAAAGATCTTTACTTTGAAACATATCCTTGAGTATATATAACTTGTGTAGTTAATATATTCATATGAATATATGAGACTTGTGTAGCTCATATATGCTTATATATCCTTTGAGTATATACAACTTGTGTAGTTCATATATACTCATACCAATCTACATTCAATTATTTGTAATTGAAGTGGATGTCATCAATTACCAAAGAGGGAAAGATTGTGGTATCTTGTCCCACCATTATGAGTTAATGGTATGTTGTGGTAATTAATGACAATCACGCTAGGAACTAACATTTTCCATGAGTTGGATGAATAGGTTGTGTTCCATGAGGATGGAGACTTTAGATGACATCATGAGTTGATTGTCATCAAGTCAAGACTCGGGATAAAGGAAATCATCATGTGTTGATGATGTTCAAGTCGAAATATCAAGTAAAGAAAAACATCATGTGTTGATGATATTGAAGAGCTTGGAGTAAAGGATGCATCATGTGTTGATGTGTATCAAGTTCAAGAAGAGGAGATGATCATGAGTTGATCATCAAGTCAAAAGAAGACCCATCATGTGTTGATGGAAGTCAAGTAAAGGGTGCATCATGTGTTGATGCATATCAGGACTCGGGATGGAAGATGTCATCATGTGTTGATGAGCGTCAAGTCAAGATCCCGAAGCGAAGCTTCATCATGTGTTGATAAAGGTCAAGTGAAGAACTTATCATGTGTTGATGAGCATTCAAGTCAAGAACCCGGACTTGAAGTGAGGATATGCGTCATCAAGCTTCAAGTGGTTGCTCAAGGCAAAGGTATGACTAGCTAGGGCTAAGGATGTGTTCCTAGTCTTTTACCAGTCTCGGTGTTTGGTTGGGAGACCGGATTGCTTGTATAGGTTTGCCGTACTATTAAGAGGGGTCTTGTCTAGTAGCTTGAGTCTCATCGTGTGTTGATTGCTCAATCTTGCTTGCTCTAGCTCTCCGTGGCATGATGCTATTATTTGCGAATGTGTTTTGCAAATAGCCAAGGCTCGTGCATTTAATCCTTATAGTATGTGACTATACTTTGCAAATGTGTTTTGCAAATGGTTGAAGTCCATGTACCTACTCTTTGTGGCATGATCTAAGTTTGCAAATGTGTTTTGCAAATTGTTGGGTTTCATGCATTTTCCCTTGGCATGGTCTAAGATTGCTTGTTGCTAATACTTTGGACTTAGACCATGGTAGTGGCTCTTTGAGTTGTGCTTTTGATTTGATAAAATGTGTTTGAGATCAAATCAAATAGGTGGGTTGTGTAGCCCTCTGAATAAGCTTTCCATAGAGTCCAAGATCACTCAATTCGACATCGAGTCAAAAGTTATGACCGTTTTCCAAGTGTCGCTGCATGCTGAAATCCGGGCGGACCGACCGCCACATGCTCAGGGACCGACCGCCCTTGTAAGGCCGGTCAACATTTTCCAGAGGGCATATTTTTCGGTTTTCTTGCACGGAAGGCCCGGATCGATCGGGGTCCGGCCGGACCGACTGTGAGGGCGATCGACCGAAATTGCATGTAACTATTATTTTATAACTGCACTATAGGTTTAATCGACCGCCCTATGCTCATGGCCCCGACCGGTTTCCGATTTTAGCAGATTCTCCTCCAACGGCTAGTTTTTGTGTGTAGGCTATAAATACTCACCTTGGCCGGTTGGAGGGCAACTTTTGGCATCCTATTTCACTCTCTTGAGCTAGTGTGAGCTTCTCCTCTCCATTGTGCATGTGTTGCACCTTGTGAGCAAGGAGAGATGTATCTAGTTGCATGTGTTGCATCTAGAGGTGGATTTCGTATCCACTTGAGCTTGTGCATGCGTTGCACGTGGTGAGAGTCAAGCAAGGGGTTTGGCTTATTACTCTTGGTGTTTGCCGACACCTAGACGACGTGAAGGCGTCGTGGACCGGTGATCTTCTCAAGAAGCTTGTGAGAAGGCCCGGCGTGTTGTGAAGGTTGGAGCTCACCTACCCGGAGCGAGAAAGAGCTACCACTAGTGGAATCGAGGTGTTTGGCTTAATTCGTGGAGCCGGTCCAATTAGTTTGGGCTTACCTCAACGTGATTAGGGAGACCCAAATCTCCTAACACCACGGTAAAACGTCATTGTGTCATTGTGGTTTGCTCTCTAGTGATTTAGTTTGTGCAATTTACATTCCTATAATTAAATTGCTTACATGTCTTTGTATGATTGCTATCATTATCAATAGACTTATATTGTTGGTGCACTTAGTAAAGACTAGTTGATTTAGGCTTTAATTGTGTAAAACCGAATTGATTTACAATTCCGCATTAAAACTCGGTTTTAGCCAAAAGATTTTAAAACCGCCTATTCACCCCCCTCTAGTCGGCCTCCTCGATCTTACAACCGCTAATTTAATTGGATGGCCTATTGAGTGAGAAGTATCTTAGTTGCGAGGAAATAGTTAAGTTAGTAGCACCGGGTTTATTTAGAAAAGTTATTAAGCGCGTGTACTTAAAGAGAACCAATTTAGAAGCATATGCGCGACTAAAAGTAAGACTAATATAATAAAAGGCGACCTCGAGTAGTGTTATTATTTTCCGTGCGTTAAACGCGTGTTTTCGACAATTCGACCCTAGGGCAATTAGACTGTAGAGCGGCTTCAATGGGGGAGTGCTAACTTAGCAGAGACCAAAAAAATATATTGTTAAGCTAAAATATGCTAACAAATTAGAAGCCACTAACTTATGTATCCTTAATATCACTCAAAATCAATTATGTATTTACTTATATTATTATTATTCGTGCTACTGTATTGCTACAAAAGACGAACCAGCACCGACAGGAGCAGTTGATCAGAGATTCCTCAACACCAATCTTTCCTACAACTCCAAAGGCAAGCGATTCTCTTGAACATAAACATGGTTATCTTAAATGTAAACTGTATTTTGCTGTATTATATGTTTATTGCATCAAAATTGTTTTCTCAAAACTTAAATTAATGATTGAGATGAAAATGATTAAAATGAATATGAAAGAAATGAGAATGAGGAAGAAAGAAAGACATGAGAATTAATAGGTGGGTAAAAGGGGGCCCTGGCAGGGGAATGCGACAACGAAGATGATGATGAGGTAAGAGGTGGACCCTTTTTTACATATGATTATAATATAAGGACAAACAAAACTCTTGCTCTGATGCTCAAGTCAGAATTCAAGACCAACCATTTTCCGCTTGGCGGGTAGAAAATGCTATCTTGTTACGTAATTATGTTCTCCACAATGGGTCACATTGGAGTGTTGGGCACGGAAGAGAGCCGCCCCAAGGTGGAGTGTTAGGCACGGACGAGAGCTGCCCCAACCAACATTACTGGAACTCGTGTATGACGAGGTCACAGGCGTGATTAAATCAAGACCGATTTTAAAGTAGTGGGTGGAGACTTGATCACGTAACCTGGAAAACGTTCTGTATTCTGAACTCGAACCCACATCAAAGGAAATGCAGGGATCTGGTTCATTTAGAGCTCAGAATTACTATGGGTAAAGTGGTACAAGGCTACGCAGTGCTATACAAAATCATGAATTCATGCCAATCTACTGGATTGGAGTCTACGGGAACCGCCGGGGGTCTTTCTTCTCTCCGAGTGACAAGTAGTGTTTTCAGAATTAAAATTTTGCCACCTAATGTTTCAATAAATTATTTTCAGAAAAGAGATGATATAGAAATTGTGATAACAAACAGAGATAGTCATCTAGTGCATTTTTGCTATTAATGCTTGCTGAGTACACTCGTGTACTCAACCTTGTTAGTATTCTCCTTTGTAGATCCTAATCCTGCCGGGAACTTCCCCGAGTGGGACGAAGGACATGCAGGTACCGAAGCAACCGCAGGAGGAGAAGGCACAGACTACGAGGACCAGGGCGAGATAGGCGCCATATTTGACGCGTGGGACGAATAGGCAACGGACACTTCGGGGCAAGCAGGAGAAGTGGAGAAGTTCCCTTTTGTAGCTGTATAATACTTGTATTAAGAACTATAGCCTTGCGTGGCTATTACTGGAATAAAAGGTACAATTTCTATCTTATTGTTCTGCTGTGTAACCCTAATAAAGGCTTACTATTCGTTGGAGCAGTGTTTTATTGAGCAAACGAATAGTAATCCGTATGCCTAAGTGTGATTACCCTTGGGGTAATGACACGGGGCGTCACACTTGATTATATTCCACTTGTTGAATCTCAGGATGCTCAGAAGTATATTCACTCACGTCGGGCAAATCAGAATCTAAAAATAACAATAGCAAGTAAATACCGAGAAAAGTAACAAAATGCAAAAATACTAAAAAAAAATGCATGATAACATTACAGTAGGATGGTTCTGATTTTAAGTAAATTTTAGTGGAAATTTTAGTTTATTTGGAGTTTATTTGAATTTGCTAGGAATTTTACAAGGTTAAAGTCTTTAATGTATAAAAAATTAATTAATGTAAATTTACGTAATAGAGCATGTGTAAAAGTTATTCCAGATTAAAGTTCAAGAAAATTAGAATTAACAAAATTTATTTCACTTGATTTGGAGTTATAATGAATTACTTATGAATTTTTGAAGTTTAAACTATTTTCAAAGTAAAAGCAAATCATTTCGGGAATTAAAAATGTATACAAAACATTTTATACCAAGCCGAGGCTAGCCCTAGACAGTGACGAGCGGGGCCCAAGGTCCAAGGTTGACTCGGTCAGCCTTGACCTAGCCTAGCCGAAAACGTGCTGAAAGCGTAATCTAGAAAATATGTTTTCCAGCTACAAAAACGTACTTTTGGTTTGAACGTTTAAGAAATATGTTTTCCTTAATAGAAAACGTATTACCCAACTTTACTCTATCGCTTAACTAGTCAAATGGACCCACCCGTTAGCGTCTCAGCGCGGAAATCAGAGGCTAAAGCACACGGTTTTACTCGTGGTCCCACTAGTCAGCGGGACAATTGATGACATCAATTAAATCCTAATCATTTTCTTAATCAAAACGACAGCACTTAGCGTTAATCGCCCAACTACAGTGTTGTCGGCCGGTCCGACAACAGAGTAGCTAGCGCCGCGCGTTTGGCCGGTAGCTAGCCGACGCGGTGGTCCTCGGTCGCGCAAACCGAAGGCCAAAATGGAATCATAATAGTGTGGTGGTCCTGATGGTGGCCAGAATTTGGCTAGCGGTGAGCCCTAGCGGCGGTGCGACATGGAGAAGCGGTGGCGCATGCACGGTTTAGGTGGATTTGTCGATCCGTCAGCACAATACGAATTTAAATACTTGCTTAAGCTCCTATGGAACATAAAGAAGCTACCTGGGCTTAGGAGGCGGCTAAAGATTCACGGAGGAGCTCCGGCGACGATGGACTGGTGGCGGCAATAAGAGCTTCCCGATGACACGATACCCTGAGCATGGAATCAAACAATGAGTGATCGGATTAGGTTACTTAGGCACATAAGATGCTAACATTGGAAGGAATCGAGAAATAACCCACCAGCCCAGAGATGGAGATAAGGAATTGATTTTGGCTAGAAAAAGAGGAATTTCAAAATTCGACAATCCTATTTGACCAAAGATGAAATTAAGTGAGGGGTTTTACTCCTTAGATCCTAGCACAAAATGTGATACAAAGAAAACTGGAATGAACTCACTGAACTCAAAGTTGGCGCGGGAATGGCATTCGGTGCACGCTCTGGGCGATCAAAAGACAACCCCGCAGTCCCGAAGCTACAAACCAAATCAAGACCTCCAATTAACACGATGAATACGACATGAGAACATAAGAGTAAGGGCACAAAAATAAGAAGAAATGCCTCAGTGTGGATGAAGAAATGAGTGTTGCATCAATTCGGGCGAGAGAGTGATGGAGCGGTTTTGATGGCCTTTCACCACCGCATCTAGTTTGGCGATGATACGTCGCGTTCAAGGGATGAGTGACGAGCTAGCTGGTTAGGCTGCATGGCCTTGCATGCACAGGAGCAACCGGCGCGACGCCATGTCTGTTCTTGTGGCCGGAAGCGGCGTGGTAATTTGTGCGGTGAAGAAAAGGAGACACCGCCAAAGGGCTCGGGTGATGAAGTGGTGAAGCGACGAGTTTTCGAACAGCGCGAAACAAACCGGCTTGGTCCACCGTCGAAAAGCGTGGGTCGCTATGAATAAGAGGTTCTGACGAGCCCCATAGTTGACCTGATTAAATTCAAAATACTCTAGTTTGACCAGGGTGTTATAAATAGCAAATAAATTCATAAAAATATGAAATTTTTCAGAGAAGCTACTGGGATGATATAGATCCCCTAAAATTTTGAAAATTCACTGTTCACAATTTAATTACTTAATTTGATAGTCTTAACTGAATAGGTTTAATTAGTGAATATAGGTTTTTCTTAAGGTCAAAATGAGCTCTAAAATTTTGACAAAAAATATATTAATTCTTGAAAAATAATCTAGTATTGATTAAATTAATTTCCAGGGTTCATTATTAACATTAACTTACATTTTCTTTTGGAGTTTCATTTCAAGTTTTATATTTGGTTTGAATTTGAGGTTTTCAATTGCAATGAATCAAATATGCACATGCTTCAAAATAACAAATATGCTATGAAATGAAAATATTACTGTTTATTTAAAATGAGGCTGTTACGCAAGGCATATGCACGATGCAGGGGACCACGGCAGATCGGCGTCAGAATGTATAGTGCGGCCATTATTCTCCCGACTCGTCGTCGTCGTCAGTGTCTAGATCACCATCAGCTGGCCCGTCATCCAACAACAGTGTCTAGATCGGCCCGTCATCCAACAACGATGGCGACTCGGCGGTGGAATCTGAGGCGTGGCTGGGCGGCGGCGAGCCCTCGAAGAGCTGCCTCCGGAGCACGTCGTGGAGGCCGTCGAAGAGCCTCCTCTTGACGGAGTCCATGGCCCACTCGAGCCGGTTAAGCAGCTCCGTCGAGTTGTTGTTGTACATGAAGAGGCCGTTGTACAGGTCGAAGCTGTCGCTGCAGGTGTTGTCCACGAGCCGGAGCAGCGTCTCGTACCCGCTCGTGTTGATGGGCGTGGACTGGAGCTCCAGCATGGCCAGCATCCGCCCCACGGTGTGCGTCAGGAACTGCGTCTCGGCGGCGTGCGCGTCGTGCTCGGCGCACGGCATCTCCACCATGCGGCACCCCTCGCGCGCGAAGATGCCGAGGAACGCGTCGGCGCGGGCGCGGCGGGCGGGGCAGTCGCCGACGCGGACCCTGTCGAACACGAAGGGGAGGCCGCCCCAGCCGTCGCGTGCCGACTCCGGGCCGAACATGGGGTGGGTGCAGATGATGTCGAACTCCTCCGGGAGGGAGCCGAGGAGGAGGTTCCTGGGGAACTCCTTGACGGAGAGCACGTCGGCGAAGAGGGTGTCGCGGCGGAGGCGGTGGACGGGGAGCGAGAGGAGGACGGCCTCGGCGGAGAGGATGGAGGTGGCCAGGAGCACGACGTCGGGGTGGCACTCGCAGAGGTCGTGCGGGTCGGGGAAGAAGGACGCGCCGAGGGAGGCCGCGGCGGCGGAGTGGTCGGAGCGGGAGTGGGCAAGCACGGTGTGCCCCTGCCGCACCAGCGTCCGGGCCAGGAACTGCCCGTAGTTGCCGAACCCCACCACGGCGATCCTGAGGCTCTGATTATGCTGGCCCTCCTCCTCCTCCTCACCGGCGGCGCGGGACTCGTGGTCGAACGGCTGCCGCGCGGCGGCGCCCGTGGCGCGGAGGCGGAGCGGAGCGGCTATTGGAAGGCGCGGCCACCTGCATGTCGCGCCGGTGGCTGCGTGGAATAATCGGAGGTTGGTGGGAGCGGCCGGTCGGCGGCAGGAGGGAGGTCGGTGGAGGCGGACGAAGGAAGATATCGCCATCTCCCGTTTGGTCTGGGTGAGCGGCGGTATGGTATTTTGCTGCGCTCCCGCCGCCTACAAATGGTGGTGAGTGGCGACTCCCACTGCCACTGGTGATCTAGGTTTCGAACAAACGAAGAAGCCTCTTTAGTGGGCCTGCCTATAAGGTCGCACCGGCCCATTAGACAAAGCCTACTTGTCCCAGGGGGGACAATTGGGAGAAGCCGCCGGAGGGGAAGGTGGGGGCGATGGAAGAGGAGGTGACGGGGAGCCGCGGGGGGCTGGGCGGCGGGAAGAAGACGACGGCGGGGAGGTGGAGCTGAAGGAGAAGGCGGGGATGGCGTGGAGCCACTCGTACCCGATCCAGAAGCTGTGGCACCCGCTCCCGTACCCGAACCAGCGCCGCAAGTGGATCGCCGAGCAGATCCACGCCAACCGCGTGCGCCGCTAGGAGGAGGTCCTGCGAGAGTTCGCGCAGGAGCAGGACTTCTTCCGACAGATCACCCTCTTCTCCAAGGAGGGCAAGGAGAAGGTGTACGTACGTACGTACATACATACGCCCATCTCTTTTATCTGTGCTTTGCGTCCCTTGGATGAACTGCTCATTACCATTAGTAGCTTATACACTTGTTGCTTTTGATCCTTTATTGTCATCGACAAGTACCCATGCCATCGCTTGTAGTCATCATTAGCTTAAACACCTTGCATCTAGACCCTCTGTGTATACCGATCTAGTCCGTCCCATAATCAGTAGCTAGATAACACAGTACAACATGGATGAATATCACATCCATACATTCGAATAAAAAATGATAATAAATAAGTGTAAATAGACCACATGGTTGAAATCTTACATCACAGCCTGGAAAGGCCAAATATAGATGAAGTCTTGCAGCGAAAATGATAAATAGCCGCAAGGGTCCTCAATATATGCCCATAGACAATCGACTGGGGTAAGCGACCTAGTACTTGGCGTTATCTTCAACTCCCGATGGGTAGAGGTAATTGTTCACCAGTTGGTATGTTTGGGCACTGAATCCACATATATGAGCAACAATGAGTACAAAAGTACTAAGCAAGTCCTTATGCTAAATACAAGTATATAGATGCTTGGCTTGCCAAAGGAGGTGTCTTATGGTTATTTTAGCACAAAGCAAGTTTTGTTTGCCAACATCCTACCATAGTTATTTTTCAAACCTATGATGTAGCCATTATTAACTTAAAACCAAAGTATGGCTTGTATAAGCAAGTTTTAATATGTAATAAGGTTCCATCCACCTATCTCTAGGTATGAGGTTCCATCCACCTATCACTACATATAAGGTTCCATCCACGTAACTCTAGATACGAGGTTCCATCCACCTAACTCTAGATACAAGGTTTCATCCCACATTTTATCAAAAACTAATCAAGTGTGTCCTTCTTCACAATGCCCATAACCAAGGGCATAACTATTCGAATAAATTATACACTCTGCGGAGGTTATACAACTTTACCGACAAGATATGATCAAATCATGATGTCGGCCAATGACACGCTTCCTTAGGCGTGCGACTAAGGGTGCGTTTGGTTCCTCGAATCATTTGGTCCTGAACCATCCGGTACGGGAAATGTGCTCGTTCAGGTGTTTGGTTGGTTGAATGGAACCAAACCATTCGGGATGAGATGGTTCAAGAAAAGAGAATATTCTCTGTTTATCTTTGATCATCCCGTTCGAAAAAAACGCGAACCACGCCGCTCACTCAATTCCAAGGCGCGCATTTTAAAAAATAGTTTGATTCTGAGCTTCAAATGACTATATTTCCTAAACCGAGTATCCGATTTGCGATCCGATTGAACCGTTGTATTCCTTGTCATTTAATCAACAAAACAAAACCACTCTTGGCATATTTTAGTGCAAAAAATATCATGTGGGCCCCACATAAGCAATCCAAATACAACCTTATTCATCAAACCAAACACCATCTTGAATCAACCAGAACCATCCTATCCCACCAATCAAACAAAATCATGTATCATCCTATCCCACCAACCAAACACCATACTTGTATCATCTCATCCAGGATGATCCCATCCTACCTGTACATCCCATCCCATTCAACCTCATCCCACCAACCAAACGCACCCTAAGATGACCATAACAAGGCTTTTCTGATACCAAATCCCAACACTTCTCCCGCCCAGTGGGTGAACCCCTCAAAATTGGAATAATGACCGTTACAGGGCACACCTAGAATGCTCCCATCAGCAGGCAACATTTTCAATGAGGGACCCGCCGTTGTAAGGGACATCTGCATCCCTTTTCAACCATAGAAATCCAACCTACTACTATGCGTGGGAGTTATGCCGAAACTATGCAAAGTATTGGCCAGGTCGTGTCCATACTTGACTTGTGGTTGCATGATTATTAGTTTAGAAATGCAACACATGATTCGGTCCTTAATCAACTCAGGCGAGACAATCCACAAACTCAACTCTTGTGCAGCCCTTGCAACGGTCTCATACCATTCACTCATCCAAGTCTCCACCATTTTATAAGACATTTTCTCTAATCCCAGTGGTAACTAACCCACATTACCATACGACGAATCATATTATGCTCCAAGTTTTGTTATGACAATGTTTGTGTCATATTCAAATTAACCAATAAGCATCTCTTGGCATGACCATTATCCAAGTTTACTTAACCAAGGGCAATTTTATTGTGATAATTATCATATGGTAACAAGGTAGTCATCATATCAACAATCAAGGAGGGGAATAGTAAGTAGCAACATATGAAGTAACTATGCAACAATATTTAGCATAACATTTCATAAATATAATAGGCATGCAAGTTGTACTTTAAAGAAAAGTAATTTGCATTTGAAAAGGAAGTTCAACATGATCAATTGTAACGACTTTCCTTGCTCAACAATGGATATCCCTTGGTCTTGATCAGCAGCGGCGAAGTCTTCGGCGGCGTTGGAATCTATTTAAGCGTAAAACGGCAAATTCGAATAAACACGCATAAACTCAAATAAAATTCGAATGAACTCCAAAAATTATGATTTTTATACTGATAGAAAGATCTTGAATTTAGAAACAGAAATAAAATCATTTGGATTTAAGACGAGGGAAAACGTGCTCTCTAAAGCAAAATACGAGAGGAAATTCTAGAAATTCCGAAAATCCTGACAGGTGTGGTTCGGCTGGGATTTTCTTTTCTTTTCCATGTATTTTTCTGAAGGAAAAACCTCTGTGGCTGGCAGGTGGGTCCTCAGTGTTTTTCTTTTCTTTCCTAATATTTTATTCGAAAAAACCTGAGAGGCTAACAAGTGGGTCCATGGTCCATATGGACTCGGTCCATGTGATGGTTCACAAGGTTGGGGGCCCAAACGTAAGTGGCTACGGTCTACGGACCAAGTATATACCGGGTGTTTCAAGTGGTGGGCCCCGCATGTCATACTGTCAAACTTTAATATAGCCTTTAATTAGATTTTCTAATTGCGTTGGGCCCACACGTCATAGATACTGAACTTACACTAGATCCTAATTAGGTTTCCTAACTACGCTGGGCCCACACGTCAGTGCTATAGTGCGTCGTCTTCTTCCTCCTCGCGAAGCCAGAGACTAGCAATGGAACGTGGGGACCATGGCGACCCTAACGGTGGCAATGGCACGGCAGGAGATGCACTGTGGTAGCGGCACCACAGCAAGGACGATGGCGGCGATGATATTGTGCACGGTGGCGACTACAAAACTCTAGCGCATCCTCAAAATAAGATAGGGGCTTGAGCATCCACACAGCCAGGCAATCCTATTGGTACCAACGGTGCTTGAGCTTGTGTTGTGTTTTGGTCTCGCCACGGTAACTCATGGTGGCGCGACGGGGTCCAACACAGCAACGGTCGACTATGCGCCCAAATGACTGGCCTACAAAGTTTGGCATTAAAAGGGACGCGTGGGAACATGATGGTTTACCGGGGAACAGAGAGGAAGGGGAGATCGGCTGCGGCGGCGAGTGACCGTGGTGTGACGGAGCCAAAGAAGGAGCTTCGTTTTGATGGCTTCAAGGAAGAGGAACTGAAATCGAGAGAGGGGAAAGGAGTATGAGGACGTAGAACGCAATGTGACACGAAAGATTATTGGAGAAGCTCACTGGGGCAGCGGGAACATCGTGACGTAGCTCGGTGGCACACTGCCAGGATTAGGGACGAAGGCCCTGTGCAGCAGTGTTCCCAACGATTGAGAGGGCGAGAAGGTGGAATAGGAGATGGAAAATGTAGAGGAGGATAAGGCGGAGAAAATGACATGCTCGGTTCGGCTTAAAAGGGAGTGGAGTCTACTGTTTTCTCGCGAGGTCGCGACGGCTTGTGTGTGAGTTCTCGTGGGTGCGGCAGGACGCTTGCTCCTGGAGGCGATGTGACGAGGTCGCATCGCTGTGACTAAGGTTGAGAGGTTCGAGGAGCAGGGGCACGACAGGGAGGTGTTGATGCTTCGCGCCATCCCTGTGCTGAGCGGCGCATGCGTGTACGGACGAGAGAAAGAGAGAGAGAGAGAGATGGCACTAAGGAAGAGAAAAAGTGCATCTCTCTCTCTTTGGCTTGACAGGTGGGTTGGGGCCCACTTGGCAGTGAAAGCAAGAGGGGGATCTGGGATGCGGTTGCTAGCGGGCTGGCTCGACTTCGAGTTGGTCCGTCTGGGCTTCTGGTCCACGTGGGAAGAGATAAGGAAAGGGAAAGGAGAGTCTGGCGGTTGGGCTTCCTCTTTGGGCCGGATGGGCTGACGAGGGGGGAAGGAAGGGGGAAAAGGAGGGCTGCGACCGGTTGCTCGTGGGTTGGTCGGGCTGTAGAGAAGGAGAAGAGAGAGGGCGTCGGTGTGGGCCGGTCGGTTGGGTTTGGGCCCGAGGGGGAGAGAGGGAAGAAAAAGAGTTTGAAAATTTTATTTGCAAATCAAAATCTAATTTGAATTTGAATTGAAACTTGCAAATGATTTTGCAATACAAGGTTTTGAATATTTGTTGTTTGCACACAATTCAATGCTAGGTTTGTGCAAATTCCGATTTTTGTGGCAAGGAAATTGTTTTGGTTTTTAAGTTACAAGGCAAATCTTTTGGAAATTTAAAATGCAACCAAACTTTTTGAAATTCATGAAAATCATGCATTTATAAATTGGAACCAAATTTGGGTTGTTACACACCATAGGGGAAATAGTGCCATGGGTTCGGTTGTAGGCTTTCTTGCTTGTAATTGTGCTCGGGTGCTGCGATTTTATCGAATAATTGGAGATTTCAAGGAGAAATAGTGCCAATCAGATAGCAGAGTCCCCTCGCCTTCATGCCAATGGAATAGACTTTTTGCCAAAGTTCACTCAAAATCCAGCTAGCTGTTGGCAGCGGTATAAATCATCAAAAATCATCTTGCCAGCCATCTTTTCGTCATTTCTCAGGGGAATATACCATCTGCATCCTTCATTCATGGCTCCGTGAGGGACAATGAGTCAGTGAATGAGCCATCCTACTCTTGTACTGTACAGCTTAGGTTTCTCACTCATATACTGGCAAGAACATGAACCTATGGATTTCCTTTGGAAAATGTTTGGGAATTAGTTCAAATTTCAATTAAATCCGAAGGATTCGAATCCAAATCCCCCCATCCAAACAGGCTCTAATGGGGTGTTTGGATGAGGGGGATTTCTTTTGGAATTTTGTAGGTTTAGTTCAAACTAAATCTTAAGGATTAAGAAAAAATCCCCCTATCCAAACGGGCCCTAAGTTAAACAAGAAATGCTACAATGCTCTGCACTTGAAATATTGACCTTCAAATCTAATCACTGCCTAGGCATATACTAAATATGGACTATGGTTGCATCCAAGAGGTGTAAAAATTCTTTGGGAGCTTTTGTGCTGCCATAAACAACTACTCATGCTTCAATGCTCATGATACTGTTATCACTCATGGAGAATTGGTGTCAACAATATTCAATTTGTTTTGCGACTTCAGATGGAGGTAATGAAAGCTGTGAGTTTCATGTATGTCCGCCCACCTGGTTACCATGCAGAGAGTGCAAAAGCTGCCAAAATTGAAGATGAGAAGAAGAGGTCGGATCAAGGTGATGCCACTCAAGGACCTGCAACTGCAAGTACCTCTTCAATGTAATGTAACCAATTTTGTCTTTTCTCGAGTTGTTCCATATTGTTTTAGAAGCTTGTACCGAATACTGGCACTCAACTGTCTGAGTTTCAAGACAGATTTGGGGTGTATTTACCTTTTGGCAAGCAGCTCTGATCATGTAGATCTCAAGTTAGTTGGTGTCCTATTATGCTCAGACTGCTTCTCCATTATATGTTATCTTTGTTGCAGGCCTGACAAGGCGCTTGATAAGACCCACTCAGGGCCAGATAAGAATAATAGGCCGAAAGATGTTTTTGGCCGGCCATTGCCAACAGAACTAGAGTTCGAAGTTCTGAAAAATGCTCCAAGGTACTTTGCCTCCTTGTTTTATGATGATTTTTTAACAACAATAAATTACTTCCTTTTCCAATCTCTCATAAACAGACAAACAAGATAAGAGAATTGTTCCTATTTTATTCTATTCTATTTATTTTCCCTTCATTTGTCATTCGTGATTCGTCTATGTTTTCTCTGTTTGTCTTCATCCAAATAGAGTATTATGCAGTGCTGATATTACTGTTCATTAACATTTTAAGATTGGGGTATGTGTTTTCCTCTTATTGTCAGGTTGGACACAGGTGCTCCTGTGAGGATTAAACCATTTGGAGTTGAAGTTCGTAATGTAAGATGTTTAAGATGTGGAAACTACGGCCACCAGAGTGGTGACCGGGAATGTACCTTGAAGGATGTGATCATGCCTAATGAGGAGAGTCGATTGAAAAGGGATGATCCGCTTACAGCTATAATGGCACAGACTGATTCAAGTGAGGTTAGTTCAAAGTGAACTTGATGTTGCAATTTACATGGAAATAAGCGACTCAACAAGAACTTGCAAATAGTGAGCTATATCAACCCATTTTATAGCTGGTTTGACATTTTCCCCTCGGTCCATATTTGCATATATTTGGTTGTTGATAATAATTTTTTGAGAATTGCGTGTTTTCCTGTAGCCTTGGTCTATATGTGTGCTATTTTTATTGTGCTTTGTTCTTCTAAAAGATATACCCATGGTCCTGTTAGCAATATGGATGCAAATATATGTCCTTGCTCCTTCCAATGGAGACAGACACTAGACATATTTTTTCGCTCATCGTGCTTAGTTTAAAAATAACAGTTTTAATGTAAGGAATTCTCTCTCAGCCTTTGAAGTGGGAGCTTAAGCAAAAGCCAGGCATGAGTCCTCCTCGAGGTGGATACAACCCAGATGATCCTTATCAGCAGATTGTAGCAGAAGATATCTTTGACGAATACGGACGTATGACTTGCAAACATGGATAACATCCACCTTGCCAAACTCTTATCACAAATGTACTACTATTAGTTAAATTTATGGCTTGCTGACCACCCTGCCTTATTGTATTTCAGGATTTCTGGGTGGTAGTGGCATTCTAGCTCTCCTTACCAATTTTTCTGCGAGCAAATCGAAGAAATGCTCCTAGAGTAAAAGCAGGCATAAGCAGTCTGAGCCTGCTGCTCATGCAGAATCCAGAAGGCAGCACAGCAGTCATGATTCATCCTCGGACTCTGAACCTGAGAAGAGCAATAGAACATCAAAAAGCAAGAGAAGTTGAAAAAATACTTCTCCGAGTCATCATATTCTGATGCTGAGGTGGAAGCTGGAAAAGGCAAGCAGAAGTCGAAGCGCAAGCATGAGAAAAAAACGTGTCAGAGTCCTCTTCTAATTCAGAAGTTGAAGTTGATGAAGATACAAGGAGGCAGCCAAAGAAGAGAGAGCATAGGAAGAAGAAAAGGAGGAGGAAGAAATTTTACCATCTTCCTTCTCTAAAGACAACAGATACAAGGAAAGAGGCGTTCAAGGCGATCCAGGGAGAAGCGCAACTACAGTGACTCAAGTTCATCTGAGAGTGAGAGGCATTCAACTCGACGAAAAGACCAGCAACACAACAGCGATTCAAGTTCTTCTGAGAGCAATCAACATTCCCAATCTGTTAATCAGACCGGGAATGGTCAAGATACCTCATTCTGGAAACATGTTTGGATTGACAATTGCTCTTTGAAAATTAGTTTTGATAGACTGTTTAAAATTAGCTCGAACCCTGATGTATGTGTAGCAGATAGTCTAAAGAATGGAGAATGGAATATTACCTTTAAAAGACCTTTTGGTAGGGAGGAGGATGATTTATGGGATCACCTGAAAAATACTATAAAGGGGGCGGAGCTTAATAATGATAGAGATAAAGTAAAGTGGTGTTTGGAGAGTTCTGAAAATTTCTCTGTAAAATCCTTGTATAGACACTGGTCTTTTTTGGGGGAGGGGGGTGGGGTGGGGTGTTATTCTTAGAAGAAATCAGAAACTTTGGAAAAGTAAAATTTTGTTAAAAGTGAAAATCTTTCTCTGGCTGTCTTTCCAAGATAGACTTCAAACTGCAACATAACGTAAAATCAGAAATTGGAAAGGTGATGAAAACTGCTGTTTGTGTGGGGTGAGAGAGGATACTGATCATATATTTTTTAATTGTGTTATAGCCAAATTTGTGTGGGTTTATGTCAAGGAAAGCTTGATGTGGGAGAAGGTTTTGGAATCTCTTGATGAGTTTAACCAAGATTGGCTAGATACTAGGGGTGCTAACAGTTACCACGTTTGCGTATTTAGTTTTGCAGCTGTGGTGTGGACGCTTTAGAAACTCACAAATCAAATGGCGATTGAGAAGATATTTCCTAAGCAACCGATTGAAGTAGTTTTCAAATATATCTCTTGTTTGCGGAAGTGGCGGGTTTTGATCAAGGGAGATGATTGGGATGAATTGGACAAGGTGATATGTACGGTTGAAGAATGGATGAAGAGCTTCTGTGCGCTGCAAGAAGTTTGAAGGCTTGTCCCAGAAGTTGATCTTTGGAAGTTGTTAGGGGTTTTGAGTTTAGGTGTAACTCTTTTGCTAGTTTACTGAATATCTTGATATTTCTTTTGGATGCTTGGTGAACTGGTAATCCCAGTCTGTTTGTGACCTTGTGGATGGTTGTAAAACCTGTTATATGCTTTCTATAAAAAGCAGTGTTATCCTTTAAAAAAAGGATAACAAGGGAAAAGAGATACAACGACGACTTTCTCCTGAGAGCAACAGGCATTCACAGAGGTTGAAGGAGGAGCGACACTATGCTGATTTGAGCCCATACGGGAGCAACATGCATTCAAAGTGTCGTAGCAAGAAGGACTAGATAGTAGAAAAAAGGGGACCCTGGTATCTGAGAGTGACCGAAGGGTACTCGGAGAAGGGACCAGTGCTAGGAGAAGTGTGTATGTATTAAATGCCTAAAAAAGGTCTGCCTTCCTTACATGGGGGAGAGAGCTATTTATAGCATCCTAGGGGATACATGAGATTACGGCCCTACCCCTAGTAAGGTACTGCCCGCATAGGGACTGCAGGGTCTTTTTCCTACCCCTATGCGTAGCCTCCGATCCATGGTGGGCTTTCTTGGACCTGGCTTACCCTTCATGTCTTCTCCTCCCTTCACCTCCATCGGGGCCCCTCCTGCATGGTTTAGGCCCCCCTCGGGGCCCTTCCCGTAGCCTGCGGGCCCTCTTCGGGGGCTCCTCCTGCCGTCCGCGGGCCACCTTCGGGGGCTCCTATCGTGTTCACCGGATCGTGGGGGCCGGTGGGCTGCCCCTACGACAAACCCCTCGCGGTCAAGGTCCTGCTTCGTCATGGCTGAAACCGCGTCTTTCTCCTGGAGGGTCCAGGCACACCGTCCCCTTCGGCCTGGCGAAGCGTTGTTTGGACTGGTCTTGGAGCTGCGGGGGTTGGCCTCGGAGTCGTCCTTGGGGGACGCGCGTTGTGGTTTAGTCGATGGTGCCAACGTCTGCTCGGGCGTGGCGCACTGGTCGGCATTGATGGTGGCCCTTTGGGGGGGTGCGTGCGTAGTGGGTGGGGGTTGTGCACCATAATGGTGCTGGTGGGGTGGCTTTATGGCTGACGCGTGTCACGCTGGTATTGGTGTGTGGTTCTTCGGTTCCCCCCTATTTTGTTAGATGTGACAGACCTTGTTCTTCAGATCCTCGTGGATGAGGGCAAGCTGGAGAGCTTGGCGAAGGTACGTGCTCCTGGGTCGGAGACGGTGCCTGCGCCCCGTCTTGACGCGGCAATGGTTTTTGTTGCTTTCTTCGATGCCGGCCTTCAGATTCCCTGCATCGAGCTTGTCTCCGTGGTCCTTCAGCTTTACGGGTGGAGTTGGCACAATTGACACCGAACTCCATTGTAAAGCTGGGGGTCTTCAGTGAATCTTGAGATCGTAGGAGCCCGTGGCGGGCGCCTGCTCGTCTATCTTCATGATAAGTATTTGCCATCGAAGAAGAAAAGCATGGGCGAGACACTCAATTTTGGCAGTGTCAATTTCCAACCCAGGGCATGGTGCCAAATGTATGTCCCTGCCCCAGCAGCGCGCAACCGTTGGGAGACGAATTGGACGTGGAGGTGGTTTTATCATGCTTGTTCGGCAAAGGATGGTCTCCAATCTCGGGGTGGGCTGATACAGCTTACCACCACCCCTGAGATTGTGCTTACCTCCAGGGAGGAGGCCCTCCTCCATCTCCTGCTGGATACGATGAAGCGACTCTCCACGTGGGACCTGGTAGAGGAGTTCTGCACCTTCGGGATCTAGCCTTTGGCCAAGGAGTAGAGGGTGGAGCTCGGGGCTCCGAAGTTCAGGCTCCTGGTCCTTACTGTGGAGGGGTGCGAAGGTATGGTTTTCCTTTTCTCTCTTTTCCTGCCCTGTTTTGTGCGGTGTTTTAAACTAATCAGAACCTAGTTGTCTTGGTAGTCACGCCCATCGCCGAAGCAGCACGTGCCGCGGAGCTGCTCTTGGGCCCTTACACGGGCGAAGAGCATGCGAAGAGTCGTTTGGTTGTGAGGGAGGCGCGCTTGAATCGCGCGTACGCCGCGTCGGTTCATCTTTCTGAGCGCTCGGACCCATGATGCGGGAAAAAAGAAACGTGCTCGCGTGCTTGAGGTTGAAGGCGCGGGGCCGATTGCAGTGGCTCCCCTTCGCGTTGCCTACCCTCGTGATCCTGGTGGCCCTTCCCATAGTGCGGAGGACGTGTCGGAGCGACCAACTAAGAGGGTGGCAGAGGGCACCCTAGAGCGGGTGGAGTGCTCCAGGTCTAGCAGCTCTTCGTTCGATGAGCGCACTGTTTCGCTCATGGAGGGTGCCAAAGCGGAGGACGTCGGGCGTACTATGTCGGAGGTGGACAAGGCGATATGCACGTTTGGTGTAACGCGCCTTACTATCGAGGAGTCCTCCAACACCGACACCCCGTCGCACATTTATGGAGGGCCGTCGAAGTTATCGGGGATGCCCCTGCTACCCCGCGGTCGCCCGTTGGTACGCATCTTGTTTTGTTACTTTCCTTTTTGGGAGTGCCGATCTGACTTTTGTTGGTGGTGTAGTGGTGAGCGATAGGGGTAGCGGTGGCTCCGCTTCGGCTGTGCCTACCCCGGCTGCTATGGGGGTGGTGGACCTGGGTCCACTGTGTCACATCGACTTCAAGGTCAGTGAGGGCGCTGCTGGTGTTTGTGGGGTGGTTGCTGACTTCGCTGCCTCGCCCCTTGTTCGGGAACTCTTTCGGAAGAAGTCATTGAAGGACATGTTCCGAAGTATCGAGGCGAATGCCGCAAAGGTTGATTTTCCCCGACATCCCTGCTTTTGGTCTTTTCCGTTGTCTTGACTTTCTGCTGCCTTTGTAGACCTTGATGCTGTCGCGGGCCATTGACGATGACATTTCTCAAGGCTTCGCCGAGATTCAGAAGAGGGTTGATGCGGAGCATGCCCGGAGTGGGGCCCTGAGCGCCGAACGCGACTCGCTTGCCGAGAGGGTGAAGGCCTTGGAGGCTCGGGTGGTGGGCTTGGAAGCGAAGCGCACTGCCCTTCAAGGCGACGTGCTGACCCTACAGGGCATCTGGGCAGCTCTTGAGGAGGAGATCCAGGCGGAGTAGGATCTGTCGACCGCTGCTGGTCTTTTCGCCTGGGGGCGATGGAGGCTCTTGAGGGAGCTGTGACGGAGCTGGGCGCCGTACCTTCTCCGAGGTGTCACCGGCCGGCATAGATGGACATAACCTTGGAGCGTCTTTGGCGTGCTGGGGAAGTGTGTCTGCCCGCGGCTCGCGCGTACGACGATCACTGCGCAAAGATCACTTGGTCGACGACCCTTGCCTCTCTTGACAAGGCGGTGTGCGCTCATATGGATGCCCTTGCTGCCCGGTCCGTTGTAGTGGCAACTGCCGAGGAGGTTATTACCGCGCAGCGTTGGACGCGGAGGGTTAGCAAAGTCCTGCAACATGACTTTTGGGTGCTACGCGGCCATGAGGCTGCGACAGAGTCCTTCCGGGCGGTCGAATATGCAGCGAAAGGAAGGCCCAGCGAGGACTTCGCGAGTACCAAGGCTTTCTAGAGTTTGTCGAGCTGTGCGTCCGAGGGTGTGGATCCGATAGCGGGGGACTCCCTGGGGGTTTCCACTAGGTCCTTGTGTGAGTGGGGGCGCGGAGGGGGAGTACCTTATATTTATGTCGATAGGGCCCTCCGATGAGGATCTGCTGGAGTGGGCTACGTGCACGGAGGTGTGGGGCTTCGTCCCGTAGTGGTGCCGTGTCGTGTGTTGTACTAGGTGTGGTTGTGTAGCCAGGTTGAGGTGTGTAACTGTTTGTAGATGCTTGGTGTTGTCATGTTGTGCCTCGTATGCTGCGGGTTGAGTGTATTTGTAACATATTATAATTGTACGGGCCGTGCTGCTTGGTCCTTGTATGCTATGTATGAAGTTGTGATTACTAATGTATACTTGTTGCTTGCTTTGGCTTCATTCTTTTTGCGAGGGGGGAGCGAAGCCTCGCATCATCCCCCGTACTTTTTCAGATAGGGCTTTGGGGGAGCCCGAACTTTTTTTCCAGGGGGGAGGCGAAGCCTAGCGTCGTCCCCCACTTTTTTAGATAGGGCTCTAGGGGAGCCCTAACCTTTTTTTGCGAGGGAGAGGCGAAGCCTAGCACCATCCCCCATACTTTTTTAGATAGGGCTCCGGGGGAGCCCTAACTTTTTTTTTTGCGAGGAGGAGGAGAAGCCTAGCGTCGTCCCCAATACTTTTTTAGATAGGGCTCCAGGGGAGTCCTAACTTTTTTTGCGAGGGGGGAGCGAAGCCTTGCACTGTCCCCCGTACTTTTTCAGATAGGGCTCCGGGGGAGCCCTAACATTTTTTTTTGCGGGGGAGGAGGGAGGGAGGCGAAGCCTAACGCCGTCCCCTATACTTTTTTAGATAGGGATCCGGGGGAGCCCTAACTGCTTTTTGGCGGGGGCGAAGCCTGGTGTCGCCCCTCCATACTTTTTAGATGGGGCTTGGGAGCCCTAACTTTTTTGAGGAGAGGAAGCCTGGCGTGGAGTCCCCATACTTTTTAGATGGGGCTCGGGAGGCCTAACTATTCTTGAGGCGGGTAGCCTGGCCGCCATACTTTTTTAGATAGGGCTCAGAGAGCCTTAACTGCGATGAGGATGAGGAGAAGCCTAGCGCCCATACTTTTTTTTTGGGGCTCAGGAGTCCTAACTCTTTTTTTTGCGTGGGGGGAGGCGAAGCCTAGCGCTGTCCTCTATACTTTTTTTAGATAGGGCTCTAAGGGAGCCCTAACTTTTTTTATATACACACATCAGTGTGCACTGGAGCCAAAGGCTATGCGTGGTGTGTTTACACACTCATGCCTACGGAAGGCATCGGTGTGCACCGGGGCCAAAGGCCATGCACGGCGTCTGTTTATACACTCATACCTGCGAAGGACATCGGTGTGTACCGGGGCCGAAGGCCATGCACGGTGACTATTTATACACTCATGCCTGCGGAGGGCATCAGTGTGCACCAGGGCGAAGGCCATGCACGGTGACTGTTTATACACTCATACTTGCGGAGGGCAGCGGTGTGCACCGGGGCCGAAGGCCATGTGCGATGATTATTTATACACTCATGCCTGCGGAGGGCATCGGTGTGCACCGGGCTCGAAGGCCATGCGCAGTGATTGTTTATACACTCATGCCTGCAGAGGGCATCGGTGTGCACTAGGGCCGAAGGCCATGTGCAGTGTCTATTTATACACTTATGCCTGCGGAAGGCATCGGAGTGCACTAGGGCCAGAGGCTATGCGCGGTGTCCGTTTATACACTCATGCCTGCGGAGGGCATCGGTGTGCCGGGGCGAAGGGCATCTTGTGATCATGATTATATACTCATGCCCATGAGGGCATCGGTGTCACCGGGTCAAGGCCATCTTGCGATGTCTGTTTATACACTTATGCCTGCGGAAGGCATCGGTGTGCACCCGGACCGGAGGCCATGCGCGGTGTCCTCGTTGTGGGGTGTTGCTGCTTTTTCATTGAACGGGGCAAAATGCCACAAGGTACAATTGTTTTTGTACATTCCCACGCCGTATAAGGGCGATGGGGCGATTTCCCGGGCGCATCCGGTTCTTACCTAGGCCCTAATGATAGAACTTCCTGAGGCTCTTTGCATTCCACGTGTGGTCCAACTGCTGTCCCTCCGGTGTCGCGATGTAGAAGGAACCGGCCTGCGTGCTGCGGGTGATGATGTACGGCCCTTTCCATTTGGACTCCAGCTTGTCCATGGTCGCGGTATTTTGTGGCTCGCTTGAGAACCATGTCGCCTGGTCCTAGGGGGTGAATCTTGACTTTTCGGTTGTAGGCCCATGCGACTCCTTCGCTGTACTTGGACATGGTTGATATGGCATGTACGTGGTGTTCTTTGAGGAGGTCGAGGGAGATCTCCCGCCCTGCTGGATCGGCTTCGGTTGTTGCTCAGAGGGACTTGGCCATGAACTCCCTAGGGGTCATGGCTTTGTCGCCGAAGAGGAGCTTGAATGGGGAAAAACCTGTAGCTCTTGTTGGTGATGTGCGGAGTGCCCATAGGTCTTTGTGGAGCTCCTCGGGCCAGAGTCCCTTCGGGAGGCCTACGAGACGTTTTTTCAGGCCCTCTAGTAAGCTGTCGTTGGCTCGCTCGACTACCCCGTTGGACTCGGGTTGTCCTGACTGATGCGAAGCATATTGTTACACCCAGGCTTTGGCAAAATGCTCGGAATGCCGCTGAGTCGGACTGAGTGTCGTTGTCGGTGATGATGTCGCGCGGTACCCCATATCGGCAAATTATGCTCTTCCACACGAACCGTTGTACTGCTGCAGCCGTGATTTTGGCGACTGGCTCGGCTTCGACCCATCTGGAGAAATATTCGGTGGCGATGAACACGAAGCGGAGGCTGCTCTTGGCCGCCGTGTAAGGTCCGATGATATCTAGCCCCCATCGCGCGAAGGGCCAGACAGGAGAAAGGGGATGCAGCGGGACCAAGGGTGCTTTTGTGTGCTGGCTCACCCACTGGCGCCCTTGGCAGTGTTGAACGGGATCTTGCGCATCCTGGAGCACTGTTGGCCAGTAGGACCCTTGGCGAAAGGCTTTCTGAGGCCCCGGGGCGCTTGGTGCGCGTCGCAGAGGCCCTCGTGGATGTCTTTTAGGAGGGACTGTCCCTCTTTTTGGGACACACACCGTAGGAGGGGGGCGCATACGCCCCCCTTGTAGAGTTCCCCGCCAATCATGTGGTAATTTCTGGCCCTATGCCGGAGGCGCCTTGCTTCGGCCTGGTTTTTGGGCTCCTCGTCTGCGAGGTACTTGATGATGATATCTCGCCAGTTCACCCCGACAATAAGGAACACTAAGTGCACAACCCCTTGTGCTTCGGGCGCAACCCCTTATGCTTTGGGTGCAACCCCTTGTGCCGCCGAAGGTGCGCTAAGTATCTCGTAGAAGACTTCGGGTGGGGGGCATTGGCGGAATCGCCATTTTAAATCGACTTGTCTGTTTGCCTCGTTATCGCCTCGGTATTGCTTGGACGCTGATACCGAGGAAGTGCGTTGATCTTTGCTTTCATCGCGCTGGAGTAACTAGCTATTTCGGGACCTCTTACCGTAAACGATCTGTCAAGTGGCTCGCCACCAAAGTGAGTCGCTTTGATGATCACGCAGCTTTGCTCGGCGTTCTTTGTTCAGAAGTAAAATAAAGATCAAATTCTCTAAGTTCTACTGCCCATTTGGCTATGCGACCTATTTCTTCTTGGTTATGAAGTACATTTCCAAGGGGAAAATATGAAGGCAATGTGATCTTGTGAGATTTAAAATAATGTCTCAATTTTCTAGAAGTCATCAAAAGAGCATAAATTAGCTTTTAGACCTCAGGATATCTTTCCTTTGGTCCATGTAAGACCTCACTTACATAGTAGATGGATCGTTGAGACCCTTCACTTTCTGCAATAACTACTGCACTTACCACATTTGGTATTGATGTCAAGTAAACTAGTAAAGGTTCACCCTCTAAAGGCGAGACCAATACTGGAGGATTCGAAAGATAAGCTTTTAAGCCTTTAAAGGTTTTGTCAGCTTCTTCGGACCGTTGCAACTTTTTATTACTCTTGCGGATCACCTTAAAGAAAAGTAAACCACGTTCTCCTGATCGAGAAATAAAACGACTAAGAGCCGCCATTCGACCAGTTGAAGCTTGAACCTCCTTTACAGTGGAAGGTGGTCATAGTTGTTCAATGGCACGAATTTTCTCTGGATTAACTTCAATTTCACAGGAGAACAAACATGGAAACCAAGCAACTTCCCAAAATTAACCCAAAAGTACACTTTTCAGGATTAAGCTTTATTCCATGTTTGTTTATATTTTCGAAGGTCTCTATGAGATCCTTTAAATGGTCATATTTAGTACTACTTTTTACAACGAGGTCATCTACATAGTCCTCTAAATTACGCCCTAGTTGACTACTGAAGGTTTTCTGCATCAAACGCTGGTACGTGGCTCCAGCATTCTTTAACCCGAACGACATCTTGACATAGTAGTAGACGCCGAAGGGTGTGATAAAGGCAGTCTTCTCTTCATCTTCTTTCGCCATACTGATCTGATGGTATCCAGAATAAGCATCAAGAAAACTCATCAGTTCGCAACCCGCAGTAGAATCAACTAATTGATCAATGTGAGGCAAAGGGAAGTCATCCTTTGGGTAAGCAATATTTAAACTGGTAAAATTGACGTATATGCGCCACTTACCGTTAGATTTCTTGACCAGGACCAGATTCACGAGCCATTTGGGGTGATCCACCTCCCAAATAAAGCTAGCGTCAAGGAGCTTATCGAGCTCTACTTTGATGGCCTCTTGACGATCTAGGATGAAGCGTCTCAGTCTTTGTTTGACTGGTTTTTTCTCAGACTGAATGGCTAGCTTGTGCTCAATCACTTCCCTTGGGACTCCGAGCATATCAGATAGCTACCACACGAAGACATCCAAGTTGGCCCGGAGGATGGTGAGGAGCTCGTCTTCCTATTTATCACTTAATGCCACACCAATCCGGACTGTCCTGGATTGGTCTTCGGGGCTGAGTGGTACTATCTTTACCTGCTCATTGGGCTGAGGAGTAGCCTTGACTTTCGCAGCCTTCCCTGTTTTATCCTCTAAAGTAAGATCTTTCAAAGGTAACTGATCGACAAGTTCTAGCGACTTACGATAACATGAAAGTGCGACAGCCTGGTCACCTTGCACCACAATTACGCCCTTTGGCTTAGAGATCTTGATCTTCTGGTAGGCGTGGTGTGTAGTTGGCATGAACTTTGTTAGAGATGGTCTTCCCAAAATTGCATTATAGGCAGACTCAAAATCAACCACTTCGAAAGTGACTAATTCAGTTCAAAAATTAGTAGCCGTACCGAAATTTACTGGTAACACTATTTGCCCTATTGGTGTAACAGACATACTTGGCACTATCCGATAGAAGGGACTTTCCATTGGTTTAATCTTAGAATGAGGAATTTGCATCTCATCTAAGGTGTTAATAAATAATAGGTCTAAAGAACTATCGATATCTATTAATATTTTCCCTACTATGTAATTACTTATGGTAGGGGAAACTACTAAAGGTAATTTATGAGAAGTAGACATACATTTAGGGACGTCCTCCTTAGTGAAGGTCAAGGAGGTCTTTGACCATTTGGGGTATTCTGGACAACCAGGTGGGATCTCAACGTTGCTGACGTCCCTCCATGCCGTCTTGTACTGCCGCTTGGAGGTGTAGGCGGCCGAACCCCCATAAATGACATTGACGTGGTGATCTGTCCTTTGAAATAGCATCTCCGTGTCCTTGTCATTATTTTGGACCACTGGTGGTTCGTTGTCTTCTGGTGGGACAGACATTGGGCCTTTCTCATCGTAGTATTCCTCCATCTGTTTCTGCCAAGTACGATAGTTGTGGAGATCATGACCAGGGACTTTATGCAATGGGCACCAGTACTCATTGCTCCTAGACGTATTCACAGATTGTGGGGCAGCACGGCAGTTTGAACGACTTCCTTGCCTCCTTTTGGTCCAAGGACCCTTGCTTTTGTCGTAGGGTGGTCGCTGGTCAACGCCTACGACCTCCCTGGTGGACTGCTTGGACCTCCCCTTCTCCATCTTATTGGGTTTTCCTTTGTTGCTCGTGGACCCTTTGGACCTTTTGGATTTCTTTTCTTTGACATCCTCAAGGCCTGGCTGAGGAGGGGTGGTCCCCTTATCCACCATCCGGTTCCACTCCACTGTCTCATTGTCATCGGAGTACCGATCGGCCATGTCGAAGAGTTCTAACACGGACATAGGCGGATTGATGTTGAGATCTTTCTGTGAACCTTTGATATCTCACCGCCTATTTAAAAGCTCGAATCACAGAGTCATCAAAAGCATTTGGGATGGTATTACGGACTTCTATGAAACGCTTTACAAACTGTCGTAATTTTTTGTCGGGGGTTTGGCGGAGCCGATGCAAATCATCCTCCTTCCCCGGTTTTGCATAACAACTTTTGAAGTTGTTTTGCAATGCATTACAAAGCACCTCCTAGTTATATATAGATCCCTTAGGCTGGTTGAACAACCAGGTCCTAGCGGAACCCTTTAGAACTGTGGGCAAATAATTAGCCATTACCTTATCATCACCTCTAGCAGTCTAAATGGTGGTAATGTAGACTTGGAGAAACTCTGACGGGTTTTGTGTCCTGTCAAAAGTTTCCATACTCCCTGGTTTGAACTTCTTCGGCCAGGTAACATCTCTTAATCCAGGAGAAAATGCTTTGTAACCTGCATAAGGTCCAACACATTGTCATACATTGCGACGATTATTATGACCAGCAAGAGATCTGTGACGTCTACTACGTCTCGAAAAATGAGTGTCATGCTCACCTTGGCCTTGGATGTGACGGCCAGGAGCACCGTCTTTTCGGCTTTGCCTTCGGTGCCCAATTGAGGACCCTTCTAAATGAGAGTCCGTTTGGGAAAGCGTAGTATGCGATCAGGTGGAGATATTCTCCGTGGCATGCTGTAGCTCTTGTGCAATAGCACGCATTACTTGCACTTCTTGCTCCGGAGTTAATCTTCCGGAGGGCCTGCGATGGCGTTCGCTAAGTAGCGAACACGCTCCGCAGGGGAATCTTCCTGCGTGGGGGTTGATAAGGCATTTGTATCCCTTACCATTGTTGTCCGCGGTGGCGGCATATGTATCGCTTGCTATGGCGCCCTCGTTGAGGAGCCAGGGGCGTCTTGATAGTAGTGGTGGTGAACCTACGAGAAGTGCGTTTGTGTGGCGGCGCGTATCTCGGCTTGTCGGGCCTCCTCCTCATGTTGGAGGCATCCCCGTTCTTCCTGCTCGTTGTGTTGCCCTGATGTTTCAGGATCATTGGTGGCATTGGGTTGATTGTCACCAGATTGTCACCAATGGTGGTGACCTGATTGCCGCCAGAACAGCCAGAAGGGGTAAACATGCCGTCGTCCTCTGAGGAAGAGGATGAGTTGTATTATAGGGTAAAGAGAATATTCTCCCCAGATGTTCTCTCCAAGCTTTCAACGTGGAGGCCGCCAATGAGATCATCATGATATGTTGGGCTCCATGAACCTTCTGAATCTCCTGCTCTAAGAGTGACAGGCTCAGGATAGTACTCGTCCACGGTGACGCTTGTGGACGAAGGCACGACCGGCGTAGAGCTAGTGGTGCGGACTCGGCGGGTGACGGTGCCTCAGTAATGGCTTCGGAGGAACCATGGGCATTGCCGGATATGAGGACGAAGTTTTTCTCCATGTCATCATCGTAGTCGGAAATATCGAGGATGCTTTCTTCTCGCCACGCAGGCAAGTTTTGACTCATGAGCAAAGCACAAGACACATTACCAGAACTAAGTCGACGAAGATGATGACGGAGATCCCTATAAACGGCGCTAGCTGTCGACGTCTGGGACTCTCGTCACAGAACGGACAAACAAGAATATAAAGAAAAAAAATTGAGATTGCTATCTATTCGCCAAAGGACTCAAAGCAGTGATGTATATTGCAAAGGGTATGCTCTGATTATAGGAAGAATAATTATGAATAAACGTGGATTAGGGTCTGGATCGGGATCGTATTACAAAGGCACATAAGCCGGGCTTTTATAATCTACAAAATATCGGCAGTTTGTTGTAGTGGCGCCTCTTCACTCCAATGGTCGCGTCTCTTCAAGTCAATAGTCGTGTCTCTTCCTAGGGAACGTTGTATCTCTCTGGATGTAATAGCCAATATCCTTTCTCCACGTGGGTTGTTGTTAACCACACGTGAGTAACTATCTTCGAGGACCTCCTTTGCAAGGGAGAGGTCCTAGAGTGATCTAAAAGGACCTCTATGGGAGGTCCAATAGGACATCCAGGAGAGGTTCAAGGATGATCCAGAGACTCTTGGGGCCCATCTTCTGACTACTTGATCGATCTTGGGCCCAGCAGAAGATCTATCTTAATTATAATAACAAAAATAAAGATATGCATGGATCATTGACTAGTCAACAATCCTCGTCAATTAATATACATGCTCTAGAGTTGGAGAAATGGTCCCTACTCTATGACACAGACGGTGCGAGGTATGGAATTATGACGACCAATATGTCCGAGGTGAACAACAGTGTGCTCAAAGGGGTGCGGTGCCTCCCTATCACCACGATCATTGAGGAGACATGGACTCGCACGGTCGGTTACTTTGTCAATAGAGCCACCGTAGCGAGGCGACAACTGGAAGAAGGGAAGCAGTGGTCCGAGAACATGCAGAGGTATATGGACCAGAAGATGCAGAACGCCCGAATGCACGACATCCGGGTGATCGATGGCCTCAGGAGGAAGTACGAGATCAGGTTGCGGCAAAAATATGTCAACAATCGTGCCAAGGGGGGAAGGAAACATGCCTGCACCTGCAACAGGCCAAAGCTCCTACATAAGCCATGCTCGCATGTGTACAAGGCGTGTGTGCAAATGAGGCAAATGTTTACACCGTATATCTCCGAGTACTATGACATGTAGCACCTTTTCGGTATATGGAGTGCAGAGTTTCACTCGTTTGGCTTGGAAATGAACTATAGGGATCTTTGGCCGGACAGGGTGCAATGGGGCCCGAACAAAGTCAACTGGGAAGGGACGACGGCAATTGCGACGCATTCGGAACGGCATGGATGACAGTCAGCGTGGGGGCCTGAGCCACACAATGAAGTGCACGATATGCAAGACCCTTGGGCACTCCATGAAGGATTGCCCCAATAGACCGACCTCGTCTAGTCGTCATTCAGTGTCATAATTTATTGTATTGTCCGCTTGTACGGGGACCGTCATGTCATGTAAATGGGTAGTCTACTCATATTTGTGCATATCTTTACGTCATTCTTTCTTAACGCGTATGTATCCAGACATTATATTTGTTCCGAACTGACTCGCCCTTATTTTGTGCGCAACAGCAAAATATTAGGCCAGCCTAGAATATGTCGGACTCGTCAGCGAACTTTTATCCGAAGATATTGCAGAAGCGCAAGTGGATTACGAAGAGGGCTAAACCCTACCTAGATTTTTCAATGAAGGATCTGCCGATACCGCTAGAGTTTTCACACACGCAATGTGTGTGCGAACAGCCGTCGAAGATCATTCTGTCGAGAAACCCCGCCACCGCCGCCCGAGTGTACTATACGTGCGGGAACGTCCTCGTAAGAGAATCTTACGCACACATCGATTTTTCACACCCTACGTTGAATTCCACAAATTTATAACTTCATCCGCATGTAATGGTAGCCCGAGATGCGTTGCAACTTCTTCCAATGGATCGACGACCCGGAGATGTACGATAGGGCGTTCATCGAGCAGAAGTATACGTTGAACTATGCGATGCGAGTCGAGACCTTCCAGCGATGGAAACCTTACGTACCAGACCCTATTGAAAAGGCACTGGAGAAGCCTAGGACAGTCAGGTGGTGGTAGAGGACCCCCAAATAGGAAGCTGAGTATGGCCAAGACGCGGCGTTACTCTGAACAAGGAAAGCTCACACTCGAGAACGACGGTTGTTGTAGCTTCTCCCGTCGCCCAGGCACACTCTATATCGAAGAGGTGAGTTATGTATAACTTGCATCCTAATTATGTATTTGGCCTTTCTTTCTTTTAACATCATGCAATCGTCCAGCCCGTCTAGCAGAACATGGAGGACTTTGACACATGCCATCGACGTGGGCAATCCCGAGACAAGAGGAACGCTCCTGCTACTGAGACCAACGACCGTTGTAACATTTCAATTCACCTGGGTGCACTCCATATCGAAGAGATGAGTTATGTACAATTTGCATCCTAGTTATGCATTTGGTCGTATGGTCTACTTACATCATGGAATCGCAAGACATGGATGACTTCGACACTCACCACCACCGTGGGTAGTCCCGAGACTTAGGGAAGGGGCTATTGCGCCACGAAGACTAGTTTCGATCCTCCCTTTTCCCGATTCCAAACAAGCCACGCGTGTACCTTAGGTGTTTTTCGGTTTTGTTCGGTCGTGCATGCTGTCGTTTGTAATGCATGTAACCAAACCGCACGTGGCATGTAATTCGCAAATCATGGTGTGCATTCTGAAATATCGCTAATTTTATTTATCAAATTTTAGATTACAACTTCACTTGAAATGTCGACACACTGGGTTGTCTTATTTCATGTGAATCCACAACCGATCAACTCCGACAATACGCACATAACATACAAAATATGCATACAAATATGAGCAACAAAATCACATAACATCTATGCAGTTCAATTACACATGTGATACAATATGGCTCACTCGTCTAAGCCACTCTCTGCTCACTGCGTCTGCGTGTGTGTCCTAGTTTTGCGTTGAGCATGTCCCGTGGGATACGTTAACCAGTCTAGAGAGCGTATATCGGTTCGGAGGAGGTACAGAGACCGTTGAGTGGGCGGAGGTGCACCAGTAAGCTGACTATGGCTCAGCCGAGTCTGTCCAACATCAATGTCGTCCAACTAAGTCATGTCGAACTGGTTACCACTTGCAAACATGTCGGTAATGAAGGAATCAAGAAATCCACGCCTGGATCGTCCACCCCTAGGTACGCTGTCTGCAAGTCCCTTCATGCGAAGGAGCTCTGGCTTTGACCGTGCGAGGTGCTAACGACCTCGGAGGAGCTCTGCCCTTTGTACCGTACTGGCCAACATACGACAAGGCTGGGTGCCCTGGGTGCCACCGTTCAAACCCTGGTGTCGTGTACTGCTCCCTAGCAGTAGCTGGGATGGACGTCTCCTTATCGGTTGACGAATGACTGTCACCCCTACGCTCAACTGAAGGCTACAAGATGGAATGATGTTAGGCCAAATAAAAATTAGGGACATAAATTAAACATCTCGTACCTCCCGAATGTGCAGTGCGAATAACCGAGGGAGTGCCAGTCTGAATACGAGGTGCGGATGGAAGAAGAGATGCATCCCGACGAACGTGCGACTGTAGGACGACATGATGTTAGCACAACCTAAGGCGTCATAAAAAATAGGACATAAATTTGTACATAACTTACCTCCCCGCAGATCTGCTGCGCAGATGACCTACTAGTAGCTCTAGGACGCCCGTCGGTCCGACTAGGTCATGCCGACCTAGCAGGTGAGCATGGTCGGCCCACTCGGTGCGTGGCGTCTAGGACATCGTCTCTCAAATCACCTCATTTCTTTATTACATTCTTCGACTATGCGAAGATGTACTTTGAAGTGCTCAAAAGCCTTGGTACGGTGTGCTCTAGGCTGCGGATGGCGATCTTGGATGCGCTTGTGATCTGCTGCATCCGCTCGAACTAAAATGACAGAAAACACATGTTCAGTAACAAACAATATAAATATCATCAATGAAATGAGCAGAGATTGTCAGTGTTTTACGGTGTCATCACACCGCGAGGCGCTATGTCGATCGAACAAGTGACGGAGCCTCTCGTGGTGCATCACCTACTCCAGACGCTCTTGTGGAGGACGGGTCAGTCTGGTGCGCGACCGTGGTACGTACCACTCGATGTACTGGCGATATATCCGTATGTCGTACGGTCTATGCTCCTGTAGGACCTCGATGTGGGCCATCTCTGTCCAAGCTGTAACCCACTCATGCTAGACTGCTTACCAGTCCTTAGCATGTCGGTCCGCCCTCGATTGCCTACATTTGAGAAGGATTCATGTCAGAACAGGGAATGTGGGTATGAAATGTAAACATTACTCAGATAGAGTTTGACTCAAAAGTGGACGGCTCGCTACAAGATCCTGCCGTCGGGAGGGGGCACAAGCTGGTACAAATCAAACTGTCGCATTATGCGCTGCGGCACGTAAGGTTCCACCATATGGCCAAACACTAGGTGGCAGGTCGTCACCCATAATCCGACGTCCTAGGTGCATTGTGTAAGGACCTTCTCGGGATACTTGGAATGCTCGGATTTGTTTTTGCTGCGGTACTACCGTTTTGGTGAGGACCGGTAGTACCGCCCACGTTTGAGCACAGGTACTACCGCACTAGAGAGCGGTAGCACCACCCAGGTCCGAACGCCGATACTACCGCACTGGGGAGCGGTAGTACCGCCCAGGGTACCCCGAGAGGAGGTCTGCCAGGACCTCCCAGGAGATCTCAAGACCTCCTGGAGGTCTTGGCCTTTGTGCACTAAGTTAGTCCCATGATCAGTCCTGCTAACTCGCACATAGACACATTGGTGTGATCAAATCCATACCACAACAAGCTAAAGGAATACAAAAGGCAAATTATCAAATATTATTAAAGACCAAACGGTCAAGCTTCTTACAAGAGCCACAAGAGCTAAAACACAAGAGCACTTGCAGCAAGAAAACAAAACACCGACGCGTGAGTCCAACCGATCATCCCACCAGCTATCGAGTGGAGGACGTCCCTAGGTCACATGGTCTCTAAAGACCTCTTCAACACAGAGCTTTGAGCTCCCTGGAACTTCCTTGAGCTGCTGATTTAAACAGAGGGCAAAAGCCATGAGTACTTTTGAATGTACTCAGCAAGCCGTGGGGAGTGTATGCAATACTACTTATGCAAGGCTTGCCAAAATAGAGTTGTATGGTTAGTTGCAAAAAGCAATATGTCGGGACCCAAAATTACAATTCTGGACCCTCTGTGTATACTGCACTAGTCCAGGATCACGCTAGTGCACACAGTGACAATATCAGTGAAATATCAATTCCATATACAAAGATGACTAATAATTAGGCAAATACAATAAATATCAGAGTAAAGACCTTAAGGTCAAAGCTTACAATTAATGCCTCAGAAGGCAGAAAGCTCAATGAAGGCTGCGAACAAACGGGATAACTCGGTGAAGCCCATCCATATGCCCACAGCAATCAATTTGAAGTCTTGCGACCTAGTTCTCCACGATCCTTGAAGTAGACCTTGTTGGTGGCGTTTCCTTCACTACCTTGATTCACAAAGCAAGCGTGAGTACACACCAGCATCTACTCAAGTCATACCACGTAAATGCAATTATAGATGCGAGCTTATTCCAAGGGAATGGCATTACGTGGTTATTTTGCGAAATGCAACATTTGCAATTGAATACAAATAATAGATTGAAAACCAAGTAAAACAAATAGATAATCATAATTTAACGATTTGATTTCACAAAGACACACACAGCCTAAACAGATTATTCACATAGCCATATGATTTAGATCACACAGCTCCCTTCCCACACAGTTTTATGAAAATCTACCCCTAGTGTGAAATCCCCGAGCACGTCCATAACCGCGGACACGGCTAATCGAATAGTTTTACACTCTGCGAGAGGTTATGCGGCTTTACCCACAAGACACGAATTCTCTAGTTTGTTTGGCATCCGTCGATACCATTTCGCTACCTTAGGTAAGCGATCTAGAAACGCGTGACAAGGCCTTTACAAAGTCTGCTTTGACCCGATTCGCTTTCGCTAAGGTTTCGCCGCTTTGGCCTCTCTTGCGCTTGGGTTGTCAACCAAAACAGAATCGAATCAAAACATCGCTAATTAATTAGCCAGTCCGTCCCATACCGCACATGTGGTTGTACGGTTAAGGCCCGATTCAATGGCGCACATGGTGAGGTCCTTAATTGACCAAGGCAAGACTTCCACATGCCAACTAAACCACACCACCACACATTATTATCCACACAGATCACACAGATTATTGTCCACACAGATCACACAGATTATTGTCCACACAGATCACACGATCCGCCATTTCACACAAGATCCACCACTTGCCTCGGTCAAATCCTTTTTACCACCCAGATTGATTTAAGTGCAACACATGCCACAAAGACACATAGTACACACAGATTATTATAAGATTGCATAATCACTTAGTCGATTAATAATTGCGGTCTCACATGAGTAAATGATTCGTGGCATGGCTAAGCAATCTACTCAGACTAACCAACCCACGTTGGTGCTACAATATTACCAACTATTAAATAACCAAGCTAGGGTGACAAAAGATTATGACATATCAAATAGGCAAGGAGGTTATAACAAATGGGATAATAGCTACACCCAAAAGCATTTAAATAAATACTTAAAGTAAATGCAATAATTTGAATCAAAGTAACCTTTGAAAACGGGATTCAATATGATCAAAGGTACAACTTGCCTTGCTAGAGCAATGACGATCTTGAATTAACCCGATCTTCAACTTCCTTGAACTTGACTCCTTCTGGACGACTCAGGGACTTGACGTCTAACGAGAGCACACGCAAAACAAACCAAAGACAAAAGACAAATCAAATAAACTCCAAACTGAAATTGAATGGTACTTGAAAGGTAGATAATGAATTGAGATAAATTTGGGAACTTGAATGGGTTCAATCTAATTGGATGCAAACGATGTGAGCTTAGAAAGATCACATGAAATGATGAAATTGATAGAAAAAGAATATTCAAGAATATTCCTTCGAATTAAATAAAATAAAAAGAATTGGATACTTACAAGTGGGGTCTACTGGTAAGTGAGAGAGGACAAGGGTAGTGAATGATATGTGGGACCAACTGGATAATTGAATATCGAAATTAAATGAATTTAGAAAATATGATTAGGGGTTGACATGTGGGCCATCGTCTATGGACCAGTCCACGAGCTAGGGTTTAGGGTTCATGGTAGATGAGCTTGGTTCACGATGAGCAGAGTCTATCTGGTGTGGTTTAGGGTTAGGATTATGTGGATGCCATGTGGGTGGCTTAGGTGGCTGCCACGGAGGACAAGGTGATGATGTGGCAGTGACATGGCGATGTGACACCGAACACGCCTCCTGGAACATACACGTACACAAACATACATGAGCAGTGGTGCCTTTGGGTGGCCGACGGGTGGCGAACTTCGGCGGATCGACGGCCGATGGCGGCGCTAGATACGGTGGCACCAATGAGATCGGGCGAGGCGAGCACGGCTCGGCAAGGGGTGAGAGGCGGCAAAGCAAAGCAGCAGCGGCGGTGGCTCCAAAGAGGTCTCGGGCGGTGAAAACCGGTGAGGTAGGGAAGAAAGAGGACACGGAATGGGACCTCGCCGTGATTCGCGAAGACGAGGAGGAGGCACGCGATGGGAAGCGAGGTGGTGGCGTCGGTGTAGATGGGGAGGCGCCGATTCGGCTTCAATGGCGGCGGCTCATCGATTGAAGACGGATGGGGACAACCGCTGCAGCTCGACGACGACGTCCCGGCGGTGGCGCCCTCTGACTCCTTGGCGGCGGCGGTGTGTGCGCAGCTTGCAAGACGCATCTTGTTGTGGCGGTACCAGCGGGGACCGGCCGTCTTGGCGCTAGGGAAGAGGAGATCTGGGCGGCCGGTGATGCGGCCGGGCGATCTTGACCTTGCGTTTGGTTCGGCACTACAAAGGGCACTGAGGAAGATAAACAGGGGAAAGGCCACTGGCTTGGGCTGGTCTCACGCGCAGAAAGAAAAAGGGAATGGGCCAGCAAAGCCAAGAACCGGAGCTGGTTTCATCACGCGCGTAGACGGACACTTAGAACCGAACACACGTACAGAGCATGAAACACTACAGTAGTAACAGTACATGCATAAACAGTGCGCACGGTGGCCGGTGGCGACGCGGCGGCGGCGAAGGGGCAAAACGGAAAGGAAACGACGAGGCGGAGATGATGACGCGGTCCAGACATCAAGATTCGGCTCCATGCGACGGCAGCGACGCGAAGAACGGCGACCACGGCGGCCTCACGGATGCGTAACTCTTCTGGCGATGCTCTGCGAAAAGGGAGGTGAGCACGGCGTAGAACGCGGCGATGCGAACCCAACGGTGGTGGAGTTGAAGGCAGGGGATCAACGGTTGCGGAGTAATTGGCCGGAGAAGGACGACGTACAAGAGGAGAGAGAACGCTCGATTCTCAGCGCACGGTTGATGAAACTTGAATCTAAAAGAGGGGAAAAATAGGTATGAACGAGGGGCACGAGATGACGCGATCGGATTTTGGAAAAACTCACCGAGGAAGCGAGGGGCTCGACGAACGTCATGGCTCGACATGGCCGACGGTGCTCCGGCGATCTTCGGGCGAAGGGGAAGGAAGCATGACGTAGAGGACGACGACGCGAAGCCAACGCCGCAGACGGTTCGGCCGGAGGACGTCGGACGAAGGCGCAGTTCGTCGGAGAAGAAATTCGGTTGAAGCTCGGTTTTCTGCAGATTGCGACGAAATGAGGATGATTCGGAGGAAACCAAATCAGGGGATTGGAAGAGGAGATCAAGACGGATGCGTGAGCGCAAACGGCTCGCTTTTATATGCACCGTAGAGAAAGATATTGAATTTTGAATTTTGAGATACGCACGGGAGAGAATCGGTTTTGAACTCTCGGCTGGAGGTTGCAGATGAACAGCAGCCGCGATTACTGTAGCACATTGGATCCGGATGAACAGTGCCCCGACGGGTACTGTATCAGTGCGGCAGGAGAGAGAAAATCAGGATTTTCGGAATTAAAGAAAATCCCAAAAATCAAGGAGATCCAAATAAATAGCAAACAAATCCAGAAAAATCTCAGAAAATACCAGAAAATTCCTTGGAACACAAGGAAGCCAAATAACACAAGTTTTTATTTAATTGATGTTTAGATTAGTCAAATTAAATATTTTTAATTTAGAAAATTCCCGGTTAAACTTTATTAATTCCAATAAAATTGGTGAAATTTTTCAGGGACCTAAACTACTTAAAAGATTTTTGAAAACCCAAATTTTGGGACGTTACACAATATTTGACAGTAAATAACATAATAGATTGCAAGGCAGCAAGTTAAAACAATAATACAATATTACCTTTGTTTCCAAGGAGGTCGTGAGCACCCACTCCAAAGCTTCCCAAAAGACCAACCGTGGGAGGTCTGGCCACACCCATGACCTAAACCTCAACCGCGACCACCCTGGAGCACCCACTCCAGAGTTCCCAACCAGCCCCTGGACCTCATCTCGAGCCAACCATGACCCCTCTAAAGCCGGCCAAGGTCTCTTCGAGGCAAATCCACAGTGTCTCGCACACGCGCCCAGGGACACAATTTCACAAAAGCTACCCTTTGCACCACTTCTCCGGAAGATGTCCATAACCAAGGACTCGGCTATTCGAATAGATTTTACACTCTACAGAGTTGTACAACATTACCCACAATCCACGATTTCTCAAGCGGGGTGGGTTCTGGAAAGACCCTTACTCAATTCCGAAGGTGAGCAGTCTAGAGAGCGTGACAAGGCCTTTACAAAGCTTTGATTTGGCTCGGAGCTGCCCGCTAAGGTTTCGCTTCCGAATGGGTTGCAAAGCCACCGGATTCGTGCCCCCTCTTGCGCCGTCGCAATAAAACTTGCTCAACCACAACAGTCTCAAGCCATCTCATTGCTAATTATTCGGCCCAGGCCATCCCCATAAAATGACCTTGTGGTTGCACGGATTACCCAAATCCACAGACACAAAGTTAAGTCCTTAATTCTTTGCTCGAGCAAGACTTCCACAAACCCAAAGTGACTCCTCTGGGACCAAATTTTGAGCACCCACTACTCACTCCCGGCCTTCTTGCCCAAGCATAAAACAATTTGGGTTCAACCCGGTCACTGGACCACCCAGTCCTGACACAACAAGTTCTAAGGTGGTCTCGCACCACAATCAACACAACTTATGGCATTACACCATAGTCGGTTAACAATAGCACCAACCAGAGATTCCATAGTCTATAGTCAAGATTATCAATTGATAAGGCATGATTCATAGACCCACGGTTCTACAGCAAGGCTAAGCATAATCTTACGGTCCCTTGTTGGCAATAACAAAAGATGCCGACTAAAGTATCCACCCTAATGTGTCCAAAGGAGATCATGACAACATGTCAAGTACCCAAGTCCAAGGAGGCATAGCGTCAAATAGGAGAATAGCTACTGCCCAAAACAGTTCTATAAAAATAGCCATGCAAGTTTAACAAATTAAAATATTTTTGTAAAATGGGTTCAAGATGATCAAGGTCCACGACTTGCCTCTGTTGAAGGGAAAAGCTTTGGTTGGTGTAGCTTGAACCACGAGCTCCTCAGCAATCAACCAAATCTACACATGCGCAACGAAAGCCAAATAAGCAAAGAAACTCCAAGAAATCCAAAAGAACTTACTTAAAGCAAAAGAGAGGAGGTCCACAAGGAAGGGAGGTCCAGCGAATGGGAGGTCCAAACCCAGGGAGGTCCGAGCCAGAGGAGCTTGGGGAGCACACGAAAACCGAGAGGAGGCTAAGAATGGCGAACGGGGAGGAAGTGGACGCCCCCTGGTGCTCTATTTAAAGGAAAAGGGGAATAGAAGCACCACAACAAGGAGGTGACCAGGTTCAAAGCATTGGTACAAAAGGTACACTACCAACAGGTACCACAAAGGACACAAACAGGGCTAAGGAGGTCCAAAAGACTACAAAACAACGGGGAGGACCTGAGGACAAGATTCACAAAAGGGGTAGGTCCTGACAGTCAGATCCTCAAGGAGCAGGTCCTGACGGTCAAGATCTAGAGCAAGAGGAGGTCCGCGGAAACAAAGATGTGCGGGAGGAACAGGGGCCGTCAGATTTTGATCGAACAGAGCAAGGCAAATGGGCCGTTCGGACCAAGCGAACGAGCCAACGAGGCCAAGCCATCCGATGCAGATCAAACGATCCTAAGGCAAGAAAGGCAAAACTCAAGCGGTACGACCGCAAAAGCCAGCGGTGAGTCCAAACGCTAGGGAGGTCTGGACCTAAAGGAGGTCCGGGCCTTATGATCCCAACAAATAGGAGGTCTGGATCGATAGATCAAGCAGCAGAGACGTCTGGACCCTTGGATCAAATAGAGGAGGGATCTGGATGGTTAAGATCTCAAAAGGGAAGGTCCAAACGGCCAGATCTGAACAAGGGGGAGGTCTGAGCGGCTAAGATCTCAAGCGAGGAGGTCCTAACGGCCAGATATGATCAAGGGGAGGTCTGAGCGGCTAAGATCTCCAGAGAGGAGGTCCTAACGTTCAGATCTAATCAAGGGGAGGTCTGTGCGGTTAAGATCTCCAGAGAGGAGGTCCTAACGGCGAGATCTCAACAAGGGGAGGTCTGGCGCTAAGATCTCCAGAGAGGAGGTCCTAACGGCGAGATCGATCAAGGGAGAATGCATGCGGTTAAGATCTCGAGAGAGGAGGTCCTAACGGCGAGATCTCAACAAGGGGTTTTATGTGGCGAAGACCATGCTCGGCGGTAGGTCAGACCAAGCAAGCGGTAGGTCAGGCCGAGGAAATCCGAAGACAGAGAAATCCAAAGGAGTGCAGAGAGGTCCTAAGAACACAAAGAGGTCCCGAGGTTAGATCTCTCAAATGAGACCCCAGCGGTTAAGATCAAAGCAAAGGAGAGGTCCACGGCAGGGGAGGGTCCAAAAGGCTCAAGGAGGTTTTAACAAAGGCGGTAGTTCCAAGACTACCACAATGATGCGACCGAGGCGGAAATACCAAACGGAGAAGGGTAAAACAAGAGTAGGGTGTCGCACCTCGAACGGATGGCACGACCGCTAGAGGGATGGTGGTAGTACTGCAACCCGGTGAACCATCCTTAAGTGAGGTCAAAGGAGCTCCATATGGACATAGGGAGATCCATATGGGCACAAGAAGGTCAAAAGGATTCCAAGGATGCCCAAATGAACTCGGGGAGTTCGGATGGTAGCGGAGAGGTACACGGGAGGTCCAAAAGCGAGAAGGTGGTCTAGATCCAAGGAGATCCAGACAGAGAAGAGGGTTTAACCCAAAGGGAGGTCTAAACAGAAAGAGATTCAAGCCAACAAAGGGAAGGTCTGGACTAAGAGAAGTCCCAACAAAAGATACAAGGAAAGGTCCAAAGATCAAAGAGGTTTGAAACACAAATCCGAGCTGATCTAAAACTCAAAAGGGAGGACTTAGACCAACAAAGGGGTCTGAGCAAGAGAAGGTTTGGAGGAGGACTAAACAAGACCCAACAGAAAACACTAGAGGAGGTACAGGGGGCAAGGGAGGTCCAGAGAGGAAAGAAAAGCACCGGGTCGAGGCCAAGCACAAGGCAAACAAAGACAAGGGAAGAATTCCAACACAGCTTTAAAGGGCAAAAGCTGATTTTAGTCAATTAAAGCTCTTCTGAAAACTTAAGTTAAGCTTTGAACTCTCACCGAAACCAAATGGTTATTTTTATTTTAAAAAGCTTAAAAGACTCGGGACGAACGGGACGTTACAAACCTACTCCCCTTAAAGGGAATCTCGACCCCGAGATTCGGGCTGACTAGAGAATAGGTTAGGGAGCTGGGTTCTACTCACCCTTCCAATTACTTCCTCTTTGAGTGAGACAAAATCGAGCTAACACTGTACCAGCCAAAGATTTCCAGGAGACGGGTTGAGCGAACTTGCCCATAGGATCAAACCGCTCAATGCAAATTGAACGACATAAAAGCGATAGAGGATTGGAGCAAAACATGGGGTCCAGACGAACGCGAAGGAATTTCAAAACGGGCTCAAAAGGACAGAAGGAGGTCCAAATGAACACGAGATGGTCCAAAGAAAACTGAGGAGGTGCAAAAGAATGCAAGAAGATCTGAAAGAATGTAAGGAGGTGCAAGGGAACTCAAGGAGATCCGATGGGTCACTGGGAGGTTCAAATGATTACATAAGGAAGTCAATTTGCCACAAAGGGATCCAATTGAAGGCAGGGAGGTCCTTTTGAACAGCAAGAAGTCCAAACAATCACGGAGAGGTCTAGATGGATAGAAAAGGATTCAAATGGACCTAAGAGATTCAAACCAACAAAGTCCAATCAAATGTCTCAAGGTAAGGTCCAATCAAAACTCAAGGAGGTCCGAACCTTAGAGGGGCGTCAAGCACAAGGGAGGTCCGAGAGGACAATACTAAGCAAAACAAGAAAAAGGGAGGAACTCCAGTAGGGCTCTAAGGGAACAGCTGGCAAGGATCACCTAGAGGACTGGCGACTTGGCTTGGAGCTTGGGGAGGAGCTTGTTTCCGCTGGATACGCTGAGGGCAATGCTTGGCGAAATGACCCCATTGATGGCATTTGAAACACTGGACATCTTGACAAACTTGGCGCTCTTTGCCATTGTTCTTTCCTTAAATACAAACACCTTGTGAGGCTGGGTGAAGAGCTGCCGCAGAGGTCTCAAAGGTAACATGAGAGGCAAAACTGGCAGGTTGCTGCACACCGAATCCTTGAGGCACTGGCAAATCCATGCTTCTGTAGGCACACAACTGAGTCAAGATCCTTCTGCTGTTTCTTCCACCTACTGCTGGGGTTATCGTGGCAATCAAGGTGGCTTTTGGAATGTCGTCGGTAGGAAATTTTTGACAACCTTTTGTGCCCTGGCTAGCAAAATGGCCTTTCTTTTCTCGTCTGAAGCACTGAATCTCTGCCCGTGGTGTCTTTTTCTGCTGGGGCCGGCCACCAAGATTGATACGGGGCGCCTGCATTGGTGGACAAGGTGCCGATTTTGGAGGCTTTGATGCTGCAAAGGCGGGAGTTCTCCTGGGTTGAGGCTGTTTAGCACGAATCTTAGAGCTTTCTGCAGCCTCTTGATCTTGGTTCAACGTCTTCCTCTTGAACCTGAGGTCCTGTTGACAACAAGGAGCTTCTATGTTGGGAGCTTCGGGATGGACTTCTTCCGATTTGATTCCTTTGCCCCGGCCTTCAATGCTGAAATTGTTTGAAGATGAGCGGTGGCGAGGCGAAAGCTGGGGGTTCTGGTTCACCATTGCAATGAGGCGACAATGGTTTGGTTCTCTTGGTCCACCGTCTTGACTAGAGCCGCCATGACTGGTTCTGATGAGCCATCATTTGATTCATGCCTTTGCATCACGGTGCTCAATAAGCTGGGTCTATCTTTGTCAAAAAGCGACTTAAGCCTTGATCGGCTAGGGCTGCCGGAGGAGGAGGTGCAAGGGGGTCGATACTGGCATTGGGGCCCACGGATCCACTATGACTAGCTGAGGGGCTGGTCTGAACCATCCTGAAACATACCCTCTAGGTTTAATAGATAAGGGAGAGAAAGCACCACAGGTGAGAGGGAAAAGCATCATAGATGAGTGAGATCGGGGAAGGTAGATAGAACAGCCTAGTTGGGGAAAACAGGTTAAACCCGAAGGAGCAAGAGCCCAGAGGCCAAAAGAGGCAAAGAGGTGCAATAAGTCCTCCTACTGGAGCTCTTATTGCACTAGCTAACGATACAAGACTAAGGGGGACCACTACACAAAAGGAGCCTAGCAACTAAGGCTATAGGGTTGGGCTGACGAAACGGCCTTCGTGCTTCGAGAAGTCCAGCAAGCTTTTCCTCGAAAAGGCAATGACCACGTTGCCTTTTCTTCCAACCAGCTCTTTCCTCAGGAGCAACTTGCCACAACCAAGGGCTGGGTGCTAGCTAAGAGCCAGGAATTGGCCTTCCTAACTTGGCTAGGTCCAAAACCTTATGATTAAAAGGGTCCACCAAATAACCTTTTTTTTTCAAAGTCATCAAATCAAAGAAACCAGTCAATCAATCAATCTCCCAAAACATTTGTAAGTCAACATGGCTATCAATTCTTTCTTGGGCAAGCTTAAAAAATTCCACAAATTGTTCATTTTAAATTGCATCCTCCTTCTCTGCCCACAACAAAAGATTCCTAATCCCAACATCGCTTTTCAATCTAATGATTCTAAAATCACTCCCAAGATCACTCGAATCCAATTTAAAAGAAAGTTCTCTCGAGGGTCTTCCTTTAAATCACTGTCTTCCAATTGATCCACCAGATTGTTTGTCACCAATCAACCCAAAATGGTTTTAATCAATGCTACCATCAAAGGTAAACCCCAAACATACATTCCATATTCTGATCAAGATATACAGCCAAGCTAAGATTCCCATCAAATATGGATTCTCAATTCACTTATATCCAACTAAATCCAATAAAAACCCACAAACTCAAATCCAAGCTCCCAACTGAACTTGCAACTTCTTTAGATTCAAGGGTAATCCAATACTTTTCAATAATCCAAACAATATTTCACAATCCTACATCCTCCAAGATCCAATTAGAACTTCCCATAATCAACCAATCCCAAAGTCTTTAATCCTCAAGATCAGATTAAAAAAGGCTTCTTTCAAGCTACCTAGCTTGGCATCCATCGCACTGGTTATACTTGCAAGCATAGCTCATGAGAACCTGGTGGGCTGCAGACTACACCAGCAACACCATCTTCTCAGGGCTTCCAGCACCAGGACACGAGGGCTCGATCCTATAGGGATTATAGAGATGAGGAGGCTAAATTAAGTTCAAAATACAGTTCCAGAAGGGGTAAGATTCAAGAATCTGGAAAAGAGGTAAGGAGGAATGGAATAAGGAGAGAAAAGAGTGAAACAAGATGAGAACAGATTAGAGCAAGACGAGGGAAGAACCACTAACCAAGTTTTTAAGTTGGTTTGATTTAGAAAATAATTTTTGAAACAGACTAAAACGACCATGCTAACTAAGGTTACGCCCTACAGTCGATATGGAGCTCTGATACCACCTTTGTGAGGACCTTCTTGGGATACTTTGAATGCTCGGATTTTTTTTTGCTGCGGTACTACCGTTTTGGTGAGGACCGTAGTACATACGTCCGAGTGTGTACTACCGCACTAGAGAGCGTAGCACCACCAGTCCGAGCCGATACTATCAAGACTGGGAGCGGTAGTACCGCCCAGGGTACCCCGAGAGGAGGTCTGTCAGGACCTCCCAGGAGATCTCAAGACCTCCTAGAGGTCTTGGCCTTTGTGCACTGAGTTAGTCCCATGATCAGTCCTGCTAACTCGCACATAGACACATTGGTGTGATCAAATCCATACCACAACAAGCTAAAGGAATACAAAGGAAAATTATCAAATATTATTAAAGACCAAGCGGTCAAGCTTCTTACAAGAGCCACAAGAGCTAAAACACAAGAGCACTGCGGCGGAAAACAAAACAAGCGAGCGTGAGTCCAACCGACGACCCACCGGCTATCGAGTGGAGGGCGTCCCTAGGTCGCATGTTCTCTAAAGACCTCTTCAACACAGAGCTTTGAGCTCCCTGGAACTTCCTTGAGCTGCTGATTTAAACAGAGGGCAAAAGCCATGAGTACTTTTGAATGTACTCAGCAAGCCGTGGGGAGTGTATGCAATACTACTTATGCAAGGCTTGCCTAAAGAGAGTTGTATGGTTAGTTGCAAAAAGCAATATTTGACAATAAATAACATAATAGATTGAAAGGCAGCAAGTTAAAACAATAATACAATATTAACTTTGTTTCCAAGGAGGTCGTGAGCACCCACTCACTTCCAAAACCACTCTGGAGCACCCACTCTAAAGCTTCCCAAAAGACCAACCGTGGGAGGTCTAGCCACACCCATGACCAAGACCTCAACCGCGACCACCCTGGAGCACCCACTCCAGAGTTCCCAACCAGCCCCTGGACCTCATCTCGAGCCAACCATGACCCCTCTAAAACCGGCCAAGGTCTCTTGAGGCAAAGCCACAATCTCTCATGAGCCAGCCAGGGACACAATTTCACAAAACTACCCTTGCACCACTTCTCCGGAGATGTCCATAACCAAGGACTCGGGTATTCGAATAGATTTTACGCTCTCAGAGGTGTACAACTTACCCACAATCCATGATTTCTCTAGCGGGCGGGTTAGGAAAGACCCTTACTCAATTAGAAGGTGAGCGATCTAGAGAGCGTGACAAGGCCTTTACAAAGCTTTGATTTGGCTCGGAGTGCCCGCTAAGGTTTAAACTTAGGATGGGTTGCAAAGCCACCGGATTCGTGCCCCCTCTTGCGCCGTCGGAATAAAACTTGCTTAACCACAACAACCCCAAGCCATCTCATTACTAATTATTCAGCCCACGCCATCCCCATAAAATGACCTTGTGGTTGCACGGATTACCCAGATCCACAGACACAAAGTTAAGTCCTTAATTGCTGCTCAGGCAAGACTTCCACAAACCCAAAGTGACTCCTCTGGGGACCAGCCCCGGAGCGCCCACTACTCACTCCCGGCCTTCTTGCCCAAGTATAAAACAATTTAGGTTCAACCCGGCCACTGGACCACCCAGTCCTGGCACAACAAGTTTTAAGGTGGTCTCGCACCACAATCAACACAACTTATGGCATTACACCATAGTCGGTTAACAATGGCACCAACCGGAGATTCCATAGTCCATAGTCAAGATTATCAATTGATAAGGCATGATTCACAAAACCCACGGTTCTACAGCAAGGCTAAGCATAATCTTACGGTCCCTTGTTGGCAATAACAAAAGATGCCAACTAAAGTATCCACCCTAAGGTGTCCAAAGGAGATCATGACAACATGTCAAGTACCCAAGTCCAAGGAGGCATAGCGTCAAATAGGAGAATAGCTACTGCCCAAAAGAGTTCTATAAAAATAGCCATGCAAGTTTAACAAATCAAAATGTTTTTGTAAAATGGGATCAAGATGATCAAGGTCCACGACTTGCCTCTGTTGAAGGGAAAAGCTTTGGTTGGTGTAGCTTGAACCACGAGCTCCTCAGCAATCAACCAAATCTACACGTGTGCAAAGAAAACCAAATAAGCAAAGAAACTCCAAGAAATCCAAAAGAACTTACTTAAAGCAAAAGAGAGGAGGTCCACAAGGAAGGGAGGTCCGAGAGGGAGGTCCAGCGAATGGGAGGTCCAAACCTAGGGAGGTCCGAGCCAGAGGAGCTTGGGGAGCACACCAAAACCGAGAGGAGGCTAAGAATGGCGAACGGGGAGGAAGTGGACGTCCCCTGGTGCTCTATTTAAAGAAAAAGGGGAATAGAAGCACCACAACAAGGAGGTGACCAGGTTCAAAGCATTGGTACAAAAGGTACACTACCAACAGGTATCACAAAGGACACAAACAGGGCTAAGGAGGTGACAAAAAGTAGGAATAAGTACAAAGAAAAGGACAACACTTTAATGTGACTTCAACCCACATCAAATGCACTTTAGAACTTGGGGCAAGGGAGTCAGTCAAAAGGGTGAACACATGATCGAAGGGAAATGGTCCAAGGAGGAGGTCCTGCGAGGAGATTCTAAAAAGAGGTCCTGCGAGGAGATCCAAAGAGGAGGTCCAAAGAGGAGGTCTGAGGACAGGAAGTCCTAAGACAACCAAGGAGGTCTTGACTACGGAGGTCCAAACACAAGGGGGGGGAGTCTAGACCACAAAGGTCTAAACACAAGGAGGAGGTCTAGAACATAAAGGTCTAAACACAAGGAGGAGGTCCTGCGAGGAGATTCAAAAGACAAACACAACCACGGGGACGTCCTATGGACAAGAGGTCCAAAAGACACTCGATGGGGAGGTCCTATGGACATGAGGTCCAAAAGACTACAAAGAGGTCCTTTGGACAAGAGGTCCAAAAGACTACAAAACAATGGGGAGAACCTGAGGACAAGATTCACAAAAGGGGCAGGTCCTGACGGTCAGATCCTCAAGGAGTAGGTCCTGACGGTCAAGATCTAGAGCAAGAGGAGGTCATGGAAATAAAGATCTTGCGGAGGAACAGGGCCAAATTTTGATCGAGACGAGCAAAGGCAAATGGGCCGCCGGACCAAGCGAAACGAGCCAACGAGGCCAAGCCATCCGATGCGAGATCAAAGCGGTCCTAAGGCAAGAAAGGCAAAACTCAAGCAGATGCGGCCGCAAGAGCCAGCCATGAGTCCAAACGCTAGGAGGTGCGGACCTAAGCGAGGTCCAGGCCTTATGATCCCAACAAAGAGGAGGTGCGGATCGATAGATCAAGCGGCAGAGAGGTCTAGACCCTTGGATCAAATAGAGGAGGATCTGGATGGTTAAGATCTCAAAGGGAAGGTCCAAGCGGCGAGATCTGAACAAGGGGAGGTCGGCGGCTAAGATCTCAAGAGAGGAGGTCCTAACGGCGAGATCGATCAAGGGAGGTCTGAGCGCTAAGATCTCCAAAGAGGAGGTCCTAACATCGAGATCGATCAAGGGAGATGCTGCGGTTAAGATCTCGAGAGAGAGGTCCTAACGGCGAGATCTCAACAATGGGAGGTCTGAGCTAAGATCTCCAGAGAGGAGGTCCTAACGGCGAGATCTCGATCAAGGGAGGTCTAAGCGGCTAAGATCTCGAGAGAGGAGGTCCTAACGGCGAGATCTCGATCAAGGGAGGTCTGAGCGGCTAAGATCTCGAGAGGAGGTCCTAATGGCGAGATCTCAACAAGGGGAGGTCCGGCGGCTAAGATCTTGAGAGGGGGGTCCTAACGGCGGATCGATCAAGGGAGGTCTGTCGGTTAAGATCTCGAGAGAGGAGGTCCTAACGGCGAGATCTCAACAAAGGCGGTTTTATGTGACGAAGACCATGCTCGGCGGTAGGTCCGACCAAGCAAGCGGTAGGTCCGACTGAGGAAATCCGAAAGACAGAGAAATCCAAAGGAGTCAGAGAGGTCCTAAGGACACAAAGAGGTCTGAGGTTAGATCTATAAATGAGACCCCAACGGTTAAGATCAAAGCAAAGGAGAGGTCCGCGGGCAAGGGGGGTCCAAAAGGCTCAAGGAGGTTTTAATAAAGGCGGTTCCCAAGACTACCACAACGCAGATGCGACCGGAGGTCGGAAATCACCAAACGGAGAAGGGCAAAACCAGTTAGGGTGTCGCACCTCGAGCAGACTGATGCGACCGCTAGAGGATGGTGGTAATACCAAGAACCCTGACCGAACCATCCTTAAGGGAGGTCAAAAGGAGCTCCATATGGACATAGGGAGATCGATATGGGCACAAGAAGGTCAAAAAGGATTCCAAGGATGCCCAAATGAACTCAGGGAGTTTAGATGAGCGCGGAGAGGTACACGGTGTAGCGCCCTGATTTTCAGAGCCTTTTTGAAAATTTTCAAAATAAAAAGAACCATTTGGTTTTGATGCGAATTCCAAGCTTAACCTGAAGTTTTCAGAATTGGAAGTGTTGAAATGACTAAACTAAACTTCAACTAACCGAAAGCTTGATTCTCTTGGTATTGCTCTAGCTCTCTGGAGCTATCTTTTCTTCTCTTGTTAGTACTTCTTCTCGTCTATCCCACTTAGACATTCTTTTATGTCCAGACTGTCCCTCTTGTTTGACCTCTGCTGTGGTCATCTCCTTCTTGTCTTTTCGGGTCTTTCCTCTCCCCTGGAAACCTCTCTCTATTGAGATCTTTTGTCTAGTCTACCTCTTTGGTCCAGACCACCTTTAGGTCGGGACCTCTCTCTTAAACTCTTTTGTAGTTTAGACCTCCTTTGAGGTTCAGGCTTCCTTTGTAGCTAGACCTCCTCTGAGGTCTAGATCATCCTTGTGGCTTTAAACCACTTTCCTTTTTATTTGGGTACTCTCTTCAGATCAGATCCTCTCTGTGTCCGAGACCTTCCCTTTGGTTTGGGCGCTTTGGATCTCTTTGTTGGTTTGAATCTCTTTGGTTGAGACCTCCTTCCTGTGTTCAGACTTTTTCTAAGTCTAGACTTCCCGGATGATTAGACCCTTTTGTATACCCAAACCTCCTTACCACTTGGACCTCACCTATGGTGCGGATCTCTTCTTTGTCTTGGTCTATTTGATGTCTCAGATCTCTTTTTGATCATAGACCTCATTCTTTGTTTGGGTATACTCTTATGCTAGACCTCCCCTCAAGTCTTTTGCTCGAGTCTCCCTCTTGCTCACTGGAACGCTCAGTAATTCACTTGAACCCACTCGTGTCCAATTAGACCTTCTTTGCAATTGATCGAACCACCTTTGTGCTCAAATTGGACCTCCCCTGGTTCAGATTTCCTTCTCTAGCTTAGACCTCCTCAGGGTCTAGGTCTTCTCTCATACCACTTGAGTTCCTTCTATGCTCTTGTGAACCTCTCGGTGATCACTTGGACTCCTTTTCGCCCTGATCTCAGTAAACCTTCCCTTTGGAAAAGTCCTCCTAGTGCAATTTGGTATTACCGCCCCAACTCATGGTATTCTGCTTCTAGGACCTCCTCACTTGCCGATCGTGGTCATTAGGATCTCCTGTGAGGTCCTAGCCATCGATCTCCACCTTCGATTTGAGCTTGACCTTGGACCTCCAGTGAGTAGGTCGTTGGACTTCTGTCCGAGGACCTCCTCCTGTTGTGTCTGTTAGACCTCCCCGCCCTCCTCGACCTCATCCTAACCGCCTGACCTCCTCTGAGCGGTGTCTAGACCGATTAAGATGTTCTTTGATCATATCTGAGCCATCCGGACCTCTTTACATAATGACCCAAAGTTACATTACCAATTTAAATTATTAAAGTTATTATTTATTGGATTTTCGAAATTTGAGAGGGTTTATTTGCTTTATTTGAATTTTTGAAGTCTTAAAAGTCAAAAATAAAAGTTTTAAAGTTTTATGTGAGTTAAAGTTGAAAAATAAAAACTAAAATAATTTTGAGAATTATATGAAATTTTTAAAAAACTTTTTCCTAAATATTTTAAAGCCAAAATAATTTATTTGCAAAATTAAAAGCCAACTTTAAGTTGGGAATAATTTTATTAAGTCTAAAATGACTCTAAGAATTTATGAGAATTTTTCTAGAATTTTTGGATTTACTTTACTATTTTCTAAAGCTAAAATGAACTAATCGGTTATTTAAAAAGGAAAAATCAATTAAAAATCCAAAAGTGTTTGGGCGAAAGTCTCGGCCCAATCCTCACCTGCGCTGCTGCGCCCGCTCCACCCGCCTCCTCACTTATCACCGTCGATTTTAATCCGACGGCCACGCGTCACACGCCAGACGCCTTCCTCTCGCCGTCGATCGAAATCCACCAGCCGCGCCGTTAAATCCTCCCGTCATCGTCCTCGCCGCAATTGCGCTCGTCGCCGCCATTAACGCCACTCAAAGCTCCACCTTCTCCGCGATTCCTCCTCTTTTACTCGCATTAAATGCGCAATTAAATTCTTTAACTTTGCTGCGCACACGCCCTCTTCCTCCCTCGCGCCACGATCTCGCGGAGAGCCCCACGCCATAAAAACGCCACCGCACCACTCGCCGCACGTCCTCGCCGCTTGAGTGCCTCCCCGGCCCTATAAAAGGGAGCCTCGGGAGCGCCTTCTAGAAATAGATTGTCATTGGATATCAAATTATCTAAAAATTTGATTATAGGATTACATAGTCATTGGATTGATAGATATCGGATTATAAAATTTGAGTATAGTTAAATATTTGGATCAATTGAAGTTGGATCATAGAAATAGACTTATACGGTGTAGATTGGACTAATGAATTTTGGATTCTTTGAAGGTTGGATTATCACAATCTTGATGGATTACATCTTGATCTCGTTCTTGACAAGTCTTGGACATTTAACCCTCACCCTAGATAAAATCTAATTGATACAATAGTATGAACTAGAACATTTTGAGAAAGATTATGCTTAGCAATGCTTAGACCCAAAAATGTTTGATTTGGGAAACTTTCACCAAAAAAAAACAAATATTGTTTAAGAATCTATGGCATTGGTTTGTCATGGAAGTTTTGTAAATAAATGAATTTGAGAAAAATAAAATAAAATTATGGTTTGTACTTGGGCTTAAATGGTTGTTTGGATGGTGCATGTTAATGCACGGATCGAGTCATTTCCATGATCGAGGCCCATGGGTTTTGTGGAAAGTCGCCCAAGTCGATTGAGGACCGCCTCTGGCGTTCCTTTGCTATGCCTATAATGGGCTATGCCTCACCGTGCAACCACATGTCCTCGTAATGGGGTGTAGGACACAGCTAATTAATTTGTAAAGTTCCATCACGGTTGATTCTGTTTATGCGTGGGCGGTCTTTCATGGCCATTTCTTTTGACAAAGTCTTTCATGACTATTGTTCCCACCGGCGCAAGAGGGGCTAGGAACTCATGATTTCTATTCCAAAGGCGAAACCTTAGCGAGAAGCTGCGGTGGAATGGCGCATTGTAAAAGCCTTGCACGTGCTCTAGGCCGCTTACCTAAGGTAATGGCGGTGGTATCGACGGATGCCAAGCAAACTAGAGAATTCGTGTCATGTGGGTAAAGTGTACCACCTCTGCAGAGTGTAAAACTATTGAATAGCGCGTCATGATCATGGACATGCTAGCAAAGCCACTCAAAGTTAGACTTGGATTTTGATTTTAAAAGACTTTATCAACTGGTTTATCCAAATGGGAATTGGGCGGTTAGCCTTTGTGATAGGAAGGTATCCTTCACCATTCATGCGTGAATGTTATCGACTATAAAATTGATTTATAAAATGAATTTTAGTTATAGAATAAGCGCTTTGGAACTTAGTACAAGTATTCTGAAAAATCTTTGTTTTATGCAAATTCAACCATATTAAGCTTTCCTTTGAGATATCCATATATGCATGTCATTACATTACTTGGCGGGTGTAACTTGCGAAGCACAGTAGTTGTGCTCATTCTTGCTTAATGCAAATAATTTGAGAGGAGAAGGACTTTGCCACGGTGTGGATCTCGACGACTAGGCCGCTTCCCGATCGATTGCACGTGGCGATTAATGGACTCTACTACATCTTAGTCTTCCATTGTGTTTATTTTATTGTTGGCTGTAAGCCTCCTTTGTAATCAACTCTGTTGTTATTTATTAATAAAGTTGTGATATGATTTTGTTACCACATTTGTTTCTTGTGTGAACTAGCTCTTGATCATGGGACTAGTTGAAAATGCACTGAGGATTAAAGGAGTGTTAATCCGGGTCTTACAAGATAGTATCGAGCCATATCATTGTGAGGTCGTGACCTAGATAGAATGGCCGTTAGTTGAAAAACTTCAAAAATTATTTTATATAACAAGAAAAATAAATTGTTCTCTCCTTATCTTGGTCATCTGTCTATCTTTAGCTTATTTATAGCAATTCTTTCTTACCTAATTATCTTTTCACCATTTTATAATGTTAAATGGATCCTCTTTTCCTGAAAACTTCTATAGATAGTCAACACGTTATTAACCCTTACGTTCAAGACCACAAAACATGGAGCCATCGACAAAGTATCATCGTCTTCACCATCCAAGGAAGGCGGACAAGACTCTAGAAGATCGTTGTGTCGGCCAAGCCATATAGTCTAAGTTTGCCAAGACTCATTACTGTATTGAGTTATTTCCCCGATTCTGAGTCTCGATTGATAAAATGTTGTATAAAGCTATTAAAGTTTTCTTGAAGCTTTTGAGTTGGATCTTTTGTTTGGGAGTATTGTTTTGCTCTATCCTTAGTCCTTCTTAATTGTCTCTTCCTATCCTTTGTCTCCTTTCCTAAAAACTCGGAATAGCAAGCGGATGGTGAACACTAAATGCGCTCGAAAAGTGAAAACAAGCAAGACAACAATGTTCTGGAGGTGCCAGCGCTGAAGCCTACCAACCAGCGATGGTAGAAACTCTTGAACTTGAACCAGTTCTTTATCACCCGAGCTCAACTAATGCAGCAGTTGATACAACAAATGAACAACAACAATGTTTTCTCAACCATCTTTGCTCCTACAACACAAGAACGACGTTCTTTGCACCAAGTGTTCCAAGAGGAAGATGGTGGATCAAGGGCAACATGATGCAAGAAACTTCAAGGCTCGTGTGATTCAATCTCAACCCAACCATATACCAACAACGACCGCACTCAAGACTTGAGATCAATACCACTTCCACCAACGCAAATATCCCTCGACAATAAGGGTGGCCAATCTCGTGAACAAAACATCAAGGGCGGGATCTGATGTCTTCATTGTCGGGATATGGGACATTATGCAAATCGATGCCCAAGAAGGCGTTTAGCACTCACCTCGACACATTCCGAAGCCACTCGATTGCAACAATAACACCGAAGCGGAGGTAAAAACAACGAAGATACATGTCGATTCTTGCGAAATACATAAGTTTAGGCTTACCAAAGCCTCAAGAAACCACCATGAACCAACCGGCCACTTGTTGCTCCCCAACGCCTCGATGGAGGCCAAGCACAGAAGAACTCATCTCGTGTTGTAAGCATCACCTGTTTCCACTGCCATGAGAGAGGACATTATGCCAATAAATGTCCAAAGAAACAATGACAGCGAACCCAGTCAACCCTCAAGCCTCAAAAATCAACATCATGCAAGTAATCGAAGCCGCGAAATTTTGGAAAAAAGGCGCTTGTATAACGTCACGGCTCGGGCCGTCCAATGAAGAAGCGGGATCACGGAACAATGACAACTCGATTGAAAACCTTGTACCGTAGCTTTCTTTCTAGCCACTCCAAATCTCGGGGCGAGATTCCTTTAAGGGGTAGTTTTGTAACAACCCAAAGTTACATTACCAATTTAAATTTATTAAAGTTATTATTTATTGGATTTTACAAATTTGAGAGGGTTTATTTGCTTTATTTGAATTTTTGAAGTCTTAAAAGTCAAAAATAAAAGTTTTAAAGTTTTATTTGAGTTAAAGTTGAAAAATAAAAACTAAAATAATTTTGAGAATTATATGAAATTTAAAAAAACTTTTTCCTAAATATTTTAAAGCCAAAATAATTTATTTGCAAAATTAAAAGCCAACTTTAAGTTGGGAATAATTTTATTAAGTCTAAAATGACTCTAAGAATTTATGAGAATTTTTCTAGAATTTTTGGATTTACTTTACTATTTTCTAAAGCTAAAATGAACTAATCTGGTTATTTAAAAGGAAAAATCAATTAAAATCCGAAAAGTGTTTGGGCGAAAGTCTCGGCCCAATCCTCATGCGACGCCAGCGCCGCCCGCTCCACCCCGCCTCCTCACTTATCACCGCGATTTTAATTCGACGCCCCAGCGTCTGCGCCAGCACCTGCTCTCGCCGTCGATCGAAATCCACCACCGCGCCTGTTCGTCCTCCCGTCATCGTCCTCGCCGCAATTGCGCTCGTCGCCGCCATTAACGCCACTCAAAGCTCCACCTTCTCCGCGATTCCTCCTCTCTTTACTCGCATTAGTGTGCAATTAAATTCTTTAACTTTGCTGCCTGTTCGCCCACTCTTCCTCCTCGCGCCGCGATCTCGCGGAGAGCCCCACGCCATAAAACGCCACCGCACCACTCGCCGCACGTCCTCGCCGCCGGTGCCTCCCGGCCTATAAAGGGAGCCTCGGGGCGCCTTCTTCCGTATCCTGTAGTCACCCACATCCTCCTCCTTCTCCGTGGCGCCCGTATTTTGAAGCTTTTAGCGGCGGTGAACTCTCGGGTCTTCGTCGATTCCGGCACCTCCGTCGTCGCCGCGTCCTCAACTCGCCACTATCGGCATCGCCGCTTCACGGCGAACCTCGTGCGCCACACTCACAACACCGGAGGACCCCGAAACCCTACCTCGCGTCGACCTAAACTTGCCGCGCATAACTCTGTCGCCGACGACCTTTCCGCCAGCGCATCCTCGCAACTCCGGTGAGCATCACGACCAACATCTCTCTCTCTCTTTTGCGCCCTCGCACCTCGCTGGTGGCGCGTGCGCCGGCGAGGAGGTCACCGAACTCTGCTTGCCGTCGGTGGCGTGGCTCGACACGTCGATGCAATTGGGCGCCACCTCGGCTCGGATCGGACGTGGCGACTGCGTGGCCCGAGTCGGCACTACCTCTGAGAGCCAAAAGCCCATGGACTTAGTCCACAAGGACCGTGTCTATGACACGTGGGCCCCACATGTCGGATTTCTTTTTAATTCTTTTAAATTCGAAAATCGATCGCTGACGTCATGCTTGCACAATAAATGGAATTTCCTTTAGGAAAATAATTCATAAATTCAATAAATCCAATTTAGGGTTTAATTTAGAATTAAATTTGTATAATTCATAACTTTTACATCTTAGCTCCAAATTAGATGATTCAAATTGCTAAAACCTTAGAAAATTATTGTCTAACTAAATAAGATATAAGTATTTAATTTGGAGTTCAGTTTAGTCTTGTTTTAGAATTTAAAATTCATTTAAATTCCAAATTTAGATCAAATTTTGTAAAATTCATATCTTTTTCATCTGACTCCAAATTGGGTGATACCAATTTCTAAAACCTTATAAAATTATCATCTAGCTAAATAAAATATAATTATTTGATTTTGTTTAAGTTTAAACTGTCTGTTTGAATTTGAAAAGATTTAAACTACAAATTTAGGATTTAAATTTGTAAAATTCATATCTTTTGATTCCTAACTCCAAATTAAGTGTTTCAAATTTCTAAATTCGTATAAATTTAATATCTAGCTAACTAAACCAAAATTATTTAAATTGTACTTCATTTTGAATCTTGTTTGTATTTAGAAATTCATTTAAATTTCAAATTTAGGATTAAAACTTGTAAAATTCATATCTTTTAAATCCCAACTCCAATTTGAGTGATTCAAATTTCTAAAATTTTATAAAACTATTATCTAACTAAATAAAATAGAATTATTTAGTTTTGAGTTAATTTAAATTGCCTTTTGATTTGTTATTTGAATTTCGTTTGAATTTGGATCGTTTTAGCGTATAGATTTGACGACTTGAATCGAGTTTTCAACGTAGTTGGAGACCATATAAGAGGATTGATTTTGACTGTATGATCATCGTGGTTGTACACACAAGCAATCTGGAGAGAGTGTTTGTGAGTACTAGGTGACCTGTTAAGGAAAACAACATCACCAAGCAAGGCAAGTTACATTCTTGATCATATTTGCACCTATTATTTAAAATTATATAATTCTATTTTAAATTATTACTGCATGCTTATTTACATTCAAGTAATTTAAATTCCTGTTTTAAGCTTTATAGTTATTCCCAATGCCTTTGTATGTCTAATTATTGTCAAGAGAGGTGGTATGGATAATTTTATCGAATGCAACATATTTTTGAAGTTAGAATTTGATGGGTTTGGATAATAAAAGGAGATTGTACATGGATGAGTGAAGTTAGAGAAAGATTGTTAATAGATAACACATGTTGAATTACAGAATTAGGTGATTATTAGTATTGGATTATGGAAATAGATTGTTATTAATGATCGGATTGTGGTATTATTAGAGTTATATGATTGTTGGATATTAGATGTCAATCATAGACATAGATTATTATTGGATTATTGGATATTGGATTGAATGATGTTGGATTATTAGAAATACATGATTATTATGGTTGGATTATAGAAATAAATAATTATTGGATCTGGGATTTTAGAGGTAGATTGTTGTTGATGTTGGATTAATAAAGATTGGATGATAGATAGATACTATAGTCAAATCTTGAATTGTTGATATTGGATTCTAGAAATAGATTGTCATTGGATATCAAATTATCTAAAAATTTGATTATAGGATTACATAGTCATTGGATTGATAGATATCGGATTATAAAATTTGAGTATAGTTAAATATTTGGATCAATTGAAGTTGGATCATAGAAATAGACTTATCTGGTGTAGATTGGACTAATGAATTTTGGATTCTTTGAAGGTTGGATTATCACAATCTTGATGGATTACATCTTGATCTCGTTCTTGACAAGTCTTGGACATTTAACCTCACCCTAGATAAAATCTAGTTGATACAATAGTATGAACTAGAACATTTTGAAAAGATTATGCTTAGCAATGCTTAGACCCAAAATGTTTGATTTGGGAAACTTTCACCAAAAAAAACAAATATTGTTTAAGAATCTATGGCATTGGTTTGTCATGGAAGTTTTGTAAATAAATGAATTTGAGAAAAATAAAATAAAATTATGGTTTGTACTTGGGCGAAATGGTTGTTTGGATGGTGCATGTTAATGCAGGATCGAAGTCATTTCCATGATCGAGGCCCATGGGTTTTGTGGAAAGTCGCCCAAGTCGATTGAGGACCAAGCCTCTGGCGTTCCTTTGCTATGCCTATAATGGGCTATGCCTCACCGTGCAACCACATGTCCTCGAGAATGGGGTGTAGGACACAGCTAATTAATTTGTAAAGTTCCATCGCGGTTGATTCTGTTTTATGCGTGGGCGGTCTTTCATGGCCATTTCTTTTGACAAAGTCTTTCATGACTATTGTTCCCACCTAAGCGCAAGAGGGGCTAGGAACTCTGCATTTCTATTCCAAAGCGAAACCTTAGCGAGGAAGCTGCGGTGGAATGGCGCATTGTAAAAGCCTTGGCACGTGCTCTAGGCGCTTACCTAAGGTAGTGGCGGTGGTATCGGCGGATGCCAAGCAAACTAGAGAATTCGTGTTATGTGGGTAAAGTGTACCACCTCTGCAGAGTGTAAAACTATTCGAATAGCCGCGTCTGCGGTCATGGACATGCTAGCAAAGCCACTCAAAGTTAGACTTGGATTTTGATTTCAAAAGACTTTATCAACTGGTTTATCCAAATGGGAATTGGGCGGTTAGCCTTTGTGATAGGAAGGTATCCTTCACCATTCATGCGTGAATGTTATCTGACTATAAAATTGATTTATAAAATGAATTTTAGTTATAGAATAACTGCTTTGGAACTTAGTACAAGTATTTACAGAAAATGATGTTTTATGCAAATTCAACCATATTAAGCTTTCCTTTGAGATATCCATATATGCATGTCATTTTGTTACTTGACGGGTGTAACTTGCGAGCACGGTAGTTGTGCTCATTCTTGCTTAATGCAAATAATTTGAGAGGAGAAGGACTTTGCCACGGTGTGGATCTCGGCGACTAGGCCGCTTCGATCGATTGCACATGGCGATTAAGCTGGACTCTACTACATCTTCGTCTTCATTGTGTTTATTTTATTGTTGGCTGTAAGCCTCCTTTGTAATCAACTCTGTTGTTATTTATTAATAAAGTTGTGATATGATTTTGTTACCACATTTGTTTACTGTGTGAACTAGCTACTGATCATGGGACTAGTTCAGAAATGCACAGAGGATTCGGGAGTGTTAATCCCGGGTCTTACACTTTCTGAGGTGATCTGAACCGTCCCGACCTCCTTTGATCATCTCCGAGCCGCTCAGATCTCTTTTGCTTATTTTCTTGATCGTTAGGACCTCTCCTGGCTTTTGATCTTGACCGTCAGACCTCCCCCTTGTGAGATCTGACCGTCAGGACCAGCCTTTTGTGGGCCCTGTCCTCAGGACCATCTCGTGGGTGTGTCTTTTGGACCTCCTGTCCATAAGACCTCCCCATTGTGTGTCTTCTGGACCTCCTGTCCAGGACCTCCTTGAAGTCTTTAAGACCTCTTAGCCCTTTGGGCCTTCATATCCTTTGGACCTCCCCTTTGTCTGGATCTGACGGTCCAGACCTCCTTTCATTTGGATCCCAACCGTCCGGACCTCCCTTGCAGAGATGTCAACAGTCAGGACCTCCCCATGTCCGGACCTCCCTGTTGAGTTTTCGACCTCCTTAGGGTTCAAACTTCCCTATGGTGTTCAGACCCTTATGGTCTGGACCTCCCTTTTGTGTTTAGACCCTTGTGGTTTAGACCTCTACTGTCTTTTGCACCTCATGTCCTTAGACCTCCTTGTAGCCTCTAGGACCTTGTGTCCTCAAAAACCTCCTTGCGGGTTAGGACCTTCCCTTTGACCCGGTTGTTTCTAAGTTTGACTGGACCCACTTGCCAATCTTACCCATTCTCATTTCCTCATACGTTAATATCTTGGGCATTTAATGCATGTCATGTCACATTAAATACATCCATATCGTGGCGTTTTACTCAATTAGGTCACCTAGTCGTACTCGACATCCTTCTTTGTTCCTTCCCATAGCAACATCGTTGTCCTTCCTCGCACTGTTACCCGGGGTGGTAGTGACACTTGTCACCGCCACTCACCTACCTTTGACCCATTTCTATACTTATCCTTGATACGTATGCTTCTAGTTTTCTTCACCCACTTTGACTATCATCGGCCCTGGGGAACTCGCCATATTACCTTCTTCACACTCATCATCTTAGCTCTCGTTCGGTGGCTCTTGAGGAAGACCTTGTTGCCCGACTTCCCTCCATCCATTGGTTCCTTCTTGTCCTGGTAAGTCCTTGGTGATCTGCTTCACTCTTGTTCTTGCCCTTTGCATTGAGTGGTCGTGTCTTTCACAGACCTCTCCTTGTGGACTCCTTTTGGATTTCTATGGCCGTTATGTGAAGACCTCCTCCTGGTCTTTCTGCTAGGAACTCTCCTTGCCCCTTCGGTCATCTGCAAGGACCATCTTCGGGACCTTCATTTTATTCTTTGAAATCACTCTTTTGAGGTCTTTTGCTAAAGACCACCCTCCTCTGGTAAGCTTAGACCTCCTCCAAAAGAACCTATTCTAAATGATACTCTTCTATTAATAGAGTTTTGAGGTTCCTCTGGAGTTCTTTTGGTTCTTTATTCGGATCTCTGTTGGTTCTTTATTTGAGCATTGTTTGAATCTGCTCTTTTAACCGTGTAGATCTTGACGTTTCTAGAGAGCCAGTGTGAGAGAGTAGATCCTAAGCTATCAAGCAAGAGGAAAGTTACACTTTTGATCATATTGCACCCAATAACTCAAATTAATTATGTCTGTTTTAATGTATCTTGCATGCCTATTTCTACCAAGTTATTTCAATACTGCTTTAAATCCATAGTTATGCCTACTTCCTTTGTATGGCCATTTGTTGACTTTGAACGAGCATCTTGTCACCACTAGATCAAACTTGGGTCATGCAATAGTGTGAGCCAAGACCATTTGAAAAACATATGCTTAGTCATGCTTAGACCAAAAGTATTGATTTGGGAAATCTTTACCATCATAACCAAACACCTGTTTTAAATGATTTGGCCATGACATCGGGTGTCATGGGCGTATGGAAATATTCTTTGGGGAAGCAAAGAAAAGGAAAATGGAAAATGGATTTGGACTTGGGCGAAATGGTTGGCTTGGCTAGTGCAAGGTTTGTGCACGGACTCTATCTGGAAAAGGTGGAGGTCGAGGGTATGTGATTGTCGCCCAAGTCGATTGAGGACCGGTCTTTGGCGACCAATGCCATGTCTATAATGGGCTATGCCACAATCGTGCAACCACATGTCTCCAGAATGGGGCGTGGGACCTAGCTGAGTAATTTGCAAAGTTCTACCATAAGCTGCTCCATTGGAAGTGTGGGAGGTCTTCTATGGCCAATGGTCTATTATAACCTCTTGTTCCCACTGGTGCAAGAGGGGCTTTCATGGATTCTTGTCCATAGGAGAGTGAAACCTTAGCAAGGAAAGGTGTGGTGGAACAATGCATTGTAAAGGCCTTGTCATGAACTCTAGACCTCTTACCTTGGCGGTGAGAGGTGGCATTCACAAGATGCCAAACAAACTAGAGGAATCATGTCATGTGGGTAAAGTGTACAACCTCTCTGAGTTAAATCTATTGAATAGCCGTGTCATGGTCATGGGCGTCTTGGCAAAGGCTACTCGAGAGTTAGATGTTGGTTTTGGGTTTTTCAAAAATGTTTACTAAAAGCTGTTTGGGATTGCTATCCCATGGGTTGGGCGAGGAGCCTTGTGACGGAGGGTATCCTTCACCACTTGTGATGAATGAATATCCAGCTGAAAAGCAGTTTACTAAATGAATTTTACTTCTTGTATGATGCTTTGGAACTTATCTTGGTAATTGGAAATAAACATGGCTTTATGCAAATTAACCATAATAAGTCTTCCATTGTGATATCCATTTATGCATGTCATTTTGTTATCGGACGGGTGTAACTTGCGAAACACGGTTGTTGTGCTCACTCTTGCTTCTTCTTGTCATTTAGCAGGGTATGGAAGCTTTGGGTGACCAGTTCTGTGGACCAAGTGGTCCTGATCGCCTAGGATTGCGCCCTCTAGTCGGTTGCCTGTGGTGTATCGGGTGGCCCATGTGTTATTTTTACTATGTTTTGCCTACTGGCTTGTAAGCTCTCTTGTAAACAACTCCTTTGGTTATTAATAAAGCTTGTGTTGTTGCTAGGTTACCACTGTTGTCGCTGTGAAGAGCTAGCCATGATCCTTGGGACTAGCTCGATTCACATTGAGGACCTTGGAAGAACCCGGACCTCCCAGACCACCCTCGGGTTTGTGCGTGTGTGGTTACAGGGTGGTCTCGATCCTCCACGACCTCCTCTGGTGGGTCGCGGAGGTCTGAGATGACCTCAAACCTCCACGCCTTCCCACGTCCGTAGTGGGAGATCTTTGGGGTGCTCCTCGGCTCCTAAGACCTCCTCGGACTTGTTCTCCGGACTTGAGGAGGTCTGCTGACCTCTGGGAGGTCTTGGTGGGTGTCAGAGAGGTCCTTTCGGACCTCTGGGAGGTCTCTTGGACTTTCAAGAGTTCTTAGAGGACCTCTCGGGTGCCCTAGGGTTGGAGTCGTTACAAAAGTGGTATCGAGCATCACATTGCAGTGCAACCTAGTAGAATGGACGTTAGTGAAGACTTCAAAATTTATTTTACAACAAAAGAAATAACTTGTTCTTTCCTTATCTGAGTCATCTTTTTATTCTTATCCCCTTCTCTGTATCTTTTTTTACCCTATTCCCCTCTTATCATTTTGCTTGCCTCAACGTTTTACAGAGGTAAATGAATTCTCTTTCCTCTGGAAAATTCTATAGGACCGAGCCTTTAAGTTCTGAGCCCTGGATGCCTTGGGAAAAACTGGGACCGATGGACCAACGTTACAAGCTCCTAGAAGCTGCCCTTATGAGCTCACCAGTACATCTGGGTGCCAAGTTAGGTAGCTCTGAAGTCAGAGGTACAGGCTGAATTTGAGAAGCAATGTTTTTGAGGATTTGTTGGGATTATTGAAAGTCTTGGGAATACTAGAGCATGTTAGTGAGTGTGTTTGATTGTATTAGATTCAAGGGGATCTGAGTAGTGGACTGTACAACTTGAGCAAATAAAAGCTAATCTGGAAGGAAACTTTGGTGGGTCATGAAAAGATAGGAATTCGAAGAATTGATTCGATTATTAGAATAAATTGAATACCCCTAAGTTTGGAGTAGATTGTGTTGATTGATTGGAAGCCCAGACTTGAATCTATGGGATATACTAGACTTAGATGGATACAATCGAATAGGAAATCCAGTTTTGAAAGGGACCCTGATTGGATTGTAGGAATGAGTCTTGATCAGATCCTGGAATGGCATAACGACCGTATAATGGAAGGAATGCTTGATGGGTATCTTGTTGATATTTAGCTTGATCAATTAGTTGCTGGATGGTTGCGAGAGTAGTAATTTATTGGATCAAATTTAAACTTGGACCCAGGAGATCTTTTATTTCGAGAATAGGGATTTGTGAATTGTGGGATCTTTCCCATTGATCAGAACCCAGATTGAATAATTGAGTCCTCCTAATTGGGTGATCCTGAGGTATGTGAGTTAGTGGATCATTATTAACCGGTGGGTTGTAGAAGTCTCTTGAAAGAATTTATGATACACTCTTGTGGACGGTAATGTCTGGTTAGAAACTGATGGAAATGGATGAGTAATTAGATTTTTTCAAAGGTGTGACTTGAATATATATATATATATATATATATATATATATATATATATATATATATATATATATATATATATATATATATATATATATATATATATATATATATATATATATATACCTATATTTATGGATCTTAATATGATGCGTTGTGGATCTAGCGAATTTGGGAAGCTTGGTTCTTAGCTCCTAATTAGCACTGGTACCTGGTTGAAGCAAGTGGCTCCTAAAGAGAGAGCTGGCTGGAAGAAGAAAAGCATTGTCGTCTCTACCCTTCGAGGACTACATGCAAGACCTTCCAAGGACCGTTTCGTCAGCCTAACCCCATAGCCTCAGTTGTCCAGGCTTCCTCTATATCGGGAGTCCTCTTACCAGCTTAGTGTGCTGATCGTTAGGGCGTTCCTAGCTGCTGAGTTTCTTTGGAGTAAGCTGTTGTTTGGGTTCTGTGTTGGGTTGTTTCTTGATCTGTTCCCTTTAGATCTCTTTTGTCCCTTCCTTATCCTTGGTCCCATTCTCTAACCCTCTGGAGCACCCAAACAGATGGACCCTAAGGATGAGAGCGATGTCGGTAGAAACCTCTCAAAATGTTAGTGCCAGAGAGAACCAAGGGTTGTCTACAGAAGTCCTTCAGAACCTAAATCAGTTTCTCATCGCCCAGACCCAGCTGATGCAACAGTTAATGCAGCAGTTGAATGGCAACAATATCTCCTTAGCCACACCCTCTGCAGCACCAGAAGAGCGTACCTGCGAAAAGCTATCCAAGGATGAGCCACTGGAAGTCCCTCCTAATGAAAATGCGAGCCATGTCATTCCTGAAGGCCGCCACCCTTGGAAGTTTGTGCTCTGCTATAGATGTGGCGAGCAAGGACACTATGCCTATGGATGCCCCCAAAAAGGAAGACCAGAGCTGCAAGTTCTTTGTGCCGGTTGCAACCTTCTTGGACATCGTTTCATCAAGTGTCCCAGAAGAAAAGAAACCTAGTATCAAGTCTGCTACAACTGTGGCAAGGAGGGCCACTTTGTCAAGGAATGCCCCTTGCAAACAAATGTGGCGCCACAAGCAGCATTGGTCCTAGGAGACCGACCGAGAGAGCTGGAGACATCATCTCAAGTAGCTGTGAATTACCCCAGCAGTGAAGGCAAGGAGTACTTGAAAATATCTTTGGCCCCTGCAGCTCAGCATCAATGTGGCAGTGGTCACAAGAGGAAGATGAAAGCCCAAGTACAAGACATTGTGCAGACCTCCAAAACTCGTGTGAAGGTTGGGCCATCTCTCCAGAACAAGACAGCAAAGACAAAAGTTCAGTGCTGCAAATGTGCAGACATAGGGCATTATGCCAATCGATGCCCTAGAAGGATTGGGACATAGCGAGCATTGAGCTACCAGTAATGCTTCTCGTTTCGAAGCACGAGGGGTGGAGGGCCATCCGCGTCCCCGGTGATCCATAACTTGCACCAGTGATGCTCATCGTAGAAGGGTTCTAATAGCTTCGGTAGAGGCATGACTTGCAAGAGATGAAAGACACATATTATTAGTGAATAAATTAATAATGGTGATGAATTACTAGATATTAAAAAATACGACTAAATACGGACAACAAATTAATATGCACTCATTAACTACGGCCAAATTAATTACGACTAATTAAGTACGACTAACTAACTATGACTAAATTAATTATGACTAATTAGTAAAGACTTAATTAACTACAACTAATCGGATTCCTCATGCGACATGCATCGTCTGGGCAGTGGTCTGGCGGCCATGTGGTGTGGCTATGTGGGAAGCGGCGTAAACCGTCCGTGCGCTAGGTGGACGGCTGAGCCGCGTCTAGGCCAGGGAGCCGCAGACGAGCGTGGGAAAGCCGGAAGCTGCGTTGCGTCCGCGCAAGGTGGACGGGCGAGGCACGTCCGGGCCGGGGAGCTACGGACAAGGGGCGTCCGGGGCTAGGTGGTGCGGACAAGCTTCACGTGGTGGCATTCGGGGCAGGGTGGCGCGGACGCGGTGACGTGGCAGCACGGGGAGTGTCCGGCCCACCCAGAAACGGTGCGGAAGACCTCCGGGTTAGGGTGGCACGGACGTGGACAGATGTCGATCCTTAGTGCCAAAAATGGCATTACGGCTGCGAGATCGTCGTTTTTGCTAATAACGGTGCCAACAGTGCCATTTAGATAAAAAAAACTTGCGAAGTGAGATGCGACTATCAAACATTTCATTATTGGTAGTTGTTGGACATAAATTCTGGCTTCCCGACATACGTAATTAGCCGAGTGTCTGTGTGTTGTGACGTATCTCAAATAAATCCACATATATAAGTTGTAAACTTGAAAAACCAACATGCATAAGGTAATTATCTCTACATTTAAAAGTTGCATATATAATTTGCATCCAATCAATAAGCCACAAAGAGTCTTATCACAAACCACATACATAGATGATCTAATTGTCTACATAATATCCTTGTAGTAGCATATGCATGTGTGTACATATCTATTCATAAAAGATTCACAAACTCAAAAGGTGGGGATGTAGATGGTAAACTCACCATCATCACCAAATCTTTTTTTATAACTATCCGAGTGCCCATGCGTTGCAACGGATCTCAAATAAACATATATAAGTTCTAAACTTGAAAAACCAATATATGTAAGATAATTATCCATACATCTAAAAGTTGCATACATAATTCGTATCCTATCAATAAGCCACAAAAAGTCTTATCATAAACCACATGCGTAGATAATCTATTTGTCCACAGAAGATCCTTATAGTAATAGATGTATGTATATACATATCTATCTATAAAAGATCTTATCAACTCAAGAGGTTCATGACTAACTCCCAATCATCACCAAATACTTCTTTTATAATAGTAAAATACTAAGATTCAAATACCAAGGCCAGTTGCTTGTACCGAAAGTGTTAAAAGAAGTTAGTTAGCCCTTAACTCGGCTACCTACCTTCCACGGGGACTACCAAATCAACACGTTTGTCCCGCTCCCGTGAAGGAGTAAATGTTTAATTTCCGTCGAAATTCCTGTGAAACTGTCGCGTCCCAAAGCCGGCTTTGGTGTTTCTGCTTAAAATGGATGATCAAATATGTTGCCATCCGCTGACCTGTTGCTGCTGATAGATTAGTGCCATCAATTTGATTGTCGCTAGTAGAGTACTGCCAGTGAGCTTCCATTCCAACGATAAGGATATGTATAATGGTATGAGCAATTGCTTTATCTATAGTTATTTTTCATATCATCTATAGATAGTACTAAAGATAGCTTATACAATAGGATATGATGATACAGTTGACTACAGAATTATAGATAACACATAATCTTTTAATATTTTTCTTAGTTCTGGTGCTACAGTCGACTACAGGATTATAGACAGTATATTTCTCTTTCTTTATTCTATTTCATCCATATCAATTTAAATTCTATATGACAGAGACTATAGACAACTGATATAAACACATTATACATGACCGAATGGTGTCAGTTAATTACTACTTAACGTCTTAACGAGAGAGAGAGAGGAGTAGGGCAGTAGGCAGAGGAGGAAGCGGCAGGCCACACCCGAATCCGAAGGCGAGAAGACCAACGAGACAAGATGCTGTCGTTTTCCATCTCCTCCGTCCGCCTCCACCAACCAACCAGAGCCCACCGCCGCCGCCCGCCTGCTCCGGCGAGCCATCAATTCCAGCCGGCCGCCGCTTCCCGCCGCGCTCCCCCGGCGGCGCCCCTCCGCGCCCGCCTCCACCGCGGCGGCACCATCCGCGCCCTGGACGCTGCCCAGCCGTTCGACTACGAGTCCCGCGCGGCGGGGCTCCTGGAGGAGCGGCAGCGCCTCAAGATCGCCATCGTCGGGTTCGGCAACTTCGGGCAGTTCCTGGCGCGCACCTTCGCGCGGCAGGGCCACACCCTCCTCGCCCACTCCCGCTCCGACCACTCCTCCCTCGCCGCCTCCCTCGGCGCCTCCTTCTTCCAGGACCCGCACGACCTCTGCGAGTGCCACCCCGACGTCGTGCTCCTCGCCACTTCCATCCTCTCCGCCGACGCCGTCTTCCGGTCGCTCCCCGTCCACCGCCTCCGCCGCAACACCCTCTTCGTCGACGTCCTCTCCGTCAAGGAGTTCCCCAAGAACCTCCTCCTCGGTTCCCTCCCGGAGGACTTCGACGTCATCTGCACCCACCCCATGTTCGGCCCCGAGTCCGCCCGCGACGGCTGGGACGGCCTCCCCTTCGTCTTCGACAAGGTCCGCGTCGGCGACTCCCGTGCCCGCCGCGCCCGCGCCGAGGCCTTCCTCAACATCTTCGAGCGCGAGGGCTGCCGCATGGTCGAGATGTCCTGCGCCGAGCACGACGCGCACGCCGCCGAGACGCAGTTCCTCACCCACACCGTCGGCCGCATGCTCGCCATGCTCGAGCTCCGCTCCACGCCCATCAACACCAAGGGGTACGAGACGCTGCTCCGGCTCGTCGACAACACCTGCAGCGACAGCTTCGACCTCTACAATGGCCTCTTCATGTACAACAAGAACTCCACCGAGCTGCTCAACCGGCTCGAGTGGGCCATGGACTCCGTCAAGAAGAAGCTCTTCGATGGCCTCCACGACGTGCTCCGAAAGCAGCTCTTCGAAGGCTCGCCGCACACCTCCAACACCACCGTCCGGAAGTTGCCTCCTCCCTCCTCAGTCCATGAGTCCATGCCACAGCTCCATGGTGATGTATGATGAATGCTCAGTTAATTCGGTTCAGTTCTTGCTGGTCATGATATACATTCATTGTATGAATTTGTATCTGTATTATTTTGAGAGGGTTCTTTGAATTGAACCCCTGGTGATTTCCTCTTGGGCGGGGAAAAACTCATCTTGGAATTATGATACGAGGATGAAGAAATAAAGTCGACATTGTGAAGAAAATTCAGGAATAAACTTGACATTGTGATGTGGGTACGAAGAAATTCAGGAACAGACTTGGCTTGTGTGTTACTCAGGAGTCAGGATCATGGATCAGGAGTAAATTTTAGTCCCAAATCAATTGCCTTTTGGACCTTTGGTAATCCTTGTCGTCCCAAATTTCGCAGTGTGTTAGCCGTGAGAGCGACCTCTCCCCTGCGACGAGGTTTGGTGGCCAGGCCATGGCCATCTGCTCATCAACTGCGCTGTTCATTTTGTTTGGTAAGCTGCTTTCTTGACAGCGATGTTAGACACACTAACAAAGGAGCATCAAATCCGTGTGCTTTAATTACACATCACAGAAACCGCTTCGGTCTCATTGGCGTGCTCTGAGACTGATGGGTGTTACTCATTCCGCATGACGCAATGAGGTGTGAATTCCTTGTACGTAGCTGAAAGTTTGTTTATCCCTCATATTTTACTCGTTGGGTTAATGTGGGTCTTGTCCTTATATTATGTCAGTGATACAATAAAACTTTTTGCAAAATTTCAGTGATATATAAAGAATTATGCTTTTGCTAGTTCACAGTTGCCACTTTTTTCTGAAACCGCAGTCGATTTTTCAGCTTCAAGATTAGTGTGTATGTTTGGGTTGTTGGGCTCATCGAAACCTAACCCGTTAAGAGATCCTCAAATCTATAACTCACTCAGTCATTCTCTCTATCTTCCTCGACCCCTCCACTCAATCCCTAATTCCCCATCCTCCCCGACGCTCTCCTTAGCGCCGTCCTCCCTGTAGTTCTCTCCATGCTGCCCATGCTTGCCCCAAGCCGGTGCCACTCAGATCTGGCGGGTCTAATCTCATCGACAGTACTATTTATACAGTGTTCTCTACAGTAATAGCAGAGATCTGAATCCTCACATAGTACCATAGTAGTACGAATAGCATGTGAATTGGTTCTGCCATCTCCACTACAAGCGGCCCACTGGAAGGCAGTAATAGGTGGTGCCATCACTAGGTAGTACCGTAGTAGTAGTTAGGGGTGATATCGATCAGATACTCGTCGAGCTATTTTTGAAATTGACAAAGTTTGATTTAGTATTATTTTATTTATAATTTAGAAGTATTTTTAGAGTCAAGCTAACGAGCCAAGCCGAACCAAGGCGAAATCTAATTTTATTTGAAATCGACTCATTTTTAATGTTTAACCAATTAACGGGTGTAATTAGAGTAATTTTGAACCGAGCTTCATTAACGGTTTTTTTTTCCGCCCCTAGTAGTGTAGTACTACTCGAAGCAAGAGGGATATGCTCACTGAAAGTACAATTATGCAAAGAAAACTTCGGCTTAATTGGCTTTTCTTTGGCTTAATTGACATTGACTGAACAAATACCCGTGACTTGCCAGGTAATTACTAACTACTTGCATGAGTTTGGTTTATGGCTATTGTTTTCTAGATATGTTAGTATATGTTGGGCACTTTCACGAGCGCTTGCGTGTGATAGTTTGCTTTAGGGTTTTATTTTGTGAGGGAGGAGCCTCAAGTTTTGCACCAAAGAGACATTCTAAAAACCATGTATCTTTTTTCACATCCATGATGAAATGTAGTAGAAGAGAGGTGATCCAACTAGGGTCCATGCTGATGCACAAAGTAGTACTCTGTATAGGATCAAGTTGTTGTGTTTTATTTTTATTTATTTTAAATTTTGTCTAAGCTATGGTGGATGTAGAAGATTTTTGAAATTTAATGTAATATTTGGTTGTAGCGGCTTGTATGCATGTGAAATTTTGTTTATTGACTTAGCTCTTGCCTGAACTTTAGCTTATCCTGATCAGGACCTTGTATATCCTTGCTTCTGCATGTAAGAATGATTAGAATTTATATTGAATGCTACATTACAGGGAAAGAAGAACCCTTGTACAGACCAAGATGTTGTAAAATCGTTCCTCGGGTTAGTGAAGCACGCAAGAGAGATTAAAATTGATAGGTACCGCCCGAAACAATAAGTTTATTGTTATCTTTATTCTATTCATGTAATGCTTGTCCTAAGGGTGAAAATGATGGTTAGCGTTTGTAACATTTGCAACAATAATGTAGTTTGCTCCGATGTTCATTTTCTGTCGTGCTTCTATCTAAGACGCGAAGCTATTTCATGTATCTTACGTAATTGAATAATCATATTTATCTCTGCATCTCTCTCTATTTCATACATACACAACAATGAGTTGAATTTAATGTGCACTTCAATGTTACAATTGCTCTGAACAGTGCATATGTATTTTGCTCTTCTGTTTTACCCAAGATAAAAAATGAACAGACTAGATCGAGCGATACAGTACCATAGAAAATAGTAGAATTGATATAGGAATATATGCATTGTTTCTACGATCTGCTACCGCAATACTGTATAGTACTGTTTATACAGTGTTCTAAGGTAACAACAGGGATCCGAATCCTCGTATAATAGTAAGGATAGCACGTGATTTGGTTCTGCCATCTCCACTACAAGCATGTGAATTGGTTCTGCCATCTCCACTACATGCGGCCCACTGGAAGGCAGTAGTAGGTGGTGCCATCACTAGGTAGTACCGTAGTAGTAGTTAGGGGTAAATATCGAGTTAGATATTTGTCTTAACGAGTTTTATTTGAAATTAATATAGTTTGATTTAGTATTATTTTATTTATAGTTTGAAAGTATTTTTAGAACCGATTGAGCTAACGAGCAGAGCCGAGCTGAGCCGAGCCAAAGCGAAATCTAATTTCATTTAAAATCGACTTATTTTTAATGTTTAACAAATTAACAGGTGTAATTAGAGCAATTTTAAACTGAGCTCTACTAACAAGCTTTTGTTTCCACACCTAGTAGTGTAGTACTACTCGAAGCAAGAGGGATGTGCTCACTGAAAGTACAATTATGCAAAGAAAACTTTGGCTTAATTGGCATTGACTGAACAAATACCCGTGCCTTGCTAGGTACTTACTAACTACTTGCTTGAGTTTGGTCTATGGCTATTGTTTTCTAGATATGTTAGTACATGTTGGGCACTTTCACGAGCGACAGCGTAGGGTGGTGGCCTGGTGGGTGAGGCCGTAAGGTCTCACCAAACATTCAATGAAAATCTGGATTTTGAGTCTGGAGAGGTAGCTTAAATTTCCGAAAGGCTAGGTTTGTCACCCTGACTTCTTGTCCAGACATTCTGTTGCGCAAAATCTGAAAATTTGGGAGACTACTTTCTGACAATTGCCTTGTTGTTTGGAAATCTACAGAACTTCAGACTAGATCTGCAGGAGCTGGCTCATGTCGTGTGTTATTGTTTATTGAGCCCTACACACGCTCGATCCACTCCTGTGACTGTGAATCTCACTGTGAGCCTGTGAGGTTACCCAGCCTGGTAGTAGTATTTGCTTGCTACGATTTTAGGCCTTGACATTTGGGTTGAGCCCAGAGTGAACCTGTACGATTGGATCCAGCTTAATGTTGAATATGTGAGGCCTTTTTGGTAATTTCTCGAATGATGGGCCCACCTGTCATTCAGGGTTGAGGAAGGAGATAAGGTTGAGACTAGGCTGCAGCACATTCGGATCATCCCAGCGGAGGCGCGGGGCTGGAGATTCTTTCGCGATCGTTGGCGGCACCTTAGGCTGAGTCCGGCTCCTCCTTCGTCTTAAGGGGCTCCTCTCTTCTTCTCACCCGCAGAAAAACAATGAGTTCCCTTCCATGTTTGGGCTTCTTCTTCTCTGATTGAGCTTCAGCTTTTGGATCTTTGGTCTGCTGCGCTGCCTTGTTTGTGTTGGCGCTGGCAGCAGTAAAGTTCTAGCCTTCCTCCTTGCGCAATCCCTATTTGGTTCCTTGCGCCGTCTTTCTGTTGAGATTACTGCAAGGAAATTTGGGGGTTTTGCCTTTGAGGATTGGACTCGACTGGTTTTTGACTTGATTTTGGTGAGGAAGAAGAACCTCGGTTTGGTTCTTCGTGACTGGTTTCGTATGCAACACTTTTGCATTTTTGTAGTGCTAGTTGAAGTTTTATATTGTGATGAATAGCTTTGTCACTAGTACTTAAAAATATTGCAAAGTATTGATGTGTTCTTGGGGTTTAATGCTCAATGAGGATGATGTCATATACTGGAATTGAAGTGATAGCATATTCAGATTTGAGCTCTAAATGTGTTGTTTATTGTTGTCATTTTATCTCTAGTTTTTCGGCTATATTATTTTCAGAAGGTTTTGTTACTTTGTGTCTACTGAACTGTGTTGATTTGTTGTGCTGTTATTGCTTTGGCTCTTTGTCAGTTGACAGGCTTATATGCTTCCGGCTGTGAGTTTTCAGCACTGTTAGTTGTTAACTAATCTATTGATTGAAAGACTAAAGTTCTGTTTTCTTGCACTGTTAATCAAAATCATCTCTCTTTTACCTGAATGAAATAGGAAAAATTTAGAATTTGCCACTACTAAAAAGTGATATCTAGGATTTGCCACTCTATATGAGGATAACATGTCATCCTCACATGAGTGACAAATCCTAAATTTCCTATGAAAGTACAATAGCAAATCCTTGAATCTCCCAATGAAATATTGTTGTTTAAGAGATAATAGTTTGACATATTAGTAAAGCATTGTTAAAAGCTCAAAATCTGAATTTTGTGGTTATATTCAATTAGTGAAGAGATATTGACATGAGTGCTGTGATGACCAAGATTATATTTGTGCAACTAGCCTTCTGAGAGCAATAAACAATCTTTTAGATCTGAGCATTATGCTGATTTTAATTGTTCAGATGATCTATGTGTTAAGCATATTATTCTGTTTAAACGATTTGGAGAAATTACATGTGTATATGTTAATTTTGTCTGATTTTATTTGTCCACATGATCTATGTGTTAAGCATATTATTCTATTTAAATGATTTAGAGAAATTACATGTGTATATGTTAATTTTGTCAATTAAGTGCTGCTGGAATTATGCTTTGATTATTGTTAATTATGCTAGAATTAATTCTGAATGTTTGCTAAAACTGCTATATTTACAACACTTAAGACTAACCAAAATTTTCTGGGCCTGAGTAGATATCTATCTGCAACTGCAAAACTTAAGTCTAACCAAATTTTTAAAATTTGAGTAGATATCTATCTGTAAAACTAATAAGCAGGAGGCTGGCCTTGACACAACACAGACTGATGTCGACCGACCCATTCGCACGGTTACTATTAGTGTGTCGGTGGGGTGACGACCTAAACACGACACTGTCGACCGATTAAGTGCCTTGTCGGTCGAAGACGGCTCGTTTAGCCCATCAGACCAAATGTAACTGTTTAGCCTATCGGACAAGCAGAATGAAAACATTAAAAAATCCGGAAAAATTAGAAAAAATATGTAGAATTTAGAAGTAGGCATAAAAAAAATAAAAAAAATGAGACAATCATATTGAAAATATAATAGAATTTTATTAATGTTCAAATATCTAGCTCGTTAAAACATTTGTCATTTAGCTCATAAGACATGAAAAATGAAAAACAATCCTAGAAAAAAAATTTAAAACCAAAATAAATTTATATATACTTATAAAATGAACTATATAAAATTAAAAACTACAAAATAAAACCATATAAATATTTAAAATGGAAAGAAAATCATATAAATATTAATAAATAAAAATAAAATTATATATATATATATATATATATATATATATATATATATATATATATATATATATATATATATATATAAAAAAAGCATTAATAGTGCCTAACGGGTGGTGCCATCTTGTGTCAGGTGCGTCTTGGATTTGGGCCAACACTATTCGTGCCATCTTGGGTCTTGGGTCGAGCACGACACAGGCTATCGTCTTGTCTTTGTGCAGTCCGGTCCATGAATATTGCGGGCTGTTCCGTGCTTGAACCGGGCTAGCAGTGTCGTGTCTCGTGTCGGCCCAGCAGACATGGTCCGTTTGGCCAGCTCTATCTATCTGCAACTGCAAGAGAGAAGCTTCAGTTCTTGTATTGGGCAATACCAGCCCTCGTCCGGACAACCTTCAGTGAGGTTGGAGCAGGACTCTTCTAAACTTTTGCTTCTCGAGTCCTTATTTGCGTCGAGTTTTGCAATGGGAACTCTTCTCTACGCCATTTTTCGTTTCCTTGTATAAGTGTCCACGTAATGGTCTTCCTTGCTTGATGACTCGTCTCTGGATGCTGATACGTCGCTGGACTGATCGATTCTCTGAATCGACCGTGCGACTACCATCCAACGCTTGGTTTTTTTATGATAAATCTTTACTATTATACTAGTCACATGTCCGTGGGGAGCCTATACTTCGCACCAAAAAATTATATACAATATACACTAATTGTGTCTAAAGCAAATTATTCACTTGAATGTGCAATTATCGGATGTTCAAATCATTTCATGGTGTGAAGCATACAAATTACTAACATTTGTTTCCTAAGTCAAACTGAAAATTATCTCTAATTTTGCAATTAAATGAATTCGACTTCGTGTCCACACCAGACATTGCACCGACCCGCGCTCGTTGGTTGGAGCCAGGAGAGAGTCCGTCCACACTGGATATGTAGCAGCAAAGCAAACTCCAAACAGCATGTTATCCATGTATCGATGTGAAGATAAAAAAAAAAGATCAACGAATTAAAAGTCGAGACTTTTTCATGCACTCCTCTTTCTGCTTGCTATCGACAGCATCCATGAATCTTGTACACATTTGACATTTCTCTTTCACATGGGCATTTTACACATTATTATTATAGGGTGATGGTGCACCGATGCAACGATTAGCTAGAAAATCCTAATTGACCAAAAAATAATGTTACACGTGTAGACAATTAAATTATGGTTCAACTGTTGTCTATGATCAAGTCGGTCAGAATGATTAGCAAGACTACTATCAATCAATATTCAGTAGTTGACAACCTGATATGTCATAGTTCACCTTACCGGGCTAACTCACGGTAGCCAATGTCTGATCTTAACTTTACACCCTAGTAGATCCAGTATCAACCAAAAAAACATCAGCAGGAACTACTTGAGTCTTGTTCGGCTCAGACTTCTTGTAACCATTTGGCTTGCTTCTGAGTCTAGAGTCCAGCGAGTTGATCTGTCAATGCCAAAAACCCTTATATTGTTCCCCATATGTCGCATCGCAGAGTTGCAATGGCATGTAGCTGTTATTTGCTTCTTATGCTAAAAGCTCTTGTACCGCTCAACTTTGCATCATATGGTATACTCAGCTGCAGCATAGTGACGGTGTTCTGGATTGTGATCTGGATATTCGGCTATCCAACCACACGGAGCTTATTGACATGTTAAGTATAACTATCCCATTAAGCTTAGTTGAAGAAATAGGTAGAAGTGAGAACCTCTCTCACATCGAAGTTCCCTTGTGCTGGGCAGGGAGGAAATTTTAGTGTCAGGAATGACGTCTGAAACTCCAACAACTAGATTCAAAACAAATTCAAAATGAGAAGAAACAGGACATTAGGGAATAAGAAATCATCACCGATACAGTTAAAGAAGAAAGTATTGCTTAAAGATAATGTGGATAGAATATAGTTCTGATGGCATACATTGTCAAGAATTGGCATGCTGTACAGCTCCACAAATTGTTCTCTCAAGATCTTATTCATTTTATCAACATCACACGCATGCACCCCCTTGCAGCCAAAGTAAATTGACAAAACGTAACAACAATATTTGAACATAAAAATATAGATACGAAAATAAAAATCTGCTACTGTCCATATAAGCTCCTTAAATAGACTTAGATTCTGATTGCTTATGGACAAGAATCATATGCACAAGTAACAGAAGGTGTAAATCTTTTCAAGTTAGCATTCAAAATAGACTTAATTTACATTCTCTATTTGGCTGTTTGATATGCGGCCCTATAGAAGAAATCGTGACCAAATACTCACACTAAAATTACATCATCCATGAAATCTTAGAATCAGTTGTACTTAGTGAGCTTAGTTTATAGCCAACTTTTCATCTGTGGGCCATAGCTGGACATTCATCTTATTCTTATATAAATTTTAGATAACAATCCACATGGATTTTAGGCTCATTTTTTTTTTTGCAAAAACCTACATTGTACAATTTGCACAAAAAAGATTGAGGCAAATAATCAACACCATTTATGAGAATAAATACCTAGATCATAGAACATCAAGCCAGCAAGAAAGCATAAAATGGCACCTGCCATCCATGATACATCAGAAACTTTGATTTACAACAATCTTTTCTGATGACAAGGGTAAGTAGACAGCTACATCTCAAAAATGAACAAAACACCTTACCTCACTCTAATGCATGAAATGATTGGAAGTGTAAAAGGTAGCAGGTATAGGTCCTCAACGTTTTTCATCAAGAATAGTAAAGGTCAACATGGACAAACCACTGCTATATGTTGCATAAGCTTGCAATATGAAAGAGGATGACTAAGGAAGAGGATGAGTAAGGTAAACCTTCATGTGCATATTTTTTAGCATAATCATTTATCTATCTTTCTACAACTGTACGAACATAAATAGTAACAACAATCCGACGTGAACAACAATAGCTATTCTAAATAAGAAAAAGATAGAAGTTGGTATACCTTGTCAATGTTAGCCTATAATGTCAATGTTTTTCTGCGTGATGGGAATAATTAGCACATTATCGTGAAGATCGAAGCTTGGAACCCACATCCTTGCTAGTTTCTTCATCCATAGTTTTTTCCTTCACCTCATATTCTCCTCCACACAATTTACAAAGTTATATAAGGATCCACATGATCCAAAAGGACATATCACCGATAGAAGAAAATCTAACAACAAAAAAAATAAGAATGTGAAGAACACTCCTATAGCAGAGAAATTATTTTGCCAAGCCAATTAGACAGATCATCATCCATATTTATGGATTACTTTAGGTTACCCACTACGTTACCATGTTTGCCTTTTTCGCTTGGTACTATTGTTCCACACATTTGAAGTTATGCAAGCCTAAGCCGCTTTGCTATTATTATTTTTTGCAGTTTAAGCAAAGCGACATGAAGATAAGTTATAGTGACTTTTTGATAGTGATTTATGAAAAGCAGAAGCTACATAACCAAAATTATCTGCGACAATGGGCAGAGAAAACAAGAACAATTAATATAGTGGTTGCACTAATAGCCTCTTTGGAATAGCAATTAGTAAGCTAAAGTGCTAAACACCAATCATCAATTCCCTGCCACGATTGCTCATGAGGAACTCCTAGTCAATACTGGATCTAGAATTAATTCTTCACAATCGAGCTTATTCACAATATGAATTCAAGTCAATACTTGATCTAGAATCCAGAATGTTTGAGGCTTTTGGCCACCTAATTCTTCTCTTTGGAAACTAAATGCGATTGAACAAGACTGGCACACAACATGGAACAATTAGACGACATGAGAAATCCAACCTAATATAACCAAAATTCACCCATGCGGGGGCAAGAAGAGAGTGAAAGGCAAACCAGCCGCATCTTGGCGATCTTTAGCTTGTTGAACACATCCTGCAGCACCTTGCAGTTCTGGATCATGTCGTACTCCGTCTTGGCATCGAAGTTGACCATGTGCATTGGCACCACCCCAGGTGTGCCACGTCATTAGCTGGTACACCACCGTGCCTAACTCTGACTACATGCCACCACCATTCCAAGAACTCAGGCACGCAAAATCCAACCCAAAGGAGTAGCAGCTCCTCCAAAACACACACGCACACGCACACGCATACACACAGAGAGACCCAACAAATCTCCAATCCCAGGACCAACAGAGAAGGGAATAAACGCAGACACCTCGAGAACAGAAGAAAAATCCAGATTCAAAGAAGCAATCGCTACCTCCTCGACCATGGAGAGGCTGAGCTGTAGCGTGGTGTTGATCCGGGCTAGGATCTCACTGCGCCCCACGAAGTAGGCGTTGTCCATCATCCCGAGAGGAGAGGCGGCGAGGTGGAGGCAAGGTGAGAGAAACGAGAGTGGTTGAAGGAGGAAACCGCCAGAACAGGGTGGGCTAGCAGCGTCGACGTTGCAGAGGTGAGCCATGGTAGGCGTGCCAAGCGAGCGAGCGACAGAGGCGGTGGCAAGGCGAGGGAGGCGCGACAAGATGCGAGAGGCTAGGGGAGGGGGCAGCAATGGTGAAAGATTTGGGGAGGGAACAGGCGGCAGTTTCGGGGAAGAGGTGAGAGTTAGGGCATGTACAATGCGAGATACTTATATACGAGTGCTTAAAGAAAGGGAATATAACCATGTCATCAAGCACTTATGTAAAATTCATTTCCTCCAATGCAAACATCTCTTTTGTAAGTGCTTAGATGATTGTATTACCTATTAATTATATATAGTTATATACATAAACACCTCTTAAGCATCGGTGTCTAATCAAGCATCGATGCTACAAAATAAGCACATTATTTGTCCTACGTGGCCACAAAAATCTTTTTTTTTTTGCTAAGAACCTCTCTAAGCACCTGCATTGTACGTGCTCTTAGGAGGGCGCAAATGGGAGAGGAAGGAGGAGACTGAATAAGTGGGGCGGCGGCGGTTGCTGATCACACGAAGCAATTTGGACTGTTGCCACTCGTCGATCCAACGAA